>CM060915.1:464441003-465689753 GCA_030737875.1 Allium sativum | reverse complement strand
TCACCAAGATGGAAGTCAAACAGGGATTCAAGCTTATATTTTACAGACTTGCATTTTTCCAGATTTCAGCTTTACTCGCGAGTCTTATAGGTATAAGTAAACTACAAGTGGAAGTACACAGATAAATTTCCTTTTTTTATTTTATTTTTTATTTTTTTGGGGCTTGCAGAGGTCTTTTAACGGTATTGTAAACATATATAACTAATTACTAATCACCATCGGTAAAGAATAAGCAGCTTAGCGTTATTTAATTATGACAGACTTCTGTAACTGCCAATTGCAACTTTTTTTTTCATATAGCTAATAACCTACAGTTCATGATGAAATTTGATCAATTAAAGATTGCTAGAACCATCTTGCTGTTATCAAGGATTAGCTAATGTTTCTTCTAATATGTATATGTTCATGTTGAAATTTGTGATATGCAAATCAAAATTGTGGACAATAAATTATACTAGTGTGTAACCCGTGCGTTGCACACGATAGTATTATAAAATATAATATTTATAATTTTATTGTTAAAATTGAAGCTTTATCATATAACATACGATGAATCTGACAAAATAAATAAACTATAAATTATTATTGTAGTTGTTGTTTATATAAAATATATATTATATAACTTTTATTGTTTAAGGAAAAATAACTTTATTGTTCTTATTACTATGAGCAAGTGTTTATGCTGAAACTAAAATATTTTAATTATTTTAGATACATTAAAAAAATATTATTTATTTCTTTGAAAATATGTTAACTTTGAAATTATGTAATTGGTTAAAATATATCATCTTAAGAGTAAATAATCTGAATAAATCGAGAAGAATTTTATAACAAATTATAGTGGTTTTTAGCCTCATGGACAAAACGAACAAAAAATTGTTCCATAAATTCCTCCTTTTACACTAAATTTTTTCCTTATGGATAAAATTTTAACACTTTATCCTTATGGAATAATTTTTGGTTCTTTTTATCCTTCACACTATTTTCCTATAAATTATATAGGTCTTATATTGTAGAGTTATTTGAAGTTAAAAACAATTTGTTTTAACATAGTGTGAGATAAATTTATTGTTTATGTACATAAATGATCATAGTTATTTACAAACTAACTTTACTATTATTGTTTATGTACATAAACGTATGCATGTGATCTGTACCTCTACGTAGTTAAACATACATGTTTTATTATGGTTTTTATTAATATGTACGTCCACACATATGTGACTGATATATAGATTATTGAAATACTTTAAATTCGAGATTTCGTAAGAAAATTAGATACATAGGATCTAAATATAAAAAATTAGTATATAGTCGATGAAGTGCACATAACTTTAGAAATGTCAAAATGTGGATATTTAAAGTCAAAAATAGAATTCTACAATGTAGATAAATTTATTGAGATAAATGAATAATAAATTATCTTTGTTAATGTTGCTCATGTATACTATTTATGATATCTAAATTATATATTTTTATATTTAAATGAAAATTTCACTTGACTATTTTTTTAAGAGAACGACTATTTGGACAAAATTAGACATAGTTGGTGGCATAAGAGATTTGAGACGCTGAATCTTTTTATCCTTATATAGAGAGGTAGAATTCGAGGGGGGGGGGGTAATCTAATAGTGGAGATTAACTGTGTTACCAATTATACTAAAATTGTGTCTAGATAGACTTTCCCTTATTTTAATATGAATATCATGTGCATATTGAAACCATCACATTTAAGGATTTATTAGATAAATTAGTGAATAATAATTTAGTTAAAGTTATTCAACTAATTTAAAACCAACATTTACATGATTAATTGAAAATATATGGATGTAAATGTATAAAATTATGTGATATTGAGGTGTTTTTTTTGGAGAACTATAGACATTTAAGAAGGTATGCACTTTAATTAAAATAAGAATTTCCCAGCTTAATGCACTAATGCATCGATATAATTGAATCATAAATTAAATTTGTGAAACTTGCCTACGTATATAATTATGTTATGTGACTTATGTACTTGTATACCCAAATGAATTTTATACCATTTATTTAATATGAATATTGTGCAAATATTGAATATTTCATTTTTTATGATTTACATGACACATCAGCAACTAATTGTTTATTAAATTTAATTATAGTTTTAAGATTTGTGATTAACTCTAATGTATGAACCTAAATATAAAATATTAGAAGAGAATTGAGATAGCTCGGTAAAAGGTTAAAATTAAGGTTTTGTTGTACAAAAAACGTATTTTTGTAATGCATGACAGAATTGTAGATATTTATTCTGATATTTTTGCTACTATTTTCTGTTTTATTTCAAAAATTAAATTTGTACTTAATCTCATGTTTCTATAAACATTAGTTTTAATTTTTCTTTGCACAAATGCACTTTTTTTGCAAAAATGAATGCAATTATTCGCAGATTGGCTGGAACAAAAAGTGACAATGTTTTTAAAGTATGTTTTTTGAGAAAAAAATGTATGGGTATTTCAAAATTTAAAGGGTGCTCCCTGTTGTTTATGTTTTATTGTATGTAGGGCTATCAACGGATACCCGAAAAATCCGATATCCGTCTGAATCCGTATCTGAAATATCCGTTATCCAGCATTATTCGAAAAGAGGATACGGATATCCGATATCCGAAAAGCTTTTCGGATACGGATATGGTTATAGTGATATCTGTATCCGAAAAATATCCGTCCAACTGATTGATGTAGTATATATAACTCAAAACAGAAAAACAGAGGTAATAATTATTTTTTAACTGTTGAATGTTACTATGACATAATTCTTTGCCCATTTTTAGTGAAAAATTATAGTATTATTGTTTAATTTTGGAATATTTTTGGCTATACTTATGGATATTAGTATAAAACAATGTTTCCTCATTATATTTATTTCCTTGTTTTTTATAAACATTAATACAAAAATTATTTTATGTTGATCCAATTTTTTTTATTTATACTCTTAAATTTATTAATTACAGGCGGAGCGGATAAATACCCGATATCCGTCCGTATCCGAAAATTAAGCGGATACAGATATCCGATATCCGAAAATTAAACAGATACGGATATCCGAAAATAATTTCGGGTATGGATACGGATATGGCACTATGCCACTATCCGAATCCGAAAGCATCCGTTGACAGCCCTAATTGTATGTCGTGTGACTTACATATTTTAGTTTAATCAAAATGCAATTTTATCATAGTTCACTGATATGAGTGTGATGTATATTATTGAATTTTTCGTATTATCATCTGAATTAATGAATTTCTCTTAAATACATTATCTTATTATTTTAAACATAAAATTGCATAATTAATTGAAACATATGAACTGAAACGTAAAACACATGAGAAAGTGGGGTGAATTTTGTAAATAATTATGGTAGTTTTAATATAGGTATTTTAAGTTAAATGTAGGATTTTATAACGTCATGCATATATATTTACCATTTTAAATATAGGTATCTTATGTTAAATGATAAATAAATAAAAGATTAAGCTTATATTATGTGATTCATTTGAATATAATACTTTTATTTTGAGTGGTTTGAACTTTATCATTTACTGAAAATGATGGGGCTCTAAATTGTTAATGGTTCGGATGAAGCAATATTGAAAAGCATGGACGGTATAGTCAATAAATGCAGCTAGTTAAAGTTATCCAGACAAAGAGAGATGATATGTTGTAGCATGACTCATTGTTTCCATAATAATGCTTGACGCCTGCAAACATCTTGTTATCCCATCCCAAGAGCTTTATAAATGCAAGATATTATGTGTTTATCATCAACAAAACTAATCACTTTTTTCCTTTGTTCTTCAATCCTTCCATCAAAGCTTACATTCAAAAAGATTCAACACGGAAAAAAAATACTTTACATGACGTTATCATTTCCAACTACGAATTAGCTTCAATCATTTCTCCATTCACAGCTGAAGGAATGAAAAATGCGGAGCTCAAATATACAGAACTAAACAATATCACACCCATCCTAACCATCAAGACTCTGCATATTACCTTATCTTCTCGAAGTAACACCAGCTCCAGTAGAACTTGCTTGCTGTTTTTCCCCAATATTGATATTAGCATAAGTCGATCCTTTATTTGCTCCAGCACCAATCACCTAGATATAGTTTCAAATTCAGTCAATAGACCTTGAAAATAAACTGGTACGATAAATTTCTACGATTCAGAAAGATCGTCTGATTGTGCATGTCATATTTATCATAAAACATTGAAGTAAAAATGCAAATCACTTTAAAAATTTAAACTATAAACTATAACAATAAACTGGCTATCGAAATCATTCAATGTCTCTGCCCCGAGCTAAGTTCGCTTTTGATATCACTTAGATATTATAAATAAAATATGTAAGCTGACAATACTTCAAACATTTATGATGCAACTTGTTTTTTAATATCTTCCCTTCAAAATAGTTTACTTTGCAAATTCAACATATTGGAAGACGGATAATTGACAGAAAGAGCGTCGTGAAAATTAAAAACATAAGAGCACTGTTGTACCTCTTCTAGTTCTTCAAATTTTCCCTTCATCCTTGGTCCGAGCAAGCCTGGTAATAAAAAAGTTGATGGTAATGAAAAATAAATAAAGTGATAACTAAACTATAAGAGACAGGTCACATTAATTTGTGGTATGCGATATAATAGAGAGCAATCATGTACATAGTCTACTCCAAGAGCCATAAAATCAGTAAATACTTGAACCAATCAAAGCTTAAACCAAATTAACTCTTATGTCGTAATTTTGGAAACTTCTAGTTTTGGAACATAGTGGGAAGATTGGTGAGGCCACGGTCTAAAAAATCCTGGAGGTTTGAGAATATTACCCCCGTTTTTTCAACTATTCGAATTGACAACAAACCTCAGAATAAATCATAAATAGCTACACGAATAATATTCGATACATTTCCTCCTCATACATATTTGAACTTTTTCACTATGATCTGGTTTTCCCAGATAGTCAACAATAATTGAATTCATCACAAAAATCATTCCAAGTAAAAGCAAATCAAGTGGGTTTCTATTACCTCAAAAGGTCAAGGTGGTTTTGTTCGGTGAAAAGAATGATACTGTCTTTTACAGTGACTATTTTTCCAGGGGAGTTGCAACAGAAATAGATGAAGGGTAATAGAATTAAGGACAATGACAGCTAAATAACTAAGCAACTCATTCAACAAATTAGAATTCTTTGAACAAATTCTTAAAAGAGGTCAAGGTAACAAAAAATGTTAATTCAAGTGGATTACTTAAAAATGAGAATTAATTCACCAGTAAATGCAGTTAGTTGCAAATGAGAATTAGTTCACTGATCAAATTGAGTTGCCTAATTGATTCATTTAGGAAAGCAATTTTTGTTTTTCATACCTTTGATACGAACCACATGGTTTAGTCAATATTGCCGCTTTATTATTTTAATGATATTATGCTTTAACTATGTTCTTCATAACACAGATTGTAATGTAATCTCATAGGAATATATGTGAGTTATTTTCTACACTGACAACAATCATGACACTGAAAAAGAAATATGGACAACCTAAAAGCTTTTAGACATATAAGAGTAATCCGATATCATGAACTATTAACATATGTATCAATATATGCCAAACTCATTTCTATGTATCATATTTACTTACAAATAAAAAGTTCTAGTCATTTAATGTCGTTTTCCCAATCTAAGTAAAATATAACATATTGGATACTAATGGTTCCATAGTTAAACAAAATTTATGGATAATAAGTAAAATCATTCAGACAGCAAGTACATAATTGTGCGTCATGATAACATCTATCTATACAAAATTTTACATAAAAAACATGCTAGCAAACCAAAATTATCACATATACACACATAAGTAATAACACTTCTTGAGCTAGGAAATACCATTACAATTCTAATAATCAACAAAATCATAATATATGCAGCTATCGACGTGCTCAATATCTTAGCACCTTGAAGATGATTCAAGTCCTAACAATATTTCCACACGCAAATATGCGGCGGTGGTAATTTGATATTGAATACGAATATATTTGTGACTAATTATGTAAATATTAATATATTTGGATTGTATAAGTACCATCATACCTTTTGAAATTAAAAAAAGTTAGTTTTAGCTGTATAATCACTGGTTCAGACAATCATCAACAATCCTTTTTTGTATAATCATTTCCTAACATTTCCATATACAGTGGATTAGCTGTGCAATATCACAGCATATAAAGTCAAGATAGTTAGCAGCTGTTATTATAAAGTTAAATTGTTACTTTTACTTACTATATTGTAATTTCAAAATTGCAGTAACTTCATATATCCATGTTAAGCGAACTTACTTTAGACCATACACAAATACTCAGAAATCCTAGCTTGTGCACAAATATCAAATTCCCCAATTGTTGTTGAAGGCCTAAAACATCAAATATGTTAGCCTAAAACAGTACTTATTGGTTATGCTGTAATATGACATTAGTCTCAGAAATCCTAGCTTGAGCACAAATATCAAATTCACTAACTGTTGAAGAAGGCCAAAAACAACAAATATGCTATCCTAATAGGGTACGTTCTTGATTAAGCTATAATACGATATTAATTATGTATCAAAATGAAACACACCACTGTATGTTAATTGTTATTTTCTTTATGTTTACCAACAAAATAAAATGACTTTTATGGGAAGTTTTAGCAAGAAACAGATTGAATTTCAGAGTGTGATTCGGTAATACAAACATATTAAAAATAAGCATGCAAAGTACAATAAAAATTATACACCAAAGGTTATACACCACCATAGCTTCAGCTTTAAATAAGCAAACGAAAAGGAAAAAAATTGTAAAATAAACATGATTCCAGAATGAGATAAGTACAGTAGTGATAGGCATATTAAAGTTATGATTGAATATAAGAAATCCTTAAAAAAAACCATGACTGAAGTTTGGAGAAAAAGGAACAAAGCAGGGAAACAATGCACATACAACTATAAAAAGCTCATGTTCCAATTATATCATTGTTGTTCCGCAAATACAAACCAAAAAGAGGGGAAATATCCATTCATTTTCTGGTTATTTACTCTTTATTCATTTGAACATGACATTTGTACATGACATATTTTTTACAATCAACTTTGTAATTGAATAATTACTTGATCTAAGAATAAAGTTAATTCAAAGTAGTCATTAATTTTAAAAGTATATACCAATTATAAGCTCATAAGAAATAAATACATCTAATGTAATCAGCCCTATACATGTATATCTATATATTTTTGTGACAACAGAAATAGTTATTAAATCTATACAAAGTATAACATATTAAAACTAATTAGTTGACAAAATTAAAATGGATTTCCAAAATCATACACTAAAATGCAATAATATACATACCAATATTGGTGACAAATAATTAAGACATGCCAAAATTAAAATTAAAACTAAAATCACACACCTGACATTACATTCACGGGGAACCCTTCTATGTCATATATAGTCTGCCACATGCCAGAAAGGTAATAATATTTATTAATGTAAACCAATTAGAGAAGAAATAATCAAAACATTTATAAATCCTTATCCACTCATGCATATGTTAGTTATAGACTTACAGTAATTGCAGTAAGCCACACTTAGCAGTTCTAAAAAATAATTGTGTGAGGCTACAATCGTGCTCACATTGAACCTAGGATAAATATATAACCTTGATAGTGTTGTGTTTCAAGAAATAGCTTTTCCACCTACAACAAATGGCAGTAAGACACAAAGTGAAAATATATTCTGATAAAAAATGTCTCCCTAACTTCAAATTTTTCTGCATATATATATATATATATATATATATATATATATATAGGGATAGGATCAAGGAGCCCCCAAAAATGTAGCACCCCAAATGCCCCCTAATTTATATTAAAGAAAGTGAGTGGGAGGTGGGAGAATGAGTGGAAGGAGAGGGGAAGGAGAGAGGGAGGAAATGTGTGGTGGAAAAGTGGTAGGCTAAAGGGGTGCTCACTATTTGGGGTGCAATTGAACCTGCCCCATATATATATATATGTATGTGTTATATATATATATATATATATATATATATATATATATATATAGCAGTGCTCACCTTGTTTAAAGGAATAGCTTGCATACTGAAACACAGTTATATAATTGTTTAATTATCACAATGTTACTATAAACAAAAAAATTTTGGTGATAGCAATCCAATTTAAATTTCAAGTCGTCAATAGTGATATCAAGCACCAAAAAGCTCAAACCGCCCTAAATCATCAATTTTAGCGTGGGTGATAGCTGAATTGCTATCACCGTCGCCCTAAAGCATGGATTACTGAGTAAGAAAAAATAGAATAGGGTGAGAACTATACCTGGAATGCAAACAAACAAAACACACGCTGCGGGAGAAAGAGATCATCAAAAATGCAGGCATTGAGAAAATTGGTACATGAAGCATCGGCATAAGTGATGATGATAAGTAGTATCTCGGTACTTGAGATCTGATATAGAGAAAAAACTGAAGCTTTTTAGAGTTGGCGATAAGTTATTAATCCTCAATTCAAATGAGCAACTTGAACCCTAATACTAATTAATTCATGCCGATGAAGTTGGCTGCAGCAGAACGTCACCGCCAAACAAACCATCTATTTGAACCCATCAAACCTATAACAATGCAAATAAAGCTATGAAAAAACTGGATGCATAGCAAATTAAAATTACCTCATAAGCAGGGGAAGTAACTTGGATTCACGAAAGATCTACCAAAACGAACGAATTTTAGCTTTGGATCTGTGCAGATCCGCATTGGATCTTACTAGATTTGTCATCCCAGATCCTTTTTTTATTGAAGTAATTATCTCAGAGTAGTTAATTAGGGTTTTTTTCCCATACGGGAGGAGAATTAAAACTGATGGGAAAAGAAATAAGCAAAAAACTGAAATGGAAGGAAACGAACATAAAGAAATGTAGCTGGATAATAATATTATAGTACGGATAATTTATATTGTTTTATTATCTTGATTTAGTAAAAATATCTTTAGAGTTTTAAGGAGAATAAAGAGAATTGAGAGAATTAAGGAGTGTTGAGAGAATTGAGAGAATTGAGGATAGAGCTAGAAATTCTTTTGCTTTACTATTATTTAATAGATATATAGATTTTGTAGAGTGATTCATTGCTATAATTGTGGAATATTTAAGGCAAAGATTATTTGGTGTTTATTCAAATAAATTTATGGCATATATGAAGATAATTTAGGTGTCAAGTTTACTTGAAGTTCAAAAAAATTTGAGTATGAAGCAGTTTACTCTATAAAAGGCCTAAATAATATCTTCATTAGATGTGGAAAATTTGTTATTGTTTTTCATTATCTTTCTCCTTAAGTTGTTTAGCCATTTGATATTCTCTACCTATTTTTCAATAAGGTTATTGGTTCAAGTTGTAATTGTTTGTAATGATAGTTGAGATCAATTCTAAACAATTTTTTTTGATGAATCAATAAAGAGGGTGGTTGGGTGGAATATTGTGTGTTCATATTTTCAAAACTTGTTTGTGTTGTTGTTTATTTTCAATCAAATTCATCTTCAAGTGATTGGGTGAAAATGATCATATTTTTTTGGTGTTTTGTCAAACTTTCGCTGCGCACAAAACCTCAACAGTTCATTGACACCAAGACCTACATACCATGTGTTATATGTGCTTCGCATTAGAATGGAGTGTGTGAGTGAATTGAATGGAATATGAGTGAATTGAATGGAATATGGTTCCACATCGCATAATATTTGAAAAAATCATGATGTGTGTGTGTGTATATAAATTTGGTAGCACGTAACATTGAGCATTATTTTTATTACAAGATGTGTACAGTATGATCGAAACATGACCTATTGCACCCATGACCTCGCAAGGTAGAGATTGAACCTATGACATATTACGTCATGTCAAAGTGACTTAACAAATCATGTTTTACAGCTCTGTACCATTTACCGTTGATCTTTGACATATTGGAAACCGACTGTTTTATAACTTAGTTTCTTTTACTCATGAAAAGTGGCTTGGGTCAAATCAATTTCTATTTGGTTGTTATATCGTCTTTTTTTAAAACAAAATAAACATATATATAACAAAAGGGGAATATAACCATTCTACAATGGCTTACAAAAACAAATTTGTATTAATGGCTACAGAATCTGTGCACAAACAATAATAAAAGAACACACATAAAGCGCAAATACATCCAAACACCATCATAGCCCTGAGCAGTGGCCAATCTAAATGGGCTCTAACAAGACACTCGCCAATCTGAATGATGACGCCATAGCCTCTACTATTCCAGAGATATTGGGCGGAGATCCAGGAGAGAAACGAAACAAGCCTAAAAGCCAACAGGCGAGAGCAATCCACTCCATCTCTAAGCTCCAGCCCCGAAACTGCACCGCCAGCAACCAAAAGACCCAAAGAGACTGGATCCAATAAGAACCTGTAAATCTAGGACCTACAGTGCTAGTAAACAACATCAAAGAAAAAAGAGAGGGCATGGTGATGAGAAGAAGAAAACGGGGAGGAGCCCGCTCAAACAAAAGTAAAGGGTTCAACCAATCCCCGCTCTGTGGGGGGGGGGGGGAAGCGGTGCTGATGTAACACCAAAGGTATCAGTCAAACTCCTCGAGCGGGAGCCAATTGTTCCCTTAAACAGGCTACCATGAAACGCAAGAAAAACATCGTTCCTTAACCTTTGGATGATGGTAGGAGGGTCCATAGGCAATTCCTCAAATATTGCATTATTCCGCGAGCACCAGATATGCTAGTACATAAGACAAGGAATCAGATGAAAAAAGATCAAACGAATTGATTTACCTGAGATGTCCCACAGGTATCTTAGTAAATCAACAAGAAAAGTGGTATTACCTCGGAGACCTTCCAAGTTCTAGAAGTAATTCCAAACCGCTCTGGCAGAATAGCCATGGAAAAGCAAATGAGCAATGGATTACAAATCATCAGTTCCACGACATTTGCAATGGGACACTAATGGAATGTCAATCCTCTGGAGGTTCTCGTTTATTGGTAACTCATCATGCAGGGTTCGTCACATAAACAGAGAGACCTTTGGAGGTAATTGGACATCCCAGATGAAAGAAAAAATATGGAGACATGGAGTCAGGGTCCTCGCTGAGCTTCACGCCGCCTTAATCGAGAAAGGACTGTCATCCCATCCGGACGTACCCTCATGTGAGTTAGAAAAGGACTTCACGAATTGCTTACGTTGCTATGTCTCACTAGCGTAGGACAGGATATCAGTGTAATTCATGCCCAAATGCCTGTGGTATTTGGCATGGAGGTACGTCACCAATAGGGAATTGTTTGCATCAAACAGTGCCCACAATTTGCAAGCAAAGGCAGTACAGATGTCCTTTAGATATCGAAGGCCTAAACTCCCTCACATTTGGGACGACAAATGATGTCCCAAGAAATCCAATGGTGATGATACGTGTTGTCCTTTTTACTCTAGAAAAAAGACAATGCCAACGAACGATAAGAGCAGAGGAAGGAAGAAGTAGGAATCATAGCAATAAAGACATGCGATCTTATAGAGTCCAAAACAGACTTAATGAGAACTAGTCTACCTGGATCAGAAAGAAGAGACACATTCCAACGAATGATCTTTCCCCTGGCTTTGTCAGTCAAGGGATCGAAAATGGCATTGAGCTTCTGACCTCTGTATAGAACAATATCGAGGTAAGGTAAGGGATGCAGTCTTGAAACTGGTGAAGGCTTCAATCCAATAAGATCTAACCAGAGACAAGTCCTTCGCGAGGACGAAGCAACTTTTAACAGAATTAACGAGTTGACCTGAACAACTCTTGTACTGCTGAATGAGGCTAAGAAGATGACGCACTGAGCGACGGCAACCATTAGTGAAAATGATAATGTTGTCAGCGATGAAATAAGAGGGAAGCCCGAAGGGATGCCAAACCTCTGAATCCGACGCACTATCATAAGTGAGTGCAACCCACGCTCGAAAGTCTTGGCAACAAAAATGAACAGAGAAGGGGAAAAAGGGTCTCCATGATGAAGTCCCTTCTGTTGGATCTAGATTAAACCTAGAGCGGAGGTGAATAGGATTTATTGAATTTTATCGAGATGTTAAAATATCGCAGAACAGATTGCAGTAGATAAAAATAAATGCAGAGAATAAATAACAAGTTTTTACCCAGTTTCAGTAAACCCTGCCTACAGCTGCATTTCTAAGATTTTTAATAGGTATTCAAACAGATCCCGCTATGAAAACCTGTAAACTCGCAAACCCTGCTCCTGTTTAATCCTACACTCAAAACCCTAGACTGATCTATATATCCTAGATCAAATTTTCCCCTAGCTACAAACCTGTAGCTGGTAAACCCTAGTTTTACAGATACTAGTAAACTCCTAGTTATTACAGACACTAGAAAAATACTAGTTAAAACCCTATAACTAGACGACCTAGTTTTTACATAAACTAGAAAACTGATCGATGATTTACAAAGAAAGAAAGAAATACAGTTGAAAAAATAAAACAAATAAAAAACCCCTTTTTGACTAATTATAGTCAGCCTTTCCTTTTTCCCATTATTTCTTTTGGAAGCTTGCTTCATGAACAATGTCGGCCAAGCTCAAAAAAATAAATTATGGTTTTTATTGCTCGTTCTCCAAATCGCGACTTCCAGTATACGAGTGAACAAATTCTCTGAAGCTTTAAAAGATTGGTGCTTTGCTTGTCAATATAATTTAGGATGCGTGTTATCAAAATCTCGTGAGTTCTTTTAATTGTTTATTTCGAGCTCTCAAGTTTTTCTTCTTTGATTTCGATAACTAAAATTGTCGATGATGATTTGGTTAAAATAGGATTATAGAACCTTATAATTGCTCTGATTTCACCAAAAATGACTAGTCTGATTTCTTACGTGAATTTTGCTGGAGTTGCCTTGTTTGAATTTGATCGGCTTTGAAAAACTTTGTTGAGATATTCTGGAAATTGTTTGTTGCCTTTAATCCCATTGATTTGCAAATTTCTTGATTTCGATTTGATCAATTTTGGAAAGAACTTGAATGAAAAATGATTAGTTTCCAGAGTAAGCACCTCCGAATTTATGGGTTTAAAAACTGCGTGGGTTTCCTTTGATGAATTTAGACATGTCCTTGACCCCTTCTATGAGTCTGGTCGATTTAATGTCATTGTGGAATTTGCATGTATAATCACGGTTACCTAGTTTGATTCATGCCGATTAATCATGTCGTATATGCATTAAGCAGATGAATAAAACTCAGCAATAAAACTGTTCTCCACTGATTCTTGTGTGATTGGATTTCCGGAAGGAAATTTCGATTTATTTTGGCTAAAAACATTTATTATATTCATGTCGAAAATGATAAATCTGCCAAACATTATTTATTGAATTGCTGGAACTAAAATTCTTAAACTTGCCATTTGTAAAATATGGAAACCAATTTATTTGCACCATGGGAATTTCTGGATATAATTTATACCATACATGTGTGATTTGTTGCCATGTCATTCAATCCTTGTTTTAGTGCTTATGGCCTTGCTGTGTACATTGTTTTTCCTGTGCTTACTTGTACCCTGGACTGTTGATTCATAGCTGATGTTCTTTGTTTGTGCGTATGGACTTGTTGCACAAATTCGAGCTACCATTTGCATTGTATGCATGGCATTACTCGAGCCATGATTAATTTCCCTGGGTATGAATTGAATATGTTCACTGGCCATTGATGTTTCACTGTATCATATTTAGTTGTATGCATTGTTGCGTATCAGTGTTTGAGTTGTAGTATGTCAACCTATTTCTTGCTTAGTCATGAGATCTCTGTCCAGTTTTATATATGATCATTGCTGGTTTGATTTTGCCATTTGTCTGAACTATGCTGACTTGAAACTGATGTTACTATAGCACTGCAGTTTTTTTGTGAGCATTATACTTGCTCGATTCATCTGCGCTTATGTAATTGCTGGTATGTAAATTCACTTGGCTGCTACGTGATTGTGCCATGACCCCTGCTACGTGTAATGTTTGACTTTCACTTGAATATATACCTTGGCATTTTGTAACTTGTATACACTTGAACCATGAATTCTCTGTTTGCCTCTTTGGAGTTTGTTGAGTGCTTGTTTCCATATTGCATATTGTGTTATTCATTGTGCATATTGAACCCAGCTCGACTTGTGCATGTATTGCCATGAACTTTACTGAACTGGTGATGTTCTTGTACTTACTGCACTTATGATGACTCATTATACTCTACTGACATATTTGTTGAGCTTGATCCTTGTAGATTCTCCATAGTTGCTGACACTGTCCCGTTTGCATGTATTGTCCATTCATGGATACTTGACCCATGCACCACGCATGTGTGTCAAGCTTCACCTGAACACCACTCGATATATTTGTCCCTACACAGGAATATGTGTATATAGATACAATGTATGTGTATACATGTATAGTGTACGTCTAGAGAATATATATGTGAGAACTACAGACGATGTATACCTTGTGGTATTTACAGTGAATCACTATAAATATCACAAGTAGTCTAGTCATAGGTTGATATACAGATAAATCAGATCAAATCATGAAAAATGATGAGAAACACCAAAATTATGAGGCAAATAAATTTTTAAAATAAAAAATTATATCTGCTAGAATATAAAATCATTTTTGTTTGAGATTATTGTGTGTGTTTCTGTGACAGTTAAGCAGAAGACTGGACTGACTGTGACTGGACAAACAATGAAGCTTGTAGAAGACATAAGACAAGACTGTAACTGTATAAGAGTAAGAGACTGTATAACCGAGTGATGAATGTGTAAACTTAGTGAACTGTAGTGAGGAGCATTGTATACAAAAAAATTTGAATGTATATGTATTGTATTTCAGTGAAATGTACAAATAGTTGAGTTATAAAATTTGTACTGTTGAAATGTTGAAATAAGATATTATAATTAATTAAAATACTGTTTGAATATTTAAATTCATGTGCAGTAGTATTCTGTTTAAACATAAATATTATATTTTGTCTGTGATGTCGTATAATAGTACAATTACAAACACATTTGTAATAATAAATATATGTTTGTAATCATCAAACAAAAATCATAGAATTGTTAGATACAACAATCTCCCCCTTTTGACAATGACAAACATAAAATAAGATTTTGAATATAATATTATAATAAATGTGTTTGACAATGAATTATTGAACTCCCCTTATTTGAATGCTCCCCCTACAACAAAACTCCCCCTAAATATGTGCATGAGTGAGAAATAATAATTGAAATTTCAATATTAAAATATTCAAAGAATATCCACTCATCGATCAAAATCTTAACCCATTCTCCCCTTTTTGTTATCATCAAAAGGATATGGAAATTAAAATAGTGATGAAAAATAGACTGAAAATATAATTTCAGCTTAAGAGGAAGAACAATCATCATAAATCTCAATCAGTCAAACAAAAATCATAATATTCTAAGAACTAGTGGCAAATTTCGCATTTTAGAATGGTGGATTTATGATGAAACTTATATAAATGGAAAGAGTTTTAAAATGTACGATTTCCAATTATTTTCAAAAGAGTTTTTTACAAAAATGATCTGGATTTGACTACTATTATAAATTCAATTTTAAGTGATGCAATCAAATAATCTCAAATCCCAATAGCTATCAATCAACAAATCATAATATATCATAATATATTATCACATTTCACAAATTAGAAAATGGATTGATGGGCTGGTTTTTACACACCAAGGAGGATTTCATATAAAATTTTATTTATTCAAATTATTTTCTTTTCTTTTTCTTTTAATTTAAGAGCACACTGACCACGCAAACCAGATTTTGGATTTTTAGATGAGGTCAGTTGCAGCTTAAAATTAAGTATTCTCATAACCCTACATAACCAGAGCTTGGATTTTTAAATGAGGTTAGAGAAACACTTATGAATATTATATTTTTATTAATTTTTGTTCCAAAAAAGATAAACTCCTCAGTATATAAAACCAATATGGATGATAGAAATATGGTAGGTACAGAAATGATTTGTGAAATAAATTTCTAAATTAATCACATTATGAAATATGCTCAACTGTACCGGTATTATTGAAAATTTTCAATTATCACTAATTCTAAAATATAATATACTCACAATTCTACCACAAATATTTCCACTGTTTATATTGAAGATGATTTAAAAAATATTAAACTCTCTACATTAATATAAAATTATGATGGATGACAGAGTGATGATAGAAATAGAAGATGGTCGTGAAGTTAGCCCCAATTAAAGATACTATAACAGCTGTTCAATCATCATGAAAAAATAAATAAATTTTCCTCTTATTGTAAAATATACTATAATCACAGCTCATCACAATTTCAATAATCTAATAATAATTTGATGAGTTCTAAATACTGCTCAATTTGATTATTGATTTCAATTTCTAAATAAATAATCAATAAATGATTTTAAAATTGAAAAATCAATTACAAGAGGGATTTATAAAAGATTTATACAAGACAAAAGGGATTTAAAAAATACAAGATAGAGGTCAAAATGAAAAAAATCAAAACAGATGAGTGAGAAAGTTATAATACACTTCTGATACCACTTGTTGTCTCTATTAATGGGTATATTAATACCACCCTGATGGCCAAAAAAAAAAAAATCTCACACAACATTATCCAATCACCAAGCTCAAGCAAATAAATCAAATAATTCAGTTCCATTTTTCAGAGTAGCAGATCAAATTCAGAAGAAATTTCACAAGAACATTTTCAGAAATTTCATGACAAGTTCAAGAAGACAAATCATAATCCAAATCTGAACATTTACTCAAAGCCACAGTCAATATTTACCAAAAACAAGCAGACATCAAAACATTTTTAAAGTGATTCCTTTAATCAGAGTAGCACATCAAACGATTCGAAAGCAGACATTTCAGGAGAATTTTTCACAGCTATTTCTGACAGTCATAAAAGTAATTCATAATCCAAAATACAGGTTATTTGTAATCATTTGAAGGAATATGAAAAACATAAGATTCAATGAATCGATCACACCAGTTTATGTATTTCAAATCAAAGATGTGTATGAGATTCAAGAAATCAATAATTTCAAATGTTTTCAAACAAACAAATATTCAAGCCAAATGATCATGAAATAACAGTGAGTTTTAAGACCATATTTTTCAAAGAATTTTTCACAATTATTTCCGATAAGCATAAGAGAATGTTCCAGAATATTTACATCAAGCATGAGAGATAATTCATGATCCAACATTAAAAGTAATTTATTTGAAGTCACTTGAATAGATGTAAATTTTGAGATACAGTGAATCAATCAAACAAGATTAATAATTTCAATTCTGAGAATTTTGTGAGATTCAAAATATCATAAATTTCAGATGATTTCAAACAAACATATTCTCAACAAAGATGATCATGAATAAAGATGAATTCCATGATGTGTAACACAAAGATTCAAGTCACAAAATTCAATTTAGAAATAATCAAGCCAATCCAATAATTAATGAAATTATCACTACTGAAAAATAACAATGTGCTGTAATGAGTATAAATTTCAAGTCTTTCCAAAATGAATTAGAAGAAACTCAAAACAGCATAGATGTGGAAATTTCATTAATTTTTCAGATCTTCAAAATTTTAGAATTTAAATTAACAGTGTTCAAGATATAACAAGAATTCTTCAGCACTGTTATGAATTCAAAAATAAAAAATAAACTTCAAAACAATTGCAGATATTTACAAATTTAAATTCAAGATTTGGAAATGATTAAAACATGAGAGTTTTATTCAAAAAAAGCGAATTCCCATAAAATCATGAATTCTGCAATTTGAAGTCAAGAAAACTCAACGAGAAACAAAAATATATGGCAGTGTTAAATCAAAATAAAAATATGAAAAATACATAGAAGAGGTAGGAGGAGGAATGCACAAAGAAAAAAAATATTAATAGAGATTGAGATTAGAGATTATACCTGAATTTCAGAAGACGATGTTGATTTTCTAACTCATCAAACTTGGCTAAAGGAACTCTGAATGATACAGAAATATTGAACAAATTGAATTCACTTCTCTTTTGTACAACAGTTCCTCAGCCAACATCGGTGCCTAGTAGTTTAAAGGATCAAGTGGTCTAAGAAATTTGTAAAACCACTCTCAATTGTTTTCTTACGTTTTGATACCCAAATCTTTTTGTATAACAATCCATCAGAATTTATAAAAGTTCCTTTAGGGACCCAAATCTGTTTGTATTTATATGAATTCACTTTATTTATTTTTTTGGGGTCCAAAATGGATTAGATAGATTGTTATCAAACAATTTCTCATCACGTTTGTGATTCAAAAAACCTTTAAAATATTCAGAGTTCAAATTTTTAGAACGATCCTTCCAGAAGCAACTTGAGGGATTTTTTAAAAACATTTGAATTGACATTTACAAAAACATCTTTTTTCCCAAAGCCAATACCATATTTATTTCCAATAGAAACTTGATTTTGCAACAACATATTCAATGATTTTCCCCATTAGAGAATTTTTCCAAGTTGACTCTAATCATTGAATTTTGGATTTAAAATCACCATTTTCTTTGATTAAATTTGTATAATGATTATTAGTGATCATTCTTTCAGTATCATGTTGTTTCAAAACCAAATTTTCAAATTAAAGTAATTTGATTTTGGCTTGAGACTTAGAGATTTCAAATTCAAAATGTTTTTGCTTTTCAAACTCTAGTTTTTCAAAATTATTGAATTTTACAATTTTATTTTCTAACTCTTTCAAAATCAAATCAGTTTTCAATAAGCTTCCTTTTTCAGCAATTTCATGTTTGGAATTTTTGGTAGTCTAAAAATTTTCAAATTCCTTTTGTAGAAGATTGTTCAAACTTAACAACTCAATCTCGTTCTCTTTTAAGATCAGTATTTCATTCTCAAGTTTTTGAATATTTTTATTAAGATGAACAAGATCGGTTTTTAATTTCAAACAGTTTTCACAATCAGAATTTTCTAATTTCATGACATTTGAAAGTTTTGATTCCAAACAGTTAATTTTGCTGGTTAACTCATGATTTTTAGATTTCAAAGATTTGCTTTTCAATTTCAGTTTATCAACATATTTAGTTAAATCAGCACACATATAAATTAAATCTTCCTATAAGAAATTTCCACACTCATTGTCTATTGAATCTCCATCATTCGATCTGTCTAAAATTTTATCTGTAAAACCTGTTCAGCATAGATCAAAATCTGAGTTGACATTTGAGGGTTTTGAGTAACTGTCAGATTTTCCATACAACACGTCGAGAGTTCTCCATATCTCCTGCGCAGTTAAACAGTGAGAGATAAATCTTAATTGATCATTACCAAGATAGGAATAAATAATATGCATAGCATGAGCATTTAAAACCTTATCCCTCTTATCTAACATATCTCCCAAATTTCCAATAATATTCCAATATTCAAAATTAACAGATTTTAAAAAAAATTCGTTTTTTGATTTCCAAATTAGAAAATCTGTTCTATTGAAAATAATAGGAATATCACTGGATAGACTCTCGCTATACTGACAACTCGGAGACACCATTAGTCTAGAGTTAATGAAAAATACTAGGCTCTAATAGCACTTGTTGGTTATAGATTAACCTTAAAGGGGGTTTGAATACGGTTTACTGAATTTTATCGAGATGTTAAAATATCACAGAATAGATTGCAGCAGATAAAAATAAATAACGCAGTTTTTACCCAGCTTCGGCAAACCCTGCTTATTGCTGCATTTATAAGATTTTTACTAAGTATTAAAACAAATCTCGCTTACAAACCCTATAAACTCGCAAACTCTGCTCCTGTTTAATCCTACGCTCAAAACCCTAGACTGATCTATATTCCTTAGATCAGATTTTCCCCTAGCTCAAACCCGTAGCTAGTATACCTTAGTTTTTACAGATACTAGTAAACTCCTAGTTATTACAGACACTAGAAAACTACAAGTTAAAACCCTATAATTAGACGACCTAGTTTTTACATAAACTAGAAAACTGATCGATGGTTTACAAAGAAATAAAGAAATACACTTGACAAAATAAAACAAGTAAAAAAACCCTTTTTGACTAATTATAGTCGGCCCTTCCTTTTTCCCTTTATTTCTTTTAGAAGGTTTGTTCAAGAACAATGTTGGTCGAGCTCAAAAAATTAAATTAGGATTTTTTTCTACTCGTTCTCCAAATCACGATTTCCAATATATTAATGAATAAATACTCTAAAGCTTCAAAAGATTAGTGCTTTGCTTGTCAATATGATTTGGGATGCTCGTTATTGAAATCTCGTAAGTTCTTTTAATTGTTTATTTCGTGCTCTCAAGTATTTTTTTCTTTGATTTCGATAATAAAATTGTCGATGATGATTTGGTTAAAATAGGATTATTAAACCCTTATAATTGCTCTGATTCCACCAAAAATGACTAGTCTGATTTTTTGCGTGAATTTTGCTGGAGTTGCCTTGTTTGAATTTGATCAGCTTTGAAAAACTTTGTTGAGATATTCTGCAAACTGTTTGTTGCCTTTAATCTCATTGATTTGCAAATTTCTTGATTTCGATTTGATCAATTTTGGAAAGAACTTGAATGAAAAATGATTAGTTTCCAGAGTAACCACCTCCGAATTTGTGGGTTTAAAAACTGCATGGGTTTCCTTTGATGAATTTAGACATGTCCTTGACCCCTTCTATGAATCTGGTCGATTTAATATTATTGTGGAATTTGCATGTATAATCACAGTTACCCAGTTTGATTCATGCCGATTAATCATGCCATATATGAAGTAAGAAGATGAATAAAACTCGGCAATTAAACTGTTCTTCACTGATTCTTGTGCGATTGAATTTCAGAAAGGAAATTTTGATTTATTTTGGCTAAAAACATTGAATTGCTAGGACTAAATTTCTTGCACTTGCCATTTGTAAAATCTGGAAACAATTTATTTGCACCTTGGGAATTTCTGGAAGTAATTTGTGCCATACATGTGTGATTTGTTGCCATGTCATGCAATCCTTATTTTAGTGCTTGTGGCCTTATTGCGTACATTGTTTTTCTTGAGCTTACTTGTACCCTGGACTGTTGATTCATAGCTGATGTTCTTTGTTTGTGCGTATGGACTTGTTGCACGCTACCATTTGCATTGCACGCATGCCATTACTCGAGCCATGATTATTTTCACTGGGTATGAATTGAATACGCTCACTGGCCATTGTTGTTTCACTGTATCATATTTAGTTGTATGCATTGCTGCGTACAAGTGTTTGAGTTGTAGTGTGTCGACCTATTTCTTGCCTAGTCATGGGATCTCTATCCAGTTTTGTATATGATCATTGCTGGTTTGATTTTTCCATTTTCTGAACTATGCTGACTTGAAACTGATATTATTGTTGCACTGCAGTTTCTTTGTGCACATTGCACTTGCTCAATTCATCTGTGCTCACGTAACCACTAGTATGTAAATTCACTTGGCTGCTACATGATTGTTCCATGACCCCTGCTACATGTAATGTTTGACTTTCACTTGAATATATACCTTGGCACTTTGTAACTTGTATACACTTGAACCATCAATTATCTGTTTTCCTCTTTGGAGTTTGTTGAGTGCTTGGTTCTATACTACATGTTGTGCTATTCATTGTTCATATTTAACCCAGCTCGACTTGTGCATGTATTGCCATGAACTTTACTGAACTGGTGATGTTCTTGTACTTGCTCCACTTATGCTGACTCATTACACTCTGCTGACATTTGTGTTGAGCTTGGTCCTTGTGGCTGCTCCACAGTTGCTCACACTGTACCGTTGGCATTTACTTGTTCGTTCATGGATACCTGACCCATCCACCATGCATGTGCGTCAGGGTTCACCTGAACACCACTCGATATATTTGTCCCTGCACAGAAATATATGTATATACATACAATGTATTTGTATACATGTATATTATACGTCCAGAGAATATATATATATGCGAGCACTACAGATGATGTCTATCTTGTGGTATTTACAGTGAATCACTGTAAATATCACAAGTAGTCTAGTCATAGTTGGATAAATAGATAAATCAGATCAAGTCATGAAAAATGATGAGAAACACCAAAATTCTGAGGCAAATAAATTTTTAAAATAAAAAATTATATCTGCTAGAATATAAAATTATTTTTTGTTTTAGATTATTGTGTGTGTGTGTTTCTATGACAGGTAAGCAGAAGACTGGACTGACTGTGATTGGAAAGATAGTGAAGCTTGCAGAAGACAGAAGACAAGACTATAACGGTATAAGAGTGAGAGACTGTATAACTGAGTGATGAATGTGTAAACTCAGTGAACTGTAGTGAGGAGCATTATATACAAAAGAAATTGAATGTATTTGTATTATATTTTAGTGAAATGTACAAATAGTGGAGTTATCATTTGTACTATTGAAATAAAATATTATATATAAATAAAATACTTTTCGAATATTTAAATTCGTGTGCAGTAGTATTCTATTTAAACATAAATATTATATTATGTCTGTGATGTAGTTTAACACTACAATTACAAACACATTTATAATAATAAATATATGTTTGTTATCACCAAACAAAAATCACAGAATTGTTAGATGCAACACCTTCCTGCCTTGAAATACCCATTGGCCGACCAGTTAATGAGAACGGAAAACCAACAGTTGGAAATGAGCCTCCAGATAATATCGATAAGGAGTTTAGTAAAGACGAAAGTCCTTAGAGTCTAAGTGACGAAAAACCAAGACATGCGATCATAAGCCTTTGCCATGTCCAGCTTAATGACCATAATAGAACATCTTACCTTCCGATAATATGAGAAACCAGTTCCGGGGCTAAAAGGATGTTATCCATGATCAAGCGTCCTTTTACAAACCCAGCATATGAAGTGGAAAAAATATGTTTTAGAAACGGTGCTAGTTGAGAGGCTAGTACCTTAGACATAACCTTGTTAATGAAATTACACAAACTGATTGGACAAAAATCCACAGATGAACGAGGATTTTCGCATTTGGGGATAAGAACCAAATTGGTGGAAGCCCAACCTTGAGGGAGATCTCCACTAGAGAAGAAAAACTGAATAGAAAGACAAAAATCTTCCTGGATGATCAGCCGGACACTCCGGAAAAACACCCTGTTGAAGCCGTCAGGTCCATTTGCACTATCCTTACTAAGTGCAAAGACGCAAGTCACATATTTCTTCCGATAAATGAGGTACGGCAAGATCAACACACTTTGAAGGAAGGACCAACCTGGTAATGAAAGCTAGCAGGGCCAGATCATAGACTGACACAGAGGGGAACCAAGAAAGGATTGGAAATGAGATAGAATAGTCTCTTTGACTTCCTCCGGCATGGAAGCTACAGAGAGTTCAGGGTGTTGGATCTGATGAATCATTAGGAGATTATTCTTCTTACGAATAGAAAAAGGGTAGAACTTGGAGTTCATATCTCCTTCCACTGCCCACTTGATCCTCAATTCTGGCTAAGATAATCGTTTTAGATATGAAGTTTTGACAAAAAGGCCAGCTGGGCAAGCGCCCATGCCTCCTTGTTAAAAAAAGAAGGAACTTCATCAAAAGACGCTTCCGATAGAATAAGAGTCTCTTCGGTCGCCCTGACGCGGTCGAAGATAATCTTAAAAACTTGCACGTCCTAAGCCTTGAGGCAAGCCCTGAGACTCTTCAGCTTAAGAGAAAACACAACAAAGGGGGAGCCAATAACAAGAGAGTTCCATGAATCTTCCACTACCCGATGGAACATGTGGTTAAATCTCCACATACTCTGGAACCTAAAAGAAGAAGGGCCAGAGAGAGTATTGGGAGAGCAGTGAAGAATTATAGGAGCATGATCCGAGAAGGTACGATGCAGATGGATAACGGAGAACAAGAACGGAAGGTTGAACCAACCTTTTGATTCGAAGACTCTGTCAAGTCTAGAAAGAATCATATTAGGCCCTTCCTAGTTATTGCACCAAGTAAAAGACGAGCCGACGAAAGACACCTCGGTAAGACCCGAGCAAACGATGTAGGCATTAAAATCCACAACAGCTGTATGGTTAACGGCGTTGCCTCCCCATTTCTCGGCTTGGCAGGCGACTACATTGAAGTTGCTTCTTAAAATCAAAAACGCAAAGAAGAGAAAGAGGAGAAAAAAGGAGCCGAACAAGCCACTAAGAGAAGCTGAATGGAATTGAAAACAGAGTGAACCACAACGTGCTTGGACTAAAGGATCCAAATCTTCCCAGACACATTGTCTAAGGCCATCCCCAAAGCCAGGCAACAAAACCGACCTAATGACCTCCTCTGGACCCATAAAAGGCTCCGTGAGCACAACCGGACAGAGATAATGCTTCCTAACGATGCGCTTCAGCCTAGCTATCGGTGCATCGTTTCCAATACCAAGAACATTCCAGAACAAGAAATTCCTTATCCAGGGAAAGTAGAACGAACAAAGAAAACAAATAAAAAAGGAGAAACTCCCAAGGGAGAGGACACCTAAACATAACTCAGATAAGATAAAGCGTATGTCGAATTGATCTAACGATCTGCTCAGACACCGCTACAGCGTGTGTGCGAATGGTACGGGGAGTGTGAGGAGCCGCTCTCGGTCTACGACGCGAGGAGCGGAAAAGGAGAATAAAGGAAGGGACAAATGGCTCATAGATCTCAGGGAACCCAAAAGATACCCCAAAACCCTGACCTGGAAGATAAGAAATCTAAACATAGACTGCGAAGGACACGAGTTCGTAGTAAGTCAAGATAGGCGATCGTTAATGATCGCTATCTCATCCTTACTAAGAAGGGGAAAGAAGCAGAATCAAAAGGCACTGGATGATCAGTGCATCAAGCAGGACACAACGGGTCAGCAGTATAAGAAACCGAAGGCAAAAATATGTGGTTGCTCAAAGGACGCAACACAAATTCTTGTGTGAATACCAATGTCGAGCTTTCATTAAATTGACAGTTCCGCATAAAAGGTAAAAGTCCCAATCCGAAGCTCCAACAGGATACATATGGTATATACAATTTAGGGAGGCAATTTCCCTGATAAACCGTATAGTGGACCAAAATAGGATCTGCTATACGTCTACAACTAGCAGACCACCAAACCGTATAGCTCATACCCGATGTAACCACCGACTAATCTAGTGAAAACCAACAAACCAAAACCAATAAACCCGAATCACTAACGACAAGAAAAAGTCCTCATTGTGACTCATCCAACTAACCCATTGACCAATAAAACCATCACTGATGTGCCTAAATTCCCTAAAAAAAGAGCACAACCAACGAGCAGTCCACGCAAGCAGAAACTTGATGACAGGGCCTAAAGAAAATAAAAAAACTCAGATAGCAATCCAAACAAGAAAACACTTTCCAATAAAAGCGAACTGAAACCATAGTTGTCAAATTGCCAAAAAGCGCCCAGGCAACCACATGGCAAGTAAGGAACAACAAATATGAACCAGACAACACCGAAAACTCTGAATAACACATGGACCCAAAGTACCTACACAGGAAATGGCAGGTAAAGCTTATTTGGCAACACAACGAAATGAAGGAACATGCAACACACGCATAGAACAAGGTAAAAAATTGATAACCATTACCAAACTACCAATAACAACAAAAGAGAACAATAAAGAAGGACGATCCTACCTCGAGGGAGAGTCACCAAACTAATGCATTTGTTACCAACCATAAAAACAACCCAATTATCCACAAAGCCACATGCTAACAACCCATCAAAAGCCAAGCACTTCAACTGCCGAGGATTAGGCATACCCATCCTACTTCCCATAAATAACAGACTAATAAAACACATCTCCTTAAATACGTTTTCCTCACCATAAGAAGAATACTTAGGCTATAAGCATTTGAAGGTCGACTACGATGAAGATGGAGTCAAAAAAAAACCAACGATAGTGTACATGAAGCAACAGTATGAACAACAAAATCGAAGGAACCAACATCAACCCTATTCTAGAATATGTGCAAATCAGAGGCAGATGGACACAGAGAGTCCACATCCTTAACCAATAAACGAATCCTCATCCAACACATTAAAACAATTGGCCAAACATACCGAAGCAAAGAAAAGTGCACGCCCATAACCAGGCTCAACATCAACTACCGATAAGTATGAAGAGCGAGACTCCTTCGAACGGCGGTGGCGCCGATGACGATTCGATGGAGGACTTCTAACCCCAACCGAAAGCACATTTGATTCACGAGGGGAAATGGGAGGTAGCTTATGTGGAAGGTAGTGGATAAGGGGCGTCACTTCCCCTTATCCAAGCTTCTACGTGGACTTACAAACACCTATACCATCGCAAGCTGAAACCCCACAAACCAAGGAACCAACCAAAAATGCCATTAAAGGCATACGACCAACAGTGGTAGGTTACCCCCATTGCCAGTAGATGAAAACGACAGCCCGCTTGAAACAAAGGACAAAGATGATCCATAATTAACATGTCTAGAAATAACGGGAAAAGGGGCCAACCCTTACAAGAACAAGGGAACAACTTCCAAGAAAAAACTATCAACAATAAAGAAACACTACCTCGAGAGGCACACGAATGATTCTAAAACCGCTTTAGCACCAAAAATTGCCACAATCGGCGGATCCAGCATCACTGCCAAAAGCACAGCAACAATCAAGTCTAAATTGGGACAATTCCGAATAAAAGAGCCTAATAACATGAAGGAGACAAAGACTGGGCTCATAAGCGAATCTAGAATGAAATTAGGGTGTAGCAGAAGAAGAATCTGCTCTTACGAGAGAGCCTAAGTCACCCACAAATGAACTTTTGTACGAAGGCAGTAAGAAAGTAAGACCAAAAAAGGAAATCGCATGAAAGCTCAGAAGAGGGCTGCCAATAAAATAGCCGTTGGAAATCGCACGAACTTTTATATCATTTGATTTTACCAATTTGACTTGTCTAGTTTAAGTTATAACTTATAACAAGCTATAACTTACAACCAGTTGGAAATGTACTTAATGTTATTATTTATAATTGATGATATGTTTCTCCACAACAAAATGTTTTTTACTTGCATGTTTGTATATTTTTCGTAGTCAACATTGATATACATGCACGTATGTTAAAAGCGTTTTCGAAAACATTATTGTGGTAAACTATATTCCTTTTTCGTTAAGCGTTTTATTTAAGCTGTAGTAATAATGTGTTGCGCAATATTCGAGGATCCATTTGCTTCCCTCTGAATTTTGCGCTCTCTTTGTTTTTGTTATTTCAACTAACTTGTGAAATAAAATAAATTAGTGTTATCACTACAAGAACTTGCTCAAAATGTGATGCACGCTTGCAACGGCTAGCGAAGGCTAAAAAGGCGACCATTGCAAGTCGTTGCACGATCTGCAGCTACAGGCGTGCACTCGTAAACTCTTTCTTTTTCGTTCCTTCCCACCTGATTTCTTCCAAAAACTACACACTTCGTCTCTCCGTGTCGCTCTAAGTTGTCGGCCCTCACCACACCCCTCCAAGCCTCTCAAATCTTGCTCGTATGTCTTTTAACTGTAATTTATGCTTAATTAGTGTTCATTATAGGTTTACTAGTATGTTTATGAGTTTGAAAATTGATTGTTTATGGGTTTGAAATTGATAGTTATGTGGTATAAGTATGATGATAATAGTGTTTTAGGTCGATTTGGGAGTAAAAGTAGTTTATTACAAGGTTGAAAACGATAATCATCGCGTATTAGTTGTCATACTATTGTGTTAGTTGATCAAGAATTATTGATTGGTGATGTGATTTGAAAATCAATATAGATTATTGATTAACATGTTTATTGATAAGTTTGTGTGAATATTTGTTGTACTTTAAAACAATATTTGTTGTCGTCTAGACGAAAATATGTGTAGTATATATTAATTAACGTAAATGTTGGATTGGCACAATTAGTCATAAGTAGTAGTTTTTAATTATTTAGCGTGTGTATGTTGTTAAGTTTGATATACAAATTCACAAATAGGTGGAAAGAAATATGCAAAATGGAAAGTGAATAATTTTAATATGGAAATGCATAAATCATTGATTGCAGCTGCTTGAGATGGCAAAGAAATAAATGCAGGATTATTTTTTCCATCTCTATGAAGGAAGGGAATGATTGATATTACAAGCTATGTTTCGCCATTTGTTTCCTCTACAATTGACCTCCATTGTTTCTTATCGTATCTTGTAATTTTATTGATGACTCACATACAACTCACTGGCTATATATTGGGGGTAGACTTTATTGTAACCCATATTGGCATTCAGCCAATGATCCCCAAATGGAGTGTCTCTTCATGTTAAGCCAAATTTGAGGTTTTGGTTATGTAAACCCTTATTTTATAATCTATTGTATCTCTCTCTTATGTGGAATAATATCTCTCTCCTTTGGACAGGACGTACATGATCTTCTTGATGATAGAGGAACCAGTATAAATATTGTATGTCTTTATTTTCTTCTTTATAGCTATTTACTATTTGTTTGAAGTAATAAAATAATTGATGTTAGATTCATTGATGTTCAATTGAAAAATCTAGATCTTGTTATTGTTCTGATGCATATATGCACTTTTTTGCACAACAAATAGGTATCAAAGCAAGGTGATTTGTTTAGATTGTGCATCAATGGATTCAAAAAAGAGTGTCAAATTTGCTGGTAATTATTCTACTACTATTTTGGGGGAAAGGAAGACTTTGGTGGAGGAGATTATGTTGAGAGAGAAGAGCGTTCCAGTCTTGGAACTTTGACGTGATAAAAGTTTAGTGTATTGAAGGGACCATTAGATTTGGAAAATTTTGATCATGTTTCAGGAAGGGGTCATCATGTTGATAGTGCTCGAGGGATCCAAGATGATATGGAAAGGAGCTCAGGTCAAGTGATATATGAGTGTGGAGACATGGGTCTTTGAGGTATTACGAACTTTTTTTAGACCGTTGGTTTTTGCATGGTGCATCTCATGTGGAAGATGCATCTTTTGCAGGCAGTGGGTGAGGTTTGTAATGGTTTGATTGTGCAAAGTGGCATGAGAGAGAGATTTGTTATATATATATATATGTATGTATGTATATATATATAGAGAGAGAGAGATTTAGATTGGCCTTTTTTTTGTTAATTGGCTTTATTTCTAGCTCTGTATTTAGATTGCTAATTGAGAGGATTTGTTGACCTTAGTGGTAGGTTTTGGGTATTTACAACATTTGTTGGCGAGCAGAGACATAGTCTGAGCTCGTTAACACGGTGTGATGGGGGTAGCTTTGCTGGAACCCATTTGGTAAATATTCAGTTTTTCTCACTATGAGATTTTGGCTTAAATTAGAGTTCTTTTTCGGAAGAGTTTTATGTTGTGAAGATAATTTGACTCAGGATGGGATGTTCGAAATATGTGATTTTGCATCAAGGTGGAGTGATAAATTTGGTGATACAAAATCACAAATAGGTGGAAAGAAATATGTAAAATGGAAAGTGAATGATTTTAATGTGGAAATGCATAAATCACCGATTGCAGTTGCATGAGCTGGCAAAGAAATAAATGAATGATTATTTTCTTCCATCTCTGCAAAGGAAGGGAATGATTGATATTACACGCTATGTTTGCGCCACCTGTTTCCTCTGCAATTGACCTCCATTATTTTTTACCATATCTTGGTAATTTGATTGATGACTCGCATATATTTCACTAGCTATATATAGGGGGTAGATTTTACCGTAAACCTATCCTGGCATTCTGCTAGTGATTTCGAAATGGAGTGTCTCTTCTTGTTAAGCCTAATTTGAGGTTTTAGTTATGTAAACTCTTAACTTGTAATTTATTGTATCTCTCTCTTATGTGGAATAAAATCTCTCTCATTTGGACTAGACCTGCACTTTCTTCTTGATGATAGAGGAACCAGTATAAATATTATGTGTCTTTATTTTCTTCTTTGTAGTTATTTACTATTTGTTTGGACTAATAGAATAATTGATGTTAGATTCATTGATGTAGAATTACCAAATCTAGATCATGTTATTGCTCTTCAGCATATGTGCACTTTTTAGCACAACATAAGTTATATGTGTTAGCATAGTTTAAAATAAATGTAATTTAATTTATCAAAAGTGCTAGCTTCTAATTTTATTTTAAGAAAATCCATAATTTAAAATTTGTCATAGTTAGCTAAATTTTAAAGTACGTGTCAACATTTCAAATTTATTATGTAAAATACATAAATAGTTGAATGAACTATGAAATTTTTAAATGAGCATTACAACAATAAAATATTTTATATGAATACATTGTAGTTAAATGAAAGTTAAAGTACGTTTTAAAATTTAAATTTTAGTTAATATATATTTATTGAATGTATTATAAAATATTTTGTAGTCATTAAATATAATATGTGTTTTATTTATGCGATGTCCTTAGAGATTTTTTGGCCCCGTTTGATTTTTTTGTGGATTCTCGTTTTTTTCCAGACATATGTATTCATTTGATATGATATTTGTTGAATTTGTCCCAGTATTGGATAAGTTACAAACACAATAACGTAGTAACATTTTATAAACTATTTCAATTTAAACGGTTCACAAAATTTCAATGACACTTCCTTTTGTTTCATGTGTACACACATTTCTTTACAATACTGGGAATAAAGGGAAGTACTGCTGAAATTTTGTTGAATCTTTTAAGCTGAAATGATTTATAAAATGTGATTATGTATTGTGTTTGTAATGGGAAGTAGAATGATCGGTCGTCAAAGTAAAACATAATAAACTAAATATTAAAAATTAAGATGAATTAGTTATTTGAATTTGTTACAATATTGAAGGGTTATAAATGAATTTTTACAAGACTTTTATATGAAGTGTTTGATTGAATTTTCTAGCATTTTTTTTGTAAATAAGATAATATGTTCGATTAATTTTTCGATCGTAGTTGGATGTGTGAATCCCGAACTGGTATGAAAGGATCAATAAAGGAATATTTTTTTTAGTGGTGTACACGAATTTATAAGATTTTCTAAATCAAATAATCAAAATAATGTTTACATCTATTGTCTGTGTAGTAAGTGCAAACATCTGAAGCATTGAAAGCCAAATGCAGTAGAAGTACATTCTTATAATTTTGGTTTTATACCGACTTATTACTTATGAGATTGTCACAGAGAACTTGTTCAACCTGCACCTAATCCTGTAGTGTAAGAGGATGATAACTATGACGAATCCAATAGAAAATATGATGCTAGATGCAGCACGATCAAAGTTTCTTACCATTGATCAAGGCGACGATGAGAGCAAAAACATTGAAGAAGAACCGACCGTGGGAGCTAAATAAATTTATGACTTATTGGATTCTGATATGAGGCAGTTGTGGGATAGGTGTAAAAGTGAAACCGAATTATCTGTAATCGCCGAATACATCACTATGAAATCAAAATATATTCTTATAGAAGCTGCATTACAACAGTTGTACAAACTGCAAAACGACACATGTCACCCAATAGTTTGATGTACGATAGTCATTATAAAATAATAATACTTATGTCTGCATATGGACTATCATACCAGAAGATAAATGCATGTGTGAAAGGTTGCATGCTGTATTGGAAAGAAGATGCTTACCTTAAAAAATGGAGAATATGTAACAAGAAAAGATAGAAACCAAGAAAAAGAAAGGAAAAGAAGTTTCGTATAAAAGAATGTATTATTTACCCATCACTCCCAGACTTCAATGGTTATATGCATCTTCTTCTACAACATGTCATATCCGATGACATAGTGTGAGAACACCAGAAGAAGGAACTTTGATACATACATCTAATAGAGAAGCATGAAAATATTTCGATAAGACTTATCCTAAATTTGCTGTAGAGAGCCGTAATGTTAGGCTCGGTTTATGTACGGATGGATTTTCGCCATTTTACCAGTTTGGTAGTAAGTATTCATCTTGACTTATTATTGCTACTACTTATAATTACCGCCATGGATGTATATGAAAACTTTTCTAACGATTTTCATCCCCGGTTCCAATGATTCGACACAAGTAATTGATGTTTATCTACAACCATTGATCGGAGAGTTAAAAACACTATGGCATGAAGGAGTTGAAACATACAACTTTTTGAGAATTTTTTTTCTCGTATTTTATCTTCTTTATGATGGACTATTAATGATTTTCCTACGTATGACAAACTTTTAGGTTAGAGCAGAATGGTCGTCTAGCTTGTCTGTAACTACCTGTCGTTTTGAACGGTTCAATTAGTTTAATTACCGACTTGAGGCGGTCAAAAAGGAAGGTCGTTACATTATCCTCATTCATGGATGAAATACGTGCATTTTCATTAAAGTATGAAAAGAAAATTTCTCGGTTTGACCGTCATCGGTATTTTCTACATATTAATCATAAATTTAGAACGTATAAAAAGAACTTTAAAGCTAACATACTAGAGAGCATGCTATCACATAATGTTTGGTCAAGCAAAGAGACATATTAATTAGAAAATGACGAACACTGATCATATATGACATCGTTTGTTGTATAATGTGTTAGTTTGAGCCATGTATTAACAATGATGACTATGTTCTGTACTATTTTGAGCTATGCGATAATAATGATGACTATATATGTTAGGTATTATTCTAAGTTATGCATTATTCTTTTTGTGTATGATTATGCGCAGGGTATGATTATGACATGATATGTTGTATGATTATCACTTAATTAAAATTTTTGTGATGATTAATGATTATGTGATGTTTATTCTTTTCTATGCATTATATGATACGATATATATGTTTGTGGAAGGTAAATCAGATAGAAGACGTATGGGTACATCTCAGCCTTATCCTTCTCAGTATCCTACTCTTGAAGCAGGTCCTAACAGCTCAGAGCCTGATTTACACAGAGTTGCAGATATAGTTCCTAAGAGCGCTAAGTAAGTATCAAATTTAATTCAATTATATTATTTAAAATATATTAAATACCCACATCAACATCTATACAAGGGGTTCGAGGTGGAGCAGTTCGACTTTATTTTACAGATACCAAAGTAATCATGTAAGAGTCAAATGTTAGGATGTTGGTCTCATTATTGGGACAGTATCCCGCCCTATATCAAAAATGCTATATGGGTCGATTTAATGGAAGTATCAAGTTTTATATTTCCATCGAAAATTAATATGTTGTATATAATTTCAATATGTAGGTCGTTGTATGAGTGGAACCGCAAGATATGTATGCTTTTAGAAATCACTTGTGGACCCACTTTTGGAAAAAGCTATCACAGTTCAACGGATCGAAGCCCAAAGTCAAGAGACTCGCCGATCGACCCCAGCGGTCTATCCCTGCTTCAGAAAGCCTGAATAAAACTTGGCCCGACCCAATTTCCCTTAAGCAGCGGCATCTCATGCCCCGATACAATTGCTCATCCAGACCGAACGAGTCAAACATTTCCCTAAAGGTCGAATTGATCAGATATCTCTGGATCTACGTGAAAATATCTAGACAAGTCATTCATTAGCCCAATTCTCAAGGCATTAAAGGCGGTTAACCACTTCCGGACAAAGCTCTACTTTTGATACACCTCATCTTGAGTGCCGCTCAAGCCACAATTTTCGAGGATACTATTAATCAACAGAAGACCAGGTCCTACTGCCGCAACAACTTCAAATGATCAAACCCCATGTGTCCGAGCTCCGCAGAAAAGGCAGGCCACGTTGCAGCTCGCCTAACGCCTCTTTTCACCTATAAATACCTCCATGCCCAAAATAGAAAGGGACTTTTTCTCCACTTCAACTTCTCTTGGGAACTTCCTCTCTTAAATACAAGTTCCACGACTAACTCCAAAAACAACCAATTCTTCCATTTTCTTCAAAAAGAAAACGTGTTGTACTTGTAATCAATAGTAAATCAATATATAAAGTGGACGTAGGCACTATCTTTTGCCAAACCAGTATAAAAATTCTGTGTGTTCCCTGTTCATACATACTTTACCATATTCTGTGATTGTTATTCGTATGTTCTACGCACGATTGGGGGTTGACCGTCACTAGTGACCAACTTTTGATGTCAACACTTTGGCGCGCCAGGAAGCGGGAGCACGCACCTACATGCCCCATGACCTTCAGCAATTTCCGATCAATGGCATACAAGCGAAAGAAGAATGCAACATCTTCTTGTCGCACAAACACTGATGCAGCCGAAACAAATGCTGCAGAAGTAAGTCAGGAAGCCTCCCCCCATGAAGACGTGTCCTGATGTCTTACTCGGGATAACATGGACAAGATTATGGCCGAGTTCATAAGCCAAATGACATCTCAGGGTAAACTTCTCGAACAACAACAGTTGATGAATAACCTCCTCGCTCGGATGGAAAAGGGATCTAATGCTTCAACATCAATTCCCCTGTCGGGCGAAGTGGGGGCAGCAACTGACCTTCAGTCTGCACAAATACAAGCTGCAGATAATGCCATACCTTTGCTTCCTCCTGACTCAACTTCACTTCTCAATCGACCATTGGTAGGATCATCACTTCCAACGACCGATGCAGCCGCATCTGCGGATTCACAGGAGGCGCGCGATCAAGATATAGGTCGTTCGACTATTTTGCCTCCACTCCAAGGAATGACTCAACTCCTGGATCAACCGAACAGTAGCTAGGTCGACCAGGATCAGTTCCATTCCCATTACAACCCGACATCTTACCACAAACTCGTCTTATGCCTTCTCCCCTCCAGCGAAGAGCTGGTGGAGCCTTCCATTTAAACCAGGAAGATCACTCTACCATACCGGTTCTCAACATGGCGAAGGAAAATGCTACTATAAACCCTTATAACATCGCTTTGGGCGGGGGCACCGTAGACCCCCAAACATCACATACTATGCTAGGTCGACTTGCTGCTGACCAAAACTCAGACTAACCCAGCAAGAGCAGGTATGGTTCCATCTAATAACGATCGGGCAATCCCCATAGCGGCTGAACCAGACCTCGAAACTGTGATGAACCCTCGCCCCCACCTTCACTCAACTCTCGGTAGTCGAGCCCAGCCAACGACCATCCTTCCGAGCATGCTTTCGGCAGACCCTAGTACTGGAGTTCTTCCAAATGCAGAGCTAGATTCATGGAAATGACTCCTTGGAGATGGAATCCATCTTGCAAGTATTATCAAACACTTCACTCAGAGCACTTCTTCTTAAAAGGATATAGATGATATCCACTGCAGCCCATTCACCAGGGAAATCAGAAACTCACGCAATCCTCCGGATTTTTAGGTTTCCGGCCATGTAGCCCTGTAATGGTCGGACCAACCCGACGTATGGTATATGCGCCACACGGAAGTACTCCCTGCATCGACCAACATCATGACCAAGTGCTTCCCCCTCTCCCTCACAGATACAGCCGGCATGTGGTTTCGACAGCTAACAATGGAGTCGATCAACTGTTGGAACATGTTGGTCACCCGCTTCATCAAGTAGTTCAGAGTTCACATCTCTCGACCAAAGAGCGTCATGTTCCTGATATCGATCAAACAGCGACCCGACGAAACCCTCCGGTCCTTCCTAGAAAGATTCAATGCGGTCGTAGCATCAGTCTATCGATCCGAGCCATCGATGGTGCTTATGGCCGCCATTGCAGTTGTTCAGAACCAATCAGAATTCAGGATGTCTTTAAGCAGGGATCCTCCCAAGGACATTGAAGACTTTTATGCCGAGGCCGAGCAATTCCTCCGACAAGAAGATGCTAGCATTGAGATGGATAGCCTCGAGGTTCTTGCCACCAAAGATGAACATCCATCTAACACCATTGACCAGAATAAAGGAAGAGGAAAGGTCTCGAAAAAGAACGAACGCAACGTACGACTCTGGAGAGAGAACAAGTACGACCAGCACACCAAGTCAACCCCTCTCTGCTCGACATCTACCTTGACGTAAGAGGATCTCTGCCTTTCCCAAAACTTCCTCGAAGAGAGTCGACCCACAAAGAGCTCGACACTAGAAAACACTGCATGTTTCACAACATTTTCGGTCACAGCACCAACGAATGCAGGCACTTGCGCGATCGCATTGAGGATAGGGTCAGGCGGGGTAATTTCCCAAGTATATCAAAAAAACCACACCGTCCATGCTGCCGTAATCTTCTGCCCAAGACCTCAGGCCAGTCCTTGAGCTCCTAGAAACGAAAAGGATCTTGAACCCCGTAATCACGGCATCATCATCAATTAATGAGATTTAGATTTCTTCTTTCGAATGTATTTTTTTTCTCTTAATAAAATGAGTGTGATGAAGTACACACGTACGAGGTTAGGATTTAGCCGCTAGGAGTGCTCTGGATTCAGTTATCACCCATCTAGAATTTGTTTTCATTTCCTTGTAATAGCTCTTTAGCAGCACTAAACTTTCTTTTACAAACATGGACTATGTTTGAATGATTTAAGCCGAGCGTGACTGACGCTCGTTGGCCCGAATATGGTCAGCGCTAAGCCACCGTCTGTAAGACACGGTCCATACCTACCACTATAACTAAGCCTACTCCTCGAGCCGAGTATGATCAGATTTCTCCAAGCCGAGTATGGAAGATACTCGCCTCTTCCCTAAGTCGGGTGCACTCACCACCCGCCAAAATTTCACAAGTTATCGGCAGAAGTACGACAGCCACTTAAGTCTCGCTTACCCATCACTGCATATGTCCGACTCCATTAGCCGAGTACGAATAAAATTATATAAGTGGAGCACGATTAACACTTTCCATAAGCCGAGTATGGTTAATACTCGTGTTGATGTCAAAAGTTGGTCACTAGTGGTAGTCAACCCCCAATCGTGTGTAAAACACATGAATAATAATCACAGAATACGGTAAAGTAAGTAAAAAAGAGGGAACACGCAAAAAAATTATAGTCTCCCCATCTTCATAAGCTGAGTATGGTTAATACTCGTGTTGATGTCAAACGTTGGTCACTAGTGGTAGTCAACCTCCAATCATATGTAGAACACATAAATAATAATCATAGAATATAGTAAAGTAAGTAAAAAAGAGGGAACACGCAAAATTTTTATAGTGGTTTGGCCAAGATGATGCATATGCCCACTTTATCTATTTTCTTTTGATTACAAGTATAACACCTTTTCTATTAGAAGAAAGAAGGAAGATTGGCTATTTTTGAAGTTAGCCATAGAGAAAGCTTCCAAGAGGAGTTGGTATGGAAAAGTCCTTTTCTTCTTTAAGCATGGAGGTATTTATAGGTGAAGAAGTGGACTAAGCGAGTTGCCATGTGGCTTGCCTCTTTTGCGGAGCTCGGACACGTGGAACTCGGTCATTAGGAGCAGTTGCGACGGTGGGACCCAGTCTACTGTTAATTAATAGTATCCTCGAGAATTGTGGCTTACGTGGCACTTGAGGTGTGGTGTATCAAAAGTAGAGCTTTGGCCGGAAGTGGTTGGCCTCCTTTAATGCCTTGATAATTGGGCTAATGAATGACTTGCTGTAGATATTTCCACGTAGATCCGAAGATATCTGGTCGGTCTGTCCTTTAGGGAAATGTTTGACTCGGTCGGTCTGGGAGAGCGATTCTTTTGGGTTATGACATTCCATTACTCGAGGGAAATATGGTTCGAGTCATATCTTATTCGGGCTTTTTCTGAAGGAGGAGCTGATCGCTGGGGTTTCATGAATAAGAGACTACCTGTTATGCTCGGTCGGTGAGTCTTTTGACATTGGGCTTCGATCCATTGAGCCATGACATCTTTTGCCAAAAAGTGGGTCAACACTCTGCCCCTCAGAATGCATCCTTCTTGGTAAAGGAGGTATGTTCTGAATATTGCATTGGAGTCCAATGTGTAGGCAGCCATGATTGCATCGAACTATATTAAGGCCAGAAATCCGACGATCCTGGTGGTTGTATTAAGGCCAGAAAACTGATAACCATCGAGGACTGTATTAACTCCGAGAATGCTATGAAAGTAGACGGTAGCTTCGGTAGTAGGATCCAATACCTGCAGAAATTGTGTGGGCCATTCTCGGTTTAGAGATGGCTTTAGTCTTGATTGGGCGAGTATCAGCCATACTCAACGTAAAGAGTTGGCGAGTAGTAATCACACTTGGTTTAGAGGGGTAGCAAGTATTTTCCATACTCGGCTTACTAAAGTGGGGAGTATTAACCATACCCGGCTTATGGAGGTGGCGAGTGTTATCTATACTCGGCTTATGGAGATGGTGAGTAATATCCATGCTTGGCTTATGGAGATGGCGAGTATTATCTATACTCGACTTATGGCAAGTGTTAATTGTGCTCGGCTTATAAAACTTCATCCGTACTCGGCTAGCGGAGTCGGACTTATGCAGTGATAGGTAAGTGATATTTGTAAAGTTTTGGCGAGCGGAGAGTGCACTCGACTTAAAGAAGAGGCGAGTATAATCCATGCTTGGTTTACAGAAATTTGACCATACTCGACTCGAGGAGTAGGCTTGGATATGGTGGCGGGCATCGACCGTATTTTTTAGACGGTGGCTTAGCACTGACCATATTCGAGTTGGCGAGCATTAGTCAAGCTCGTCTTAGATCATTCAAACATAGACCTTGTTTGCAAAATAAAGTTTATTGTTGCTAATTAAGAGCTATTACAAGGAAATGAAAATTCTAAACGGGTTATAACTGAATCCAGAGCACCCCTAGGGGATAAATCCTAACCCTGTACGTCTATACTTTATCGTACACATTTTATTGAAAGAAACAGAAATACATTCAAAAGAAAAAATCTAAATCTTTTTAATTGATGATGATGCTGCGAGTGCTGGGCTCAGGGTCTTTTCTGTTTCTAGGATCTCGAGGACCGGCCGGAGGAGCTAGGGTAGAAGATGGTGGCGACATGGCCTGTGCAGTTTTCTTGACATACTCGGGAAGTTCCCTCCATCTGATCCTATCCTCGATAAGATCGTGCGAGTGCCTGCATTCATTGGTACCATGACCGGTTATGTTGTGAAACATGTAGTGCATTCCAGAGTCGAGCTCTTTCTAGGTCGGCACTCTCTGAGGAGGTTATGGGAAAGGTAGGGATCCTAATATGTCAAGGTAGATGTCGACCAGGGATGAATTGAGCTCGGTGTACTGATCGTACTTGTTTTCTCTTCGGGGTCATACGTTGCGTTCATTATTTTCCAAGGCCTATCCTCTTGCTTTATTTTGGCCATTGGTGTTGGATGGACCTCTGTCTTTGGCAGCAAGTACCTCGAGGCTCTCCATCTCAATGTTGGCTTCTTCTTGTCGGAGGAACCGCTTAACCTCAGAGTAGAAGTTGTCGATGTCCTTGGGCGGATCCCTGGTTAAAGGCATCCTAAACTCTGATCCGTTCTGAACACCTACAATGGGGGTCATAAGCACCATCGATGGCTCGGGTCGATCGACTAATGCTACAGCCGCGTTGAATCTCTCTAGGAAGGACAGTAGGGTTTCACTGAGTCGCTACTTGATGGAGGTCGGGAACATGACACTCTTTGGTCGAGAGATGTGGACTTTGAATTGCTCTATAAAGCAGGTGACTAACATGTTCCAAATGCTGATCGACTCCGTTGTTAGCTGCCGAAACCACATTTCGGCTATATCTGTGAGGAAGAGCGGGAAGCATTTGGCCATAACATTGGTCGATGCAGAGAGTACTTCCATATGGCACATGTATCACATGAGATGGATGGTCGGGTCGGTCCAACCGTTGTAGGGTTCAATGGCTGGAAACTTGAAGTCCGGAGGATTGCGAGAGTTTCTGATTTGCCTAGTGAAGGGGCTGCGGTGGATATCATCTATATCCCTTTAAGAAGAAGTGCCCCGGGTGAAACGTTTGATAATACTTGCTAGCTGGCTTCCATCTCCGGGAAGCCGTTGCCATGAATCCAACTCTGCATTTGGAAGAACTCCAGTACTAGGGTCCGCCGAAAGCATGCTCGGAAGGGTGGCCGTTGGTTGGGCTCGACCTCCGGGAGTTGAGTAATGGCGAGGGCGAGGGTCCATCGCAGTTGTTGGTTCTGGGAAGACTAGCGCCTCTTGAAACTGATGAGAATTGGTCTGATCCATCCCCGTGGTGGAAGGTCAAGGCTGATCCAGCATAGCATGTGATGTTCGGGGCTCTTCGGTGCCCCCGCCCGAAACGATGTTAGAAGGGTTTATGGTAGTGTTTTCCTCCACCATGGTGAGAACCGGTATGGTAGAGTGATCTTCCTGGTTCGAAGGGAAGGCTCCACCAGCTCTTCGTTGGAGGGAAAGAGGCATAAGACGAGTTTGTGGCAAGATAACGGGTTGTAATGGGAATGTCATTGATCCTGGTCGACCCAGCTGCTGCTTGATTAATCTAGGGTGTTGAGTTGTTCCCTGGAGTGGAGGCAAAATGGTCGAATGACCTTGACCTTGATTGCGGGCCTCCTGAGAATCTGCAGTTACGGCTGCGCTGGTTGCTGGAAGTTATACTCCTAGCTGTGGTCGGTCGAGGTGTACAGTCAACCCAGGAGGAAGCAAAGGTGTGGCCTGATATGCAGCTTTCATTTTTGCAGACCAAAGATCAGTTGCTGCCCCGGCTTCGCCCGATGGAGGAATTGATGTTGAAGTGTTAGATCCCTTTTCCATCCGAGCTAGGAGGTTGCTCATCAACTGTTGTTGTTGTTCGAGGAGTTTACCCTGAGATGTCATCTGGCCTATGAACTTGGCCATGATCTTGTCCATGTCGTACCGAGTAAGATATCGCGATACGTCTTCATGAGAGGAGGCTTCTTTACTTTCTCCTATAGCATTTGTTTTGGCTGCATCAACATTTTCTGGGAGAGAAGATGTTGCATCCTTCTTCCACTTGTTTGTCATGGATCAGAGAAAGTAAAAGGTCGTGGGGTATGTCGGGGCGTGCCCCCCTTCCTGGCGCGCCAAAGTGTTGACGTCAAAAGTTGGTCACTAGTGACAGTCAACCCCTATTCGTGCGTAGAACAGACAAATAATAATCACATAATACAATAAAGTAAGTAAAAAAGAGGGAACACGCAAAAAATTTATAGTGGTTCGGCCAAGATGGTGCCTACGTCCACTTTATCTATATATTTTTTATTACAAGTACAACACTTTTTCTATTTGAAGAAAAAGGGAAGATTGGCTATTTTTGGATTTAGCCGTAGAGAAAGCTTCCAAGAGGAGTTGGTGCGGAAAAGTCCTTTTCTTCTTTAAGCATGGAGGTATTTATAGGTAAAGAAGTGGACTGAGCGAGCTGCCACGTGGCTTTCCTCTTTTGCGGAGCTCGGACATGTGGAACTCAATCATTGGGAGAAGTTGTGGCGGTGGGACACAATCTACTGTTAATTAATAGTATCCTCGAGAATTGTGTCTTACGTGGCATTCGAGGTGAGGTGTATCAAAAGTAGAGCTTTGGCCGGAAGTGCTTGACTGCCTTTAATGCCTTGAGAATCAAGCTAATGAATGACTTACTCTGGATATTTCCATGTAAATCTGGAGATATCTGGTCGATCCGTCCTTCTGGGAAATGTTTGACTCGGTCGGTCTGGGAAGTGATTCTTTCGGGGCATGACATTCCACCGCTCGAGGGAAATATGGTTCGAGCTATATTTCATTTTTTCTTTTTCTGAAGGACGAGCCAATCCCTGGGTTTCATGAATAGGAGACTACCTGTTATGCTCGGTCGGCGAGTCTTATGACACTGGGCTTCGATCCGTTGAGCCATGACATCTTTTGCCAAAAAGTGGGTCAACAACTCGCCACCTCTGTAAGCCGAGTATGGTTTGTACTCTCCACCTCTGTAAGTCGAGTATGGTTAATACTCACTACTCTTCTAAGCCAAGTGTGATTACTTCTTGCCAACTCTTTAAGCCGGGTATGGTTAATACTCGCCCAATCAAATGCAAAGCCATCTCTAAACCGAGAATGGCCATACAATCTTTGCAGGTATTGGACCTTTCGACCAAAGCTATCGACTACTTTCGTAGCATTCTCGACCTTAATATGGTCTTTTATGGTTGTCGGTTTTTTGGCCTTAATACGATCTACCCCGATCATTGGTTTTTTGGTCTTAATACCACCATTGGGATCGTCGGATTTCTGGCCTTAATATGGTTCGGCGCAAACATAGTTGCCTGAACATTGGACTCTGATGCAATATTCAGAACACACCTCCTTTATCAAGAAGGATGTATTATGAGGGGCAAAGTGTTGACCCACTTTTTTGCAAAAGCTGTCATGGTTTAAAGAATCGAAGCCCAATGTCAACAGACTCGCCGACCAACCCCATCGGTCGAACCTGCTTTAGAAAGCCTGAATAAAACTTGGCCTGAGCCAGTTTCCCTCGAGCAGCGGCATCTCATGCCCCGATATAATCGCTCTTCCAGACCGATCAAGTCAAACATTTCCCTAAAGGTCGGATCGATCAGATATCTCTTGATCTATATCGAAATATCCAGACAAGTCATTCATTAGCCCGATTCTCAAGGCATTAAAAACAGTCAACCACTTCCGGCCAAAGCTCTACTTTTGATACACCTCATTTAGGGTGCCACACAAGCCACAATTTTCGAGGATACTATTAACCAATAGTAGATCGGGTCCCACCGCCGCAACTGCTTCAAATGATCGAGCCCCACGTGTCCAAGCTCCGCAGAAAAGGCAAGCCACGTTGCAGCTCGCCTAGCGCCTCACTTCACCTATAAATACCTCCATGCTCAAAATAGAAATGGACTTTTTCTCCACTTCAACTTCTCTTGGGAACTTCCTCTCTCAAATACAAGTTCCACGGCTAACTTGAAAAACAGTCAATTCTTCCATTTTCTTCAAAAAGAAAATGTGTTGTACTTGTAATCAAAAGCAAATCAATATATAAAGTGGTCGAACCACTATAAAAATTATGTGTTTTCCCTATTTTTACTTACTTTACCGTAATCTGTGATTATTATTCGTGTGTTTTACGCACGATTGGGGTTTGACCGTCACTAGTGACCAACTTTTGGCGTCAACAACACTAAAACCAAAATGTGAAAAAATTACAGGGAGACACTTTCAAGGGCCAAAAATTCCAGAAAAAAACCAAGTTGGTTGGATGATAATATTTGGGCTGAATGTATTAGGCATTGAGACTCTGAAGCAGTGAAAGTAAGCTATAATGAAATTTTTTACATTTATATTGGTTGGATTATTTTAATTAATCGTGTATCTAAATTAATAGGAAATATAAACATGGTACCAAGCGAACAGGAATAACAATACGACTTTAAATCGTGGTGGCTCGAAATCCTTCCAACAACATTGGAGGAAATTAGTAAATTTATAATTGATGTTTTTTATTCATGCATATCTTCAGTATATCTTTAGCATATATTCGTATATATCATTCATGCATATTTTCAGTATATTTTATTTGTGTATCTTCAGCTTGCGAGATACGGAAGGGAGCCTACAATAGCTGAGGTTTTCAGAGTCACTCATGCAACTGAGCAGACAGATGACGATGAGAATGTTTCATAGGATTGGACGGACCAGAAAGTTGCATTAGTAATGGTAAATATGCTTATCCATAATGCTAATGTTTCATATTCGTTTATTTCACATTATAAAGTAAATTGTATACCAATTGTGCTAAATTTATGTTTGTAATTGCAGGAAAGATATGAAGCAGAGAAAACAAGAGTGACACAAGCGATTGGATGGTAGGAGATTACACTTGAAGAGTTGAATCACATTTGAGATTCCATTATTGCATCGTCCAGTTGAAATAGGTGTTACAGTTTCGACAATCAGAAGGTAACTGTTTTACTAACTTATATTTTAATTAAGTATAATAATATAATGTATGTATGCAAACCTACACAATCAAATTATGGAATAAAATATTTGTTAGGAAAGTGAAATAGCTAATACAATCCATGGATGAGATTTTATGGTAACATCGTAAACCTACACAATCAAACCATTTTACATTCGAAAGTTTATAATATACAGTATATACATAAACAATATAACGAATATATACAATAGCTAATTAATTTTCTTTTTTTGCTAAAGTTGTATACTTAAAGCCATATAATATACAATATATACATAAACAATACTGAAAAATCAATTTATGATTTATTAACTTAGTAAATTCATATTTGCAAGTACCTTCATTTGAAATTTCTACAATCATTTAACTTAGTCAATGATACCATTATTTATGGCCCAAGTAATATTTAAACACTACTATATTATTTTGTTTCTTAATATTAACATGAATTATTTCACAGACTTTTAGTTTCCAAAGGGCTTATAGGAGATCCATCGATGATGAGGAGATTTGTCGAATGCAAAGACAGTTGGATGAACTTAATAATTGGCGAAAGAGCTACTTGGCTCGACGAGCGTATTTCTGCATACTATCAAGAGCATGGATCAATGCCTGGGGAAGAAGATGCAGAGGATTTTGGTGATAATGATGATGATGACGCGTAGTTGAATTTTTCCTATGGGTATGATTTATATATGTACATATTATGATGGCTCTGATACTTAGTTATTTGGTTGATGGGTTTGATACTTAATTAGTAGTTGTTTGGTGGATTTGGGAGTTTTTTTGATGGTTTTGATATTTGATACTTAGTAGTTGTTATATATGTATGTGTGTATATATATATATATATATATATATATATAAACACATATTATGATGACTTATATGCTTATTTAGTTTGGTGGATTTTGATAATTTATTTTCTTAATGGTGGAATACGTGTTAATTAATGATATGATTGTGTAGATATTGATTATTTAATTATATGGTGGAATGATATTGTTTGTGAAAAATGATGGAATGGTAATATTTGTGATGATCGAATGGTTGTGTGGTTTGAGAGGAGAAGGCGTTGGTTGGGACAGTAAAAATAATCCAGTTTTGCAACGACTTATAACAGCTAGCAACGACAATTTGATTCAATTTTGCAACTGCTTGTAAAGACTATTTTGCCAGGTTTTGCAATGGCTTGCAACGTACGCTTGGGGAACCAACTAACTGTCACCATGTTGGCTACCACGTAGACAGACTGTCGTTGCTAAATTAGTGATGGAGCCGCGATTTTGCCGTTGCTATTACTGTTGGCAACGGGGTAAATTGCAACGGGGTTTAACGACGGCTTGCAACGGCCGCGGAGCCCTAAAAGCCGTAGCAATTTATCCTATGTTTTGTAGTGTATATTTTGCAAGTGATCAACTTAATTTTCCAAATTTGTGATTTCTCAAAGTTACATGCATCGTGCATATGTTTTTTAGATAAAACTCAAAATAAAAAGCCAAACACACCCAAACTAATTTCGTTTGGTTTTCATTCAGACACACGTCCCAATCCATGTTAGGAACATTAGATTGATTGAATGTGGAATGTGATTACTAATCTTAACCGTTAAAAAAAGGCAACTCCCTCAGAATAACTTACTCGAATTTGCACGGTAAATTTACGTACACCGAATAAATAAAAAATGGTTTTCTCTTTAAAGAAGAGTGTTTCAATCTTTTTTGCACATGCTAATTAAGTGTACAAATATATTTTCAAGTAGAAATTGTAAGAATTTTCTTTTAGTGGATCTTATTTATAAAGATCAATAATCATAATATTGATTGTGGGTATGATATATCGTATCTTAGAACAATAGGGCATGATAGATCAGATCTTTTAACAATGTGATTATTATATTTAGAATCATATAAAAAAAACTTACCTTAATCTATAATGAGAGTAGCGGTAGCCGTAAATCACTAGAAGTGAGTTTCTCCCTCTTAGCCTCTTTAGGTCTTGAGAAAGCTTTTTGTGATGGAGGAGAAAACTTTTTGTCATTGGGCAAAGAGAGGGCCAATACATAGAGTTTTATTTATATATATATCCACCATCAAGATATTTGAAAATTTCCTTTCTATACTTTCAATTAATTGGAATTTATCTTTCTATCCTTTTAATTAATTGTTGACCAATAGGAAATTATCTTACATAATATTAGACTATAAATTGTAAAGATACTAAACGTGGAAGTGAGCACTGAAAAATCTAACATAAATCTTTTACAATTGGTCAATTTCCTTTTTAATAAAACTGCAAATAATTCGTTCAAAAGGAAAAAAAAAAAAAAAACAAAAAAAAAAAAAAACAAAAAGTTGTGATCTAAAAGTTAATGGAATGCTATCGCTTTCCAAAACATAAAGAGTGTTCAGTTTCATTTGAATTGACTTGCAAACATATAAATCCATGAGACCATTCCATATAATCAACATGTTACTCAACTTATATATACTGGCTGTTTGTTTTTATATTCGAATATTGTATATTTGTACACAATGCCTATCATGTAGATATTTCTACACATGTTAATCGCGATTAGGCTTTACATATCATACAGACAAAGTTATTCAGACGCTGTGTGGTACATGAAAATTGAGAGTTTGTTGTTCTTTTAACTGCTTCTGCTATTCAGGTATACCGTGCATTTCTAGTGTAATATATTTATAGTAGTAAGAAAATCTTGTGAGTTATTATTGTTAATCTGAGTAAGTTTATAACTAAAACTAGTTATCGCCTCTAAATATGATTCACAGGATTTTATAGTGCCTATAGTAACCTTTTTGCATAGCCAATTAGTGGTCATGGCTGTTTTTATCTAACTAGAAGATCTCATATAATAAACTCTGCAATTTTTTTAATAAAATCCTGTAAAATTGAGAAACGTAATTGCAAGCCCTTTGCTCTTTAGTCTTTACCTTGAGTTATAAACAGTATATACGGTTTATGATGGTATATCAGTGATAAAATTGTATTTTGATGAAGTTGGTTGAGAAATATGTTCTGTTGGTAATAAAAAATTAATTTACCAAAGTGTGTTGATCATCTAACCTTGCTTCTATTTGTAATGTTTTAAAGGCTTATAAATACCAGGTAAAACTCACATTCCTAGCCTGAAAAGCACAAAAATGCACCCTCGTAACACCTTGTCCCTATAACAAATTCATGCCTACTCTCTTAGTTTTCATAACCAGACTCTGCCGCAGTCTAACCTCGAATAACCATGAACCTTAGACCACCACGACGCAGAATTCAATCAGACCTCATTCATACATGAACTTGGTCGGGCCTTCAAATCAACGGTCCAACCTTCAATTTTACAGTGCTAAACCATTGTTTTTTTTCCTACTTCTCATTGTGTGATTCTCTCTGATCATTTCATTTTTTGTATTGTTTTGAAAATAACAACTAAAATATTTCAAAAAATCATAACCATTTTAATATCTAAACCGTAAACTTTACCACTTCGTTCTAAAGACATGTGTGTTTGTTTGTGTCCTTGCTATTTGATTATATAATGCAATGTATTAATGTTAATGAATAAATATATGATTTTCAAATTTCATTATTTATTTGTTTGAGTATAAAACTTGATTATCCACATTTTCACTATTAAGAAGCATGTGCGGTTTTTGACGGTTCAACCGGTCAGACCTTCAAAACCTTGAACCCTAAATCAACACGGTTTTGACTCACGGCAGGGTTATGAAAACATTGCCTACTCTCCATCTTCTTACAGTTCTGGGTCTAGCTAGGCAGCCTATTAAAATGACAAAGTCATACATTAACTAGCTATTATTCTGGGTTATGACTGCAGTATGTTGTTCCTTGACATCACTATTGACTGCAATGAGAATCGTAGTGATCAAACTGATTCACCTGAAAGGGATTTTGATCTTAGTACCAAGACACATTAGAACCAACATATTACAGAATTGAAATGCTTACATCATATTACAGAATTGTCAACACCGCACTTGTAACTCAGGATTAAAGTTTAGACCTTCTCAAACTGTAATATATTACATAAAGGTTCAAAAGTCCGCTAACCAATACATTAATATCATTCATAAATTTATTGATACCAATAATTGTAAAGTGACGTAGTAAATTATAAACTATCACTCATGCACAACCAATTCTTCATGGATTAGGTCATCACAATTTGCCTGGAAATAACCACTTTCCAAAAAGTACTATAAATATGTCACCAAAGAGCTAGCTATCACATTGCAAACACATTCCATTATTCAATACAAATGGCTTCTGCTTCAGGATTTTATGCAACTTCTGCTATCATTCTCATACTTCTCAGTGTAAACTCTGATGCCCAACTTTCCACCACCTATTACTCAAAATCTTGTCCAGGTTTGTTCAAGACAATAAAACCAGTGCTTCAGTCTGTGATTGCCCAAGAAAAGAGAATGGGTGCATCCATTCTTCGCCTTTTCTTCCATGACTGCTTTGTAAATGTAATTTGTTCTTCAACAGTTTTATGTTCTTTTAGTATTACCTTACTAGTATCATATGCGTGTTTGAACATTTCTTTCTCATCAACTCACGTCTCTGGTCAATCTGGCTGCCATCGGAACATGATTACTTTTTACAGTGCAAAAGCTTGAAAAAAGTGTACATGTTCATGCAATTGCAGTCTACCACTTCCCTAAAACCTTGTAACTGGAACTGGTTAAATTTATATTAGCCGAAGAAAATAACTTGATGGTTCATTTTGCAGGGGTGTGATGGATCAATCCTCTTGTCCGACACACCTACATTCACTGGAGAGCAACATGCTAAGCCTAATAATCGTTCAGTTCGAGGATTCAGAGTCATAGACAAAATCAAGGCAGCAGTAGAAAAAGCATGTCCTGGAGTTGTTTCCTGCGCAGATGTTCTGGCAATATCTGCAAGAGACTCTGTATTCATCGTGAGTATTAATTATTATACCTTCATAATTCATTTCCATCACATTTACATATCTAAAAATACAAAATTTGCAGCTTGGAGGACCTAACTGGAATGTGAAGCTAGGTAGAAGAGATGCAAGAACTGCCAGCATTACTGCAGCTAACAATAACATCCCACCTCCGACCTCGAGCCTTTCACAGCTTCTCTCTAACTTCCAGCAACATGGTCTTTCAGCAAAAGATATGGTTGCATTATCTGGTACACATTAACAGACATTACATGATTATCAGCTAATTCCTTGTAAAGTCAATTTTATGTACCTAATAGTCCTAAAACATAACACAGGTGCGCACACAATTGGGCAAGCAAGATGCACGACATTCAGACCACACATATACAACGACACGAATATTGATACCTCCTTTGCAAAATCAAGAAAAACAAACTGTCCTCAAACTAGTGGATTGGGTGACACGATTTTAGCACCAGAGGATCCTCAGACTCCAAACACATTTGATCTGAAATACTACCAGAATCTAATTAACAAACAAGGATTGCTGCACTCCGATCAAGAATTATTTAACGGTGGATCAACTGATTCACTAGTGAGGACTTATAGCAGAAGCCAAGGAACCTTTTTTAATGATTTTGTTGCAGCGATGATTAAGATGGGAGACATTAAGCCGTTAACAGGATCAAATGGTGAGATTAGGAAGGTGTGCAGCAAGATTAATTGAAGGTTATAAGCACGTTAGTGTTGGTTTTATACCAAAGTATGTTGCCTGTCGAAGATTTTGCTTCTGTTATTGTTGCTAGTCTTTCTTGATTAAAAGATAGCTGGACTAGTGTTATGTGTTTAGTTATGCATCAGATATGCGCTTTCAAATTAATGGAAAACATATACTTGTGTTTCAAATTAATTATACACCTAATAACGTAAAAATATGCGAATTAGCAGCTTTGAAAAGAAAACATAGAGATTGAGTACTCTAGGGAACTGAAGATCACAGACTACATAAATAATTTCATGAGCACCAGGAGACTTTAAAAACTTAAAATGGCATTTGTATGTTGGATTCCATGCAGGGCTGTCTGCACCATCTGTGTCTGCTGCAGCTTGAAAAAGGAAAGGAGCTTCCTCTGTTCTTATTTTTCTTGGCTGTGACTTGGTTTCATTTGCTGTTCTATGTGGCTTTCCATTGAAGTTCCATTATTGTCTTTCTTATCACCATGATTATCTATAGGAAGTCAGAAACAATGGATGCAACTGAAGTGATTCTACGTTATTCATTTCTGTATTGATACGAATTTGTGGTTTAAGGTTCCAAACTTCCAATTATTTCCAGTCTGAACACTGCTTTTATTCAGTTCAGAATTTTGTTGGTATATAAAAGAGCTGTCATGCAATTTATGTGAACAACTGATGGTATGACCATGTACCACATTTACATTTATTGCTGGATAGTTGAAGCTATTTTTTGTCCAAACAAAAAATATAAAATTGTTGGAATAATTTCCAGTTTTTCTATCATGTTGTGTGTGACTAGCTATATGGAACCGAAAATTTAAAAATATACCGTGTGAGGAAGTATAATTGATTCGCTAAGTAGAATTGATTCGCTACAGAAAGGCTTCGTTTAGCTACGGCATATAGCCTCAGCAGCCTTCAGTCACTATAAAATAAATTTTCGAGCATATTTTTCATGTTAAATAAAAAGCATTAGCTTTTCAATAAAGTCACATTTGTTCATTAATGTTTGTTAACTTAAACACTTTGATTTTTTTTTTTTTTTTTTTTTTTTTTTTTTTTTTTGGAGAATAAACATGCAAATACTGAAATTGATTTTTTTTTTTTATTATTATTAAAGCTCAAGCTAATTCATTGAAATCACATAAGCTTAAAAAATCAACTATAATATTTATACAAATCCTATATTTTATCAAAAAAACTAACAACCTTGTCAAATCGATTGCTATGACGGTTTGCTTTTATCATAGAGATGCAATAAATGCTATGAAACTTTAGTAGGATTAGTGTAAGTATATTTATCTTGCTGCTAATATGTTTTCTCACATTTTCTCTTCTTTTGTAAATATATTCAATTAGTTCTTCTTTTTTGCTCATTTTATTTGAAGCACGCACAACTTTTCTTCTTTCTATTTTACGATTCCTAATATGTCCTTCCCTACTTTTTTATTTTGAACTTGTTTTCAATTATAAGTTTTTTATTGTTTTATTTGTTTTTTTTATTTTTATATTATTTATGATAATATATATTATTTTGTACATCAGTAGATGTTTATTTAAATCATGAAAAATCTATAGAATTTTGTTTCTAACTGAAATAATCTAACGGTCGGTTTTCTCTATCGTTGTACGAATATACTAGTATGAGTATTTGTGGATCATTAATGGATCAAAAAATTGTTGAAGTACCAGAGCGTTGGGGGAATGATAAATGGGTGAGTGCAGGCACTAAATTAGGGGCTAAAAATAGTTTATTCAAATCTTCTATCCCCAAATTTCCCTGTTCCTCTGTATCCAACCAATCGGAGCTTTTAATTTTTACATTTTTGCAATTAAGTCAGAGATAAAAAATGAGTTATTTGCAAAAGGTGAAAATCAGGAGATCCTGATTGGTTGGGAACAGGGGGACAGATAATATTGGATACAGGGTATTCCATTCCAAAAATAGTTTGACATACAATGATGATTTATTAAAGGCACAAATCCCATCTACCGTTATTAAAGATTTTAGGTAACAAATGCATCCGTCTGTATGGATAGCTAAGGCAAAAACGCGAAGCAGGAAAATAGCCCTTGCTTTCATTTCCCACGTTTTATCACATTTTCGACATTAAATTCTTTTCCATTTATCACTTAACAATTGATCTTCTTGCTTTCTTTCTTTCATATCGATCATTGTATGTTTTCTGCTTCAATATGGAAATTGGTGAAAGCTTCCTACTCTAATTCAAACCGAAAATCTGCTAACAAAAAGCTATACAAATCATTTATCATACTCATAGTTTTCATAACTAGATATTACCGCGGTCCGACCTCGAATAACCCTAAACCTTGGACCACCACGGCACGGAACTCAGTCAGACCTTATTCTAGGATGAACCCTGATCGGACCTTCAAACCAGCGGTCCAATCTTTAATTTTACAGGGTTGAACCATGTTTTTTGTTTTTTCCTACTTCTCTTCTCTCCGATCATTTCATCTTTTGTAGTGTTTTGAAAATAACAACTAAAATATTTCAAAAAATCATAACTGTTCCAACATCTAAACCGTAAACTTTACCGCTTCTTTCTGAAAATATGTGTGTTTGTTTGTGCCCTTGCTATTTGATTATATCATGCGATATATTAATGTTAATAAATAAATGGATGACTTTCAATATTTATTATTTATTTGTTTGAGTACACATAAAACTTGATTATCCACATTTTCACAATTAACAAACATGTGTGGTTTTTGACGGTTCGACCAGTCAGACCTTCAAAACCTTGGATTCTGAGTCCTCGCGGTCTGGCTCAAGGCCGGGTTACAAAAACATTGATCATACGGCTTCAATTTTTTTTACTGTGTTTATCGATAAAACCCTTATTACTAATCGGTTTATTTTAATAATGAAGTTACAATTTGACTGCGCTGGATAAAGACCGATATAACTAGTACATCACAGTTTTGTTTCTTTTAATTTTGCTCACTGATCATGCAGTAGTTTTTTATCGTTTTATCTATTCTTATAAGTGCTGAAACAAAGTACCTCAGTGACTGAACAATGATGATCCCATTCTTATTAAAAGTACGGGTCCGTTTGATTTTGAACGGGAAAGGTTATTTGGAAGGGGTATTTGAAGGGAATTGTTGCGAACGGGGAATGCGTTCTTTTTATAAAAGGGGAAAATTTATAATTTTTAAATGTTTTTGTTTATATTATTTTATTGTTTGTGTTTTTGTTTTTGTGTGTATATTATCGTACAGGATAATAGAATGCAGAATACAAATTACAGAATAAAAATTACTGAATTGAAATTGTAGAATTTTAATTGCAGAATCCAAAAGCCAGTATAACGCCTTATGTAACACCCTAAATTTTTGAATAATCGAATCAACTAAATTAAAGAATAATTAATCTCAGATGTGAGAATTAAGGGAAATGCGTTGCGCCATTGTGTTCGTCTCGGAATTCTGGTTGAGATAGAGTCAGAGTTTGCGTAAATTGGATTCCGTATGAAAAAGACATCTTTAAATTAAATATTGCAGCAAAATATGAAAAAAAAAAGAATGAGAAAATAATAAATGTTTAGCATTGTTCTAAGGTTTGTAAGCAAAAGACTTAGTAGCTTATTTGGTTGGAACACGTGATTTGCATATAAGGGGTATAGAGTTCGATCCCCGCCAGCGCCATATTTTGTTTTAGGGGAATGGCTTAGTGTGAACACAGTTCAAAAAGTGGTTTAGTGTAAAAATGGGTAATTGGGAAGATAGATAAAAAGAACATATATATATATATATATACACACACATATACATATACATATATATATATATATATGACGTGTACGCATCATGTGGTGTACGTGGCGCATTTTCGGTTGTCAATGATTGTTTTTTTTATGTGGCCTTCTTTGATTGGCTTTTATGACAAATTAAAGTTAAGAAAGATTTACGCATGTATACATGGATATTTGAATATGGGTAATTAATGTATACGGTAAAAGGGAGAATATGTAATTAACAATAATAGATTTATAATTTACATATAAATATGAAGGATAAACATGAAAATTACATGGCATAAATTGGTTCATGAAATGGTATATTTAGTATACCATTAATTGTGAGCATAATTAAAAATATAGTTGTGGCATAATTAAAATGGGAATAATTTACATATGAAATTTGTCATAAATAAGAAATATGTAAATTATAGAAAAAAAAATGAACATTTAATACACTGTGTTGAGTCATTAGGGCTGAGGTGTCACCCTATCTTGTTTGGATGGTTCAGGTTGCTTCTAGGTTGATCGGATGGCCTAAATTAACCCTAAACTCTATAAAAACACCTCTAGGCTCAAACCCTAAAATCAAAACAAAATTAGATTCATGGCCTCCATGCCATCACCTAGCAACTCAGCATAACCGCCACCAATTAGAGAGGAAGAAAGCTAGTCTAAATCAATCCTTTTCAACTTTAACAACGAATCTTCTTCAAGGGAAAGCTATTACAACTTCAGAACTCAGAATTCAAGACCTTCTCTGAATTGTGAGTTCGATAATTTTAATAAAATAATTAGCAAATTAATTGGATTGAGTTATGATGTGGACTATTTGGATATGATGTGTATTATTGACCGCAAGTTATTATTCATGTAGTAAAATTATGATGTTTATGTTGTAAATTCTATGATGCTATCTTGCAAAGTTGTGATCATCTATGTTGTAATTTTATGATTGGCTTATGTATAATCGAATCACCATGTTGTTCATATGCTAGTTTGGGTATGTTGATTCATATGATAAATCATAAGTATGTATGCAAGTTTAGATTTTTATTAAGACATGAATCATATGCAAGTTGGGGAAGATTATATTTATAACCTTATATGCTTCATGACACCTATTTTAGATCTAAAGTTAGGCTATGACATGTGTGAGTTAAATGCCAAATTCTACATGTTGGTTTACATGTTTAGATGTAAGTTTATACTATTGTTATGTTGCATAAATCGCATATGCAAGTTTATATGAATACATGTGTTTGAATATGAATCATGTTATGCAAGTTTGTGGTTACTGCCTATGCAAGATTACACCTTTAGATGTAGATCTATGACATACATGATTTATGCAAGTTTGTGACCATTATCCCAACAAGTTCACACCTTTAGATTTGGGTATATGACATATGTAGTTTTATGCAAGTTGTAACTTTGGCCTATGCAAGTTTTAGATGTAGAACATCATTCACACATGCAAGTTCACCCCTATGTTTAGATCTAGTTTTAATTATATGTATGTTGTGATGTTTTCTCTTTATTACATGAGTTAGACTATTCGAGTCTAACGTATATTTCACGTTAAACGAACGAACGTACAACATGGGGTAAAGGGGATAATATTAAAAGATTTAATTGGCATAAACGCCTTAAAAGACATAAAATAAATTTGTGATGAAAATTGGTATGATTTTACATACCATAAATGGATGGACATAATTGAGTCAATTATGGACATCGTTAAATTTGGAATTGATTGATAATTTGAATAGGGAAAGTAATTCAAATTGGGGAATGATTAATTAGGAGTAATTAATCGTCTAAGACACGAGGTTAGGCTCTTTTGTGGTGTAAGACTGACCGGACCCGCCCGGCAAATCTAGCTGCCATAAATGCCAGTCTAATGTGAGAGGTCTTAGGCATAAATTAAATATGTAACAATTGTAAAGACATGAGGCTAGGCTCGTTTGTGGTGTAAGACTGCCCAGACCCGCCCGGCAAATCCAGCTGCCACAAATGCCAGTCTAATGTGAGAGGTCTTTATGAGGTTACGGTCTTAATGAATTAAGAAACACTTAACCAGATAAACATGTAGTGGGACATGAGGAGGTTAAGTGGGTGCCTTGGGTGGCATGTGGAATCTAGTAGGTGCCTTGGGTGGCATTTGAAATACGATTAGAAATACTTAACCAAAATTGAAACATGTAATTGAAACATGAATAAAAAGTGGGTTAAGTGGGAAATACTAGAGGGGAACAAGCTTAGGTGGATAGCTTGTGTCAAGTCATGGGGGCCCATTTCAACCAGTAATCCATACGTATCTTTGTTGGCTCGACCCAAGTCGAGGACGGGACACGCATACTGGGCTAGACTGTAAGAGGCCAAACCGGGTTAGCGGTGACAACGCAAGTCCAACGGCTTCATATGCGTGTGTGGACCCGGGCTGGTAGGTAAGACGTTGTTGCATCGTGTACGTATAAGCCGTGCATTATTTGTGGTATCGGGTTGCCACTTTGGGGAGTGATACACCCCACTGTGGGGCCAACACGGGTATCTACGAGTTAGGGAGCCGTTCGCTTGGGGGTAGTGGGTACACCTAGTGGAGATAGGGGTAGGCGGCACCTATGAAGACTGCAAGGGGTGCACGAAACTACCAATATCATTATTAAGTTCTGTAGGCGAGATCAACCTTAGGGTGACTAGTGGTGGTGCAGTATAGCAATTATCTCATAGTGTTGGTGTAGTTTAGTAATTATCTTACAGTGGGTTAGGTGCGCTTTAACTATATCGTTGTTCATCCTTTTTCCTTGTTTACTCTGCCATACTCAATGGTTCATGGTCATTTCCTGATTTTCCAACTTATGCCTTAGCCTAGTTACTTTGGTGATTATATTGTTAAAGTTATCGCACTCGCCAGACTTTATGTCTGACCCCCTTTGTTTCCTCCTCTTTTCTTCCTTCCCCCCCCAGGTGTTCAGGTTGGAACTAGCACCAGTGGAGCTTGATTTTGGATAGCTGTGCTTCTTGCTTTTAGAAGATTGCTGGGATCGTTGAAGTAAAGTTCAGCCTCTCTTTTATTTATGGCTATTTTGTATTAGGGATTATGTCTTTCAATTTATGTACTTTGATTTAGTCAAGATGGATATTATGTACTTGGCTCTGGTTTTGATGATGTAATCAAACATATGTATTTTCCGCTGCAATGAAATAAAGTTTTTAATTTTTCAAGTACTGTTTATATCTGTCTTGTTGTTAAGTTTCTGTTCTATACTCACTTAAAACGCTTCATAGAAGTTAATGCATTCCCTTTGTGAGTGACATTAATGGACATGGGGTGTTACACGTGGTATCAGAGCTGAAGGTTACCAGAACAGATATGAATTTTGAAAAGTTGTTTTACAAAAACAATTTTATAAAGAAGTACCTTCAAAAGTATGTTTTAAGGAAAGTATTTTCAAGAGAAAAACTTATTTTAGAAAGCATAACCCCAAGAGCCATATATCTTTCCTTCGATTCTCCATTTTGGAATCTCTTCCTCCGCGTATATATGCTTTTAATTTAGATATATAAGGACTTCCGCACGATGGGCGGAAAACTGCTTCATGGGACTTAGAAGTTTGTCGGGGCTAGAAGTTGACTATGACGCGTACATTCTGGTTTTTTTTTTCATGCTTGGTTTCATAAGAATCATTTGATAATCTGATCTGTACCAGTAGTCTGTAAGTATCTGAATATTTCTGATAAGGTTAAGGGTTTTTACTCGAAGCGAGAAGTAGATTTCCAGTTGGGAATTTGTTTAATGGAAGCGATTCTCTGAGTATCAATCTGATGTTGATTTCGGTCTTCGGGGTTGATACTTAGGGGGTTATTCTCTTAAACTGATGTCTGATAGAAACAAATCTTTTGTTTTAATCGTACTTGCCTCTGTCACTCAGTTGTATCATATTGATCGAGTCTTCGACCTTTAGGTAGAAACTATGGTTGAAACATGTGTTTGAGACATGTTATGTATGATGGATGCATGTGGATGCAAGTGTTTGCTAGTGGTTGCTCGTGGATGCATATACACACACTTTAGGCACTAGATCGGCTCAGTCACTTCATATTGCATATAAATGTGTGTGCATATTTAAGCTAATGGATGTATAATGGTTGTGTTATCATATGAATGCGGCATTTTGGTAAATGGTTGTGCACGCATGTAGAGATAATATGTATCGATAGGATTCTTTCGCATACATAATGGATGCATGACACTATCATGGTTTGCATTAAGGAGATCAACTGAATCAGTAGACCGCCTGATTTTGCATTAGATAAGTAACATATACACACACTTCTTGCATATGTTCATACAACATTAGAAAATTTTATGGACAATGGATGCCTGTGTTTGATGGTTGAGTAGATGGTTGTTTGGATGGTAGGATACGTTCTTCATGACTTAGAGATTTCGAGGACGAAATCCTTTAAGTAGGGGAGAATGTAACACCCTGAATTTTTGAATAATCAAATCAACTAAATTAAAGAATAATTAATCTCAGATTTGAGAATTAAGGGAAACGGGTTGCACCATTGTGTGCGTCTCGGAATTCTGGTTGAGATAGAGTCCGAGTTTGCGTAAATTGGATTCCGTATGAAAAAGATATCTTTAAATTAAATATTGCAGCAAAACATGAAAAAAAAGAATGAGAAAATAATAAATGTTTAGCATTGTTCTAAGGTTCGTAAGCAAAAGACTTAGTAGCTCATTTGGTTGGAACATGTGACTTGCATACAAGGGGTACAGAGTTCGATCCCCGCCAGCGCCATATTTTTGTTTTAGGGGAATGACTTAAAATGGCTTAGTGTGAACAAAGTTCAAAAAGTGGTTTAGTGTGAAAATGGGTAATTGGGAAGATAGATAAAAAGAAAAAATATATATATATATATATATATATATATATACATATATATATGACGTGTACGCATCATGTAGCGTACGTGGCGCATTTTTGGTTGTCAATGATTGTTTATTTATGTGGCCTTCTTTGATTGGCTTTTATGAAAAATTAAAGTTAAGAAAGATTTACGCATGTATAAATGGATATTTGTATATGGGTAATTAATGTATACGGTAAAAGGGAGAATATGTTATTAACAATAATAGATTTATAATTTACATATAAATATGAAGGATAAACATGAAAATTACATGACATAGATTGGTTCATGAAATGGTATATTTAGTATACCATTAATTGTGAGCATAATTAAAAATATAGTTATGACATAATTAAAATGGGAATAATTTACATATGGAATTTGTCATAAATAAGAAATATGTAAATTATAGAAAAAATGAACATTTAATACACTGTGCTGAGTCATTAGGGCTGAGGTGTCACTCTATCTTGTTTGGATGGTTCAGGTTGCTTCTAGGTTGATCGGATGGCCTAAATTAATCCTAAACTCTATAAAAACACCTCTAGACTCAAACCCTAAAATCAAAACAAAATTAGATTCATGGCCTCCATGCCGTCACCAGCAACTCAGCATAGCCGCCACCAATTAGAGAGGAAGAAAGCTAATCTAAATCAATCCTTTTCAACTTTAGCAACGAATCTTCTTAAAGGGAAAGCTATTACAACTTCAGAACTCAGAATTCAGAATTCAAGACCTTCTCTGAATTGTGAGTTCGATAATTTTAATAAAATAATTAGCAAATTAATTGGATTGAGTTATGATGTGGACTATTTGGATATGATGTGAATTATTGACCGCATGTTATTATTCATGTAGTAAAATTGTGATGTTTATGTTGTAAATTCTATGATGCTATCTTGCAAAGTTGTGATCATCTATGTTGTAATTTTATGACTGCCTTATGTATAATCAAATCACCATGTTGTTCATATGCTAGTTTGGGTATGTTGATTCATATGACAAATCATAAGTATGTATGCATGTTTATATTTTTATTGAGACATGAATCATATGCAAGTTGGGGAAAATTATATGTATAACCTTATATGCTTCATGACACCTATTTTAGATCTAAAGTTAGGCTATGACATGTGTGAGTTATATGCCAAATTCTACATGCTGGTTTACATGTTTAGATGTAAGTTTATACTATTATTATGTTGCATAAATCGCATATGCAAGTTTATATGAATACATGTGTTTGAATAAGAATCATGTTATGCAAGTTTGTGGTTACTGCCTATGCAAGATTACACCTTTAGATGTAGATCTATGACATACACGATTTATGCAAGTTTGTGACCATTATCCCAACAAGTTCACACCTTTAGATTTGGGTCTATGACATATGTAGTTTTATGCAAGTTATAACTTTAGCCTATGCAAGTTTTAGATGTAGAACATCATTCATACATGCAAGTTCACCCCTATGTTTAGATCTAGTTTTAATTATATGTATGTTGTGATGTTTTCTCTTTATTCCATGAGTTAGACTATTCGAGTCTAACGTATATTTTATGTTAAACGAACGAACGTACAACGTGGGGTAAAGGGGATAATATTAAAAGATTTAATTGGCATAAATGCCTTAAAAGACATAAAATAAATTTGTGATGAAAATTGGTATGATTTTACATACCATAAATGGATGGACATAATTGAGTCAATTATGGACATCGTTAAATTTGGAATTGATTGATAATTTGAATAGGGAAAGTAATTTAAATTGGGGAATGATTAATTAGGAGTAATTAATCGTCTAAGACAAGAGGTTAGGCTCTTTTGTGGTGTAAGACTGCCCGGACCCGCCCGGCAAATCCAGCTGCCACAAATGTCAGTCTAATGTGAGAGGTCTTAGGCATAAATTAAATACTTAACAATTGTAAAGACATGAGGTTAGGCTCGTTTGTGGTGTAAGACTGCCCGGACCCGCCCGGCAAATCCAGCTGCCACAAATGCCAGTCTAATGTGAGAGGTCTTTATGAGGTTACGGTCTTAATGAATTAAGAAACACTTAACCGTATAAACATGTAGTGGGACATGAGGGGGTTAAGTCGGTGCCTTGGGTGGCATGTGGAATTTAGTAGGTGCCTTAGGTGGCATTTGAAATACGATTAGAAATACTTAACCAAAATTGAAACATGTAATTGAAACATGAATAAGAAGTGGGTTAAGTGGGAAATACTAGAGGGGACCAAGCTTAGGTGGATAGCTTGTGTCAAGTCATGGGGGCCCATTTTAACCAGTAACCCATACGTATCTTTGTGGGCTCGACCCAAGTCGAGGACGGGACACGCGTACTGGGCTTGACTGTAAGAGGCCAAACCGGGTTAGCGGTGGCAACGCAAGTCCAACGGCTTCATATGCGTGTGTGGACCCGGGTTGGTAGGTAAGACGTTGTTGCATCGTGTAGGTATAAGCCGTGCATTATTTGTGGTATCGGGTTGCCACTTTGGGGAGTGATACACCCCACTGTGGGGCCAGCACGGGTATCTACGAGTTAGGGAGCCGATCTCTTGGGGGTAGTGGGTACATCTAGTGGAAATAGGGGCAGGAGGTACCTATGAATGCAGCTAGGGGTGCACGAAACTACCAATATCATTATTAAGTTATGTAGGCAGGATCAACCTTAGGGTGACTAGTGGTGGTGCAGTATAGCAATTATCTCATAGTGTTGTTGTAGTTTAGTAATTATCTTACATTGGGTTAGGTGCGCTTTAACGATATCGTTGTTCATCCTGTTTCCTTATTTACTCTGCCATACTCAATGGTTCATGGTCATTTCCTGATTTTCCAACTTATGCCTTAGCCTAGTTACTTTGGTGATTATATTGTTAAAGTTATCGCACTCGCCAGACTTTATGTCTGACCCCCTTTGTTTCCTCCTCTTTTCTTCCCTCCCCCCAAGGTGCTCAGGTTGGAACTAGCACAGTGGAGCTTGATTTTGGACAGCTGTACTTCTTGCTTTTAGAAGATTGCTTGGATCGCTGAAGTAAAGTTCAGCCTCTCTTTTATTTATGGCTATTTTGTATTGGAGATTATGTCTTTCAATTTATGTACTTTGATTTAGTCAAGATGGATATTATGTACTTGGCTCTGGTTTTGATGATGTAATCAAACATATGTATTTTCCGCTGCAATGAAATAAAGTTTTTAATTTTTCAAGTACTGTTTATATATGTCTTGTTGTTAAGTTTCTGTTCTATACTCACTTAAAACGCTCCATAGAAGTTAATGCATTCCCTTTGTGAGTGACATTAATGGACATGGGGTGTTACACCTTACAACACCATTTAAAAAAAAACATCACTACAACACACACATAAAAGAAAACATCACAACACAATCACAAACCACAACACCAACCACAAAATAAAACATCATAAAACCAAACAACACAACTACAACACCCACACAAAAGAAAACATCACATCTGTCCAGTCCTCGGCTTCCTAACAAAATGAATAACACAACCCCTAAGCTGTTCGGGTTTGTCAAGTAGAGAATAAAAAGAGTTGTGGCCCAATCTGTCATGCTCTGGCAGAATAACCGCCACCTCCCACTCCTGATAGTCATCATCCTCACGATGTACAGACATACATAAAACTATAAGCTCGTCTCTGTCCATGCGCGAAAGAGCTGAATGAGAAGGGCCAGCACCAGACCTGAACTGCCTACGAGTCGGATGACTCGAGATCTCCGCATTATTGCCACGAATGATATTGCCAAAGAGCTAAGCCTCTTGCAAATGAACCGGTGAAGCATCCGGAATTACGTACTGACATCTGTAAGTATGAATGCAGCCTGCAAACATGGAGTCTAACTCCCTGAATCGCGCCGGGGACCCACTCTTGTACTTGCGCGCCCCTATTGGCATCGTCGCCCACCACTCGTCCGATCCTGAGACGGTATCCAGCTGTTCGTCCCACGCCCCTCCTCAAAACTGTAGCAGTCTGTTCCACGGAGCCCAATCTCTTTTCATGTTATCGAATTTGTTCTTCATCTGACCGACATTGTAGTCTAATCCGGTTCGTTCATTGAACGCCGTAGCGATTAGCTGGTACCATTGTAACACCCCACGTCCATTAATGTCACTCTCAAAGGGAATGAATTAACTTTCATGCAATATTATTGGTGAATAGAGCAGAATATAACAAGACAGATACATATATTGGTACTTGAAAATTTTCAAAACAACATTTATTGCAGCGGAGAAATAGTTTGATTACAACAACTTCATAAACCAACTGAAAAACTAAGTACACTTAATATCAATCTTGACAAATTGTTTTCTGAGTACATAAAGTAAAAAAGCATATCGCCAACACAAATAGCCATAAAAGAGATGAGCCGAACTTTACTTTCAGCAATCCAAGCACTTCTAAAAGAGAGAGAAAAAGATCCAAGATCAAGCTCCACTAGTACTAATCCCACCCTGAGAACCTTGGGGGGGGGGGGGAAGGAAGAAAAGAGGCGAAAACAAAGGGGGTCAGACATAAAATCTGGCGAGTATAATAACTTTAACAATATAATTATTAAAGTAATTAGGATAAGGCATAAATTGGTAAAACAAGGAATGACTATGAAACAAGTGAGCATGACAAGGCAAACAAAAGGAATATTCTGGCGTTAATCTCGTTCCTAATCACTATAGGATACTTATACTACACCATTACTAGTCATCCTAAAAATTGATCCCGCCTACTGAACATAATAATGATAATAGTAATTTCATGTACCCCTAGTTGCCTTCATAGGTGCCTCCTGCCCCTATCTCCACTAGTTGTACCCACTACCCCCATGCGATCGGCTCCCTAACTCGTAGATACCCGTGCTGGTCCCACAGTGGAGTGTATCACTCTCCAAAGTGGCAACCCGATACCACTAAAGATGCACGGCTTATATCTACACGATTCAACAACGTCTTACCTACCAGCCCGGTCCCACGCACACACATGACCCCGTTGGACTTGTGTTGCCACCGCTAACCCATTTTGACATCTTACAATCAAACCCAGTAAGCATGTCATGTCCTCGATCTAACTCGAGCTCGCAAAGATACTTGGGTTACTGATTTGAAAAGGGTCCCCAAACTTGACACAGGCTTTTCACCTATGCTTGGTCCCCCCACTTTACCCCTTCTTATTCATGTCTTCTTACATGTTTTCAATTTGGTTAAGTGTTTCTAATCGTATTTCACATGCCACCTAGGCCACCCACTAAACCCCCATGTACCACCACATGTTTATCTAGTTAAGTGTTATTTAATTCATTAGAACCGTAACCTTATAAAGACCTCCCACATTAGACTACCGTTTGCGGTTGCTGGATTTGCCGGGCGGGTCCTGGCAGTCTTATACCGCAAAAGAGCCTGACCTCGTGTCTTTACAATTGTTACGCATTTAATTTGTACCTTTGACCTCTCACATTAGACTACTGTTTGTGGTTGCTGGATTTGCTGGGCGGGTCCGGGCAGTCTTACACCATAAACGAGTCTAACCTCGTGTCTTAGGCGGTTAATTATTACACATAATTATTTAACACCAAATTGATTAATATCCCTATTCAAATTTGTCAATAAATTCTAAATTAATTTATGTCCATAATTGTCACCTAAATTATGTCCATAATTTCAGGTATATAAATTTATACCAATTAATGTCTCAAATTAATTATATGCCTTTAAGGCCATTTTATGCCAATTCACAATTATGTATATTTAATATTATTCCATCGTCCCCACGCTATTCGTACATTTTAATATGACATATGTTAGACTCGCAAATAGTCTAACTTATAAAAAGAAAAGCAACATCACATCATGCATAACACATAAAATAGATCTAAGAATCATTACATAAGTTTGCATAGCAAATAACTTGCATAGGCAATGGGTATACATAAATTTGTATAAACTATCATGGATCTAAATATAGATCTAAGCATAAAAATGTGAACTTGCACATATGAATATTGTTTTCCTATAACTTGCATATGAATTCTATTCAAACTAGCATATGATTCACATACAAAAATAGCATAGGCAATGGGCATATAGAACATAAATTTGCATAACTATGTACTGCCATGGATCTAAATATAGATCTAAACACAAAGATGTGAACTTGTATATGGATCTAAACATGTAAATTAATGTCACATGTTTGCATATAAACTAGCATATGCATCTACATGATTAACATATGAACTAGAGTATAATCCACCTACAGACTTGCATAAGATTCATAAACTAGCATATGATTTAACATCCCAAACTTGCATAAGATGAATCAAGTTAAACATGTACAATTCAACATATGAAATAGATCCACAATAACAAAACTGTCAACGATAACATCACATGATTCAAAGTCATATTCTCATAATCCCAATTATAACTTATCACAATTAAATTAATTAATTATTTTGTGAAAGATATTATACTCACAAACAAATGAACGGCCTTGTTTTTCTGCGATCTGTATTCTGAAACTGAATTTCTCGCCTTTGATGTAGACTAATTGTTATTCTAATTTAGATTTAGATTTGATTTTGATTCTTGCTTCTATCTTGTTTTTGAGTTGAAAGAGAACGACGGCTACTCTAGGTTCTCCGTTGACGGCATGGCGGCTCTTGGTATGAATTAGTGTGATTTTAGGTTAAGAGTTAGGTTGCTTATATAGAATTTTAATTAATTAGAGCCGTCAGATTAACCCTAGAAGCAATCAAGACCATTCAGTCAAGATAGAATAACACCTCAGCCCTAATGACTCAACAATGACTCACTGTTTGGATTAGAACACTCCAGAAATCTGTGTAGGTTTTTAGTCCGACATGGACGCACTTGGCAGGTGCGCCAGTGCATTTTTGTACTGGCGCACTTCACAAGTGTGCCAGTGCATTCTGGTCTGTTTCCGGATTTTCTGCCTAACTTCGTTCGTCCATATCTCCTTCATACGGTGTCCGTTTTATGCAAACTCGGAATCTATCTCAAGAAGAATTCCGAGACGAACGCAATGGCGTAACATGTTTCCTTTAATTCTCATATTTGAATTTAAGTATTATTTAATTCGTTAATTTTAATATTTAAAATCACGGAGTGTTACATTCTCCCGTCCTTAAAGGATTTCGCCCCCGAAATCTCCAAGTTAAGGAGAATGTATATCTTAACATCCAATCATTCATCTACTCAACCATCAAAAACAGGCATCCATTGTCCTTACATGATTTCTAATGCCGTATGAACATATGCAAAAGTGTGTGTATATGTTCCTTATCTAATGCAAAATCAGGCGGTCTACTGATTCAGTTGACCTCCTTAATGCAAATTATGATAGTGCCATGCGTCCATTATGTATGCGAAAGAATCCTAACGATACATATTATTTCTAAATGCGTGCACAACCATTCATCAAAATGCAGCGTCCATATGATTGTACAGCCATTATATATCCAAGCGGCCTTTAACGAACCTCAGGGCCTTCTTTTCAGGTGTGTTCACCAAGTCTAAGCCAAACCTCGCCAACTGATTGAACTTGTTGACATACTCCTTTACTGATAAATTCCCCTGCTTCAATGCCAAGAATCTTTCTATGTATAAATTCTCTTCTGCTCGTGAGAGAAATTTCATCTCGAACCTATGTCTGAAATCCATCCATGTCTCTACTGGATGCTCTCCATTCGTGACCTCCCACCAAAACGAGGCTTCGACCTTCATTAACCAAGCGGCCAATTGGACCTTCCTTCCATCTTCTACCTCGAAGATACCAAACAAATCTTCTACCTCCTTAAGCCAATTTCGAGCTTTAACAAATGTCTCTGATCCGTCAAAAGGTTTTCCACCCATTGCTCGAAAGTCTTTGCATATCTTTGAAAAAGTATCAACACAAGGGAGGGGGAGGAAGAGGAGCGGCTGCAGCTGGGGGAGGAGGGATGTCTGTTGGGCCTTCGGCGGTGGCCCTAGCCTCCAGATACCTTCTGAATAAGGTTGGTATCGGTATTCCCACGGGTATCTTGGGTAACCCAGACACGTTGAAAAGAAAATGAAGAGATTCAAAATGGAGAATTCGAAAGAAAGATATATGGATCTTGGGGGTTATGTTTTTAAAACAAACTTTTCTCTTGAAATACTCTCCTTAAAACATACTTTTGAAAATATTTCTTTATAAAACGCTTTTGAAAAACAATTTTTCAAAATCTCTTATCTGTTCTGTTAACCTTCAGCTTTGATACCACGTGTAACACCCCACGTCCGTTAATGTCACTCTCAAAGGGAATGCATTAACTTTCATGCAGTATTATTGGTGAATAGAACAGAATATAACAAGACAGATACATATAATGGTACTTGAAAATTTTCAAAACAACATTTATTGCAACGGAGAAATAGTTTGATTACAACAACTTCATAAACCAACACTAAAACCAAGTACACTTAATATCCATCTTGACAAATTGTTTTATGAGTACATAAAGTAAAAAAAGCATATCGCCAACACAAGTAGCCATAAAAAAGATGAGCTGAACTTTACTTTCAGCAATCCAAGCACTTCCAAAAGAGAGAGAAAACGATCCAAGATCAATCTCCACTAGTACTAGTCCCACCCTGAGAACCTGGGGGAAAAAGGAAGAAAAGAGACGAAAACAAAGGGGGTCAGACATAAAGTCTGGCGAGTATAATAACTTTAACAATATAATTATTAAAGTAATTAGGATAAGGCATAAATTGGTAAAACAAGGAATGACTGTGAAACAAGTGAGCATGACAAGGCAAACAAAAGGAATATTCTGGAATTAATCACTACACCATAATGGTCATTTGGTAAATCTTTTTTTTCAATTGCCAACACTTATTTGTGTTGTAGGGTGGTAACAATAATATGTGTTACTATATTAAAAAAGTGTTACCAAAAATACAGAATTATAATTTTTATTATTGCCAACACTTATTTGTGTTGGTAAGGCTGATTTCTGAGGGAAAAATTGTAAACTAACACGAGTAACCCTAGTTTCCATTTTCCATTTCTTTGCCTAACGCTTTTACTAATAACGGCCGACCAAATCAGAAATAGATATCGCAAGATTTCAGAAAGAAAGAAAGAAAAACTTACGAATCTCATAATCAAAGATTAAAAATATCGAATCTATTCCTCTCTAATCGAACATCAAAGAATCGGATTTTGGGGTGCGTTCAATTTCGACATCAGAGAGTCGATTTGGTTTCAGGGTACAACTCGTATTCAATTTTAGGGATCTTTGTTCGTTTGATTCACTTTTGTAATTCCGAGTTCAGGTATAAATTTTATTCCGTTTGTGCTTTGTCGATTTCAGGTATTATTTTTGAGAAGAATATATCTGAAATTTGTCCTTTGGTTAATTTACTTGTAAGGGTTCTGTTTATGAAAACAGGGCAACGAGACAACTAAAATTCCTAAACCGGACCAGATAGCAGTGAAAACTCATGTGGGGTGATCGATTATGTATTTTTAATCGTGCGTATGTTTTTCATAAAATGTGTACGCACTGTATTTTGCATTGAAGGTGATATATCTTATTTAATGACTATGAGGTAGAATGTTGGAAATTTCACAGTCACACATGTAACGTTTGAAAATTATTGGATTGTGGCAATTTGATGGTTATTAACGTGTGTCTATGGACATAATTTTTTGTGAAAGGAATAATTAAACAACTACTACAAATTTTGTTTACTCGGTTTAAAATCTTTTGTTATCCCCAGACAAGTATATGCTGAAGAATATTGCTCGATGTACGGTATCTGCGCAAACCGTAGTGATGGAAAGCCTTTAAATTGTGTTAGCAATACTCATTCAGTAAAGGTATTCTATCAACTATTTACTTTACTAAGTTTTGTTTGGTTATTATCCTTAGTACTATTGTTATACAACAGCTATACACTAGCTGCTAGAGTTCACCCAAATTCATCTGTATCGATAAGCCTGTATGTCCTTTCAGTTGGTAAGTATGGACAATCCTTTCTGTTTCCGCCAAAATAGAGGTTAGATTAGCACATAAAAAAAATCCTGCTGATATCTTAGTCTTGAAAGGTCTTCTGTTGAATTTATGAGATTAATCTGTGTACAACCAACCTTTCAAACATAAACTCCATAAACATGAATATTAATCCATTTTATAGTGACTGTGAATGTCATTTTGTTCACTGTGTTTTAGTTACATTTCCAATGATATTTACATATTGGAGTGTACCAGTGTGTGCATTATTTAATATAACTCAAAAGAACCTAAATTCTACATATTCCTATTTTGTTTTCAGCCTGATAAGTTATTATCTTCTAAGATTCAGAGCTTGTGTCCAACAATCAGTGGGAATGTTTGATGTTCTTCTGAGCAATTCGACACATTGCGCGGACAAGTACAACAAGTAAATATTTACATATTCTACTGGTATTTAATCATAATTTTCTAGATGCCCTTAGGGCCAATCTTTATATGTCAATTATGTATCATTCCACAAAATAGGAAATAGTTTTAGGCAATATTAAATGGTTTAACAGATGTTCTCTTTCTTTTTACTCCATCTATTTTAAGCGATAAATCACTTAATTCATCGGTGATTGATTTCTCCGAAACTGGGACTTATCAGGTCAGATGTAGACATAATAAGTACGTGTACGAAAATTTACAACTATTTCTTTTAGGATTAATTGATAGGAATAATCTGAAGTTTGACGTGTCTTCCTATATTAATCCGAAGTTTGGATTATTTTTAAATAATCCCAAGTTTAGGGGGTCCCTTCCCATATTGATCCCGATCACTTATTAATTTGCTGTAGCCGGTTATCAAACTTATATTTGTCTTCCCCAAACGATTTTTCTGGAGTGGGAAACTAGTTTGGAGAAGATGAATTTAAGTTTGATAACCGGCTATAACAAGTTAATAAGTCATCAGGATCAATATGGGAAGGGACACCCCAAACTTGGGATTAATTAAAAATAATCCAAACTTGGGATTAATATGGGAAGACACGTCAAACTTCGGATTATTCATGTCAATTTATCCTTTCTTTTATTAATGCGATGGAAGTATGGACGAAGTTGGAGAAAGGAATCCCTTAATTTTTAAATGCATTCATTTCAAACTTACATAGGATTTAAACTCAGGGGTAGAACATAACATTAAGACCCACTGTTTCCTTTTTTTCTGAAATTTTACATACTATATGCATTGTCCAGGCTTTTTTCTGGAAATTATAGTCAGAATAATGTATTTTCAACATCAGCAACGTTTCATATGTACTTGGATGATTAAGCATGCTTTGATTCTAATCTACATTGCAACTTAGTTTTTGTTGATCACATTTTTTTCCAGTGAGAAAATATCTTTATTAGATGACAGTCGGTGATCTCTGCTGAGTAAAACATGTCATATATAGGTATTAAACATACGGATTTAGTTCAAGTATTCATCCAAACAATAGTAAGTAAGCACCATTGTCCATTAACCTCAAACGATTTCTCCACTAAAATCCAGAGTGTGGAATAATACTGAATTTATTTATTTTTATAGTATAGTATAGGAAGAAATATCTATCTTTTTGATGTTTTTATTTCTACTTTTAGTTTTGTTCATCCATGAGAGAAACTTGTCTCTTTATATTATATTTCTAATTGATGAAAAAATTCAATCATTTCAGTACTCGTTTTTACACACACATATATTCATGTCAATTGGCAGCAGTTTCAACTTTGTTTTATTTGTTTCCATGCTATCATTTGTTGTTGTGCTCCATAACTTTCTGGCAAATTCATATTTCAATTGTGACCTTATGTTGATGGATACATTTCATGTAGGCCATTCCTTTTCTCGATGGATGCCCTGCATGCTTAAGAAACTTTTTGAACCTTTTTTGTGAGCTCTCTTGCTCTCCAAACCAAAGTTTGTTTCATAAATGTGACTTCTGAGATAAAGGTATGCCATATCTCATGTCTTCTTGAATAATTTAGTATGTTTAAGAGCCCTGAGTTTTTTTAGTTTTGTCGTGAAATTAGGTCAAAAAAAATTATTTCCTACAATTTTATGTTAACTGTGCCAAAATGCGCTTTTTAGTATGCTTTTTTAATCCTTCTATGTATCATAAACTAAATGGTCTCGGCTGATGGTAAAATTTTGCTTTGTTCCAAAGCTAATTAATTCACTTTGATATTTCTACAACATTTATGCAGGGTAACAGAACAACATCTTTAGTTGATGGCATATATTTCTATAGTACAAGCACTTATGGTGAGGAGTTGTATAATTCTTGTAAAGATGTAAAGTTTGGGACCATGAACATCGGGCCATGGATTTCATTGGTGCTGGTGCTCAAAATTATATAGGTAGGAAAAGCTGATAAGAGACACCTATGATTTGTTAATTGGTATGTTATATAGCATTCACAAATACCATATAACACTAAGGGTTAAAACTCCTGAACGATCATTAATGATGCAGATATTGCAACTGCTCACATTCCTTTAACTTAGTTTTCCCTAGCAACTGATGTATATTTTTGATAACTGCTTGCTGTTTTTATTTAATCAGCACGTTGAGTTCGGTTTTCGCGAGGCTCAGTTTTCACGCAAACTGAGCTCAGTTTTCGCGCGAAAACTGAGCTCAGTTTGCGCGAAAACTGAGCTGAGGCTCAGTTTGCACAAATTGAGCCGAAAACTGAGCCTCGGCTCAGTTTTCACGTAAACATGTAGCTAAAACCAAGTGCATTTAAATTTGTTGATCATTTTTGCGATTACACTTGTTATTTTGCAATTACAATTGCTATTTATCAGTTTTGCAATTTGTTATTCTAAAAAAATGAGTGCATTTATATTTTGTAGGCAATTTGTTATTCTAAAAAAATGAGTGCATTTATATTTCAGATATTATTTCCAAAATTCTCGGCTAACTTAAGTTGTATGCTTAATTTTGTGGGGCGGAGATAATTAATATGTTGAATTCCCAAGATTACTTTTAACCAAAAAATACATGATTAAACTGGTTATCTTTTCTTTCATTACTTACTGCAATTTGGTCTGGATCTTGTGCCACTACACTACTGTATAAGGGCGGTTGAGCGAGCATGTTATAGAATTTACTATAGTTCGCTCTAAATTTTACCCATCCGTATTCACATTATTTTCTACCACAAAAGCTTGATTGAAAATATCAATTCTGCTAAGGTTGAAATATTATTTCACTCTCAGGTCTCGAATAACTTGTAAACATTGAAAAGCCATACTGCAATTTTCAATTTGTAGAAATTAGGTTTGGTTAACTTGTACGTTAATTATTATAATCTCTTTTTTTTTCAAAAACTTTTGATGATTACGAATTAATTTTTGATGCAAACTCACAATATCAGATGGTTAATTCATTTAATGGGTCCGAATGTCAATATGTTTTACGATCTGGAGACTTTATACTGTTCTCGACGTACAATATCAGACTTTTATTACTCTCTCATTGGATAGCGATAGAAAAGGATATTGGCTTGTAGATTTTGTGAAAGTATAAAGTTTTCATGTACTGCCATTCATGTTTTCACTTGACATATGCATATTGGCTTGTAGCTTTGTTTTGATTATGTGCATACTATTGTACGCACATCGTGTGTGTATTGCCCGAGTAGCGTGCGGGATATATATGTAAATGTGCATTCATATGCTGGTGCACCCTGCTCTTTTATTTCCACTTCGCACAATCACTTTTGTAAAGAGATTTTAAGTTCCATCTTTTGTGTATTACCTTTTTTGTTGCTGCATTTAGTTGAACATCTGGTTTTGTTTGCATTTAACCTTCGTATGTTTTGATTTAACCTTCATCTAGCTATTACCTTTTTTATAGCTGTTAACCTTCATATGTTTTGATTTAACCTTCAAATTTACATAAATTTTGATATGTGCATATTTCCAGTTCTGCTGTTGTTTTCTTTATTATTTACTTATGATCTGTAATGTGAATTACTCAAAACTTTTTATTTGCTCAAACTTTATTCCAGTTCTACTTGGATATGCATAGTTCTATCCTGCCAACTTGAGGATCTTATTTTTGTAACAGGTAATTTTTTTTTCTATATGTTAAACAATCATCTTCTAACATTGCATTTAATATATATACAAGTATGATGCAACTGAAAGTAGCAAACCGAAAACCTCTGAACTGTGACCTTGGGTGATGTAAGTACATCTGTTATAGGTTGTAATATTGATATTCATCCGAATTGAAACTTAAGTTGATTTTGCCTTGCGGTGTCTTGTAGCATAATTTAGTAATTATCATTGTTTTTTAATACTAGTCTGTGAAGAAGCTTGGGCTATGGTGTTTGTTGGACTGTCTGTATCCTTCAACATTTTTTTTGGACTGTATGTATCCTTTCACTTTAATATTCCTTTCTTCCTACTTTTCATTTGATAACCTGCCATTTAGGGAAAGCCTAAGATATTAGAAAACTTAATCAATCAATGATTATTTGCTTATATTTGTTGATTTGAAGAATTCGAGGCGATTAATACAATTGTATAAGAATTACTGTACTTCCTAGAACTTACTATATGCAGCAGTTGTCAACACACTTGCACTTTATTATCTTGAAATGCCTCCTCCCACTTCTTAGTTTGCGATGGCGATTCAGTTTGCGAGCTGAGCTGGTTGCGATGGCGATTCAGTTTGCGAGCTAAGCTGCAGCAGCTCAGTTTTCTAACTGAGCCGCAGCAGCCCAGTTTGCGAGCTGAGCCGCAGCAGCCCAGTTTGCTAACTGAGTCACAAACTAAGCCGCGGCGACTCAGTTTGCGAACTGAGTCGCGGCTCAGTTTGCGAACTGAGTCAGTGACTCAGTTTGCTAACGCAGACTCAGTTCGCAAACTGAATCGCAGATTCGCGACTCAGTTTTGTTTTTGCAAACTGAGGCGACTCGGTTTGCAAACTGAGTCGAGCTTAGTTTTTGCAAACTTGGTCGGCGACTCATATTTGTTGTTTATAAAGTGACTTGTTATTTATCAGTTTTACAATTTGTTATTTCTGTAAAATTTAGTGCATTTATATTTTGTAGGCAATTGTGGAGGAGCAGAAAAAAAAAGAATTTGGAATGTAATGGCAACGAGAAAGCAAATATGTGTGACCTTTCGGAAGGAGGCTTTGTGATATGGTCCATGTTTCGCCTTCGCAGTGTGTAAAATTCTATGTATCTTTAGTAAAACTTTATATTACTTTTTATAATTTGAACATGATATTATAGTGTTTTGATATTGGAAGCATGTAACAAATATTCGAGCATTATGAGAATGTGACATTGTTGAATTTGGAACATGAAAGTGTACTAAATCTTATATTGAATTGATATGTTGAATTATATATGTGATTGGAAATCGTAAAAACATGTTATACTCATTTATAAGTGTTAGCAATTTATGTATGCCAACATTTATAAGTGTTAGTAGGATGATGATACTGACATTTATAAGTGTTAGCAATGAATATGTTTGTAACTCTTACAAGTGTTACCATATCTTATGGTTCCAACATTTATAAGTGTTAGCAATGAATATGTTTGTAACACTTATAAGTGTTACCATATCCTATAGTTCCAACATTTATAAGTGTTAGCAATGAATATGTTTGTAACATTTATAAGTGTTAGCAGTTACTCTGTTTGTAACACTTATAAGTGTTACAAGAAATTCCACACAGGCCGTTGGTGACACTTAAAAGTGTTACTGAAATTATTTGTAACACCTATACTTGTTGGGAATCCCATGTTTTGATGTAGTGAATCTCGTTCCTAATCACTATAGGATACTTACTATACTGCACCATTACTAGTCACCCTAAAAGTTGATCCCGCCTACTGAAGATAATAATGATAATGGTTGTTTCGTGTACCCCTAGTTCCTTCATAGTTGCCGCCTGCCCTAATCTCCACTAGTTGTACCCACTACCCCCATGCGATCGGCTCCCTAACTCATAGATACCCGTGCTGGTCCCACAGTGGGTGTATCACTCCCCAAAGTGGCAACCCGATACCACTAAAGATGCACGACTTATATCTACACGATGCAACAACGTCTTACCTATCAGTCCGGGCCCACGCACGCACATGACCCCGTTGGACTTGCGTTGCCACCGCTAACCCGTTTTGACCTCTTACAATCAAACCCAGTAAGCGTGTCCCGTCCTCGATCTAACTCGAGCTCGCAAAGATACTTAATGGGTTACTGGTTTGAAAAGGGTCTCCATACTTGACACAAGCTTTCCACCTATGCTAGGTCCCCACTAGAATTTCCCACTTAACCCCTTCTTATTCATGTCTTCTTACATGTTTTCAACTTGGTTAAGTGTTTCTAATCGTATTTCACATGCCACCCAGGCCACCCACTTAACCCCCATGTCCCACCACATGTTTATCTGGTTAAGTGTTACTTAATTCATTAGAACTGTAACCTTATAAAGACCTCCCACATTAGACTACCGTTTGCGGTTGCTGGATTTGTCGGGCAGGTCCGGGCAGTCTTATACCGCAAACGAGCCTAACCTCGTGTCTTTATAATTTTTACGCATTTAATTTGTGCCTTTGACCTCTCACACTAGACTACCGTTTGTGGTTGCTGGATTTGTCGGGCGGGTCCGGGCAGTCTTATACCACAAACGAGTCTAACCTCGTGTCTTAGGCGGTTAATTATTACACATAATTATTTAATTCCAAATTGGATTAATATCCCTATTCAAATTTGTCAATAAATTCCAAATTAATTTATGTCCATAATTGTCACCTAAATTATGTCCATAATTTCAGGTACATAAATTTATACCAATTAATATCTCAAATTAATTATATGCCTTTAAGGCCATTTTATGTCAATTCACAATTATGTATATTTTATATTATTCCATCGTCCCCACGCTATTCGTACGTTTTAATATGACATATGTTAGACTCGCAAATAGTCTAAATTATAAAAAGAAAAGCAACATCACATCTTGCATAACACAAAAAATAGATCTAAGAATCATGACATAAGTTTGCATTGCCAATAACTTGCATAGGCAATGGATATACATAAATTTGTATAAACTATCATGGATCTAAATATAGATGTAAACATAAAGATGTGAACTTGCACATATGGATATGGTTTTCCTATAACTTGCATATGAATTCCATTCAAACTAGCATATGATTCACATACAAAACTAGCATAGGCAATGGGCATATAGAACATAAATTTGCATAACTATGTACTGCCATGGATCTAAATATAGATCTAAACACAAAGATGTGAACTTGCATATGGATCTAAACATGTAAATTAATGTCACATGTTTGCATATAAACTTCACAAGTGCGCCAGTGCATTCTGGTCTGTTTCCGGTTTTTCTGCCTAACTTCGTTCGTCCATTTCTCCTTCATACACTGTCCGTTTTACGCAAACTCGGACACTATCTCAAGAAGAATTCCGAGACGAACGCAATGGTGTAACCCGTTTCCTTTAATTCTCACATTTGAAATTAAGTATTCTTTAATTCGTTAATTTTAATATTTAAAATCATGGGGTGTTACAACCATCCTTCAACATTGTGCCCGAGAACTGAGATGTTGCATACACACGTCGATGAAAGCGTTAGTCATGTCGTTGTTCCATTCGGCGATGGAACGGGTAGATGAAGATTGACTGGCTACCATTATGTTAAAAAAACACTAAAAATTACAAATAAAATGTATATGGAAGTTAAGAAACTAAAAAAAAACAAAAATAATAGCAAAAACCTGAAACGATCGACGAGTAGACGCTGATTGGAGCAAATCTTTTCGGGTTTGTGGCTGTTTTGGTAAAGAAAGGGGAAAGAAATGGCCAAATATATAGATGGAGGGGAAAGGGATCGGCTGTTCTAGAAAATTCATCGTGTCAGACATGCATCGGACGCGAAAGCCACCTTTTCAACCGTTCGTCTCGAAGGGGCAAACGTGTGGGTTCCACCGTGGATGCGTCTGACGCGTCGGACACGTCAGACGCAGACGCAAACTTTAACTAGCCAGTTCACAAATCAAATGCTACCTACATGTTTGCTTCTTTTTCCATGGACGATGTCTGGCTTCTCTTATTGCTATTGGTTTATTTGTTTCTTTAATGTGTGCGAATGTACTTTGATTTTTGCACATAAGTTGTATGTATAAACGTTAATTATATTATATTTTTGCTTAGTTTTTAAAATATTTGCAAACATATTCTAATATATGAATGTAAGTTGTATTCTATTAACAATCTTTCAAACCATTCAAATATAATTGAAGTAGACCAATTCATAAATATTACTTATTTCATTGACCTATTTAAGAATGTTTATCCAAATATTTCTGCAGCTAAAATATTACACTGTTTAATGGTTACACACGTATGTATTCTAATAAGGATAATTCACGTGCGTAGGCTTGTTTCTGAAAATTATAACAGATTTAGCCATGTTTCTAACATAATTACAGATATAGACCTGTTTTGGTTTAGGGAGTTTCTAAGGTGCATTTTCAAAACTCGCCTTCGTGCGAGTTTTCAAAACTAGCCATCGGTTTTGAACTATTAAAAAACAATTTTAAACACGCCAAACAATTTTACAAGAACAACATACAACATACAAACCGCGTTCATCCAATTGGATAAAAACATATTACTACGACCCAGTACAATATAACCAAGAGCCCACAAAACAACATAAATAAGACCCAACATAACCGCGACCCAACAATACAACATAACTTAGACCCAACAACACAACATAACCACGACCCAATACAACATAACGACGACCCAACAATACAACATAACCACGACCCAATACAACATAACTACGACCCATATCTTTGGAATGAACCATAGCACCCATGAAGCATTTCATTCTTAATTGCCACATTCATTCTTCCCAACTGATTAACCTCAACTTGCATCTCAAGTGCATATTAGACACCCCTCTCTGTTAAAGGTGGATAGATCCATGAAAAAAATTACAACTCTGCAACCCTTGGCGATTCTGTGCATGAATGTACGCTTTGCAACCGTAAAAGTGACGACCTGCATTCGTTTGACTTTTAGAAAGAAGCACATTACATTCAACTCCACAATAACAAAGGACTGAACGACCTTCATACTGGAGCTTGACCTATCGGGGTTTTTTCAAGCAAGAACTTCCGTCAACTGAGCATTGATGGATTTTTGAACCAGTCCGATGCGCTGCACTGCAACGTTTGGCTGCGTTGCACTAAAGAGTTCAGGCTCGACCTCTGCGGCATCTAATTGGACTCCCATTTGCGTTTCGGGCACAAAGTCGACATCTTTGCAGGGTTGTTTACAACGTTCGTAATCATCGTACATTTGAACCTTGGTATCGTCATCAAATTCCCAGTTAGCCATTTTGACGGTGAACTACTCAACAGAAGACCAGATTTTCAGAGCGTGTTGATGCCAAAAAAAATAAAGAGAGGAAGAGGGGATGATTGGTCTTTAATAAGGGAGAAAGGAAGAGAGGCTGGTTTGAAGCATTGATCATTTCGTACTCTAATTTATGGCAGCTTTTACCATCAAGCCTTGTCAACTCAGCTTTATTCATTTCTTTAGACAAGCTCTGTCACATTGTACCGGTTTTGCTTTACAAGGGAGAGAGCATAGTGTAGTAACACCTGTGTAAATGCAGTATGCAAAGTAGATTCCCTACATGATATCCAAGTGTGTAAATGCAGTTTTCAGCTTTATTGGTACATGTGACGACCCCTTAAACCAAGGAGTGATCAACGACCTGGAAAAGAAAGGGCATTTGAAGGGCGCATTGTCGAGCCACTAGGTCTAGTTGGACCCAACCCTATTTGTTGTTGTGGAGAAGAATCGGTCATGGTTGTTTCGAAAACCAAAAAAATGCTGGTTGTTGATTTTTCGGCTGTGAAGCCTACGAGGACCATAAGGTTTTTCCGGATGAAATTGATTGTTTTTACTTTAAGCAGTGGATTGACTCTCAGATGTACGAACGTAGAGTTTAATATGCACTGGAAGTGCAATTCGAAATAAGACGCTTGAATAAGAATGTTGCTAAGCCAACTAGAACTGGATTTTTCCGACGTATGTGGTAGGTGTACGTGGAAATTATCTTAATGTTTGTTTTATTATACTTTGAATTTGATGTTTGTGTGTTCAGTTGTAGTAGTTCATATGATTGTAGTTAGCATTTCTTAATGTTGTAATCGTCATTGTTGTAAGCTTCTCAGTTATTTAATGCAAAATATTAAAATTCCTGGAAGTACGAACATTGTTGATAAAAACCGTAAACATTGATGCAAAATAAGTAAATAAATATCTCATTACTTAAAACTAGGATACAAAAAGGTAGAAATAACAACAAAGATATAGCAACATTACATCTAACATAGAAAATTTAAACTAAGATATCACGCGTCAAAGGTTTAATGGAGTAGACTAGTCAGTGCAGGGTTAAAGCAGGTCGTAAAGTAGATTCCCTATAGTATTACATTAGATGAAACAGTTTCGGGCAGCACATGAAGCAAAGTTGTATCAGTGACCATCACATCATTCTTTGTTTTACCCTTTATTCACTTGTACACTAAGGGTCTATATATCTCTGTCAAATTACTCACAACTTACCTCACTCCAATAATTTTGTTTCCAACTACTCTGTGCATTCCCACAACTATGCCTTCTTGGCCATCATCTCTAGACTCTGATGGACAGGCGTATGAACATATGAGACTTCAAGGGCTTGCGAATGAATTCGATTTTTTAAACCAAATCAAACCTTAGGTTGAACCACCATCTGAACTGCGGAACGTATAACCTCCACATCAAGCTCAAGTACCAAATGTTCAACATTCGAACGAACAGTCGGTTGTTCAACCACAGCAAGAAGTAGTGGCATATCACATACCATATGTTCCAATTTCTTATGAACATGAAGTTGATTCTTATCAAGTTTGTTGCTACTGCGGTTATCCATTTGAAGTTGTCGTTCGAGCAGATGGCAACAATTTGGTCGGCTCATTCATAAATGTCCATCCTATCCGAACGGATGCAATTTCTCCAAATGGATAGACGAACCGTTGTGCCCAAGGGAAATAACATATGCGAACGAACTCGAACAAGAGATAGACGTCTCCAAAACGTTACTGAACAGTTGTGGTTTAACTGTAATAATGAGGCGACTTAAAATCCCTAGAGCATGAATGTGAGATGCAGTTTGGTTGCATAATATTTTCCTAGTTAGCATCTATTTCTGTGTTACTATATCACGACCTGGCATTTTGTCCGCTCCAAATCGGTAATTAAACAAACTCGGAATGCTCAAAATGACAATTTGTTATTGCTTATGAAGTTGAAATACAAATCATCAAAGAATCACAGACACAGAACACAGAATATCTCGCAGCGGAAGTAAAAATTTATACAATATTACAAAATCTTTAAATTTACATAATATTAGAGTATAGAAATAAATATAGATACAGCGGAAGAATGAATACAAAATCATACCGATATATGAATATACTGACAGAAGTATGGGTAACTGCGTAATAACAATGGATAACTGGATCACTAGCAAATCTCGAGATGTAACAGATATTTCTCCAAACTGAAATATTCGGTCTGATTCGGGCGTTTTGCAAGGAATGAAACAAACAAAATACACGAGTCAGGACTAATAGTCTCATATAAGTGAATTAATTCAAATGAAGTGTCCACTGAAATGTACAATAACTTAAAGGATGTTTGGGATTTCCATCCTGTAAGGATCCGCGAAACTAATATCTATATAATAATACGCTATTATCGTAATGTCATTCAGTAAAGTAAATATAATGAAAATAGTGTAAGCGGGATTACATTTTTACCCTTACACCGTTTATATTACCGTAGTCTATACAGGACCGTAAACCCATCCTAACACGAATGGCATCAGAGGTCACTCCATAGGTACGATACAAATCAAAATCGTAGGGGGCTCGATAAGGATAATATGACAAGGCACACGAGGAATACCGACGGTAGGATTCTATCGGATTGCGACACCCAGGCCGGTGGTAACGCATAGCAGCCACTACCGCCCACCTCGAACAACACTCCCCTAGTCAAAAAGAGTGCACCCAAATCAATCACAACAGTAATAGAGATGGTATCGAAGAAGTGTATTCGATCAGAGGTGCGACCTCCATTAACCCGGGCATGGCTCCTATTTTAGTCATTTTAATTATAACCCGAAGGTCAAGGCCATTTCGCATCGTTCACCATCTTCGATCCAAATGTCGCTCCCAAGCCATCCTGTCGTCATTCCGAATACTCCATCACGTACAAGTTGTTAAAGTGGTATCGACACTGAAAGAGAGTATGCCAATTACTGACTCTAGTCTCTTTAATAACCTTCCTTTACATTTTTCACACCGTGGCCATTAAATTTGAAATCATATTTAAAATATCACAAATTGAGTTATTTCAAGTCTTGCCCCAAAAATCAATTATCCCAAATCATTTATAAATCGCTCGATTAGGATTGTAAAACCAATATTCACTCTTGGATTCACTAGAATGGATTGGACATAAGTTTGTTCAAATATGAAAATCGAATAAATACATTTTGAAAGGTTAAGCTCTAAAATAGTGTATGTATATTTAATTTAAAGCAGATTGCAAGCATATGTATATTTTGGAAAGCTATTATAAAATTTATCTGATTAAGTAATCAAATCATTTTATAAAAGAACAATTATAAAACCAAGTAATGCAGAAAATTACTTTCCTTACAAACTATTGTTTTATTCAAATAATATTCATAACAATCCACATCTAAATCCTTGTCTTACCATTTCTCCCCTACTAGATTTCACAATTAAAACTAATTCTTCCGATTCGGTCAATTAAATACATTATGGTTATATGATTCTCAAATCATGGTTTCTTAAATTTCATGTATCCATTCATAATATAAATCTCCCAAACCATTTTTAGCGCTATCTATGGATCGAAATCCTTCTTTCATTCATGCAGCGAAAATTTATTTGACAAATCATATATAAGAAAAAAAATTGAAAATACTTATCAAGTCTTTGCAAACCTCTTACATTAAATCATTTTATTCAAAAACAGTCATATTATTATATTCATTATAAAATTATGAAGAATTCATGTAAATAAATTTAAAATTAAGTATTACTCTTGCAAAAATCACTTTTAAAATTTATTCTTATATAAATTGGTTTTCTAGCAAAATTCAAGTGAAACTATAAACAAAACTTTCTTTTAAACTTTTATTTATACTATAAAGAACTTCCATTTAAAATTTATACTTGTGAAATCGATAAAATATTTTAAAATACTTTATTTTATTGACCACGGTGTCTGTATATAAAATTTTCTAACCTATGGTCAAGTGGTACGGATATTTATCATTTCAATCCGTTCTTAAAAATATTCGAATCTCGGGTATGTATCATTTCAACCCGCATCCTAAATCGATTCGAATACAAAGGGGGTTCGGGTATGTATCATTTCAACCCAAAATGGTTGCCAATCAAAGGGGGAACTTACATGATGAGAAAATAATATAGCATGTCAAGCATAAATCCATACATGTCATATGAAATACAGTGTGTGTCGCACGTGCATAACCACAAAACAACCAAATCTAAAGCACTCTAACATTCCATTCAACATTTCAAGTGTTTAATTCACTTAATAATCAGCTAGTCTGTGAGTGAGAAAATCTCACCTTTCGGGGCTGGATGATGAATGCAAAGTTTTGACAGAAAATACGAGGATGAGATGCGATAGCCATACGATGAGTAGACTTTCAAAAATCCATACACACATATACATATGTGTACATGTATATGAATAATATATTGGAAGTGTACGTACCCCATTCCAAACTCGACCCTCGACATCCAAGATTAGCGAGCTCAAGCCGCTTTATTTAGTTACGCCTACACTCAGCTACATATAACAGCGAATCAAAATCGAAATTTTAAGCGACATGCATCAAAATTTCGAAAGTCAAATTAAGACTCGCCCTAGATTGGATATAGACGAGCAAGGCAGCGACAAAGCAAAGCTCAGAACTGAACCCAGCAATATGCTTTAGACCAAACAACGACCTTTCAGGCATTTATTCCAACAGTTGAGTTGCGTAACGTAGAGCTGATGGAAGCGGTACTCACCAATGCAGGCCTTCACGATGCGGTTAGCGTACCTGTTGGTGGAACGTCAGTGGTTGCCACTGATTTGAGGTCTGGTCATGGTTTTTTTTTATGGGTATCATCAAATTACTGTCAACATGAATCAAGGTATAAATACGCCAGGTTGACGTCCGCTTACCCCAAGTTGAATCTTAACACAATTTGTATATGGATGTCGATTGAAGCTAGGCTCGTTGGAGGACACCGGCTCAGGAGTTGTGTCATCCTTGTTCGACAGCCGCCAGTAGAGGCGCGGTGGAAGCCGACAGTGACATGGGAGACCGTGCGGTGATGGCTAGGGCAACAGTCTAGTAGGGCTTCGATCGAAGAGGGTCAAGCAGCGCCAAATCCCAAATGGTTAATTCAAATCGAAGATGTCAGTGCAATAATTGATGACGAAGGCAGCATGGTTCGCGCTCGAAAGAGGTGGAGCATTCAGATGGGGTAACGACACAGTGGCGTGGTGGTTGCGCAAGCGACTTGTAGGAGCACGGAAAGCTTCAATGAGGAAGAATAATGGTTTCGATGGTCAAAAAGGGTCGTTTGTTTTTGCCATTTTCTGTAATTGGGGAAACGAGATGGATTCAATTAGAATGGGTTTCGCCACTAAGGCCATTGTGTGTCTCCTCTTTTTTGACTTCCTGAGGACCAAATAATGGAAGAGGAAAAAGGGTTATAGCCACCTTATTGTGATTATTTGGCATCGGCACTCTCTCTTTGAAGATGTGAAATTGATTTGAGAAAGAAGGATCTGATTTTGATTTTTGGTGAACGAAGAGAAAAGAGGTACGCCACTTTTATAACAGAGGAGGAAGGAGACCAGTATAATCCATTTACAGGGAAGAGATGAAAGAAAAGAACGTGGCACAAGATTTCTGCACAAGAAGATTTCGAATATCTAGATGTACTGTTACGCTATCTTTGAACCCGATAGAGAGAGATTTGAAATCTTGTACAGTGTTCTGCAAATCTTTGCATTCTGATAGGGCAATATTTTTCAGATATCGTTTGCATTAAAGTTGGCTGAACCAAGGAAAGTATTTAGGCAAAATATAGTGAACCCGGTTGATAGGAATGGAAACAACATGGTTTGTTTTCAACAAATATATCTCAATCCTTTTACTAATCGACGAATTAATTTGATATGAATGAATATATGCTTATCGAATTAATTGCTTATTGGAAACAATTTTGCTTAACGGTTTATTCAACAAGATCAATATAAATTTACCGCCTTATTCAAAACAAGATTTGCGATTAATTAGCTTTTAAAATTTCAAATCTATATTCGACGTCAAGTTTAGAAATTAGATTTTAAGTCCTCAAGTCACCATAGATTGTGTTTCAAATTTATAAATATTCAAATAAATTGACAAGGTCCTATATTTCAAAATCGCATTTATTTCCTTTGTTAAATTTCAAATATTAGCATAAATTCAAATCCCCTGAAATATTACTAGTGTTTGTTTTTGACGAACCGTTCATATTGGAATTAAATTTACTAAAGTATATTCAACTTCGTTCAAGACAGACGAAAGTCCAAATTTTATGCCGAAATCTCAATGTAACTAATGTTAAATTTTAGTTTAATTTATATATTAATATGTCAAAATTACTGGTTCGTTACATTCTCCCCTACTTAGGACTTTTCGTCCTCGAAAAGGAAATGTTATATAAATTTTAGTCTGCATATATTATAATACAAATAACCTACTTAGTTTAAAATTTGTTCGAAAAAAAATAAGTTATAGATTCTGAAGACTCAAAATTTTCTAACGCCCAGAATTTACGGACAATTTCGGCAGCATCTCCTTTGTACGACTTACCCGGAAAAATTTACAAATTCAATATACATCTCATCCACACGATGAGGCATCCCAATATAGGGGAAAACAAAAGAAAACAACTCAAATGCGATATGTAAACCGAGATACGTACCTTATTTAGCGTTTAAACCAACTTAAAACGTTCGAAAACGATGGATCGTTAGCTTATAGAGTTTAAAATAGAATTAACACAGAAAAATAAATAATACGCCATTGAACTGCAAAAATAACTTTATATACATATATATCAGAATTTTGATACAACATTTTCTATACCGCGGTATTAAAATATATAATGTTCGGATACAGAAAAATATTTACTGCTTAAAACTTCAGAGTGTGCCGTCTTTAGAATCCTCAACTTTGGTAGTCTTCGAATCCTAAGTTGTAATATTTAAATCTGTAACACTCGGGTTTGAGCCGAGCATTCCATGCAAAAACATAAAACACTCGAGTCAGGATTAATCATAATTCAAGTAAATTAACTTCAACATAAACTGAATATAAAACAGTCAATTATCAAATTTCGAGTACATCGAACCGACGAGAAACTATCAAGATATATCATAGCAACTTGGGAAGGAAACAAATCGGAACAGCATATGGATCTATATATACATATTCCGATGACATATATATACACATACAATGGTATATATATACATATGTGTCCGTCGGCCACCACATATATGTAATAAAACATATATACTTGCCCGATGACATATATATACACATACGGTGATATATATGTATATGTCTACAACAGGGTACATAAATATTTGTGCATATCAGTTTTATTTCAGGGACAAATGGTCATGGAAGCTTGCACGTACACACGTATATAAGTACACGTGTGCACTGCCCCAACATTCCATAACCAATAAATAACAAGGGCAATGATGTTAAATGAGTGTACGCAAATCTTCAATGGAACAGGGCAGCATATGTGTGGCCAACAACAATGTGGCACCAACAGGTTATCATGACTCAACTCAAGGCAATGCAGTCAAGAAGACTGCATATACATGCACAAATGCGAAGGTGCATATAATCAAAATGCACAGCAAGGTATACCCATTTCGAGTGAGAGACAACTGAACTAAGGCAAACGGGTTGTCAGTGCAAGGGTGCAACAATATAAAGATATGTTCTTCCAGGCTTTCTATTTATAAACATATAAAAATATTAAGAGTACTAATATGTAAGAGCATCACCGAAATAAGTAGAGTACCATTATGCCAACAAATATATATATACAAATGGATATTTACGTATATACATCTACTGGGCATATATACTCATAAGATAGGGTGATCAAGAGTACTGGTTGGCTGCTTTAAGTGATGAAACAGGGAAGCAACCATACAAGATAAGGTGTATAAGGTCCACTGATTCATACAACAGTCTAAAACAAATATGCTAATATGCACATTACTTATTCAATGTGGTAGTATGAACTATTTAGAGATAATAGGGAAAATAACACATTTATAACAAAACTGGGTATGCACATTACTATCCAACGTGACAGTACAGTGTTCCTTAAAACCACACTTGTATCCGAAATAACACATTTAGTGATAATAGTGAAAATAAAACATTTGGTAAAAACACATGCATCAAGGGTAGGACACTATCATGTTCAATGGTGAATGAATACACAAGGCACAGGCCACACATATGAAATGGTCACTCAGTTTCAAGTTTCTCTAAAAAAGGCTTGTATTTCAGTTTAAAAACAACACATATAAGTCTTTACCGGATGGATTAATATAGATGAACCCAAATGTCCTCTAGCACACACATAAATCCAATACAGATTGGTGTATGCACGTGTTTAGCATGTCAAAAGAATCCAGTATGGGTACACTAATCGTAAACTGTAGAAATAATAGTCACTATATTTTATTTGTTTGGTATATTTAGTCATCCAATATGGCTTTATCCCAATTATACTATACATATTATTGTATAGTCAATAATGTAGATTGCATATGTTTAGCTATTTCAAGTAAACTCCAATGTAAAAATACACTGTGATTACAAATTATAGTATTACTTATATAAACTTGGTAAAGTAAATATTATTTCCAAATGAGTTTAAAAAGTGTATTTCTTTTGAAATTTTTGCATACTTATTTATCTCACATTGGAACTAATGATTTATATATAGGTTATGGTACACCACCTCCACACATATACATAGGTGATATTATTCAACAGAAGTACATACGGTTTCGAATTTGCAAAACACAGGGTGTAAGACCATTCCAAGTATATAACAAAGTAAACAATGTTGTACCATTATATTTAAAGCAAAAACAATTCAAACCATTTACAGAAAACGATCAATGACTCACGGCCTCAAATCACGCAAGAGCAAGATTCACGCACAAATAAACCAAATCATTTCTGTAACTGAGGTTAAACTATTGAACGCAGTAAATCGTGAGGGTAACTCACCTATGGCCATGCTTTCCATCGCTAGTGAATCGTGGGTTATTGGAGGTTTTATTTGGCGATTGCATTGGCCTCGAAACGCTGGAGCTTCTCTGGCCTCGACTTGTGAAGCTTCATTCGCTGGAGCCTCAAACATTAGTAAAAAGAGGGGTGTGAACTCATGGAGGTGCTTTGATTTGTCGGAGGCGAGCCGATTCATGGAGGAATGGTTTTGGGGAATTTAATTTTGTGGGGATGAAGCTATTATTCTTTGCTTGTGAAAATAAAAAGGAGAAGGAACAATCAGCTGCGGCTATTACATTGAAGAAGAGAGAAAGAAATCAATTTTTGCCAAAGGAATGAATGGGAGGCTTGATTATTATAGAGAAAAAAATGATGGATAGGAACGACGTAATGTCACTAGGGTTACGGTAGCGCAACTTTTTAAAAGATAGGTCGGCGGAGATGTTTTCCGAGGAAGGTTATATTTTTGGTTTAATTTAATATAAATTCTACCGTAAATACCAAAGAACGCTCAAATTTTGCATTGCCAATACAAACTCTGGATACGACAAAAATTATACGCACCTTTTCATTTTTGCGTTCTGATTCCAATAAAATTATTCTGGTTGTAAACCGACTCCATATGTATACAGCTCTATTTTAAATTTTAAATTATGAATCGGGTCATCGATTTTATTCAGTTATCCACCACTATTATGTTCGATTCAAATTTTTGAAATGTTAATCAATCTCCTTAGATACATGAATACACACATAACGGAGTCAAATTTCCATATATTTCAACAGATAAAATTTCCAATTTATTTAACATTAACTGCGTTTATTTTTAAATTCAGTCGTTTATATTTTCCAATCGAATTTCAAATCCAATTTGAATATTCCACCGAATTCAGTCCAAATATTTAACAGTAAATATTTGATTCTCAACCAACCCTACTAGAATAAATATTGAATTTAATTCAACTCAAAACAATATATTTGATTTTTAATTTATAACTTAGGTAGCAGTATAAAATTGATTATTAATAGTTAAATCTTTAATTAATTAATTATCATGGTTGTCGAAGACATCCGCTTACCATGAAAATTAAAATTTTAGCATAAAACAATATTCTAGACACAATGGAAAAGGTTCCGTTAAATTCCGAGATCGTTTGTGAAAATTCCTTTATAATTCATATATTGTGAATTAGCATATATTTATATTACGTACGATCACAGATTAAATCCAATTGACTTGAAAATTAAAACACTACAATCAAAAATTATTATAGATTTAATAAAATTAATTTTACCGAAACGGAGTTCGTTGGATAATCCGTTATTCTTAATTTCCAAATTAAGTTGACAAAACAATTAAATTAAAAACCAAGACATTTTTTGCTACTGAAGTCACATACGACATCTGTTTGCCATGAAATTTAATGTCATATAATAATTTAACGTTATGGTTCCATTAAAACTAATTTCATTGAAAACCAAGACCGTTTGCAAAATGGTCATTCTTAAGGTTTATATAAATTAAATAAAATATAAATTAAATTCCAAAATAATCCAATTAAATAATAATAAATTATTAGTATAATAATTTCCCATATAAAATTATTATATAGCTTCAAAAATAAACAATATGGATTTGTAACTCAACATTATCGATTTCGAGTCAAAACGGTATCCAAATTATGTTAAAACCCCATTTAACTTATTAAATAAATGTTATATTTTAATAATGATTTCTATAGCGACTATTTTTAAAATTTGCATTGGACATAACTAACAATCTATAACATGAAATCTCGATTTTCTCTTTCATATGAAAATTATAATCAATCAAACTCGAACGTTTCTTGTTTACGGAATTTCGACTTAAATCGGATCATGTATATTCAATTGAAGTTGAAAACTCAATATTACGAACTACCGCGATGTTAAAGCATCAAAAGCATAAGCCTCCGCTTCACACCAGAAATGGTCATGGCGGTGCATCTAAAATTAGCACGCCCTGCCTCTGCTCACAGAAGAGTACACCGTGCCTCTACTAGAACAAAGCACGTACTACCTCTACTCACAGAAGTGCACATCCTGCCTATGTTTATGTTCCGCGTTACCCGTAGAAGGGAACGCACACCGCTATCATTGTCTACGATGGTAAGGATAAGGCACCCCACGGAGGGGGTGGCATGTAAGCCTCTATCGGTACCTACGATGGTCAGTATAGAGCATCAAAAGAGTAAACCTTAGGTTTGTTCCTACGATGGCCCCATCTAAGTTTCTAAGACCTTATCATCACCTACAATGGTCAGGATAAGGTGCCTCTTGAAGGGAGGTCGGGTAAGTCCTTGGGCCTTGCTTGTGGATAAGCTAACCAAGCGCACCAGACGCACAAGCCCAGAGAGTGGCCAACAAAGCACGTACATCCTCTGCTTTGACATCATAAGCCCGGAGAGTGGCTTAAGGAGCACGTGCAACCTCTACTTCGCAAATCAAATCCAAAAGGGATACCAAAACACTGATACCAAGAGGAAATTTCTGGTACTCAATCTCTAATTACCTGGACAAGGGTTGGTTTAGGTCTCCTATACTAATACCCGAATCTGGGTTGATTTAATTCATCACAAGTACCAGAAGGGTATTTCTGGTCCCAAATCTCCAACTTCCTGAATAAGGATGATTTCAGGCCGGCTATTTTAATACCCTAATCTGGGTTGGTTCTGTTCTTCGCAAATACCGAAAGGAGATTCCTGGTCTTCAATCTTTATATTACTTGGATAAAGGGTAGTTCGGAATTTCTATTAATACTGAAAGGGGATTTCTGACCATCAATCTTTAATTAACCAAACAAGGGTTGGCTCAAGACTTCTGCAAACACCAGAAGTAAATTCCAAGTCTTATTTCAATACCTGAATCTGGGTTAATTCGGGACTCCTACCATTTATGCAAGATTAAAATAAACCGAGGGTTTTATTAAAGCATTAGCGGCTAATTCCCAGTCCTCTACCAAACGATCCTAGTATGGGATGGATCCGAAAGCTTATAATTCGCTAATGATGGAATTTTGAGGTAAATCAGCCTGGCCAGAAATACGCTCTAAGGGGAAAGCACATCATCAGAATGGCTCTGGATAAAATGGTTACCTCATGTTAGGGAAAACTCTAAAACCATTTATGTAGAACAATTGTTATCTACATTTTATATCAGCAGCCATTTACATAATAGACAATATCAATACACAAGTTCGTTCACGAAAGTTACATTCTCAATACCCTAAATATGGATATAATTACGTGTCACTATTACAAAATGTCACTAAATATCTAGGTCCTCTCCATCCTTAGGCAAAGGAGGGTTAATGGAATGACGAAGCGCGATGCATAATAGCTTGTTAAGCTTTCGCACTGTCCTACCCGTTTCGTCTAGATGATCGGAAGGTTTAATTCGAAGTTTCAAAGCTCTGTTCTAAGCCATGCACATTGCCCTAAGAGACTTGTTTTCTTTCTCTAACTCAAAAACAATCACATGCAGATCATGCCTTTCCTCTTGTAAACGTCTTATTTGATCAACATACTGGACAACAGGGTCATGAGAGTCCCTAATCAACATAGTATCATAGGTCCCTTTCATCTGGGCTACCACTTTCTTACACCACTCAGAAATGACTGATTCCTTTAACCTAGGAGGAGGGTTATTCAAGTAAAAATACTTTTGGGAGGCTGGGGCCTCATGCACGGTTGTAACCCCGGGAGGTTGAGATCCCATCATGATAGGGATATTTTTGTAACAATATTCCCATGTCTCACGCTTCGTGTTGACATTATTTAAATCAATTTCCAAATCGACAACACGTTGGTATAAACCCCTCAATTCACCTTCAAATGCAATAGAAGGAGTGGTCTTTATGTAGGCCCTCAATCCAAGAATAGTCCTATCTCTTTCTCTTCTAGCTGGTCTTTTAAAGCATTCATTCTCTCATTCAAATGTTTAATAGATAAATTCTGGTGTAAAATCTTCCACTCTTGAGACATAGAAGGAATCTCTTTTGCCGGAAATGCTTCGCTCTGAGACAGGAGAATCTCACGATGGTCAACCTACCCACAAGCACACAGGAAAATAGTTACGATTATATTTGAGATGACCCGAACTTCCCGGCCGGCTAAACCGAACGAGAAGGAGGATTGCCTCGGGAACATGACTCATTAGAACATAAACATGAGAATATTTCATTGCTATTACAACAATATTACATCAGAGTACAAGAATATCATAGTATGAATAAATATTATACAGTGGAATTATATCATAGATTTAAATTATGTAACAACCCGTATTTTCAATAACCTGTTATAACGTAAATCGAGGCTGAATTTAATTTATAAATCTGAATCAAGGGAAACGGGCTATGCCATTGCGTTCGTCTCGGAAAAATACGCGAAATAGAGTCCGAGTTTTCGAAAATCGGAGTCTGTATGACCCGAATAAGGCCCAATGAAGTTTTCAGAAAATTTCAAGTTCAAAACAGATTTCGAATTTCGGGTTCAAAATTCGAAAAACGGTCAGATTGGGCCAGGCGGGAAAATTCCCGCCAGAGCACCCAAGTCGACAGCCCTGTCGACTTGGGAGTCGACTTGGTTGGACCCAAGTCGACAGCCCTGTCGACTTGGGTGTCGACTTGGTTCAGCCGGGCAGTTTTGCCTGGTGCACCATTTTGGAGTTGTGTTGAGTTTGGGGGCCAGATTCGGTTTTGAGGGCTGAGATTGGAATTAGGGTTTAATCCTAAGGCTAACACTAATCCTAATCTCTATAAATAAGCCCCTAACCTAACCCTAAATCATTATTATTCATTCAAGTAACTAAACTATGGCAAAATCATTCCTCTCATGGCCTCCACTCTCTTCATAAAATTCTAAGTTATTTCTATGAGAGATTTTCCATGCATACAAGTGTTTTCAAGCTTGTATGAGTGTCATTAGCTTGCATTCAGGTCAAGTTTCCATATTTACATCATAAAGCAAGGGTTTTGATCATTTTGGCTCAAGGGTTTTTCTATTGGAGCTTGCATTTTGGGTTTATTTGATTGCATAAGGGCTTTGTCTCAATCTATATATATATTTTTGTGTCTTCATAAGCATTGTAAGCCCTTTTCTACTTTCATATTTAAACTCTAAAGTTAAATGAATAATGCAAGTTTGGTTGATCATTATGATATGCAAGTTTGCCATGATATGCAAGTTTACTATGTCATGTTATGCAAGTATTCCATGTTATGATATGCAAGTTTACCATGTTATGCTATGCAAGTTTGCCATGTTATGATATGCAAGTTTATCATGTTATGTTATGCAAGTTTGCCATGTTATGATATGCAAGTTTATCATGTTATGTTATGCAAGTTTGCTATGTTATGATATGCAAGTTTGCCATATGATATGCAAGTTATGTTATGCAAGTTTGGGTCGATCATTTCGCTCATGTTATCATGTTATGCAAGCTTATCTTGGGTTTATGAGCTTAAAGCTTCAAGCTTTATGCTAAAGGTTGCATTTTGGCAACATGAAGTTATCATATCCCTTATGATAACTTGCATGTGAGGCTAAATGCGAACTTATGGCAACTTCTACATGTCATTTATCACCATGTATCACTTATATGCTAAGTTTGGTTTTATGCATACTTTTGAGGCCTAATGATGCAATATGCAAGTATATGAACATATGTACATTTCATATGCCACCATGTTAAACTTGTGGCTTCAACACCATTTGTCATCTTTATGCCAAGTTCCCTCTTTCTATCCTTTATGCGCTATTGCGATTATGTAAGCGATGGGATTGCGTTTGGGGTTGGGTAAACTTAAAAGACATGAAAACATAAGATTGGGAATTTACCTATTAAGTTAGGTCTACCCATTGGGAATTTACCTATTAAGTTAGGTCTACCCAAATTCTTGAAAAACTTGTAATATGTTTTGGAAACATGATGGACATGACACTTAGAAAATATAAGTGTGACCAACTCGAGGTTGGGTTGAGTTTGTAGCGTAAACCTACCCGGAACCGACCGGCTTAACTAGTTGCTACAAACAATAGGACCCAATGTGAGAAGTTGGTCATGTTGTACCTTGAACCCGAGGTTAGACCAAGATGTGGTGTAAAGCTACCCGGACCCGCCCGGCTTAACTAGTAACCACAACAAGGTCTAATGTGAGAGGTTAAGGCACATTAAATTAATTAATGCCTCATGATTAGGGTTAAGTCATGGTCCACTTAATACTTAACCAATTTGGGCTTGGTAGATTAATCAGGGTTAAGTCGTGAACTCATCGTTACACTTAACCAAGTTAATCCATGATTAGTAAAAGGGTTAAACCGTACTTAACCCACTAGAAAATCCTAGCAATGGGGGTCCACTCCAGCAGTAATCCCAAGTTTGTATCATTAAGACCCTAGGGACTAGGCTAGGGTGGGGCACGATTACTGGACTTGAGGTAAGTGACCAAAAACGACGGCAGAGTAGTACGCCGGTGTAGTTCCGGACGGACTATGGTCGTGCACATAGTCCGTAGCCGGAGAAAACATGCACGGGTACCAGTAGATCGAGACTGTGCACTTATGTTTATGGTGTCCAGGGGTTTACACCCTAGGGCTTGATACACCCGAAGGGTGGACCCGGCACAGTCCGACTACAATTATGTTTGGGCCGTATTGACACCAACACGTGACGAGTTAGGCTTAGGGAGCCGATTGATTAGACCGTTTGGTTGGACCTCGTATTAGGGTCACTTCATGTTATTGGACCTCGTATTAGGGTCACTTCATGTTATTGGACCTCGTATTAGTGTCACTTCATGTTATTGGACCTCGTATTAGGGTCATTTCATGTTATTGGGTCAAAGCTTGGGCCAAGGGATCAATACGTGTTTATTCAAGTCATGTTAGTTTGCTAGTACACCTGTGGTGCAAAACATTAAACCTGATTATGCGATGACACCTTTTATCTATCATGCCAGTATGTAGTTATCCTTATGTTCATCTCAGTTTTCATCATGCCAGTTAACTTTATCAGTTTACATTGATTGTAGTAGGGCTTACTCAGTCTTTTTGACTGACCTGTTTTTCTTTCGCCTCTTTTCTTCCGTTTCCCCCCCCCCCCCCCCCCCAGGTTCTCAGGGTGGGAATATTGGAGCTTAGCTTGGATTTCTGATCGCTTGCTTGTGGGATTTTAGCTCATGTACGGTCTTGACATGAAGCTAGCTATGGTTACCACTTATTTTGGGGATAGTACTTATGTATTTCAGTTTTTCAGTGATGTTGTTTTTATCTAGACTTGTGTATTTGGAAAGTTGACATTATGTTGTACCAGACTTGTTTTGAAATAGTTTGAAATCTTCCGCTGTTTTACTTATCTTATTTACTCTGTTTACATACATACATATGTTCTTGTTCTGCCTTGATATATCATTATGCATGTTTACCCGGTACAAACGCCCCTCCAAAGTCAGAGTGCTTGCAAGAGACACCCTGGCGGAGGTGGGGTGTTACATTTGGTATCGGAGCCAGGTTTACGAGAAGGAACAAAAAGGTTTTTAGAAAACTTTGGAAAACTATTTTCAAAACCAAGTATAAAGTATTTTCCAAAGAAAAGTCTAGTTTATTTTAAAGGCTATTCCCCAAAAAGCCATTAGCAAAATTCCTTCGTTCTTCTCCATTCTGAATCTATCTTTTTCTTCGTTTTCAGTATGGCCAATAACTTTGCCATTCCGGAGGGAGTACACGTACCTATTTGGTATAGGAGACTTTTGGAGGCTAGGGTGACCGAAGCCGGCCCCGCCGATGTTCCTCCTCCTCCTCCTCCGGTAGTTAATGTTCCTCCTCCTCCTGTCGCTGAGGTTCCTCTTCCTCCTCCCCCTCAGCATCCACAAGAGGATTTCGCGGAGATTTGCAAAGAATTTAAGGCGATGGGTTGCAAGAATTTCATTGGAACCGAGACTTATGTAGAGGCAAGGAATTGGTTGAAAGAAACCGAAGATCTTTTTGCCTTCTTTGATATAGATGACCGTAGGAAGGTTTTATTGGCAGTGTGATTGCTAAAGGAAGAAGCTGCACGTTGGTGGGTGGTCACCACCGCTACTAGGCCAATTGAGACTTGGGATGACTTTCGGGGAAAGTTTGGACTAAGGTTCCTATCACTAAAGCAAGGGGACATGACTATTAGGGAATACGTGGATAAGTTTAATCAACTGGCTCGGGTCGGTTTAGACTTGGTTAACACAGCTCAGAAGAAGGCCCTATACTTTGCTCTAGGATTAAACGGGCCATTACATGGTTTAGCCATGACTCATATACCCTTGGGGGCAACTTTCGAGAGTTTGGTGAATATGGCCCTACTCAATGAAGAGAATAGGAGTGACAAGAAGGAGGTCAAGATGAATGAGTCTCAAAACAAGGAAACGGAGCCCAAAAAGGAAATGAAAAAGAAGGAGGAGAAGTCTGAAGATAAGAAGGAAAAGAAGTGCTTTACTTGTGGAAGCTTGACTCATCTAAACAAGGATTGCAGAAAGAGGAAGGGCACTTGCTTTGACTGTGGAGAAATGGGACACTTCACTAGGGACTGCCCGAAGAAGGGAGGGCCTACGTCGGAAGGAACGGTGAATTCCGGGAAGCAAGGCAAGAACTCCAAAAACCGCAAGAACAAGAACAAGAGTCAAGGCAACAAGGGGAACAATAGCAAGGGCAATAACGACAAGAGGAAGTGCCATTATTGCGGTTCAGTTGGGCATCTTATTAAGGATTGTAGGAAGAGAAAAAGGAAGAGTGGTGAATGCTTTCATTGTGGTGAGTTTGGACATTTCAGCAAAGATTGCCCGAAGAAGCAAGGGCAAGGTCAGACTCAGTGTGCAAGACCATCTGGAGGGCGAGTTCATCCCCTCAACATCGTTCTTTCAGCTCATGATCGAGGTAGTGTTTCTGTTGAAAGTCTTGTTTACATTTCTGATTTTCCTGTTTGTACTTTGTTTGATTCTGGCACATCGCATAGTTTATTTCATCTGATCTAGTTGAAAGTTTGCACCTAAGTACTAGTCTAGTTAATGATCCCGTGTGTGTTCCAAATCCAGTTGGGGTTTCCGCCCATTTGTCTATTATCTACATGGATTTGAAAATCTCTATCTTTAGTGTAGAGTTCTCGTGTGATGCTTATATTCTCGGTTTCATGGGGTATGGGTTGATTTTGGGCATGGATGGGTTGTCCAGTTTTGGAGCCATCCTTGATTTTTGAGCATAGGGTTGTGAGGCTCATGACTCGCCTCGGTAATACCCTAAAAATTTCTTGTAACCCTATGGGTCCCGTCATGTTGTGTTATCTTGAATCCCTCAACTCGTCTATCGATAGTTTGCAATCGGTGAGGGTGGTCCGAGAATATCCTGATATCTTGGGTAAAGTGAAGGGGGGTTACCCCTAAGCGAGAGATTGATTTTCGCATTTATCTGGTTGATAATGCCAAGCCAGTTACGTGGCCGGTTAGGCACATGGTCCCGCAAGATGAGAGTTAAGAAAGCAAGTCAAGGAGTTGCTTGAGAAGAACTTCATTAGACGAAGTATATCTGAATGGGGAGCGCCTGTAGTATTTACTACCAAGGCAGATGGTTCTCTTCGACTTTGTGTTGATTATCGTGAGTTAAACAAAGAGAATAGACAACCATTGCCAAGGATCGATGATTTGTTTGATCAGCTTGTAGGAACATCTGTTTTCTCTTGATCTTGCTACTGGATTCCATCAGCTAAGAGTAGCTGAGGATAGTATAGACAAAACTGCGTTCAAAACTCCAGATGGATTCTTAGAATGGCTAGTCATGCCATTCGGTTTGACTAATGCACCCGCCTACCTCGTGGACTTGATGAGTAGGGTGCCTAGGGAGTTCCTGAACAAGTTTGTGGTAGTCTTTGTAGATGACATCCTGACTTTCTTAAAGAACGAGGAAGAACATGCTAGACATCTCAAGGAGGTGATGGATGCGCTTAGAGCCCATCAGTTGAAAGCCAAGTCCTCCAAATGTCATTTTGGAGAAAAGAAGTTAGATTTCTTGGGCACATAGTTTCTAAACAAGGCTTAGCGGTGGAACCCGCTAATGTGGTCGCGGTTCAAGACCAGAAAGCCCCGACGAGGACAATTGAAGTAAGAAGCTTTCTCAGTTTAATTAGTTAGTTAGCGTCCCTTGAGCTTAGACCTACCCTTATGGATCAAGTAGGGACTTCGCAGAAAGAAGACCCGCAGTTAGCCGAGATCATGGACAAGTTGATTCGAGGCGAGATGTTAAGTCACCTCGCTATAGATGACAAGGGTTGGCTAAGACGCGATGAGAGAAAGAAAGTTCTTGAGGAAGCGCATCGCTCTAAGTTGACTATACATCCGGGCAGAGATAAGATGTATAAAGATATGAAGCGCATTTTCTTTTGGCCTGGGATAAAGAAGGATGTGGCGGAGTTTGTCTCTAGGTGTATCATTTGCCAACAAGTTAAGGCCGAGTCGAAGAAGCCCGGTGGGCTATTGCATCCTCTAGACGTTCCACTATGGAAGTGGAAGAGTATTCCCATGGATTTTATCGATGGATTACCAAGGTCAAGGAAAGAGAATACGAGCATGTGGGTCATAGTAGGTAGACTCACGAAGAGTGCTCATTTCACTCCGGTAAAGAGCGAAAGGACTGCATCATAACTAGCGACAGTTTACTTTCAAGAAATAAAGCGGTTGCACGAGGTTCCCTAAAGAATAGTTAGTAACCATGACTCAATTTTCACTAGCCAGTTTTGGGATAGTCTACGGGAAGTCATGGGCAAGCAACTGAATCTAAGTACGGCCTATCATTCGCAGGCGGATGGTTCATTTCGTTCAAGCATGAGTTATAGAAAATCACGTTAGTAAGAGCAATTGGCAACATGGATTGGTATTTCCAAGAAAAGTTCTGCTGCGTGGAATACTTTATAGTAAGTAAACGAGATCCAGGATTCACTAGTGAATTTTGGAGAGCTTGCATGAAACCATGAGGTCATAGTTATGTTTAAGCCAAGAATGATAGAAGAGTAAGTGAAAGAGGAAGACGAGAGGCGACAATGAAATGGGTTCCAACTCATATTTGGAAATAAGAGTTAAGAAGCCAAGAAATCATGAGGTAAAAGACGGTCAAAGCACAGTGGAGTTAAGCTCAAGGAAATGTGACTTAGAAGACTGAAGGCTAGATACGCGCATCATATCTCTTTTTAAGAGCATATCCTTGATCCTTGTTTTCCTGTGGAACTTACTCGCATGTTATCTTTTTACGTATATCCTCTCGGTCCCGTTCTCGGTCCTATTTCTGTCGGGAGGTATGACTTATTGGCTAGTAATACATGTCAGGGTTTGAAGGGGTCCGTTAGGTTGACTAAACCTTTTGGGCTTTTATAGAATATGGGTTGGGTTAGGAAGGGATTTCTTGTAATCCGAAAGGGGTATATCTTGCTTATCTTCCCGACCTCTTTGTAGCATATCTTTTGCTATACATGTTTGTCTTGATTATCTAGTTTATCATGTTAATCTTGTCATGAGAACCTTAGGTAGAAACCCTTTGGATGAAACATGTGTTTGAAACATGTTATGCTTGATGTTTGCAAGTGGTTGCAAGTGTTTGCAAGTGGTTACTCGTGGATGCATTATACACATTAGGCACTAGATCGGCTCACACACTCCTCATATTGCATATGCATGAGTGTTTACGCTTATTCATGGATGAAAATTTTTGTGTTATCACATGGATGTTGCATATGGATGTATGTTATGTGCACACATATAGATGTTATACATTATGTTAGGAATTGCATACATATGGATTCATTTCACTAACATAATTTGCATTGATGATATTTGCATTAGATAAGTACATATACACACACCTTTGCATATGTTCATACAACATTTAGAATCTTGTAAGGACAATGATTGCTCGTGGATGATGTTTTGAGTAGATGGATGTTGGATGGTAGGATACGTTCTTCCTAACTTGAAGATTTCGGGGACGAAATCCTTTAAGGAGGGGAGAATGTAACAACCCGTATTTTCAATAACCTGTTATAACGTAAATCGAGGCAGAATTTAATTTATAAATCTGAATCAAGGGAAACGGGCTATGCCATTGCGTTCGTCTCGGAAAAATACGCGAAATAGAGTCCGAGTTTTCGAAAATCGGAGTACGTATGACCCGATTAAGGCCCAATGAAGTTTTCAGAAAATTTCAAGTTCAAAACAGATTTCGAATTTCGGGTTCAAAATTCGAAAAACGGTCAGATTGGGCCAGGCGTGAAAATTCCCGCCAGAGCACCCAAGTCGACAGCCCTGTCGACTTGGGAGTCGACTTGGTTGGACCCAAGTCGACAGCCCTGTCGACTTGGGTGTCGACTTGGTTCAGCCGGGCAGTTTTGCCTGGTGCACCATTTTGGAGTTGTGTTGAGTTTGGGGGCCAGATTCGGTTTTGAGGGCTGAGATTGGAATTAGGGTTTAATCCTAAGTCTAAAACTAATCCTAATCTCTATAAATAAGCCCCTAACCTAACCCTAAATCATTATTATTCATTCAAGTAACTAAACTATGGCAAAATCATTCCTCTCATGGCCTCCACTCTCTTCATAAAATTCTAAGTTATTTCTATGAGAGATTTTCCATGCATACAAGTGTTTTCAAGCTTGTATGAGTGTCATTAGCTTGCATTCAAGTCAAGTTTCCATATTTACATCATAAAGCAAGGGTTTTGATCATTTTGGCTCAAGGGTTTTTCTATTGGAGCTTGCATTTTGGGTTTATTTGATTGCATAAGGGCTTTGTCTCAATCTATATATATTTTTGTGTCTTCATAAGCATTGTAAGCCCTTTTCTACTTTCATATTTAAACTCTAAAGTTAAATGAATGATGCAAGTTTGGTTGATCATTATGATATGCAAGTTTACTATGTCATGTTATGCAAGTATGCCATGTTATGATATGCAAGTTTACCATGTTATGCTATGCAAGTTTGCCATGTTATGATATGCAAGTTTATCATGTTATGTTATGAAAGTTTGCCATGTTATGATATGCAAGTTTATCATGTTATGTTATGCAAGTTTGCTATGTTATGATATGCAAGTTTGCCATATGATATGCAAGTTATGTTATGCAAGTTTGGGTCGATCATTTCGCTCATGTTATCATGTTATGCAAGCTTATCTTGGGTTTATGAGCTTAAAGCTTCAAGCTTTATGCTAAAGGTTGCATTTTGGCAACATGAAGTTATCATATCCCTTATGATAACTTGCATGTGAGGCTAAATGCGAACTTATGGCAACTTCTACATGTCATTTATCACCATGTATCACTTATATGCTAAGTTTGGTTTTATGCATACTTTTGAGGCCTAATGATGCAATATGCAAGTATATGAACATATGTACATTTCATATGCCACCATGTTAAACTTGTGGCTTCAACACCATTTGTCATCTTTATGCCAAGTTCCCTCTTTCTATCCTTTATGCGCTATTGCGATTATGTAAGCGATGGGATTGCGTTTGGGGTTGGGTAAACTTAAAAGACATGAAAACATAAGATTGGGAATTTACCTATTAAGTTAGGTCTACCCATTGGGAATTTACCTATTAAGTTAGGTCTACCCAAATTCTTGAAAAACTTGTAATATGTTTTGGAAACATGATGGACATGACACTTAGAAAATATAAGTGTGACCAACTCGAGGTTGGGTTGAGTTTGTAGCGTAAACCTACCCGGAACCGACCGGCTTAACTAGTTGCTACAAACAATAGGACCCAATGTGAGAAGTTGGTCATGTTGTACCTTGAACCCGAGGTTAGACCAAGATGTGGTGTAAAGCTACCCGGACCCGCCCGGCTTAACTAGTAACCACAACAAGGTCTAATGTGAGAGGTTAAGGCACATTAAATTAGTTAATGCCTCATGATTAGGGTTAAGTCATGGTCCACTTAATACTTAACCAATTTGGGCTTGGTAGATTAATCAGGGTTAAATCGTGAACTCATCGTTACACTTAACCAAGTTAATCCATGATTAGTAAAAGGGTTAAACCGTACTTAACCCACTAGAAAATCCTAGCAATGGGGGTCCACTCCAGCAGTAATCCCAAGTTTGTATCATTAAGACCCTAGGGACTAGGCTAGGGTGGGGCACGATTACTGGACTTGAGGTAAGTGACCAAAAACGACGGCAGAGTGGTACGCCGGTGTAGTTCCGGACGGACTATGGTCGTGCACATAGTCCGTAGCCGGAGAAAACATGCACGGGTACCAGTAGATCGAGACTGTGCACTTATGTTTATGGTGTCCAGGGGTTTACACCCTAGGGCTTGATACACCCGAAGGGTGGACCCGGCACAGTCCGACTACAATTATGTTTGGGTCGTATTGACACCAACACGTGACGAGTTAGGCTTAGGGAGCCGATCGATTAGACCGTTTGGTTGGACCTCGTATTAGGGTCACTTCATGTTATTGGACCTCATATTAGGGTCACTTCATGTTATTGGACCTCGTATTAGGGTCACTTCATGTTATTGGACCTCGTATTAGGGTCATTTCATGTTATTGGGTCAAAGCTTGGGCCAAGGGATCAATACGTGTTTATTCAAGTCATGTTAGTTTGCTAGTACACCTGTGGTGCAAAACCTTAAACCTGATTATGCGATGACACCTTTTATCTATCATGCCAGTATGTAGTTATCCTTATGTTCATCTCAGTTTTCATCATGCCAGTTAACTTTATCAGTTTACATTGATTGTAGTAGGGCTTACTCAGTCTTTTTGACTGACCTGTTTTTCTTTCGCCTCTTTTCTTCCGTTCCCCCCCCGGTTCTCAGGGTGGGAATATTGGAGCTTAGCTTGGATTTCTGATCGCTTGCTTGTGGGATTTTAGCTCATGTACGGTCTTGACATGAAGCTAGCTTTGGTTACCACTTATTTTGGGGATAGTACTTATGTATTTCAGTTTTTCAGTGATGTTGTTTTTATCTAGACTTGTGTATTTGGAAAGTTGACATTATGTTGTACCAGACTTGTTTTGAAATAGTTTGAAATCTTCCGCTGTTTTACTTATCTTATTTACTCTGTTTACATATATACATATGTTCTTGTTCTGCCTTGATATATCATTATGCATGTTTACCCGGTACAAACGCCCCTCCAAAGTCAGAGTGCTTGCAAGAGCCACCCTGGCGGAGGTGGGGTGTTACAAATTACATGTATATACATAAACGTAATGTGCAGCGGAAAACATCAACTATCACAGTTGAAAGAAATACATGGATACAAAGCATTTTGAATATAGCTCCAACTGTAATCCAGGACCCTGTGAAAAGAAATATATGTGAAAACAAGCTACCCGTGTGGAAAATATGGGCACCCAGAGTTTAGGTGGAAACAATAAACTCTGAGTCAGTCATGGGACTGGTGTGAGAACTAAAACAGGTATTAACTTTATTTTTTTTGTTGGGTAAATCAAGGGACCACGCCGCATAACACGGAACGGGTTATCTCCCAAGAATACCATAAACCACACAATGTAATGCTAAAAAGGAAAAATGCAGCCATTATAAGACTCAGGTCCCATTACACAATGCAACATAAACCAGAGGATAGAGTTTTACCTTGTAATGGCCAAATATGCTTGATACGCGAAATTTATCTTTTATTATTGCTATACGTGTAGAAATCAACTTCGAATACAAATGTATCAATCATGGATGGCATAGTACCCCTATCCTACAATGTCTCCATATAGGTTTACATCTAAAACCGAAAAGTCGCATATTGGAAATTGGGTTTCCATCTATGAACCGAGGCAAGGGATCTTCCTCACCAATTTCGAGATATTCTAGCACATGCCTCAGGACACGGACTCTAGTGAGCCCTTGGATCTTCAGGGTCGGTTAGTCATCATACCATAAACTATACGTTAGTCGGTTCTGTCAAGTCTCTAAAATGGTCAGCCACGTCGACCATCTAGGACCCATTATGTTAGCCGGTTCTAACACCACTTGTGTTATCGGTAAATTTAATTACCATTTAACGTTCAAATATAATTAAAGAATTAAATATCGTAGGGAGTAAAACTGGTGATACTCCATTATCGAACATTTCTTGAATTCGGTAAATTTAATTACCTCATTCCCATTTCAATCTAATTAAAGATTCATTAAAACTGTACTTAGTTTTAATCTTTAAAAATAATTACTTAATGATTATTCCACTTTATGAAATTAATCCTGCCTTTAACTGGGTTAAAGAATCAATGTCATTTAAAACAAATTTCATGATATACCCAAAATCATCTTCCATCAAAACGGAATCTTCACGGAAAACATAACAGTATATAATTGATATAAATTTCCGTATCAAACTAATACTATAAGTGCAATAGCGGCAAGGCCTTTTAAATCCCATAAATAGCAACGGTCTTCCTTTACAGAAGTTCATCTAGATTATTAAATCGAATTCCATTCCATTCCAATTTAATATATTAAATTGGAAAACTTGTCTTTGGAAAGTTCCATTAATCTTAATTAAAAGATTATAAATTCCAAATCATATCTTCCTTGTTAATTGGGTTAAAGAACAAATGTTATTTAAAACATTGTTCATGATAAACCCAAAATCAACTTTCATTTCAAGTCCAATTAAATTAACTAATTGGTAAACTTCTCTAAATATTAATTAAAAGATTTGTTCTATTCTCACCTAAGTTTAAGAACCGTGTTACTGAAGACACCATTCATGACAAACCAAAAATCTAATTTGATATTAAATCAAGGCTCTGAATAGAAATCATATCGGCTTATATTCAATATCAAATTCTGAAACCAACAAATATTGTATCGGCGATAACGATATATATATATCTTCCAAATTCCACAACAATTCCGTATAATCACGGAATCCAATATCGATAGATTCCAGAGATTATTTCCGTTCAAATCCTTTCCAATTCATACGTTGGAAAATTCTGGTTATATCAAAACCATTTCAATTCCTTTACAGTTCTTTACTTAAGTTGAAAAGCAACTTATTCAGATAAAAATATCTTTTATCTTTAAAAATGTGGAATATTTCATCCAAAACCGTTTCAAATAATTTCTTATGATTTTACATAATATATTCGTATTTATAATAATTTTATTAAGGTCCTTACAGTCGGTTTCCAATATCGGCCACCGAATTGCACCTATAACGACCTTTTCCAAAACTAATTTGGACATGTCTTAAAATCTAACCGTTGGATTTCAAATCTTGTATTATCATTCAAAAGCTCTTTTCGATACGAAATCAATGGTTCTGGTTTTAGGAGAATCCGGTGGTCGATCTCCCATTATGTCCATTCAAAGTCAATGGCCGAAATTCGCGAATGGTCACTATGCGAAACGTTCTATTCAGGCCATTCAAATATATATATATATAATATATTTCATTGATTTCCATTTAAAACGTATTTTTAAACGTTTCTAAATTCTTTTTAAAAAAAGATTCCAACTTCCATTTCAATTTTAAATCAAAATTGAATATTCCATGTAATTATAATATTAAAATGATAATAATTTCAAAATATCAGATTTTGAAATCAAACCTTTTCAATATTCATTATAAAATGAATAAAATTGGTAGAAAATTTCATTCGAGTTAAAATGGTGTATATCTACTTAACTCGGCTTCATATTCATTTCAGTTATGAATATTTCAATATTTTCATGTCAATCCAAAATCGGACATCAAAATCATATTTTGATTCTTCACTGAATATTATTTTAAAATATTCGTTCTAAATTGGAATCAGACTCAATAAATTACCATATAATTTTATTTATATGGATTCCATACACTACATGTATTCAAAAAAAGTGATAAACAACTATTGAACATTCAATCTACATCCAGAGTGCAATTTACAACTGTATAAGCATTAAATAATTAAATAACGCTTATTACAGTCTGCCAATCAATCGGTTGACACAAAACTATACACAAGGGTGATGTGTAAATTAATTATCATCCCCAAACCCGTGTGGAGTTTTCAATCATCAACAAATAATTGGGCGATGTGTAAAATTATCGTCCCAATACCTGCGTGGGGTTTTCATAACAATCCATGTGAATATTATTCATAATATAAACGTTTTATTCATAAACATTTATAATCACAGTTTAATAATGATAATAATATTAAAACTGTAAAAAACCACTAAACTAAAATTGCAATCACAGGCAATGAATACACGTTCAGTCACAGATATAATAAGTGTAAAAATAATTTGAATGAGAGAGTTCTCACTTTGATTTCCACTCCGTCAATCTTTAACTGATGGTTTTAGTACTGTTTGGATTTAAATTCGCCTTAAACTCTAACTTGCTCCATTTCTGTTCTAGTCAGTTTTGAAATGTATTGCTCATCTTCATGATTCCAACGAGTCCGGATTTGTTGAATTCTGATTATATATGAAGGAGATATGAACGTTTAAACTTTTATTTGCATAATAAAATTAATTAATATAATTAATCACACTCTAATAACATTTCCCATAATTACCCTCTCTCCTACATCGTTCCAGGTAAAAGCCGAACTACCATCGTCTTCAAATTTCACCTGCGCACCTCCACTCGAGCCACCATCCACCAACTAGAGACCATCACTACACCGGCCTCCGCTTCACCTCCCTACGCCTTGAGCGGCGTGAGATCCGGTCACCTCTCCAACTCCCAATTCAACCTCGAACGGTGGCGGTTTGCACCTAGAGATTGAACAAATACTTCCCTATATACGATCTTACCGTATAGATTTATAGCTCTCGAAAATCTCTCTGATTTATTAGTAGAAAGCTTGGATTAGTTCTTCGTAGATATGGGGAGATTAATGGTTAAAGTTTGGGTTGAAATCAGCCTTAAAACGAGAAGAAGGAGCCACTGTGAATGTTTGACCATGGCTGATAATAGTCTAGGGTTTTAACCTAGGCTATATATACCATTTTTTATAATAATATTTAATTCATGAATAACTAATTTAACGCTCTGAACTCCAAACAAATCCCACCGACTATCATCCCCAACCAATTACCCCCATTCCGGATACAATGGAATATGTTTTGTAAGCCAATTTGGCTGTTTCGTTTAGTTTTTATCAAAATTAAAATAAGTTAATATAACATTCAATACTGAATTTCAACGTACATTTTAATTTGCCACGACCACACGCTGACTCCAAAAATTATGAAATTTGAAATCTAGCTATGTCTTAACGATATGGCCCTAACAAAATTAATTTCGTTGAACTTGAAGACCGTTTGAAAAGTGGCCTTTTAACTGGCTTATTAAATTTAAACTAAAATTCAATATGCGTTTAAATTTACCATGCTCACATATTAATTCCAATTGACTTCAAAATGTAAACCTAGCAATAATTTGACGTTTCGGATCCAACAAAATTAGTTTCGTCGAAAACGGAGATCATTTTCAAAATGGCTACTTTTAAGGGCTATATATATTATTAAAATATATATAAAAATTCCATAGCGACTATTTTAAATTTTAAACTGGACATAACTTACAATTTATAAAGTGAAATCTAAATCTTTCACATTCATTAGAAAGACATAATTAAATAGATCCTAACGTTTCTTGTTTCATCAAGTTCTGATTTATATTGAATTCTACACATTCATTCAAAGTTTAAAATTGAATTTTCAAACTACCGCGCCATTTCAAGCTCATTTTATAATTAGAATAAATTTGTGACGTTCTAACTTCAAATAAAATTAATTTTCCGTCGTTTATTCTCAAAATAAATTGATGAAAATATTTAATTTTCATTATAATCAATTGAAAATGAATTTTAAATTTGTTCCAAATTTCCGGGTTGTTACAATATTTTACTTTTCGGTTTACAAAAATAAAACCCCATTCTTATAAAGAAACTTCATGCGAGTTAAATCTGAAACTAATCTACCATGGCATATAGATAAAAAGAGAATTACAAAGGATCACTTTCTGTAACAACCCGGAGAATCAGAACCAATTTAAAAAAATTATTTTGGCAATATTAATGAATTTTTAATATTTAAAATGGTATATTTTAAATAATAACGACTCGAAATTTATTTTGAATAGAATTAGAATGTATAAATTTATTTAAATCAAAATTAGAATATAAATATTTATTTTAATTATAAAAGGAATTGAAAATGGCGCGGTAGTTTGAAAATTCGATTTCAAAATTCAAATGAATGTACATGATTCAAAATAAATCGGATTTTATTGAAACCAGAAATATTTGAATCTGTTTAAAAATATCTTTCCAGCGAATGTGAAAAATCCCAATTTCATAACGAGAATAAAAAGTTATGTCCAGTTGAAAATTCAGAATAGTTGCTATGGAATTTATATAATATATAGCCCTAAAAGAACGATTTTGCAAATGACCTCCGTTTTCGATGAGACCACTTTTGTTGGATCCGGAATGTCAAATTATTGCTCGATTCCAATTTTCATAATTTTTGAAATTAATATGTGAGCGTGGTGAATTTAAACGTGTTTGGTAATTTCAGTTTAAATTTAATCGACTGGAAAATGACCGCCTTTCAAACGGCCTCCAAATTCGACAAAATTAGTTTTGTTAGGACCGTATCGTCAGATTTGAATGTCCATTCAATTTACGGGGTTATGATTTTGCAAATGACCTCCGTTTTCGACAAATTTAGTTTTGTTAGGCCTTCAAACGACCGTGTCGTCAGATTTGAATGTCCATTTAATGGACATTCAAAATAGTTTTGTTAGGACCGTAAATTAAACCATTTAATTTTTTGGTAATTTTTGGAATTAGTATGTGGCCCCCGTAAATTAAAATGTACATTCAAATCTAAAATTGAATGGTTTAATTTTAATTTGATGAAAACTAATCGAAACAGTCGAATTGGCTTACGGGACATATCCCATTGTGTCCGGAATTAGGGTAACTAGCTAGGAACGACAGTCGTTGGGTTCGATTTGGAGTTCGTGATGTTAAACCATTAATTTATGAATTAAAATAATAATTAATATATATATACTCCCATTGGCCCAAAACCCTAGCCAATCCGTCACTTCCAGCGCCACCCTTTTTCTGAAATTGAAGGCGATAAACGCTCGAACCTTTCTTCCTTAAACTCGCCTACCACAAAGCGAATTATATCCTGAAATCAAAGCGATTATCGTAGAGAATTGCACGAGCTTTCAATTGGTACGGGTGTGATTATTTTTAATCAAACGAAGTGGAAGAAATCAGTGCTCAAACGAGTAGCGTTTGACCTCATTTTCCATGGAGGATTGACCACCGAGTTCGCCTGAACGGTAGAAGGTAGAAGGCGGTGCTGGGAGCATTGGAGTGGGGAACTCCGATCATCGATCTGCGACCTCTTGCAGGAGCGGCGATGGCAAAAGCAAATCAAGGGTTGGGTTTCGGTTCCAGGCGGTTAATAGGGAGGAAGACGGGTTAAAAGGTTTAAAAAGGGGATTAATTTTATTTAATTAGTAATTAGCGTTGTCAATGACTTTAAATGTAATTAATGTTGAAAATTGTGTAACTTCTTTATACGAGGTCCAAATCGCATGAAACTGTATCTGTTGCGATCGTGTGGGCGAGAGCTTCATAACAGGACTAACCGGGTCCAATTTGGAGCAAATTAGAATTTCATTAGCAGCACCCGACACCATTGATTGTACAAAGCATGATTGTTTGTTTGAATTGAATGGACTGTTATTTATTATTGTTGTGTACATGTGTGTATGAATATCATTTTTATTTTATATATGAACTATTTAAAATATTCATGTGATAAATAATATATTTGAATAATAAAAATATCACTTTTATTGTATAAATGAACTATATAAAATAGTCATGTGTTGAAATAAATATTCATAAATAAATCGGATGATTTGTTTATGTACACTCAATTATCTGATACTGATTGGGACGATATATTTTACACATCGCCCAACTGCACAAATAAAATCTGTGTTTGTTGATTGAAACTCCACACGGGTATTGGTATGATATTGGACATACACTGATCCCAATATTTAGTTGTATGTCAATCGATGTGTTGACAGACTGTTGTAAGCGTTAATTATTTATATTTAATGCTTATGCAGTTGTGTAGTGCACTCTGTATAATGTTTAATTGTTTATTATTGTTGATATATACATGTGTTGTATGAAATCCATATAAATAAAATTATATGGTAATTGATTGGGTCTGATTCCGATTCAGAAAGAAGGAAATATTTTAAAATAATGAATATTTTAAAATAATGAATATTTTAAAATAAAGAATATTTTAAAATAATATTTAGCAATGGATCAAAATATGATTTTGATGCCCGATTTTTGAATGGACACGAAAATATTGAAATATATGAAGCTGTGTTGATTAGATTTGCGCCATTTTGACGCAGACGATATTTATATCGATTTTATTCATTTTTCACAATGAATATCGAAAAGGGAAGTGATTTAAAAATCTAATGTTTTGAAAATATTATCATTTAATAATATAATGATAAGGAATATTCAAATTTGATTTGAAATTTGAAATGGAATTGAAATCTGTTTAAAATGAAATTGAAAACGAATTTATTAAGGAATATTCAAATTTGATTTAAAATTTGAAATGATATTAGAATCACTTTAAAATGAATTTATAAATGATTTATAAAATACATTTTAAATGGAAATCGACGAAATATATATTATATACATAATATAATGGCCTGAATGGAACACGCTGCACCGCAGCTGTTCGCGAATTTCGACCATTGACTTCGAATTGATATTACGGGAGATCCGACCGTCGAATTCTCCTAAAACCAGAACCGTTGGGTTCGTATCGAAAAGAGCTTTCCAAGGAATATAAGAGATTTGAAATCTAATAGTTGGATTTGGATTTATGTCCAAATCAAATTTGGAAAAGGTCGTTATAAATGCAGTTCGATGACCGTTTATAGAAATCGACTGAAAGGGACTTAATAAAATTATTAAAAATATTAATAATTTGTGTAAAATCATAATAAATGATTTGGAAAGAATTGGGATGAAAATTTCCATGTTTGTAAAGATAAAAATATATTTTTATCAAAATGAACTAGTTATTAATTAGATTTGAAATCCAATATTTTTTAAATAAAATAAATTGGATTGCTAAATGGTTTTAAAATAACCAGAAATTTCCAAAGAACAAGTTGGAATGGAAATAAATCTTTGGAATATTTCGATCTTGGATTCCGTGATTATACGGATATTGTTATGGAAATTCGGAAGACATATTTATATCGTTATTTCCAACATGATATTTGTTGGTTTTAGAATTTGATATTGAATATAAGCCGATATAATTTCTATTTAGAGCCTTGTATTTAATATCAAATGGGATTTTGGGTTTGTCGTGAATGGTGTTTTCAGTAACACTGTTCATAAACCCCGTTTGAAAAGAATAAATCTTTTAATTAAGATTATTAGAGTTTCCAGTTACATTTGGTAATTGGAATAAAACAGAATCTGAATCGGGTTTATTGTGAACTGTGTTTTAAATGACATTCGTTCTTTAACCCGATTTACAGTGAATTGGGATTTGGAATTTATAAATCTTTTAATTAAGATTTAATGGAATTTTTGAAAATAAAGTTTCCAATTTAACAAAATAAATTGGAATGGAATGGAATTCGATTTGGTAATAATCGAAGTGAATTTCTGTGGAGGAAGACTGTTACTATATATGGAATTTAAGAGGCTTTGCTGATATTCCATTTGTATTATTGGTTGGATATGGAAGTTTATATCGATTATATATATTGATCTGTTTTCCGTGAAGATTCCATTGTTAATGGAATATGATTTTGGGTTTATCGTGAACTGTGTTTTAAATGACATTAGTTCTTTAACCCAGTTAAAGATAAGATTAATTTCTTAACTTCGAATAATCATTAAGTAATGATTTTTGAGATTAAAACTGAATTAGAGTTTTAATGAATCTTTAATTAGATTGGAATGTTAATGAGATAATTAAATTAGTCGAATTCATGAAATGATCGAGAATGGAGTATCACCAGTTTTGCTCCAAGCGATAGTTAAATCTTCAATTAGATTTAAACGTGAAATGGTAAATTATTTTACCGATAACACCGTTGTGCTAGATATCGAGTATTACCATTTTTGCTCCATGGGATGAATAGGTTGGGATTGGGAAATATGTTAAATGATTACTTCGGTAAGGTTCGCTGATCCCGACTAGTTTGGATAAACCTTAATTTGGTTTAGAATTGAAATCCAAAGGAAGATTAAAGAATAAATTTAAAGAATTTATCTTCGATAAAATTAATGGGAACCTTTCCCAAAGGATATGAATATTTAAATAAAAGAATATTCAGAATTGGAATGAGGCGTATGTTGTGTTTTGTAGCACTTGTTTATAATATATGCGAGTTATTCGGAAAGGCCGGGTTTATACCCATTCTCAATAACTGATTCGATGATAAATCGACGATGAAGACGGTGGTTGAAGACTGGAGGTCTTCACATCATTTGGATGATTACTGATGTCTTGATTGGGCTATATACCCATGATGAGGTAATAAGTGGTGATCGTCCAGACATACTTGGAGATCGACCGGATATGCGTGGACCTCTCTTGTATTGGACATATGGGACGAGGAGTAAGGTGCCTCCGGTTTCGTTCAGACCCAGAGCGAACTTGTAAATGGATGTGTGTCTGACATTGGATTTTATTCTGTGATGATTGATCTCTATTAAATATATATCTGTTTGGTGGCGAAGAATTTATTCTCTTGCTTAATACCCTTCTCTGAGACGTAGGAGCTCAGAGGTTATATATCGATAGACATCAGTCGCACGACATGAATTGTTAGTGTGGCATACTGTGATGCAAATGATCAAGGCTTATGTTGAAAAGTAGAGTCTTGTGGTTGATGATCAAAGCATGGCTTTAATATAGCATAGCTTTGTGTATAGTGTTAATTCGCGAGCCTCACACCCTCATGTGAACCATAAACGGGAAGGACCTCAGGGAGGGTATGTGTTTCCTTCTAGCTAGGAGTGGTGTCATGGTATGGAGCCCAGACATTTTACTCATGTGGATGTTGCATATTATTTGATGGATAACGAGGAGCCTCGGATATATCGGTTACTATGGAGCCGATGTATATTGGGTCATCTGGCTCATTTACGCCCCTATAAGGCGGGGAGACGCATGTTCAGGGATTTTTAATTCACTTAAAATGTGGACAGGCCCTGATGACCCGGGTGCAGTTGTATTTGAGACCTGAGGCTCAGGATAGAGAGTCTAGAATTGGCATAGGATTATCCCTTTTCCTTGTTTCACAGATGGAAATCCAACTTCCAATACGTGACTTTGCGGTTTTAAATGTAGAACTAGTATGGCGACATAGTAGCATGGGATGCTATGTCGTCTATGATTGATACATTTATATTTGAAGTTGTTTTGTACACTTTACACTTATAATAGTATTATAAATGATCTGTTTTAAACGTACCAAGCATTTTTGGCTATTATAAGGTAAAATTCTATCCTCCGGCTTGCGTTGCATTGTGTGATGGGACCTGAGTCTTATAATAGCTTAATTTCCAAAAAAGCATTGCGCTGTTTGTTATATGCACTGGTATTCTTGGGAGAAAACCCGTTCCGTCTTATACGGCATGCTCTCTTGATTTACTTTATTTTTAAAGTAAAGATTTAATAACTGTTTTATTTCTCACACCAGTCACATGACTGACCTAGACTTTATTATTTTAACCTAAACTCTGGGTGCCCCTATTTTTCACATGGGCAGCTAGAAGTTTTGGTTTTGCAGATATTATATTCACAGGATCCTGGTTTACAACTGGAGATATATTCTGAAAGCTCTATATCTGTGTATTTGTTTCAGTTGTGTTATGTATTATTTTTCGGCTGCATTGTAATTTGTAAATCTCTAATATTTATCAAATGTATATTATTTGTTCATACTCTGTATATTCTTGTACTCTGATGTAAATTGTTGTAATAAGCAATGAAATGTTCTTCTGTTTGTGTTCTGATTTGTCGTGATCTCAACTAAATCCGGGCTTTCCCGTAAGGCCGAGTTTGGGTCGTTTCACTTTCACTTGATTAATATATTTATTGTTTACATAACATCTCGGCATGTTTAACCCTTAAACTCTTTAGAATTGCTTCGCGATCTTCGCTCAGAAAGTTAAAAGAGAGCTGAGGGAATTCAGTATAAACACTCCTAAGTTTCTCAAAAAAAAATTCCTGATATCATGAATTGATGTTATCAAAAATTCTTTTCTCAGTCTACAGGTCACACATAGTGCATCATCATAGTGAACAATGTTCTGTCATAATACAAATAAGCGTATTAGAAGGCACATGTAGTAATTATGACTCTGTACAAATTTTACGTTAATTGTTTGGATTAAAGTTTACAAATATTCTTCTTATCCTATGTGAGAATGATTTAGTTCCCTCTATTTTCCATCAAATTCTATTTAAGGCAGGAAACAAATTTTCTTTTGTCTATTAAATATAGCAGCAGAAAATTAGTTATGGTCAAAATACTCAAAAAAAGAGAAAACGTCGCCAGAGCAGGAATTATACGCGATAAAAAGGAGCTTCAGGGCCCACGCCTTTCTCCCCTTCAGAAAGGTCGGAAGGGCCGGCTTCTCTAAAAAGAGGAGATTCAAGATCAAAGGCAACATGGGAACCTCCTACTTTAGGATTAAGCCTAATGTAATCATGTGGCACCTCGGCTACCGAAGAAATATCGTTTATGCTCCTCTCATGTTCACCCTGACGGCCCCTGCTTCCGAAGCCTTCGTCGTTGTCACCCTCATCATTATCGACAAAGGTAGAATCCTCTTCTCTTTCAATAGAATCATCAGAGAGACTATCAATATATATAAGATCCTCGAATTTAGATTCACCCTTCTATGGCGTCCCATCACCTCGTTCGCCCAACATAATCCTTTCCATAACTTGATCCCTAACAAAGGGAGGAACGTTGGTGGTTCGGATCTCGGAAAGATTCTGAAAGTTATCATAAAGAAGTTGAAATAAAGAATATTCATAACACTCAGTCTTAATCTGCGGAAGATGAATTTGCAAGATGTCAGAAATCCTGCCTTCAGCTACATAAATTATCTACATAGCATGGGAAAGCTTCTCATCCTTCTTCTGGAGCTCCTCAGCACGAGTAACCACATATTCCTCTATTTGATGTTCCAAGCCTGACACTTTGTCAAGGGTTACGTCCTTAGCCTGCCTTTCATTCTCTAAAGTTGCCTCGGCGTGTTCCAGGGAAGCTTTCAACCTCTCACATTCACCACTTAAGGCTTCATTCGCCTTCCGAAGCTTAACGATTTCGGAGGTAGGGGAAGAAGGGGTTGATTTGGGAAAAAGCCACCTTTTGCAAATCTAGAAAGATAAAAGCATTCAGTACACGGCCGCAACAGATTAAAAGTTAAGATAAAAAAGAAGATGAAAGTGTTGTACCAGAAGTTGTCAGGTGATCAATCGCTGGTAGAAATCCGCCAAATCCAAAGAAGAAGAGGGTAATGAGATATCATAAGACTCCGGACAGGAAAGAGCAAGCTTCACAAAATCAGCAAAATCAGTTGAAAGATCGGGGGTCCTCGAAGGCTCTGTGGACTAGGAAGACGGAATTCGCGACATGACGTGTGCACTGCTCCCGATGAACTTGGAAGAGATGACGGCCGGATACAACCCCCACTCTCCCTACCGGAAGTACCCTCGGGAATTACAGAAGCAGGAAAATCAAGCTTTAGCCTCTTAGCTGGCGGCACGACAGGCAACTCAGCCAACCTCTTAATAGCAACAACGGTAGATTGATTTAAAACATTGATGAGGGTCGAGACTTCCAAAATCAAAAATCCAAGTCAAATGAAAAATCGAAGAAAAATTCAAGAATATGGGACTTGGATGCTAAAGAAACTATCGGATCAAGCAAAATATACCGGGAGATAAGGGGTAGAGGAAGCAAACACCTCTGAGCCCGACAATAAGAATTTAGAGCCTGGAAAACGAATAGGTGGACGTCCTAAAACCTTTTGCCTGTCAGGAAGAAGATCATATTGACGCAATTTGTCCTTGGTTAATAGAGCAGATCGACCATGCGGCTCTTCGAGTAGTTTCAAAAGGAGCTCAAAACACACGAGACTCACTTTCGGTCAAGGGAACTCTCTTAAAAGTAGGATCTGAAGAAAAACGACTAAAGTTAAGTCACAGATGAGAAAAATAGTCACTCACAAAGAGTTAGAGGATTCATCATAATCAGCAAATTTTCCTGAAACACCAACAGGGCATCTGATGAAGAAGAAATGATCTTCCCAAGATATAGCCCTACCCTTACCGTAACAAATAATCTTCCGCAAGAGGGTAGCATGGAATATGAGGGGAGTCATCACCTCTTGAAAAATGCACCAGGTGTTGAATGAGGTTGGAAGTAAGAGAAGCTTGGCCTGATTCAAGAGCAAGTACTTCAAGACATAAAAGCAACATATAAGTGCTTAGTACGAGTTAGATGGGCGCAACCTCCAAGTCCTGTAGAAGTCAAAATATGAAAGATGGAAAAAGGAAGAAGCCCCCATGCCAGATATGTGCAGCTGAATAAGAAAAATATCCTTCAGGAGGATTCACGATGTCATCACAATAAGTAGTAGGAATGACCTCCACATTATCTATTCTAAAGATGGCGAGAATGGAGTTTACTTCATCTTGAGAAGTAATGAAAGGCTTCTTCAAGGTGAAAGATTTCCTCCTCTGAGAAATGCCAAAAACACCACTTAATGATGGGCTGGAACTCCTTTTATCAGACATGGCACTGCCAAGTGATATAATTCCATAAATACGTAGAATTCATATCCCACTCATTAGAATACCATGGAGTGACAGCACATACACCTACTAGTAATAAGTGACCAAGATAATGAATATTAAGATGAACCCAGATACTAGTTTAGATTAAACACACAGCAAATGCCGCATTTGATGAAAAATAATTAAGCCCTCAATAATAATAGGATCAGTTTTTCATAAGGATAATGCTAAAAGGGATCGAAGGAAAAAGTAACGACTGGACCGGAACCAGGCAACCATAGGTCAGCACTAGAGACCTGGTTGGTTCTCCGCACCAGCAAAACAGATCGTGCCAACAGCACCATTTCCATCGCTTAATTATAAAAATAGATTCTTTTATGCAAATTTCATATCTTAAATCCTATAAATTGATATTTGGGGAGAAGAGCATATGTGTACCCGACCATGAATCCTAATCCTGATCATTGACATTTGAATAACTTAGGTTCAACACCCAAAACTCTAATTAGACTAGATAGAGCGATTTAACACCTAATTAAAGTTTAAATCAGAAATATTTACCAGAAATTCAACCGAGAAATTTTTGAAACATGCTTTCAGTCCTCAGTGAACAAATAATCTGGTTCGAGAAACTAATGTTACAGGTAAAGGTTGAAGAAGAAGAAGCGATGGTAATTATGCAAAAAATTACCTCAAATCCACACCGTACAAACGGAGACCAATCAGCATTTCCGATCAAGGGAGATCAAAAGGCTTAAAGGTGATACTTCGAAAAAGATAGAAAGTCTGACTTGAAAAGTCAAAAAAAACCTTTCACCAAGTGGGAAAATTTACTACCAAAATTAACCCCGAAACCAGCTAATGGTGAAGGGGTAGCTAGTGAACACAAGCATGAAGGAATGATCCGAGAGCTACACAAACCGGCACCTTCTTAGGGGAAAGAAACTCAAAGTCTACGGAATGCCGACATAGTTTATCCGGCAGGGGGTTCTATAACGAAAGGTCATCTGAGTCAGAAGCTAAGAAAGAAAGAGGTAAGAGTTCCACTAACGGAAACACGGAAGGGCTGAAGGGTTGTCGGTATTAACCCGCTTAATGTTAATACAACAGGATATGAAGACATCAAGAATATCAAGTCGAACGTGCAAAAAGATTATCCGGAACTAGCTTCCGACACATCTGTTGTATAAACAGTGAAAGGTCATATTGAAAAGACTACAGGCAAGACACCTGGAGCGACCTTCCAGAAGACTAGGTCGTACGCAGAGACTCCACCGTAAGGCAGACCGGAACCCTAGAAAGGATACGGGCTATCCATACTGGTCTATCTAGTATAGACACCAACGGTGGTTCCAAACCGACAGCTATCTACGCCCGTTTTGAGGACAAGCTCCTCTAAGTATTCATAAGAAAACCGGAAGCCTGCATCCGGGAGCTTATGATCGAGAGCATACAACTGGAGGCTCAAATACCTTCCGAAAAGCTAATACATCAACAAGCTCATATCACTCTCAAAGAAGCCCCAGTTAGCCGGGACCTTCCCTCCAGAAATTATAATCCGCACCCCAAAGTGGCCGAGACCTAAAGCAACTGAAACCAAAGAGAAAGACGACCAACAGAAGTACCTGTAGGCCCAAAGGCCCAACAATGGTAGGGGCCTCAAATCCTCTATAAATAAGACCCTAAGGGTCACATTTGAAAGGGATTCTCATTCCAATTCTTGTACTCTTCTTTCTCTCAAAAAGGAAAACCCTAATACTTAGAATAATTTGAGAATTTCCTCTATTCTGTTCATGTATTCTATATCGAAGATTAATAAAAAGCAAATCTATACTTATAGTATTTTCCTTTGAGTTATCATAGTATTTCTTAGTTATCGTTGCTACGATTTACTGTTTGCTTCCTATATATGTATGGATTCTTGTACGAACCTTTCCGTAGATCGGAGGAAATACTCCTTCTCATAGGCTTAAACCCTTCCTACAAGCTTAGATCCTCCCTACGAGTTTAGATCTCTCAGCGAGCTTGGTGCATAATTCCTTTCTACCATCCGTTAAGTCCTCCATCAAGAGTTGTGTTCAGTGATCCTTCTCCCCAAGGCCCTGATACCTAGGGACGGTGATCCAACCCAAACTCGCGAAGGCTAAGCAAACCATTTTCCCTTTAGGTCCATTCCCATTAACCTTTATCCGGTGTTGACAAGAAATATCGTTAACACATACTGTCTTTTTCGTACCCTTTGAGTTGAGTAATTACAACTCAAGTCCAGCCCAAATTACATGAAAAAGCGAAAAGTTATTAGAAAGAAATTAGAGGGTTAGAAAAGAAAGGAAGAAATATTAGAATAAAAGAAGAAGAAGGACCAACACAATATAGAGTCTCACATCGCAGTGGAACAAAAAATAATATAGATATAAATCTTTACTGAGAGCTTTAAAAATACTTACAATTATCAGAGTACATCAACACATCCGGACAGTTATAATAATGTATCCTCATATACAACACACAACAAAATACACACACACACACACACACACACATATATATATATATATATATATATATATATATATATATATATATATATATATATATCATACGTCTGAACTCCTCTAGCACGTCTTCTGAAATTTGAAGCATCCAGATCTAAACCTGTAAAACCCGGTCTAATCTGAGCATTGCAAACGTCGAATCGGTATGGTGAACCAGAGTGAGAAAAACACACTAAGTTTAAAGGTATCACCCAACTTGATTTTAAAGTCAAAACCTTTTTGAAAGAAAATATAATCGTAAGACCAAATCCACACATAAATGCAGACGTTTTTTACAGTACAATAACCCAAAAAATGTTTGATACCAATATTATTATGATAGTGTCTAATACAAATAAATACCAAACTAGTGGAACGCTTGCATCTCGCACTCCACATACATAATATATAATCAAAACGCGAGCTCTTATTGGAGATTGGATTTCCACGGCAAGATATAGGCAACCACCTTTCTGACAATGTACCTCCGGGGATGAATACATTGGGGTCAATAATAACATCTTGCAACCCAAACTAAATATTAGTGGCCCCTCACTTCGCTTCAGAGTACCGAATATATCATTACCACGGTTGGGGGCCAGCCAACCGAACCGATCGCATAGGGATCACCGATGGCATTTGATTTCTCCAGATCAGGTAATGATATACCCTTTTGATGGGTGCGACCCATATAGCCATGCGACCTACCCGATTTTACACCACTTCCCGGTTGATGGGTCTTGAGGTCATAATTTATTTATTTATTTTTATATTTGAACATCTGGCCACCATTCACTTTGAAGGTCACATTATCAGATCCGTCAAATCAGTAATTGATGTCCACAAATATACTTTGGGTATCAATAATTAAATCAATCATCCAATTCGAATAGTTCATATAATGATAATATGAAAATAAATAACATCTAACATATTTGAGGAATCCACCTGGATCCCTCCAACTTGTTCTTCCCTGCATCCAAGTAGGTTATCTAAAATGAATTCATTCAATTTAATTAAATAATGATTTTTTAACACTAAATAACAACTATTTAATACCAAGCAACTAAAACAACAATTCAAGCAATTCATTAAATTAAACACATTTATTTAATAAACATGACCAATGAGGTAAGTTACCTTCATTGGGTCCAATCTTTAAAATAACGATTTGGTGTTTCACAAAAATTAAACAACATTTAATTTCATTGGTTCAATCAATATATGAATATATAATTAACAAATAGTTAACCATTAGCAGCCATAGCACACAAATTATAATACCCGACTTATATAAAATATAAGTGGGAAGAACTAAGTGAGTTTAACTCACCTTGATCTGATTTATCATTGAAGCAGTTTGGCTACAATTAAATTAAACATTCGTTTAATTTAACTGTAAATTCCTATTGTCTCTAAATCTGTCCAGAACAGTTCCATAATGTTGTGCTCGTCAAGACCATTCTAATGTTTCTCGTTCTGTCTAGTTTTGATCATATATGATGGGGTTACTAAAATTTAAAGTTAATGTAGTTAAATTATAAAAAAAATCCCAATTACTTTAACTAACCAAATTAATTATTTTCTTTTTAAAATCCAAACAACCGACCCTTTTTGGTTCCCAAATACTGATCTAACTTTATTTAGAAAGAACAGCCAAGCTCCTTATATTAAGTTTTAGCTTCACAAATCACTTATTAATAATTAACTAGTTATATAACTGATTTTCTTTGTTAAGCTTAAACATATTACTTTGATTTTACTAGATAACAGACAGACCATTTTAGCTGGTTTCCTTTACACATTGTCTTCTTTCCCAATAGCCAGTATAAAACCATGCATTAGTTAATATAAATTAGTTAACTAATGTATCCTTAAACATGATTTTGTCAAATTAATTTACTGTTAAACCTAAGGATATTTCGGCTGGTAGATTTTGTTCCTTCTTCCAGAACATATTGCTACTTTGTTCTTCAACCAGTTACCACGCTAATCGAAACAAGGCTGAACATTCCCTAATTGCCAAAAAGAACAAGCACGGATCGTCTCTTTGCATTGCTCAAACGGGCCCGACACTCTTTGCTTCTCTTCATTCACATTTAACTACTGCCCGCCCCTTCAAAATAAACTCGACATCACTGCCTCCAACATCAACTCACCCCTCCACTGTTCCTCGACCAGAGTTCGATCGAAGGTTACCACTACGTGCGTCACTTCGTTGACGATCCACGCCCTAAACCTCTCTCCACTCGACTGCCCCAATGACCCACAAATTGCTCTCGAAAGTCGATGCTTCAAAGCGTGATTCCGGCCAACCTACATCACAGATGTCCATCTCCATCTATAAGGAGCTACATCTTGATAAGCTCGAAAAAACTCTTGTTGAGGAATCTTCGAAATACTGAAGGATTGGTTGAAAAAAATAAGGAGTAAATGGGAGGAAATCGGTCGTTCAATATAGATTGGAGGCGGCTTAAACTATGCTGGCCACGAATAAAATCTCAGCCTAAAAAATTAGGGTTAGCTGCTTTTGGAGGGGTACATATAGGGGATAAGTTAGAACATAATATTATTATAAAACTTACACATGAAGTATCTCGTTAAAACAAGCACATACGACATTCGTTTGCCACGAAAATTGAAATCTTAGCATAAAACAATATTCTGGACACGATGGAAAAGGTTCTGTTAAATTCCGAAATTGTTTGTGAAAATATCTTTATAATTCATATATGTGAATCGACACACATTTATATTATGTACGATCATCGATTAAATCCAATTGACTTGAAAATTAAAATACTACAATTATAAATCATTATGGATTTAGTAAAATTAAATTCGCTGAAAACGGAGTTTGTTGGATAATCTGTTGTTCTTAATTTTCAAATGAAATCGACAAAACGATTAAATTAAAAACCAAGACGTTTTTGGCTACCGAAGTCACACACGACATTCATTTGCCATGAAATTTAATGCCATACAATAATTTAACGTTACGGTTCCAATGAAACTATTTTCATCGAAAATTGAGACAGTTTGCAAAATGGCCATTCTTAAGGTTTATATAAATTAAATAAAATATTAATTAAATTCCAAAATAATCCAATTAAATAATAATGAATTATTAGTATAATAATTTCCTAAATAAAATTATTATATAGCTTCAAATATAAACAATATGGATTTATAACTCGACATTATCAATTTCGAGTTAAAACAGTATCCAAATTATATTAAAAAACCCTTTAAATTTATTAAATAAATGTTATATTTTAATAACGATTTCCATAGCGACAATTTTAAATTTTGAATTGCACTTAACTAACAATCCATAACATGAAATCTTGATTTTTCTCTTTCATATGAAAATTATAATCAGTCAGATTTTGAACGTTTCCTGTTTCACGGAATTTTGACTTAAATCGGATCATGTATATCAGTTGAAGTTGAAAACTCAATGTTACAAACTACCGCGACGTTACGAGATCGTTTATAATATATAAATTTAATGTTCAAACTTCGTTTTAATAAACGAATTCAATATTAAATCAATTAATATTCCAAACATAATATTTAAAATAATAAAATAAAATAAATATTTGACTACAAAAAATACGGCACATTACACCCTACACTGCTGGCTCCAGCTCCGCCTCTTCCCATTCTTCGTCCTCTTCCACCTCATCTCTAAGTTTTTCCAGCTACGCTGGAACTCAGCCTTCACACTATTAATTGAATAATTAAGTAATTTGGTTTCACTTGTTTCAACATTGAAATTTTTGCATCATTATTTCCTGATTTGGTTTAACTCACATCAGAAATTATTGTCCCAACTCGAATATTTTATTTTCCCGTTACGCTTGGGTCAACTTGATTTTTTTTAGTTATTAAAGACATTCGATACCTAAAGATGGAGATACAGTTTAAAGACCGTACTTACTACTATTTTTCACTACATTATTGGTATGTCACAATTGTATAACTTTGATGTTATTGTAATTAACATTAAATGTATCTTATTTAATAGTCTCTTGAAATGTGTTATTATTATATTTTGTCGTTCCATTATGACACTATGTGTATTGTATTGTTCCTTCTCTTCTTATAGACTCTTCTTATATTCTCTTCTTTTAAACCTCATTACTAATGTGTCATTATGGAATGGCTTGAGTTAGACATGTGTGGTTTATTATCAACTTGAATCATCCTAAAAAGGCATCAAAAAGGTACTAAATCAGTAACTACCATTTTTCAATCTATTTAAGGTTAAAAAAATACGTTGGATATTTACTTCTTATTAATAAAGCTTTTACATTGAACTATTTCTTTTACCAATTCTTTTATAATTTTTCCATTTTATAATAAATTGGAGTCTACAATAAACATAACTAATACATGGAGTAATGATACCTTATGAAAATTAAAATTAGACCTGTTAGTGGAATTCGTAAATATTTGAAATCTATCTACATCCATATTTGAAAAGATGGTACATAGCAAATATGCAAATAAAGGGATATAAATGCGAAAATAAAGGTTCCACATCTGTAAATTATGCATCGTTTTTTGCCAGTATTAAAATGATTTTTTTAGTATAATGGTGGGCATATATTATTTTAATCAAGCTAATAGTTTACGTTATATGAAATTAATGCATATTAATTGCTCAAAATTATTTATTATTTTTCTATTTTTTAATTTTCACACATTTATAATTAATTGAGTTGAAACATATTTATGCTAAATAATAATTTTGTTTTTATATTTCTAGATTTGTTGATCACTACACAACACCATATATGTCATTTTATGCCACTTCTAGGCATTCATTTTTACAACAATTAGTACTATTATGAAGTTACAACGGTTATTTCAGTTATAAAGGGGTTCCAATGGTTATTACCGTTGTTATAGGTGTAATCTATTAAATAATTAAAGAAAACTAAAGTGAACCAAATTTTAAGTCTCGTTTATTTTCAGTAACCCCACTTTTAACACTTGCCCTTTCATTTATCGTTTCCTCCCCCTCTCTCGATCTAGATTTGTTGTCCTTGCTTCGCTTTGCCACCATTTCCCCCTCAATTTATCTTCGCCTCCCTATCGATTTTTTGGCCACTGCTTCGTCCAGTCAGAATCTGGTGTTTCTAAATTTTGTTTGGATTACGTTTCAGATTCAGGTACGGTCATGTATAACTTAGATTTATACTCATCTATAACTTAGATTTATACTCATGTACTGCATGATTCTTTTATGAAATGTATATACAAACAATATATATACCAAGTTTATGGATTTTTTCTTCTGAAATTATAAAAATGTGTTAGACACGAGCATTGTAGTGGTTTGAGCTGTTGAGAATCGCTTAGAATAGTGTTCAAGTCTATTGATTTTCTTGGTAAGGCACATTTTGAAGTGGTTGTGTTGTTCGTTTTCATTTTTATGTTTTCCTTTACCCTTAAATAGAATGGTGGTTTTATTCATCCAAACAAGAAGATTGCTGTATTTCTAGTAAAAAGAAGAAAAAAAATCAAAAGTCGATAAAGATGGAATTTGATAATGGACTTACATGTATTTGCATTCTTCTGAACCTATGGCAATTCCTGTTGTCTAAAATTCCAATTTGTATCCCATAGCATAATTGTTGTAAGTTCTGCTTGTGGTTCTTTTTAAGTTTTTTTTCCTAAAAATAATTCAGTATTTTTGTCTACCTAACATGAAATGAATTCGAATTTTACCTAGCAATAATCATCATAATAGTCAATTATGATGGTCAATAATAAGATCGATATGCTTAACTTTGACATTTTTAATTACATCCAAATTTGAAACTTTAGTTTGAACTCGAAACTTATTATCGACCTGAGGTTATGTGTGTTTGTATAAGGCAGTGTGCTTGTAAGTAACATGTATATACTTACCAATTCACTAGAAATGACGCATGCATAGAAACCCATGTTTTCATTCAATGCACCAACCATGTATTATGTATACCATTATGCTCCTGCCAAACACCCTATTATTTCATTTAACGCACCATGTTCTCCATTTAATGAAGTATGTTTCATTAAATGATTTTTGTACTTACTTTCTTAGCACGTAAGCATCTACCCATGTATATATACATGGTCACTCATTGAGGGAAAGGATTATCACACATATTTCTTTCCTTTTTACCCATTTCTTTTCCTTCTCTAGCAAGGAGACACATTGTTCCCATTCTTCTTCCTTTACTTCTCCCCTTCCTAATATTTTGTCTTCTCCTATTTCTTCACAGCAAAACACTCCCCTTCCTCTTTTCTCTTCTCTACTATAATAAACTCACAAAATATATGTTGGTACGTTTTTTCCATGCGTGAAGGAGAGAGAGACAATGTGTGTATCTATATTAGTGTGGTGTGTCAAAGTCATGATGGCCTGGAGTTGCAGATGAGGGGCGGGTAGGACTAGGGAGGGTAGGACTAGGTTGTGTAGGTGATGCCAATCTTGGGATTGTGGTATTCATCGAGAAGAGGTGATCGAGAGAAGTTCGCTAAACTTAACGTCGTGCGATTCCTTCGGGTGGAGTGAGAGATTTATGGAATGGAATCTTAGGAAAGGTGCATGAATGTGTTGTGTACAAGCATGCAAATATTAAACATGAAGAATAATTTATGTTTGGCTTAGGCCATGTGGGTGAGTGCATGTAAACATGTATGCGTGAGAAAAATAATGAAGTGCAATTTGTATCTGTGTGTGTTCTGTGAGTGACCTATGAATGAATATAAGTTGGTGTTTACAAGCATTTATATAATTTTTGTAGGGGTACTTGTTTCTAGTTTTGTCTAATAATATGATAAATGCATAGTGCAGTGTAAGAGTAATTGTAAAGAATTGTAATTTTTCTATTTATGAATGGTTGTACAAATAACGTGTATTTATATACACAGAATAACATAAGAGAAAACAAAAGTAGCGATTGGGCTTTAGCCCAAGCCCATGCACAATATAATACATATGCGGATTAATATAGAAGAGACCCGATGCCTTTCAGTTGTTCATTTTATCTCCCCGCAAATGAAAGCTAGGGTTTCTGTATATCTCTGCCGCCACAAATTGAAATGATAAATCCGAGAAAAATCTTCAAAATAATGTTTTAATCAGCTTCGATTCTACTAAAGTAGCATTCGACGGCGAGGATTTGAGCTTATGAAGGATTGCTCTTGCTTTGTTTGAGTGTTATCTGCTTCAAATTGTTCTTGGCTTCTAACATGAGAGGTGCTGAGCTTCTTGCAAGCTTGAATACTTCAGTGGTCAGATTATCAGTGTGCTTTGGCCTCCATTCAGATTTCTTGGATGTTAAAGGTTTCAGATCTGAACTTATATGCCTTTCTTCATCTCCAAGGTTTGATTTTTCAGTTACTTTAAGTTCGGATCTAAGCCTGGTGAAGTTTTTACTTGATAACGGCTTTGTAAGTATGTCTGCTATCTGATAATTAGATGGAACATGATTTATTTGTAATTTACCCTTGATTACTTGTTCTCGAACGAAATATAGATCAATCTCCATGTGTTTATAGTCCTTGAGTGCAAAATAGGGTTAGAAGACAATGATACTGCACTTAAATTGTCACACCATAATATTGGCAGCCTTTGAATTGATACTTTGAGTTCACTAAGAAGTGACTGTACCCACATGATTTCGGCAGTAGCGTTTGCAATGCTTCTGAACTCAGATTCAGTGCTAGATCTAGAGACTGTGGGTTGTTTCTTAGTACACCATGATATAGGATTATTTCCTAAGTAGATACAGTAGCCTGATGTTGATCTTCTGTCATCAGGATCAGTTGCCCAGTCTGCATCACTATATCCAGTAATGTTGAGTTGATTGCCTTTTGTGAAATGTAAACAATAGTTCACCGTTCCCTTTAGATATCTTAGCACTCTCTTCATGGCTTTCCAGTGTTCCTCTTTTGGTTCCTGCATAAATTGTGAAAGTTTGTTAACACAATAGGTTATTTCAGGCCTAGTGATGGTAGCATATTGTAATGCTCCCACTAGACTTCTATATTGTCTAATGTTGTCTATGTTTTCTCCCCTGTGCCTGGATAATTGCTGACTTGTAATCATGGGTGTAGGCAAAGCATTGGCTGCCTCCATGTTTGATCTTACAAGAATTTCATTGATATACTTCTTTTGATTTAAAAACAACTCTGATTTAGATGTTTTTATTACTTCAATTCCAAGAAAATAATTGAGTTCCCCCAAGTCTTTAATTGAGAATTGTTTGTCTAAAATTTGAATAAGCCTTCTGATTTCATCTTCACTATTTCCTGTAATGATCAGATCATCAACATATATCAAAACAAAGATAGTTATTGTATCAGTAAACTTGACAAACAATGAATTATCTGATTTAGTAGATTGAAACTTTAGCCTTGTCAAGACAAGTTTCAATTTATCAAACCAGGCTCTAGGAGCTTGCTTAAGCCCATAAATGGCTTTATTTAATTTACAAACAAGCTCTTTATTTTTTTGATATCCTTGAGGTTGACTCATATACACTTCTTCCTTTAGATCACTGTTCAGAAATGCATTGTTGACATCCAATTGTTGTATTTTCCAGTTATTGTGAAGAGCTATAGTAAGAATTACTCTTATAGTTGTTGGTTTAACAACTGGAGAGAATGTTTCTTCAAAATCAAAGCCATATTGTTGTGTGAAACCCCTTGCAACAAGCCTGGCCTTATATTTATGTATAGATCCATCAGCATTCCTTTTTAACCTATATGTCCACTTGCTGTCTATTATATTCTTGTCTGTTGGAGCCTTGACAAGTATCCATGTTTTATTCTTTATCAATGCTTGATACTCATCATCCATAGCTTGTTTCCAGTTTTGATTACTAATAGCTTGATTGTAATTCACTGGTTCGTCAAAATCACTTATGACATTATAGACTTTGGGCTTAAATATACCCCTTTTTGATCTAGTAATCATTGGATGACCTCTTTGAGCTTGCATACTCTGTTGTTCATGAGTTTCAATATTATCATTTCTAATGTTTGATTGATTACTTCTAGCTTCTGAACTTGACTCATGCTGCTGATGCTCATGTTGTTGATTGGTAGTTGGCTGATTGGAAGGCTCAGGTGACTCACTGTTTGATGATGATGCAGTCAGATGAGATGAGCCTGAGCTACCATCACCTGTATCCTTTATAAAACTATCAGAATAAAGAGGTATTCCTGGTATTGGTTTAATTGGATTGTATACTTTTTGTGTAGTAACAATGTCTATTGAAAGGAAATACCTTTTCGTTAAATACAACATGCCTGCTAACATAGACTTTACCTTTGTCATCAAGACATTTATATCCTTTCTGGTCACTGGCATACCCTATAAAAGTACATGCTGATGATCTAAAATTTAATTTATGAGCATTATATGGCCTTAGATATGGATAGCATAGACAGCCAAAAACTTTGAGTCTATCATAATCAGGTTTAATGTTATACAAGATTTCTAGAGGACATTTATTATTCAAAGTTTTAGTAGGCAGTCTATTTATTAAATACACAGAGGTATTGAAAGCATCAGGCCAGAACTTCATAGTTAAATTACTCTGAGCTAATAAAGTGAGACCACACTCCACAATGTGTCTGTGTTTTCGTTCAACTAAACCATTTTGCTCATAAGTGTATGGGCAACTTAATCTATGAATTATACCTTTCTTTTTGAAATATTCACTTAAAGGTTTAAATTCTGTACCTCCATCAGTCTGCAAAATCTTTAGATTTTCACCTGTTTGTTTTTCAGCTTGATTAATGAAATGAATAACAACTTTGCTAGTTTCTGACTTTGATTTTAGAAAGTATATCCATGTATATCTAGAATAGGAATCAACAAAAGAAATATAGTAGTTGAATCCATAGTCAGAATTTGTTGAAGCTGGACCCCATAGGTCTGCAGCAACAAGCTCAAGGGGTTTAGAATAATTAGTTAAAGAGTTTGTGAATGGTAGCTTGTGGCTTTTGCCCATTTGACAGAAAGTACATACATATGGCATAGGAATATTATCATATGAAATATTATTAGTGGCTAAAACTTTCTTGACAACATTCACATTAGCATGACCAAGTTTAATATGCCATAGATCAAACACACTGATTTTATCATTAATTTCTGATAAGTAGCAACTACTTCTCTCTTGATCATTGTTTGCTGAATTCACAGTACTGAATCTGTACAGCCCTTTGCATGTTTTACCCTGCAAAATAACTTCATTAGTCAATAAATCTTTAACTAAGCAATGATATGGATGAAACTCAAAATACACATTATTGTCTTTAGCAAACTGGGATACACTGAGTAAATTCTTTTTTATATGAGGAACCATAAGTAAGTTGTTGAGGTATAGTTGCTTTTTACCTTTTATGCTGCCAAAGCCAATATGTGTAATATTTACACTGTTACCATTACCCATGAGTAAAGAATTCATACCTTTGTACTCTCTTTGACCTAGATTGAGATTATTGAGATTGTTTGTAATATGATTGGTAGCACCTGAGTCTGGATACCAGTTATCATCACCAATATCATCAGTTTGATTGTTTCTTGATATATTGCTTTGACTATCAGTTTCAACATTAACTAGATTTGCTGTAGGATTTGATCTTCTTTGATTACTTTGTGTCTGACCAGCCACATAGTTGCTATTAAATCTGAAATAACACTTTACAGCAGTATGACCCACTTTTTCACAAATTTGACATTTGGGTCTGTTATTGTTATTGCTCCATCTTCCTCTGCCTCTGCCTCTACTAGATGAACTTCCTCTTTGATTAGAAAAATCTCCTCTGTTTTGATTCTTGTTCTTGGTTTCAACAACATTAGCAGATAGTTCATTCAATTGTGATTTTTTTTGTTTCAATTCTTGCTTCATGAGCAAGAAGAATAGAGTGTACATCCTCCATAGAACTGGTCACCTTTTGAGATGTAATAACTGCCACAACAGCTTCATATTCATCACCCAATCCATTTAAAATTGATAAAATGTGCTCAGAATCACTAATCTTTTGACCTGCTGCCTCAAGATGATCACAAATACCTTTAACTTTTGTTAAATACTCTCTCATGGACAGATTATCCTTTCTAGCAGTCTGTAGTTGATTTCTATAGAACATTGTCTTGGCTGATGATTGACTATTAAAAGATTTTTCTATGGTTGTCCAAATATCATTGGTTGTTTTGCATCCAATTACTTGAGATAAAATCTTTTCGCTTATAGATGACAATAACCATGCACAAATCAATCTATCCTGCCTATGATATTTGACATATTCATCATTGCTAACTACCCTATTATCAGCATCAGTTATGAACTTAGATGGAATAGCAATAGTACCAAGAATGTACCCTTCTAGACCATAGCCTTGAATGGCTGTTTCTACTTGCAATTTCCATAGCAAGTAATTATTCTCTTCAAGATGAATGGTAATTAATTGAGATTGTAGATTTATACCTGTTTTAACAAGAGATTCTGCACTAGAAATGTTTTGACTCACTGATGTTGCTTGATTTTGATTTGCAGATGAATCTCCTGGAAGAGTTGGTTGATTTCCAGGGGGTATTGATGAAGAATTTCGATCATCCACCATAATGTTGACCGGATATCAAACTGATTCTTGAAACCTTGGAATTGAGGGATTCTTTGAAGAACTTACACGGCTAACACTGTTGCAACCTTAGGTGCTTCAGATGATGATTGTTATACTACTACAAGGTTAAGTTTCTGATGAAGCACTCTGGTATGGCACTTTGTTGAAGCTGTTTTTTTCTTTCTTGAATTTCTTGATCGATTTTGAGAATCTCAAAGTCCCTCGGCAAGACTTGATATAGTAGTTTGATGCAGCCTGCTTGAAATAGTATGGCAAGGCACAAGCTATTATGATCAAGTAGCAACTCCTAAATGATGAGATATAATTCTGTCTCTAATAGGAGGGATTCGGATGATGATGAATAAACTGACGAATCTTCTGTTAAAAAAAACAGAATTTCAGCTACTTCAATGAACTTTTTTTTTTCTCTGATTCAGGATTCTTGATTGCTATTAAGCCTTGATGGCTCTGATACCATGTAAGAGTAATTGTAAAGAATTGTAATTTTTCTATTTATGAATGGTTGTACAAATAACGTGTATTTATATACACAGAATAACATAAGAGAAAACAAAAGTAGCGATTGGGCTTTAGCCCAAGCCCATGCACAATATAATACATATGCGGATTAATATAGAAGAGACCCGATGCCTTTCAGTTGTTCATTTTATGCAGGGTTATCTGAATCCCTCATCAATCAAGGGACATAAAAAATACAAAGGTAATGGTAGCTCCAGTCGCTCCTGCCAATTGATTTTCTTCTATCGCTTCTCCGCTCCGCATCGCCCTCCCTCCCTTCCGCCCATGCCTCGCCGCTCCACGTCCCCTCCAATCAAAACCTCTCACTCACGAACTAGATCTGGATGCGCCTTCTTGTTAACGGGAGAGCTAAAGGTTTTAGGTGCCTAATCCCTTAAGAAAAAATTTCAACTTCTATTGTTAACGGGCGTAGTGTCATGCCAAGTGTTGTGCAACGTGTAGGTGAAGAGTACTGGTCCGACCATCTTGTTGGATTTTTCCTCGGCCGCACCCCTCCTTATCAAGATGTACGTGAGAGCTGCTATCGTCATTGGAAAATGAGAGGTAGATTGTTTGTCCAATTCTTTGACTCTATGTTTTATCCCAAGTTCTCCAATCTTAGTGACAAACTAAGTGTCCTTGAGCGTGATCCGCTTGTGAATCAACCGTTCATAATCACTCCTCGGAGTGTAACAGTTGGCAAGGCTAGAAAGCAGATTCAATCCATACCGGTATGGGCCACTTTCACTAACATTCCTTCTATTCTCCAACCGTTGATCGATTTAGAATGGTTAGCTAGTCTAATTGGCAAGCTTCGATATTTTGATTCTAATATAGTGGCCAGAAAAAGCCTTAAATATGAAAGAGCTCTCATTGAAATCACACCTACGAAGCCACTTCCGAACAAGCTATGCATGACTCTGGTTGAAGGATTTGATGTTGATGTAGATGTCCACTATAGTTGGTGCCCGGATATATGTTCAAAGTGCAGGTCCTTTGGGCATATATACTTTTGAAACCTGCTCTGCTACAACCAATGTCGTTAAGTTACCACTTCATAAGCCTAACTTGCGATGGGTTCCTAAGCTGCAGGCATCCGTTCTTCCCGCCGCTTCTTTTGCCCCTGGTCCCGATGTTGCGACAGTTCCGCCTATTGTTCCTAGTGCCCCAGATCCAGCGCCTACAGAATTCCTAGTGTAGAAGAAGACTTAATGTACAATGAAGAAACTTTCTTATGGAATAAAGGTGAGAAAGCATGGGTTCATGGTAAGACTGAAATGCGACATCGACCGGGTACTAATAATTATTACACTTACGTCGGGGAAGACGATGAATCTAGATATCTAATGTATCATATTTTTGGTAAAGCGATGGTTTTGGCAATTGAAGGTGTGGATGGTCTTAATAATGTGAAAATATTGAGTGATTCTACCTGGGACAGACGCTATTTTACGGCCCGAAATCTCTGCACTTCGTTGTGGACCTAGTGACACATTTCACTGACATTAGGCTGGAAAACCCTCCTCCATGTGATGCTGGTGGGGACTAGCCTCCTTATCAGCGCATAGTAGTCTATGCAAAGTTGCTTAGCTCCTATTTTTCCTTTCCATGTTTGTGTGGACGGTCCACCTTAAAAACCATTAGCTGATTGTTAACTGCAATCACCTGAACTTCATGTATTTTATTATTAGTTATAATAAAAGGTGATTGCGGTCACCTTAAAAACTGGTCGGCTATGCCAAAAAAAAAACTATGTGCACACTTCATTTGTCTCATGGCGTGCATTGTATTACTTAATGTATATTATGGAATGTATACATATTATTTTGGGATTATGGATTGAAGGGAGGTGGCTGCTGCGATGGAGCAGCAACAATAGCTCGTCCCAAAAAAAAAAAAAAAAAAAAGCTAGCTGAAACAAACTTGTTTCGTTCAATGATCAACATGTTAAATGGACCAAAACCGAGTATTCAAGCCTGATCTCCCAAATGCATCAATTACTCGGTAATTGGTTTAGTTGAACCCAAATCATTTAGTTAGTTTCTTAAACTAAGGTGCTAGTAAGAGTTTGCGTTGTTGTAGAAAAGGATTCTCCTAAGCACATATGTATAAGAGAATCACCAACAATAACGGAAAATTATTCACAAAATTGTCATTTTTATTAACAAATTCATTTTTTACGTGAAATGATTGGAAAAGATTGAAGTTCTGGCTGATGTCGTTACATACTTCGAGAAAGTGTATTATATGTAGATACAGGATTACCAATGAGTACATACAAGGGGTCTAAGATTTTATAAATTCTGCAAAGCATTATTCACCACCCGATCTTAAGATGTGCTGTTGTCCCTGCAAAAGGTGTAGAAATTCAAAAAAAAATATCCTTCAAAATGGTCAAGAAACACATGATCATTCACGGTATAGATCCAACATATGATGAGTGGTTTCTTCGCTGTGTGAATGCAATGGTTAATCATACACCACATGTTACCACCAATGACGCTTGCATCTCTCATTAAATTTAAGACAAAAACCAGGTAGAAGGTGTTCTTGGAAACCTTGTTGAAAATGCTTATGGCGTGTACAATAGCATTCACGGTATCGATGTCGGTTGTCAAGGAAGAAAGTACCACGAGTACAAAAGAAAGGAAAATGAAAAACTATATTCTTCTTGTGAAGATGGTCTTACAACATTAAGTGTCCTTGTTGAGCTACACAATTTGAAAAAAGAATTCAATTGGTCAGGAAACTATGTGATAGAGTTATTATATAGATTGAAAAAATGGCTTCCAAAGGAAAATACACTACCCGATAAATACCCCACAATGAAATAAATGTTAAAGGGTGTAGGAATGAATGTAGAGTCCATACACGCTTGTGAAAATGATTGCATGTTATTTTGAAAGGAGAATAAAAATGCATTCGAATGCCCTCATTGTCATACTTCAAGATACAAAGTTAAGGAAGGTGAAGTTGTGAAAGTCACAAAACATACCATATTAAAAGTTTTGAAGTATTTTCCAATAATTCCAAGATTAACTAGATTATACACTATACCATGGATAGCTCGAAAAATGTTATGGCATAGCAAAGCAAAACCTTACTGGAATTCGATGCGTCATCCTATCAACTTTGCTGAGTGGAGATCGTTTAAAAATAAGTGGCCAGATTTTACTAATAATGCTCGAAATGTTTGGCTTGGTATTGCTACTGATGGTTTTAATCTTAATACGATACAGTCAAACAGTTAGAGTTGTTAGCCCCTGTATATGGTTCTGTAACGACCCACATTCTACGTATTGGAGGATCGTAGAATTATTTATTTTATTTCCATACAAAGTCATATGGTCATGTAACTTTGGAAAACGGATTGGGGTCATTACCATATTCACGATTTTTGCCAAATTTTAAATGACCATTTTACCGTTGGAGAATCTTGTTTCGCTTATAACTTTTGATTGGTAAGGAGTATTGACCTGAAACCATTTCCATTAGATTCAAATATTGGTTTACTTTTCCGTAGAGTGGTCGCATTAATCAAACAGACTTACCGTTTGGGAGATATGGCTAGAATAAGGTTTGCAGGATAGAAAACAGCCTAATTGGGCTTAACAGGGTGATTAGCAGCTAGACCCATAACCCATTTCGGGATCAGGTTTATGGGAGAGCTGAAAGAAGTTAGAGAATCATCTCCTTTCATTTTTCTAACCGCCACAAACATTTTTTTAACCCTAGTAATGGTCTCCATCTTCTAAATATCTCTCTAATCACTTTCTAGTCACTAATCAATCAAATCTTCATCAAATCAAGTCCGATGAGCATAAAATTCGACGTAGAGTTGCTGCACTACATAGGAATCTGAACCAAATCAGTTAAAGTTTCATATAAATAATTTATTTGTGGCTACGGTGAGTGATTAGCATGTTTATTCACTAATTATGGATAATTAGAGGTGATTAGTAATAATTAGTGAAATTATGACTCAGAAAAATATGGAAATATATGTAAAAATTCTAAATATTATTTTATGACGCTGGTATAAATTTGGGTTAATTTGGAGTAAGTTTGCTAGTCCTATTGTTACATATGGTTAAACATGGTTAAGGGGAAAATCACGGATTTTGGGTATGTTTGATCTTAAATAACCAATATGCTTGAAGTTTTGATCTTTTTGATTTAACCTATATGCTATTACTGTTATTTAGGATGTTTTATGGTTGCATAGGAAAGTTAGAATGGTTGAAAACCCCGTCGTGTGGCGAAATTAGCTAGCTGGAATCAGCTATAGGGTGCGACTCATAACCTGGGGGGAGGCACGACCCAGCTCGGTCTATGCACCCACGAACCAACCCGCTCGTGCCCCCATGCACCCCAAACTGACTTGAGCTCGCCACCTTAATCCGCTTGTAAGCATGAGCCACAAACCGATGAGGCGCCACGACCCAATGGAGCACCACGAGCACCGAACCGACCCGATGGAAGGACTCGACCCACGAACCGACCCGATGCCCTGAAGGAGCTCACGAATCGACTCGACCCGGTGAGATGACATGACCCGACCCGGTGGAGGAGCTCGATTCGACCCCGGTGAGATGGCACGACCCGACCCGATGGAGGAAGCACGAACCAACCAACCCGATGGAGGTGATCACGACCCGACCCCAATAATGACTCCGGACCGAACCGTTGTTTTGTAAACTCACAAATCGGATGGAGACCGAACTGAACCGAAGAAGACCAAAACCCGAGATGCAAAGGAAGTCCAAATGAGAAGTTATGGCTCAGGATCCAAATGGGGATCGACGAGTTAACTTATAGAGTTGGGCTTTGCTGCAGGACATGTGCAAAAGGGTTATCAATATCTATAACTTTGGTTCAATAGAGGGGTATTGACTATGGACCAATGAAGTGGGGTCAGAGGTTGTGTGGAGTTGGACTCCATCAGGGTCCCAAAGTGCAAAGTGGTCATCGTAATAGTTGTTGGAGTTGGACTCCGTCATAGCCCAAATGGATCTGGTGTTCAAAGCGGTGGATATCATATGCTTTATGCACCGAGTGAGATATGTGAGGATGATTGCTATGTTGATGTTTTATATCACCACGACACGCACACTCCTATTTTTACGCTATATGTTAGTGTTACCTTAGAGTATTGTACATCTTGTTGTGCTAACTCTTTGGTTGCAGGTCCAAGTCAGGTATGATTTCTTATACATGTTATTGCTCTATTTAGTGGTTTAGATTTGCTATCGCTCATACCAGACTTTCGTCTAACCTAGAGTTTTATGTCTCTTCTTATTACTTTGGGTGCTCCTAAACGAGCAGACTAGAGACAGGTTAGGTGGTTATGCACGAGTAGCTGTTCGGAGATGAGTAGAAGGCTTCCACGTACTATATACATATATTCTCCCTGTGTTATTGTTGGTCACAGCTTAGGCATTTGTAGTGTACCTCTTTTATTTCCTTTTTAGAGACAGTATTTTGAAGTTGTAATAATGGTTTGGATCATAAGCTGTATTTTGGGATTCCGCTACTCTGATGGATATGGTTTAGTTTCCAGCTTATGCACTGTCACTACAACAAAAAAAGCCTTTCATAGCATTTGAAAAACGCTATAATAGCCTGTCATAGCTTTTTAGAGAATGGCATGCTATGGTAGACCTTAAGCTTTAAAAAGCGTTAGCCCAAAACGCTATGAAAATAAGTTTTCTATAGCGTTTACTATTATACTTCTATAGCGTTTTATATGCTTGTTCTATAGCTTTAGTGTCATTATTCTACAGCATTTACTGATGTGTTTCTATAGCGTTTGTCAGCATAATTGTATAGCTTCCCATATGTGTTTCTATGGCTTTTAAGTAGCTATATTATAACGTTCATCAGAGCTAGTTTCTATAGCATTTGTCCACAAGGTTTTTAAAACGCTATAATATATATATATATATTTGTATGTATTAATTTACAATTTTTTCTAATTATTCCAACTGTTTTCATTCACATATATAATATATTTTTCATTCACATATAAATATAACATATTTTCATAGACAACAAACATATAAATTATATCATAATATTTAATACATCATTTAAACAGCTTTTCAAATTTCCAAATTTACTATTTCATTCATATCATTCAAACAACACATATCTAAACATCGTATTTCATACATATTTTTTAAATATAAGAATAAACTTTCTCATTCTAAACATTTCTTCACAAACAGCTGGAAAAAATATTTTTATTTTTTATTCTTTTAGGAGAAATACAATTATATGCAACTCCAAATATAAACTAATTATTTTATAAATTTAAATTTTTAAGAAAAAACAAACTGAAAAATCTGTAATGATAATAAAAAATATCAAACAGTCAACAGAAAAAATGTATAAATATTAGGATCAATAATACAGGAAAACAAACAGATACATGGCATACAGAAAAAATATAAACTAATTACTTTATAAATTTTTCTTGTAATTTTCCAATAGTTGTATTGTTAAAATCAATCTCGAATCCCAGTTAAATCAACTTACACACTTCAAATTTACATTTAACAAATTATTGTGCAAACAGTTCTTTCACATGTCAAGCCAATATGTTCATAATTTCACCAAAATCTTAATACAAATCTTGTTCTTGATTATCTAAACTTCCCTTAAAACATCTATCCTAACATCACCGTGCCACATCATCATCTTCCTACCTGTTCTTGAATTTCTTCAAGCATTCGACCAAACTCCATATTCATCCTCAAATCCTCTCTAACACGACGGCTAAAGCTAAAAAAAATGTTCGGTCTTCCACCTCACCACTAACTCAAAACACTCTTCTACCATCACTTACTCATTAGAATCTGACATCGCTCATCCGCTACACCCAAACTACAACAAAACCAAACCCATAACCAGTTCTTGCATCTCGAACTCAACCTCATCGCAGGCATCTAGATCTTACCCTAACGATTATGAATTTACAATATAAAAACAAGTTACCCGCATCACCAATTAATGAATGTTCTATCACACTCAAAAACCTTAACTTATCTTGTGCATCACTTGCGTTGCTGAAAGACAATAACATTATGTAACAAATGTAAAAAGAATCATGTCATTTGCCATGTGTTAAGAAGAATGAATGTTGGTTAAGAATCATGGTACTTGCTTCATCCAGCCATCTTAATTTTCTAAGTTTGGGATGTCAACCATAAGTTAAGGATACAATGAAAATTCATATGAAACATAAACACATTAATTTTCTAATTACATTACATGCAAAAAGGAAAGAACTTGACAAATACTCAAATTGCTATTACTTAGAAATGGTATTATTCACATTATATCTTCATTGATAACCATTTGTTGAACAAAATAGTGCGGTAATATTTTTTATTTTAATGATCGATATAACGCAGTGTAGTTAAGAGCAAACACATAAGAACTTACAGCTTTAAACGTAGAGCCTTTACACATCTACATTTCTTGCAGCCTCCACTTGTATCCCATTTACTTTCAACAACCTGCATACAGTATCACAACAAGGTGGTAAATAAATGTTAGTTTCTGAATAAATAAGATTAAGCTACCAACTGAATAAGAATGATCATCACTTTTTAGGTTTATACTGTCTTGTTTTTCCATTAATAGTCCAAAATACGACTGTGTTAAAAGAAGATATATGCATCGTCATAAAATATGGGCAAAAAATGAATTACACGTTATGAAGTTGAAACTCAAACATACAAAAACGACGTTGTCCAAATAACATAATCAGTGGATGTAGTCAATGTGAAATTGCTTTGATGAAAGATAGCAAGAATATCATCATGCTCATTCCATTTGATTTTAGATATTTTCCATGCAGCACTGAGGAATGTAAAAGAAAATATGATAGTAAAAAATTAATGACACTCAGCAATGTATTTTTTCATTCAACATTTTAGAGAACAATGACTATTTGGCAGTATTTCTAACATGGGGACAACAACCTAAAATGTTTTATATAAGCACTCATTGTTCTTTAGCACACAAATCAACTAATTCTTGACTTTAAAATCACATAAAATCAGAACATTTGGGTCAATAAGACAGAATTTAATAAAATTTCAGTTAGGAAAAAGTAGTCAATGTTGAAAGCACCTAGTTCAAAAATGAAATAATATACATAAAAAGGGAAATTTATTTGTAAATTTCCATGATGAATTTGAAAGGCGTTAACTTTTCCAAGTTTATACAATACGATGTATACTTTTCTTACGATGATGAGATATGAGTAATGGGCTAATGGCACTCAAGCTTTAAAGAAAGCTGAATAAAGTAAGCATTGCAATGTATAAATTTTAACTAATCCAGCAAAGAGAAGTTTTGACTATTTCTTTATTTCTATAATTATACATGCAATTTAATTATTTCAAAACATTCAAACTTGTTTACAACTTTGAGGACGTGTCCTTGTATAACAAAATTGATAGCATGGTTTGATTGTATAACTATAAACCAAAAATATGAATCTCAGCCATCATATTAAATCTGGCAATGATAGCTTACAATCTGGAAATGAAAGGTATTCCACCCATAACTTAACTAGGGGGCATTATTGGCAACCCTATAAGCCCACTAATCTGCTTTTGGTATTTGGCACGAAACAAGGACTATGACTGTTCATCTCATGTTGAAAATTATTTGAAAGCTTGATCCCAAAAAAGAAGAACGTAAATATAATTAATGAATGGCTTAGTTAACTTCCGTTAACAGATGGAAACAGATACTAAAACAAATAGGAAATTAGTAAATAACATTAGATCATATGGATAAGTTTCAATGTGAATTCCCTAAAAGCCACGGTTGTAGTTTACATCATCAATTACTCAAATCTGTACAATAAATCCCTTTTCAGTTCATTACTTTCATATATATATTTAACTTATAAATAACTACAATCTCTAAAACAAACAGAAAAGTTTGCTCCAAATAAGTTAACTTATAAAGATATAATAATACCTCCAACAGCGGTATAAGATGGAGAGGTGCGGATGGTGGTCGCGTTAGGGATTGGGATCCAATGCGTGTGTGTGTGTGTGAGAGAGAGAGAGAGAGAGATTCAGGTAGGGTTATGTGGATGGTGGTACCAATCAACTGTTGATGATGGTTGGAAGGACGGATGCGTGAAGGTGGCACCCATCAGGTATTGATGACAGTGATTAGGATTACGTGATTCAGGTTATGCTAATTTCATTTAATGGAGTTTTTTTTTCGGTTTTTTTAGAGGTGATGAAGTAGAAAGAATGTTTTCTAGAAAGGCCACAAACACAATATGTGTTTTTTTTCCCGCAAAAATTTTCATTTCCCATTGTTGAGTAAGCCATATTTACCTCGTGAATAGCATTTAGAACCATGTTTAGGTTAGTGGTTAACAGGGGGTAGACAGAAACGTTATGCTTCATGCTATCAAAAATAAATTTTCTTGTAGTGTGTCTTGCCTATTTTATATCAAGTATGTTATTATTATATTTTATTCTATGCGTTGTGAGATATACTACAGGTTTTTGATAATTCATAATTTCAAATCCCATTCTTTTGACGATCGTCCTGTGCTAGTCGGACATTGGCACAACGCATTTCAGGGGAATTGTCTGATGGTGCGGGTCGGCCGTCACACTTGGTGTTAGAGCCTAGGTTGCGTAGTTTAACCTAAGGGAAAACATCAGGGAGAGATAGTATACGTATATGAGAGTGCGTATTTGTGATATTTTGGTTTTCAAAAACTATATATATACTATTAATATATTTAAGGATGACGTCGCACTGCACGGGCACCACTAAGGAGATGGTTAATCGTTTTCTCTTTATAGATTGAGCGATGAGCTGAAACACGAGGAGCACGGGTTCAGGAGCCAACAATGGGAATGTCCTTGACATAAGGACAATGTTTACTGCCTTCATGCGAGAGATGCTTAGGGATGCTCAGCGAGAAGTTCCTAATGCTGATAACGGTTGTGGTGCAATAGTGCAGGCGCCTAGAGCCGATTTCGCCAAGCTTAACAAGGATTATATTAGTCTTGGTGGGAAGCCGTACCATGGAACGAAATCCGCTACGATGGTTGAAGATTGGCTGGATAGTTGTGAGCGCATCTTTGAGGATTTGGGGATGATGATGCAATGAAGAGGAAGCTAGCATCACGTCAGCTTCAAGGACAGGTAATGAATTGGTGGAATGCCATTAAAGCGGCCACTCCTGAGGATCAAGTTACTTGGAATCAGTTAAAAACTCGCTTCAATGACAAGTTTATTCCAGCTGGTCAGAAATCAGAATTGTTTAGGAAGTTTTTGGAGCTTAAGCAGAATGGTAGGGCAGTCTGGGAATATATTGCTGAAATCGATACTTTATCAAAATATGGATTATCTCTTATCGATACTACAGAGAAGAAGAAAGAGAAGTTCATAACTGGCCTAGATGGGTACTTAGGGAAAAGACTTGAAAACCATATCGATTAGACATTCGAATCTATTGTGGGAAAGGCATTGAGGTCGGAGAGCCTTTACCCTAAGACAAAAATTGAGGTCGTTGTTACATCTGCAAAGGAGCCGAAACCGCAGGCAAGCGATGAAGGCAATAAGAATTCTCAGAATAAGAGAAAATAGAAACAAACCAAGGATGATCAGAAAAATAAGAATAAGAAAGATATTGAGTGCTTTAGTTGTGGTAAGAAGGGCCACTATGCCAGAGATTGTCGAGCAAAGCCAGCGGACCGGAAGTGCTTCAATTGCGGACAAGTGGGACATCACAAGGATAAATGTCCACAACCTCCTAAGGAGAACCAGATCGTGAAAGCATATGCTATGAACGTTGTACCTTCTTCGTCGAATGCCCTAGTAGCGACGGAGAAGGGAAAGGGTGTCATTATCCAAGGTATGCTTTCTATTTATGATGTTTATGCTCGAGTGTTGTTTGATATCGGGGCTTCCCATTCTTTTGTATCTTGTGACCTGGTACATAGATTGGAATTGGAACCCGAGATTGTCGAGAGACCTTTAGTTGTTACAAACCCGATCGGTGGTTCGACTAGCCTTTGCATGATTTGTCATAGTTTGGTCTTATCGAGTCATGGATGTGTGTTTTCTTGTGATTGCTTTATTTTGGGCGTTACTGGTTTTGGCATTATTTTGGGAGTCGATTAGCTCCAAAGGTATGGGGTGGTAGTAGATTGTGAGGGGTCTTCGATGACCATTAGGGCGGATGATGGGCGGAGGGTGGTATTGGGTTGCCTACCTAGTGATGGCTAGTTTTCTATCATCCCTCATGATGAGTTATCATATGTGCCAATTGCTGGCGAATATCCGGACATCTTTGGGGAAGTGACCGGACCTCCACCACACCGAGAGATCGAGTTTCAGATTGATTTAGTGAAAGATGCCATACCTATAGTGATGCCACTTCATCGTATGGCTCCAAGGGAGCAACGAGAGCTCGAAGTGCAAGTAGGCAATCTTTTGAAGAAGGGATTTATCTCAAGAAGTGTTTCCGGGTGGGGAGCACCAGTTGTGTTTTCTAATAAGGTCGATGGTTCCCTTTGCTTATGTGTTGACTATCGCGAGTTGAACAAGGTAACTAGGAAGAATAAGTATCCTCTTCCATAGATAGATGATTTGTCCGATCAACTGAATGGAGCAAGATGTTTTCCCAGTTAGATCTCGTGACATGATCTCATCTGCTCCAAGTAGCAGCCGAGAGTATACGCAAAATGGCATTTAGGACGCCGTCTGGATTTTTTGAATGGTTGGTCATGCCATTTGGGTTGACCAATGCACCCACATATTTTGTGGATCTTATGAATAGGGTTTTTAGGGATCAATTAAATAAGTTTGTTCTTGTGTTCATGGATGATATTTTGGTTTGCTCGAGTGCAAAGGAAGAACACAAGGGACATTTGAGGACAGTGATGGAGGTTTTGAGGAAACAACAATTGAAAGCGAAATTTTCTAAGTGCCACTTTTGGAGGAGAGAAGTGAGGTTCTTGGGCCATGTTGTTTCAGAGAATGGTATTGATGTGGTTCCTACGAAGGTGGCTACGGTGCAAGATTGGTCTACGCCCAAGAATGCAACGGACGTGAGAAGTTTCTTGGGGTTAGCTGGATATTATCGTAAATTTATTCAAGACTTCTCCAAGATAGCAGCACCGCTAACTCAGTTAACCAAGAAGAATCAAGCTTTTGCTTGGGACGGAAGGTGTAAGAATGCATTTAAGAGTCTAAAGGAGAAGTTAACGTGTACGCCAGTGTTAGTTATTCCTAAGGGGAACGAAGAGATGATGGTATACACGGATGCCTGTGGTACCGGACTAGGTGCTGTACTGATGCAAGGAGGTAGGGTTGTAGCTTATGCTAGTCGGCAACTGAAACCGCATGAGAAAAGATATCCTACTCATGACTCGGAATTGGCAGCAATTTTGTTCGCGTTAAAGATATGGAGACATTATCTCTTGGGAGAAAGATTTGAATTGTTTACCGATCATAAGTCTTTAAAGTATCTTTTCTCTCAAAAGGATTTAAATCTTCGTCAGCAGAGATGGTTAGAGTTCTTGGCTTCATATGATTTCAATATCACATACATATCTGGGAAGGGAAATGCGGTAGTTGATGCATTGAGTAGGAGGCATGCCAATTTAGGGGCTATGTTTCTTGAATGGAAGCAACTGGAGTATATCGCAGGATATGATTTTAAACCTAAGTGTGAATTGGATCTAGAGATGTTAGCAAGTTTGACCGACTTTGATTGAGCGGATTGGTTCCAGACAGAGGGACGATCCTAATCTATTGGAAATCATCTCCAAGGTAGAGATGGGTATCGACGGCTAGAGAATAACAAGTATGGACTTGATCGAGAAGGATGGCTTCGAAAGAATGAGAGGCTGGTTGTACCCAACGTAAATGGATTGAGAGATGAAATGCTCAGAGAGTGTCATCACTCGAAGCTGACTATACATCCCGGTGGTAACAAAATGTATCGAGACATAAAGCAGACATACTACTGGGAAGGGATGAAGCGAGACGTTGGAAAGTTTATATCCAGGTGCATGAATTGCCAGTTAGTTAAAACCGACCAAAAGAAGCCTAGTTGTTTGTTAAACCGTTGGAAATTCCCGAATGGAAATGGAACAAGTCTCAATGGATTTCATTGGTGGTTTACCAAGGACTAGATCGGGTCATGATAGTATTTGGGAGATTGTTGATCGATTAACCAAAAGTTTTTATCCCTGTCAAGTTGAATAGAATGGCAGCTAAGTTAGCGGAATTGTATTTGAAGTGGGTAGTGAGATTTCATGGAGTACCTAAAGGTATTGTGAGTGACTGAGACCCATTATTTACTAGTGGGTTCTGGAAGAGTTTACATGAGGCTTTAAGGTCAGAATTACATCTCAGTACCGCATACCATCCCCAAACCGATGGTCAAACAGAGAGGGTGAATCATGTATTTGAGGATCCCTTGAGAGCTTGTATATTGGATTTTGGAGGTTCATGGGATGACCATTTGAATCTGGTTGAGTTCGCATATAATAATAGTTATCAGTCCAGTATTGGTTTGGCTCCATTTGGAGCTTTGTACGGAAAACCGTGTAACTCACCATCATGTTGGTTGGAAACTGGTGAATATATTGTGCATCGGCCAGATGTAATAAGAGAAACTTCAGAAAAGATCAAGGTTATTCAACAACAAATGAAGGCTGCCCAAGATAGGAAGAAGAGTTATGCTGATAAAAGACGAAGAGATTTGGAATTCTCCGTTGGCGACTTGGTATTCGTCATGATTTCTCCATTAAAGAGTGTGATTCGATTATGTAGGAGAGGTAAATTAGCACCAAGGTTTGTTGGTCCATTTCCAGTTCTCGAACAAGTTGGGAATTTAGCATATAGAGTTGGATTACCTGACAAGATGGAGGGGGTGCACGACGTATTTAATGTTTCTTAGTTATTGAAGTTCATGCACGATTCAGATATGACTATTTCACCAAATCAGTTGGACGATATCGAGACAGAACCTGAGGAAGTTAGAGACCGCAAACCGATTCGTATTGTCGGACACGATACGAAGCAACTTCGGAGGAAGATGGTGAAACTGGTTAAGATTCAGTGGGGAGATAATGAGAATGACCGTACTTAGGAAACCGAGCAGAACATAAGGAAGTCATATCCAGAGCCCTTTACCTGGTAATGTTTTAATCGTGATATAATTATTCCCTTGTTAGTAAACCGCATGCTAGGATAGGCTTTTTGTGTTATTTTGTATGTACGATTGTTTGTAAATGGATGATAGGCATGCGGGGGAACCATTGTATGTCTTAGTTAAGGAATTTCGAGGGTGAAATTTCTAAAGGGGGGAGAATGTAACGACCTGCATTCTACATATCGGAGGATTGTAGAATTATTTATTTTATTTTCATACAAAGTCATATGGTAATGTAACTTTGGGAAACGACTATTGGGGTCATTTCCCACATTCACGATTTTTGCTGAAATTTAAATGATCGTTTTGCCCCTGGAAAATCTTGTTTCGCCTATAACTTTTGATTGGTAAAGCGTTTTGACCTAAAACCACTTCCATTGGATTCAGATGATGGTTTACTTTTCCGTAAAGTGGTCAGATTAATCAAACGGCCTTACCGTCTGGGAGATATGGCTAGAATAAGGTTTGGAGGATGGAAAACAGCCTAATTGGGCTTAATAGGGTGATTAGCAGCTAGGCCCATAACCCATTTCGGGATTAGGGTTATAAGAGGGTTGAAAGGAGTTAGAGAATCATCTCCTTTCATTTTTCTAGCTGCCACAAACGTTCCTTGAACCCTACTAATGGCCTTCATCTTCTAAATCTCTCTCTAATCACTTTCTAGTCACTAGTCAACCAAATCTTCATCAAATTAAGTCGGATTAGCACCAAATTCGAGGTAGAGCTGCTGCACTACATAGGAATCCAAGCCAAATCAGTTAAAGTTTCAGATCAATAATTTTTTTTGTCGCTAAGTGAGTGATTAGCATGTTTATTCACTAATTATGACTAATTAGAGGTGATTTGTGATAATTAGCGAAATTAGGACTCAGAAAAATATGGAAAAATATGTTAAAATTCTAAAATATTATTTTATGACGCTGGTATAAATTTGGGTTAATTTATATTAAGTTTGCTAGTCCTATTGTTAGATATGGTTAAACATGGTTAAGGGGAAAATCATGGATTTTGGGCATGTTTGATCTAAAATAACCAATATGCTTGAAGTTTTGATCTTTTTGATTTAAACTATATGTTGCTACTGTTGTTTGGGATGCTTATGGTTGCATAGGAAAGTTAGAGTGGTTGAAAACGTCGCCGTGTGGCGAAATTAGCTTGCTTGAATCAGCTACAGGGTGCGGCTTGTGACATAGGTTAGGGAAGGCACGACCCGACTCGGTCTATGCACCCACGAATCAACCCGCTCGTGCCCCAGGCACTCTGAACTGACCCGAGCTCGCCACCTCGATCTGCTTGTATGTATGAGCCAAGAACCGATGAGGCGCCATGACCAAATGGAGCACCACGAGCACCGAACCGACCCGGTGGAAGGACTCGACCCACGAACTGACCCGATGCCCTGAAGGAGCTCATGAATTGACCTGACCCGGTGAGATGGCCCGACCCGACCCAGTGGAGGAGCTCAAACCGACCCCGGTGATATGGCACTACCCGACCCGATTGAGTAAGCACGAACCAACCGACCCGATGGGGGTAATCAGGACCCGACCCAAATAATGACTCCGGACTGAACCGCCTTTTTCGCAAACTCACGAATCGGGTGGAGACCGAACCGAACTGGAGAAGACCAAAACCCGAGATGTAAACGAAGTCCAAATGAGAAGTTATGGCTCGGGATCCAAATGGGGATCGACGAGTTAACTTATAGAGTTGGGCTTTGCTGCGGGACGTGTGCAAAAGGGTTACACTACACTATATTGGCAATTTCGCAACTCCTTAATGCGGCAACTATGCAACGGCTTTGAGCCGTTGCTAATTTGCAACGGCTTATAGCAGTTGCAAATCTCTTTAGACAATTTTTCCCGATCGTTTCATTTTTGCAATGGCTTTAGGCTGTTCTAATTCGCAATTGTACTTCCATACCCCCCTTCGGGGTCAAATCAGTTCGCTCCCTTTTCCCAAAACACACCGTGTCCAAAATATATAAATAAAAAAAGAAAGGAAAGCAAAAACCCTAACATCAACTCTTGATCCCAAATCGAAGCTCATTTCCAATCCGATTCCAAATTGAAGATTGCGATTCCATTCGAAGACCCTAATCTCGATTGACTCAAGGTATGGAACTGTTCTTCGTTTCAATCATTTATCGTCGATCCATTTTATAATATCCATTTTATAAATCAAGAATTTCATGGTACATCCGTTATATAATACGTGGTTATTGTCTACCGTTGCAAAACTTGCTTATGAGTTCCCCATGTAGTTTCCAATTTCTCATCGTTTTTGCTGCTAATTAAATTATGAGGCAACCATTTAGATCTTCAAATTGAGAACAACGATTTGACTTGACAAAACGCTTTTAGGCACAAAAAAGGAAACCTAAGTAAAATCTGTAACCCAGTAATTTTTTTTAATTAATTCAGATCATGCAAATATAAAGAAAAGGAAACCTAAGTAAAATTTATTAGTAAAAGCTTATTTCTTTCAAGTTAGTGGTGAAAGTGAGATGAAAAATGATTTGTCAAGTTATTATTTGTACTATGATGATTAATTTATTATAACCATTAAATATATCATAATACAAACTTCTTGAACTTTTGTATATGCAGATAAAAAAAGATTGATTTATTCTGGAATAAAGGTCATATATTCTAAGCCATTGAGTAAGCATTGTGGAAGATTCAGGTAATTTTAGTAATATTTTATAATTTAGATATACATCAGTCCTATTTAAAGCTAACCATTTTATGGTAGGGAACTTGTTCCTTACCATGCAAATGTATATCTAAATGTACATTTCCTACAACGCAAAACAATACCGATTGACAACGACAAAAACAAATCTAAGAAAAACAAAAAAAATCAAGAGTCTTGATGTTGACTAATGAAACATCCACGGTATTGCGAGAGGTAAGTTTTGATCGTTTGGATAAACAGGGATAGCAGTCTCCCTTTGTTTTTTGTTATATAATTTAGATGTTATCATAACAGCAGCATTTTTCAACTCTGGAAAATATTTAAAACCCATGCCCCTTCCATTTTTGGTTTACACAAAGATTTCAATACAACTTTGTGTTTACTTCCTCCCCAAAGAAGTCTGCGCATTGGGTGTTGATCTTTTCTAGTGTAAACTCTGGTATTTGGTAAATAAATAGCCAATATAAAACTGTAGGAGTGATTACAATATGAATAAGTCTAGCTTTGATAGCAAAACTCAGCATTTTGATATACCAACCTTGCAGTTTCAGTTGAATTTTAAGCAAAAGGGATTGACAATCTGAGTAGTGAAGGTAGTTAGAAGACTGTGGAACCCTTAAATATTTGATAGGGCAGTGCCTATAAGATAATTTAAAATAGATTGGATTTGTGCGATGTTAGAAGCAGTGTGTAACACCCCGTATTTTCTGAGAATATTAAAATAACAAATTAAAGAATAATTTATTTGAAAAGAGGAATGAGAAAAGAATGATGTTTAGCATTGTTCTAATGTTTGTAAGCAAAAGACTTAGTAGCTCATTTGGTTAGAACATTTGACTTGCATACAATAGGTACAGAGTTCGATCCCCGCCAGCGCCATATTTTTGTTTTAGGGGAATGGCTAAAAAGTGGCTTAGTGTGAACGCAGCTCCTAAAAAGTGGTTTAGTGTGAAAATGGTTAATTATCAAGAAGTTATTAAGCCATGAAGTTTGTATGCATATGAGAGAAATATATATATAGATATATATAAAAATTAAATAAATAAATATTCAAAAAAAGTTCAAAACAGCAAATCGGGAGGGGGAATAGCCGAACCGCACCATTTTTGGAGTCGACCCGGGCCCCGCTGGATCGACTAGAGGTCAATCCAGGGTGTTTGGCTGCCAGCCCGTGGCCCGATTCGCCCTAAGGGCTAATATGGCATCTGAGTGGTCCAGATCAGTTCTAGGGTTAATCCAAAGGCCTAAATAACTTCCTACACCTATATATACACACTAAGACCTAACCCTAATTCATAAATATTATCTATGACACCATTATGCTGTCAAATTCTCTCTTAAACCCTAGCTGCCGCCTCTAAATCAAATCTCAAGTGTTCAACTTCAACTCAAATTAAAGACTAGAGCTTCTACAATAATTCAAGAAGATAAATCAGCAAAACCGCAACGTTTCTACACCAATTTCAGTGCATAATTCTATTATTTAACCACGAAAGGTGAGTACGGTGATTTTCACAATATAATGGGATTAAAAGTAACATGATGAAGTTCTAAAGAGGATTCATATGTATATATGTAATTTAAATCTCATCCAAGTCTTCACCTTTTTGATTCATGTCATCATATGCCTATGTTTCTATGTAAAGTTCATACCTTTATCAGTTTATTCATGTTGAATCTGTCATTTTTCCTCTATGCCAGTTTACATGCCCCTTTATTTCATGATGTTGTGTTAATTCCAATTTTCTGTGATTTGATTCCCTCTTTTTATCCCCATTCCTTTTATTTTTGGATCTAGGCTTCCTTTGAGCCTATGTTAAAAATACGTGGGAACGATGGGAATATGTGAAATATGGAAAATTGGATATTATTGGATATTTTGGATAATTGGATAATATATGAAATTGGCATATTTGGGTATGAATTACATGGAATTGATGAAATTGCCTATAATTGCAAATTTGTAATTGAGGCTAATTAATATGTAATTAGTGACAATTTGGAATAGGCAATATTATAAACATGATTATATGTTTAATTGGATATACATGACATGAAAATTGGGTATGGGTTAAATAGGATTATTAATAAAACTTTGACACGAGGTTAGGCGCAATTGTGGCGTAAGACTGCCCGGAACCGCCTGACAAATCCAACTGCCACAATTGGACGTCTAATGTGAGAGGTCAAAGGAATGAATTGTAGGCGCAACGGTTAATGACACGAGGTTAGACCTAGTTTGTGGCGTAAGACTGCCCAGAACCGCCCGGCAAATCCAGCGGCCACAAAGCGTTCGGTCTAATGTGGGAGGTCATGCACCGTTCGTCATAAGAAATGAATTAAGGAATACTAACCATAATAAGACATGGGTATGGTTAGATCAGGGTCAAGTGGGGTGACATGTAAATTATGACATGTAAATATGGACTTAACCGGAATAAGATAAGACATGTAAATTATGACATGTAAGTATGGACTTAACCATAGCATGTGTAAGACATGGACATTTAAATTAAAATGGTTAAGTGGGAGAAAAACCTAGTGGGGACCAAGCATAGGTGGGAGGCTTGTGTCGGATGGGGGGCCTGTTTCAACCAGTAACCCGTTTGAGTATCTAATTGGGCCCCGTACTAGGCCGGGGCTAGGGCACACTTACTGGACTTGAATGTAAGAGGTCAAAACGTGAATAGCAGTGGCAACGCGAGTCCAACGGGTTCATGTGCATGCATGGATCCAGGCTAGTAGGTAAGACATTGTTGCATTGTGTAGGTATGGTCGTGCATTTTGTGTTGGTATCGGGGTTGCCACTTTGGGGAGTGATACACCCCACTGTGGGGCCAGCACGGGTGCCTACGGGGTTTAGGGAGCCGATCGAATGGGTAGGGTAAGGGTACCTTAGCGGTGGTAGGAGCAAGCCGGCACCTACGATAGCAGCTAGGTACATGTAACTACCAAGTTTGTCATGTGGGTACAGTTAGTGGTAAGGGATCAACCTTTAGTAAATAGAGAGTAGTAGATGTGCGGTGCAATTAAGTAATGTGGTGTAACTTAGCAAAAGTGCGGTGTAATGAAATACATGTTGGTTGAGTTGGATAGCCCTTTGGGTCCTAGTCTGATGTGGACTTCGGTCTTCGGGGTTAGTACTTGGAGGGTTTTTCACTTAGCCAAGGAGTAGGATTGTCTTAGTACTTAGGAACGGAATCATCTTGTCCATCCTTTTTATCTAACTTATCTATGTTACAGCCATATCATGATGCCTATTTATGTCTTGATCATTTACCTTACCTGTTATTTGTTAAAATTACTGGACTCGCCAGACTTTATGTCTGACCCGTTTTGTTTCCACCTCTTTTCTTTCCTCCCCCCCTTAGGTTTGCAAGGAGGGAATGCTACAGCTTAGTTCCGATTTCTTTCAGTTGCTTGAAGAGAGTGGATGTATCGGTTGGACTCTCTTATCTTTATGGCTTTGCTTATGCTCAGCGGGGATTTATGCATTTATGTTATTTAAGTATTTGCTTCTTTATGTACTTTGAAGTTTTTGGAAAAGACAATTGATCCTGTTGTAATGGTTTTTGGAGACTACTTATGTAAGCTTGTTTTGAAATATTGATGCTATGAAATAAGTTTTATCTTCTGCTGTGTTTTATTTATTTATTCTTGTAATTTATCTATTCTATACTACTATAACGCTTCATGACATTAATGCATTCCCTTTGTAAGTGACATTAATGGCCATGGGGTGTTTCACGTGGTATCATAGCTATGGTTACAAGAACAGATAAAAAGTATTGAAAAGTGTTTTCAAAAGTATTATTTTCATAGAAATTATTTTCAAAAACTTGTTTTAAAGAAGCTATTTTCAAGGAAAGTTTACTTTAAAGAGCATAATCCCCACAAGCTATACATCTCTCTTTCGCTTCCCTTGTTTTGAAACTCTTTCTTTTTCTTTTTAGCATGTCTGGAGCATCTGAGATACCAGAGGGTGTTCATGTACCCGGTTGGTTTCGTCAATATCTCGAGGCTAGGGCCGCTGCCGCGGGTCCGGCCGACGTTCCTCCTCCTCCTCCCCCAGCTCCAATCATTCCTCCGCGTGGAGATGCTTTCTCAAGATATGTAATGACTTTTTTTCTAAGTGTGGAAAACCTTTTAGTGGGTCTGAAACGTTCGTTGAAGCTAGAAATTGGTTGAAAGAAGTGGAGGATCAGTTTGGCATTTTCGATTTGGACGATTGTAAGAAGTACCAATTGGCTGCTTGGTTGATGAAAGACGAAGCTTCGTTTTGGTGGGAGGTTACTAATGGAGAGCATGCTGTAGAGACGTAAGCAGATTTTAGGGGAAGGTTTGAGTTGAAATTCCTTTCTCAAGCTGAGGAGAGTTTGTACATGGAGAGGTTCTTGACATTGAAGCGGAAAAACTTGACCGTGAAGGAGTATGTGACCGAATTTAATAAGTTGGCGAGATTTGGGCTAGAGTTGGTGAATACGCCTCACAAGAAGGCCTTGAGGTCTGCAAAGGGCCTAAATGAACCGCTTCACAGTTTGGTTATGTCCCACATTCCAATGGGGGCTACGTATGAAAAGGTTGTTGATATGGCATACATGCATGATGAAGAGAGGGGTGTAAGTACTTTTAGGCCGCAAGATAAGAAGGAGGATCCAAAGAAAGCCCAATAACAAAAGAAAGGTGGTAAAGAAAAGAGGAAGTGTCACAACTGTGGGATACCCGGCCATTTGAAGAAAGACTGTAGGAAGAAGAAGAAGTTCGCTTGTTATCATTGTGGTGATCAAGGTCATGCTGTCAAGGACTATCCTAAGAAGCAAGGGCAGAGGGCAGGTTCTACTTTAGGAGGGCAGGTTCATGCTCTCATGGCTCCGGGGCAGGAAGAAGGTAGAAAAATTTCTGTCAAAAGTTTGATTTTCTTGTTTGATCATCCTGTCCGTACTTAATTCGATTCTGGCGCATCACATTTGTTTATCTCTACATCATTAGTTGAAACACTGCACTTAAATACTAGTCTCGTTGTGGATCCCATTATAGTCTCAAATCCTATTGGTGGGTCGGCTCATTTATCCATGGTTTGTAGGGATTTGAGATTGTCTATCTTAGGCATTGGTTTTGAATGTAATGCTTTTGTGCTTGGTTTCATAGGCTATGCATTGATTCTAGGGATGGATTGGCTAGCCAGACATGGTGCCATCCTAGATTGTGAACGAAGGGTAGTAAAATTGTTGACTCGTAGTGGAAAGACCCTTGATATTTATTATTACCCTAGAGGATCGGTGATGCTTAGTTATCTTGAGTCACTTGACGCATCCAATGATGATTTACATTCTGTTCGTATAGTCCGTGAATATGTTGATGTCTTCGATGAGGTGAGGGGTCTACCCCCAAAACGTGAGATAGACTTTCGTATTTATCTTGTAGACAATGCAAAACCCGTATCTCTGCCACTTGCCACATGGCTCCTCGTGAGAGGAGGGAAATCAATAAGCAAGTAGGGGAGTTGCTTGAGAAGGGGTTCATAAGACGTAGTATATCGGAGTGGGGTGCTCCAGTAGTATTTGCCACGAAGGCGGATGGGTCCCTTAGACTTTGTGTGGACTATAAAGAACTTAATAAGCTTACTAAGAAGAATAAGCACCCACTGCCGAGGATTGACGATCTCTTCGATCAGTTAGTTGGCGCCTCAGTGTTTTCGCAGTTGGACTTAGCCACTGGTTTCCGTCAATTGAGAGTGGCTGAGGATAGCATAGACAAGACTGCCTTTACGACTACGGACGATTTCTATGAGTGGCTTGTGATGCCCTTCGGTTTGACAAACGCCCCCGCATACTTTGTTGACTTGATGAGTAGGGTGTTTAGGGAGTACCTTAATAAATTCGTGGTGGTCTTTGTGGATGACATCTTGATCTTTTCTAAGAGCGAGGAAGGGCATTCCCTACATCTTAGGGAAGTGTTGGAGACCCTTCAAGCGCATAACCTTAAAACTAAATTTTCTAAATGTCACTTTTGGAGGAAGGAAGTGCGATTCTTAGGGCACGTGGTTTCCAAAGAAGGGATAGATGTGGATCCCGCGAAGGTGGTGGCCATCCAAGATTGGAAGGTCCCTAAAAAAGCTACCGAGGTGAGGAGTTTCTTGGGGTTGGCTGGCTACTATAGGAAGTTTATCAAGGACTTCGCAAAGATATCAGCCCCATTGACACGATTGACGAAGAAGAACCTAGTTTTCACTTGGGACGTAGATTGTGATGATGCATTCCAATGTTTAAAGAGAGCTTTGACCACAGCCCCAGTCTTAGTGTTGCCAGATGGGAGTAAGCCATTTACCGTTTATACCGATGCTTGTGGGACATGACTAGGCGCAGTCTTAATGCAAGAGGGGAGGGTAATAGCCAATGGAGGAAGACAGTTGAGAGTGCATGAGAGAAATTACCCTACACATGACCTAGAGTTGGCCGCTATTGTTTTCGCGCTTAAGTCTGGCGCCATTATCTTCTTGACGAGAAATTTGAATTGTTCACAGACCACAATTCGCTAAAATACTTGTTCTCTCAGAAGGACTTGAACTTAAGGCAGTAAAGGTGGATGGAATTCTTAGCGTCCTACGATTTCGAGATAGCATATACCCCTGGCAAGGGTAACGTGGTGGCAGACGCTTTAAGTAGGAAAAGGTTGTCCTTGGGTCTGTTGTTTGTTGAGCGGCGAAGCTTAGGGTTCATCTCTACGTTTGACTTTAGACCTTCCATTGACTTTGTACCCGGTTTGCTAGCATCTTTAGAGGTCAGACCTACGCTTTTGGGACGGATTGGTGAGGCATAGCGAGATGACCCACAGTTGGTTGAGTTAGTAAAGAAGCTCATAAGGGGGGCGTCATCGAGCCATCTCAGTTGGTATACCCTAGATCATAAGGGTTGGGTACGTAGGGACAGTAGACTTTGTGTACCACGAGACAAGAACTTGAGGAAGAGCATTCTTGATGATGCACATCGTTCGAAGATGACCATTCATCCCGGCGGGGACAAGATGTACATGGACATGAGACGAGTTTACTTTTGGGTCGGTATGAAGAGGGATGTGGCCGAGTTTTTCGCTAGATGCTTGGTGTGCAACCAAGTAAAAGCAGAGCAAAAGAAGCCCGGTGGGTTGCTTCACCCATTGGAGGTCCCACAATGGAAGTGGGAGAGTGTCTCGATGGACTTTGTTGATGAGTTACCAAGATCAAGGAAGGGTAATACGGGAATTTGGGTCATGGTAGACAGACTTACTAAGAGCGCCCATTTCGTTCCCTTGAAGAGTAAGAGGACTGCTCCATGGTTAGCCTCCGTATACATTCGAGAGATAGTTCGTTTGCACGGTGTTCCTTCTAACATAGTGAGCGATCGCAATCCTATCTTTACTAGCGAGTTTTGGAAGAGCTTGCTTAGAGAGGTGGAAATAGAGCGTGATGCGACGATTCGACAAGCTCCTACATGCATTATAGGGTCGGAGATTAAGAAGTTGAGGAATCGAGAGGTCAAGCTAGTAAAAGTGCAATGAGGAGATGATGAGAGCGACGCTACTTGGGAGACGGAAGAGAAGATGCGTTCATTGTACCCTTTTCTTTTCGAGGGTATGTCTTTTAATTTCTCCTTTATCGCTTAGCTTGTACTTGTTCTATCTTTAGTATGTCCTCTCACTAGTATCTTTGACCTTTAGATAGGGTAGTCCTATGGTTGAAACATGTGTTTGAGACATATTATGTATGGTGGATGCATGTGGATGCAAGTGTTTGCTAGTGGTTGCTCGTGGATGCATATACACACACTTTAGGCACTAGATCGGCTCAGTCACATTCATATTGCATATTGCATATAAATGGATGTATTTAGTAAAATGAATGTACGTTGAATGTGTGTATCATATGGATGTTTCATTTAAATGAATGGTTGCGCACACATGTAGTAATGATATGTATAGGGTTCTTTGCATACATGATGGATACATGGCACTATCATTATTTGCATTAAGGAGGTCGACTGAATCAATGGACCGCCTGATTTTGCATTAGTATATGGACATATACACACACTATGCATATGTACATGAAAAGCATTAGAAATTTTTTAAGGACCATGGTTGCTAGTGGTTGATGATTGAGTAGATGGATCATTGGATGGTAGGATACGTTCTTCTTGACTTAGAGATTTCGAGGACGAAATCCTTTAAGTAGGGGAGAATGTAACACCCCGTATTTTCTGAGAATATTAAAATAACAAATTAAAGAATAATTTATTTGAAAAGAGGAATGAGAAAAGAATGATGTTTAGCATTGTTCTAAGGTTTGTAAGCAAAAAACTTAGTAGCTCATTTGGTTAGAACATGTGACTTGCATACAAGAGGTACAGAGTTCGATCCCCGCCAGCGCCATATTTTTGTTTTAGGGGAATGGCTAAAAAGTGGCTTAGTGTGAACGCAGCTCCTAAAAAGTGGTTTAGTGTGAAAATGGTTAATTATCAAGAAGTTATTAAGCCATGAAGTTTGTATGCATATGAGAGAAATATATATATAGATATATATAAAAATTAAATAAATAAATATTCAAAAAAAAGTTCAAAACAGCAAATCGGGAGGGGGAATAGCCGAACCGCACCATTTTTGGAGTCGACCCGGGCCCCGCTGGATCGACTAGAGGTCAATCCAGGGTGTTTGGCTGCCAACCCGTGCCCCGATTCGCCCTAAGGGCTAATATGGCATCTGAGTGGTCCAGATCAGTTCTCGGGTTAATCCAAAGGCCTAAATAACTTCCTACACCTATATGTACACACTAAGGCCTAACCCTAATTCATAAATATTATCTATGACACCATTATGCTGTCAAATTCTCTCTTAAACCCTAGCCGCCGCCTCTAAATCAAATCTCAAGTGTTCAACTTCAACTCAAATTAAAGACTAGAGCTTCTACAATAATTCAAGAAGATAAATCAGCAAAACTGCAACGTTTCTACACCAATTTCAGTGCATAATTGTATTCTTTAACCACGAAAGGTGAGTACAGTGATTTTCACAATATAATGGGATTAAAAGTAACATGATGAAGTTCTAAAGAGGATTCATATGTATATATGTAATTTAAATCTCATCCAAGTCTTCACCTTTTTGATTCATGTCATCATATGCCTATGTTTCTATGTAAAGTTCATACCTTTATCAGTTTATTCATGTTGAATCTGTCATTTTTCCTCTATGCCGGTTTACATGCCCCTTTATTTCATGATGTTGTGTTAATTCCAATTTTCTGTGATTTGATTCCCTCTTTTTATCCCCATTCCTTTGATTTTTGGATCTAGGCTTCCTTCGAGCCTATGTTAAAAATACGCGTGAATGCAAATACGTGGGAACGATGGGAATATGTGAAATATGGAAAATTGGATATTATTGGATATTTTGGATAATTGGATAATATGTCAAATTGGCATATTTGGGTATGAATTACATGGAATTGATGAAATTGCCTATAATTGCAAATTTGTAATTGAGGCTAATTAATATGTAATTAGTGACAATTTGGAATAGGCAATATTATAAACATGATTATATGTTTAATTGGATATACATGACATGAAAATTGGGTATGGGTGAAATAGGATTATTAATAAAACTTTGACACGAGGTTAGGCGCAATTGTGGCGTAAGACTGCCCGGAACCGCCTGACAAATCCAGCTGCCACAATTGGAAGTCTAATGTGAGAGGTCAAAGGAATGAATTGTAGGCGCAACGGTTAATGACACGAGGTTAGACCTAGTTTGTGGCGTAAGACTGCCCAGAACCGCCCGGCAAATCCAGCGGCCACAAAGCGTTCGGTCTAATGTGGGAGGTCATGCACCGTTCGTCATAAGAAATGAATTAAGGAATACTAACCATAATAAGACATGGTAATGGTTAGATCAGGGTCAAGTGGGGTGACATGTAAATTATGACATGTAAATATGGACTTAACCGGAATAAGATAAGACATGTAAATTATGACATGTAAGTATGGACTTAACCATAGCATGTGTAAGACATGGACATTTAAATTAAAATGGTTAAGTGGGAGAAAAACCTAGTGGGGACCAAGCATAGGTGGGAGGCTTGTGTCGGATGGGGGGCCTGTTTCAACCAGTAACCCGTTTGAGTATCTAATTGGGCCCCGTACTAGGCCGGGGCTAGGGCACGCTTACTGGACTTGAATGTAAGAGGTCAAAACGTGAATAGCAGTGGCAACGCGAGTCCAACGGGTTCATGTGCATGCATGGATCCAGGCTAGTAGGTAAGACATTGTTGCATTGTGTAGGTATGGTCGTGCATTTTATGTTGGTATCGGGGTTGCCACTTTGGGGAGTGATACACCCCACTGTGGGGCCAGCACGGGTGCCTACGGGGTTTAGGGAGCCGATCGAATGGGTAGGGTAAGGGTACCTTAGCGGTGGTAGGAGCAAGCCGGCACCTACGATAGCAGCTAGGTACATGTAACTACCAAGTTTGTCATGTGGGTACAGTTAGTGGTAAGGGATCAACCTTTAGTAAATAGAGAGTAGTAGATGTGCGGTGCAATTAAGTAATGTGGTGTAACTTAGTAAAAGTGCGGTGTAATGAAATACATGTTGGTTGAGTTGGATAGCCCTTTGGGTCCTAGTCTGATGTGGACTTCGGTCTTCAGGGTTAGTACTTGGAGGGTTGTTCACTTAGCCAAGGTGTAGGATTGTCTTAGTACTTAGGAACGGAATCATCTTGTCCATCCTTTTTATCTACCTTATCTATGTTACAGCCATATCATGATGCCTATTTATGTCTTGATCATTTACCTTACCTGTTATTTGTTAAAATTACTGGACTCGCCAGACTTTATGTCTGACCCGTTTTGTTTCCACCTCTTTTCTTTCCTTTCCCCCCCCCCTTCAGGTTTGCAAGGAGGGAATGCTACAACTTAGTTCCGATTTCTTTCAGTTGCTTGAAGAGAGTAGATGTATCGCTTGGACTCTCTTATCTTTATGGCTTTGCTTATGCTCAGCGGGGATTTATGCATTTATGTTATTTAAGTATTTGCTTCTTTATGTACTTTGAAGTTTTTGGAAAAGACAATTGATCCTGTTGTAATGGTTTTTGGAGACTACTTACGTAAGCTTGTTTCGAAGTTATGATGCTATGAAATAAGTTTTATCTTCTGCTGTGTTTTATTTATTTATTCTTGTAATTTATCTGTTCTATACTACTATAACGCTTCATGACATTAATGCATTCCCTTTGTGAGTGACATTAATGGCCATGGGGTGTTTCACGTGGTATCATAGCTATGGTTACAAGAACAGATAAAAAGTATTGAAAAGTGTTTTCAAAAGTATTATTTTCATAGAAATTATTTTCAAAAACTTGTTTTAAAGAAGCTATTTTCAAGGAAAGTTTACTTTAAAGAGCATAATACCCAAAAGCTATACATCTCTCTTTCGCTTCCCTTGTTTTGAAACTCTTTCTTTTTCTTTTTAGCATGTCTGGAGCATCTGAGATACCAGAGGGTGTTCATGTACCCGGTTGGTTTCGTCAATATCTCGAGGCTAGGGCCGCTGGCGCGGGTCCGGCCGACGTTCCTCCTCCTCCTCCCCCAGCTCCAATCATTCCTCCGCATGGAGATGCTTTCTCAAGATATGTAATGACTTTTTTTCTAAGTGTGGAAAACCTTTTAGTGGGTCTGAAACGTTCGTTGAAGCTAGAAATTGGTTGAAAGAAGTGGAGGATCAGTTTGGCATTTTCGATTTGGACGATTGTAAGAAGTACCAATTGGCTGCTTGGTTGATGAAAGACGAAGCTTCGTTTTGGTGGGAGGTTACTAATGGAGAGCATGCTGTAGAGACGTAAGCAGATTTTAGGGGAAGGTTTGAGTTGAAATTCCTTTCTCAAGCTGAGGAGAGTATGTACATGGAGAGGTTCTTGACATTGAAGCGGAAAAACTTGACCGTGAAGGAGTATGTGACCGAATTTAATAAGTTGGCGAGATTTGGGCTAGAGTTGGTGAATACGCCTCACAAGAAGGCCTTGAGGTTTGCAAAGGGCCTAAATGAACCGCTTCACAGTTTGGCTATGTCCCACATTCCAATGGGGGCTACGTATGAAAAGGTTGTTGATATGGCATACATGCATGATGAAGAGAGGGGTGTAAGTACTTTTAGGCCGCAAGATAAGAAGGAGGATCCAAAGAAAGCCCAATAACAAAAGAAAGGTGGTAAAGAAAAGAGGAAGTGTCACAACTGTGGGATACCCGGCCATTTGAAGAAAGACTGTAGGAAGAAGAAGAAGTTCGCTTGTTATCATTGTGGTGATCAAGGTCATGCTGTCAAGGACTATCCTAAGAAGCAAGGGCAGAGGGCAGGTTCTACTTCAGGAGGGCAGGTTCATGCTCTCATGGCTCCGGGGCAGGAAGAAGGTAGAAAAATTTCTGTCAAAAGTTTGATTTTCTTGTTTGATCATCCTGTCCGTACTTAATTCGATTCTGGCGCATCGCATTTGCTTATCTCTACATCATTAGTTGAAACACTGCACTTAAATACTAGTCTCGTTGTGGATCCCATTATAGTCTCAAATCCTATTGGTGGGTCGGCTCATTTATCCATGGTTTGTAGGGATTTGAGATTGTCTATCTTAGGCATTGGTTTTGAATGTAATGTTTTTGTGCTTGGTTTCATAGGCTATGCGTTGATTCTAGGGATGGATTGGCTAGCCAGACATGGTGCCATCCTAGATTGTGAACGAAGGGTAGTAAAATTGTTGACTCGTAGTGGAAAGACCCTTGATATTTATTATTACCCTAGAGGATCGATGATGCTTAGTTATCTTGAGTCACTTGACGCATCCAATGATGATTTACATTCTGTTCGTATAGTCCGTGAATATGTTGATGTCTTCGATGAGGTGAGGGGTCTACCCCCAAAACGTGAGATAGACTTTCGTATTTATCTTGTAGACAATGCAAAACCTGTATCTCTGCCAGTTGCCACATGGCTCCTCGTGAGAGGAGGGAACTCAATAAGCAAGTAGGGGAGTTGCTTGAGAAGGGGTTCATAAGACGTAGTATATCGGAGTGGGGTGCTCCAGTAGTATTTGCCACGAAGGCGGATGGGTCCCTTAGACTTTGTGTGGACTATAGAGAACTTAATAAGCTTACTAAGAAGAATAAGCACCCACTGCCGAGGATTGACGATCTCTTCGATCAGTTAGTTGGCGCCTCAGTGTTTTCGCAGTTGGACTTAGCCACTGGTTTCCGTCAATTGAGAGTGGCTGAGGATAGCATAGACAAGACTGCCTTTACGACTACGGACGATTTCTATGAGTGGCTTGTGATGCCCTTCGGTTTGACAAACGCCCCCGCATACTTTGTTGACTTGATGAGTAGGGTGTTTAGGGAGTACCTTAATAAATTCGTGGTGGTCTTTGTGGATGACATCTTGATCTTTTCTAAGAGCGAGGAAGGGCATTCCCTACATCTTAGGGAAGTGTTGGAGACCCTTCAAGCGCATAACCTTAAAACTAAATTTTCTAAATGTCACTTTTGGAGGAAGGAAGTGCGATTCTTAGGGCACGTGGTTTCCAAAGAAGGGATAGATGTGGATCCCGCGAAGGTGGTGGCCATCCAAGATTGGAAGTTCCCTAAAAAAGCTACTGAGGTGAGGAGTTTCTTGGGGTTGGCTGGCTACTATAGGAAGTTTATCAAGGACTTCGCAAAGATATCAGCCCCATTGACACGATTGACGAAGAAGAACCTAGTTTTCACGTGGGACGTAGATTGTGATGATGCATTCCAATGTTTAAAGAGAGCTTTGACCACAGCCCCAGTCTTAGTGTTGCCAGATGGGAGTAAGCCATTTACCGTTTATACCGATGCTTGTGGGACAGGACTAGGCGCAGTCTTAATGCAAGAGGGGAGGGTAATAGCCAATGGAGGAAGACAGTTGAGAGTGCATGAGAGAAATTACCCTACACATGACCTAGAGTTGGCCGCTATTGTTTTCGCGCTTAAGTCTGGCGCCATTATCTTCTTGACGAGAAATTCGAATTGTTCACAGACCACAATTCGCTAAAATACTTGTTCTCTCAGAAGGACTTGAACTTAAGGCAGTAAAGGTGGATGGAATTCTTAGCGTCCTACGATTTCGAGATAGCATATACCCCTGGCAAGGGTAACGTGGTGGCAGACGCTTTAAGTAGGAAAAGGTTGTCCTTGGGTCTGTTGTTTGTTGAGCGGCGAAGCTTAGGGTTCATCTCTACGTTTGACTTTAGACCTTCCATTGACTTTGTACCCGGTTTGCTAGCATCTTTAGAGGTCAGACCTACGCTTTTGGGACGGATTGGTGAGGCATAGCGAGATGACCCACAGTTGGTTGAGTTAGTAAAGAAGCTCATAAGGGGGTCGTCATCGAGCCATCTCAGTTGGTATACCCTAGATCATAAGGGTTGGGTACGTAGGGACAGTAGACTTTGTGTACCACGAGACAAGAACTTGAGGAAGAGCATTCTTGATGATGCACATCGTTCGAAGATGACCATTCATCCCGGCGGGGACAAGATGTACATGGACATGAGACGAGTTTACTTTTGGGTCGGTATGAAGAGGGATGTGGCCGAGTTTGTCGCTAGATGCTTGGTGTGCAACCAAGTAAAAGCAGAGCAAAAGAAGCCCGGTGGGTTGCTTCACCCATTGGAGGTCCCACAATGGAAGTGGGAGAGTGTCTCGATGGACTTTGTTGATGAGTTACCAAGATCAAGGAAGGGTAATACGGGGATTTGGGTCATGGTAGACAGACTTACTAAGAGCGCCCATTTCGTTCCCTTGAAGAGTAAGAGGACTGCTTCATGGTTAGCCTCCGTATACATTCGAGAGATAGTTCATTTGCACGGTGTTCCTTCTAACATAGTGAGCGATCGCGATCCTATCTTTACTAGCGAGTTTTGGAAGAGCTTGCTTAGAGAGGTGGAAATAGAGCGTGATGCGACGATTCGACAAGCTCCTACATGCATTATAGGGTCGGAGATTAAGAAGTTGAGGAATCGAGAGGTCAAGCTAGTAAAAGTGCAATGAGGAGATGATGAGAGCGACGCTACTTGGGAGACGGAAGAGAAGATGCGTTCATTGTACCCTTTTCTTTTCGAGGGTATGTCTTTTAATTTCTCCTTTATCGCTTAGCTTGTATTTGTTCTATCTTTAGTATGTCCTCTCACTAGTATCTTTGACCTTTAGATAGGGTAGTCCTATGGTTGAAACATGTGTTTGAGACATATTATGTATGGTGGATGCATGTGGATGCAAGTGTTTGCTAGTGGTTGCTCGTGGATGCATATACACACACTTTAGGCACTAGATCGGCTCAGTCACATTCATATTGCATATTGCATATAAATGGATGTATTTAGTAAAATGAATGTACGTTGAATGTGTGTATCATATGGATGTTTCATTTAAATGAATGGTTGCGCACACATGTAGTAATGATATGTATAGGGTTCTTTGCATACATGATGGATACATGGCACTATCATTATTTGCATTAAGGAGGTCGACTGAATCAATGGACCGCCTGATTTTGCATTAGTATATGGACATATACACACACTATGCATATGTACATGAAAAGCATTAGAAATTTTTTAAGGACCATGGTTGCTAGTGGTTGATGATTGAGTAGATGGATCATTGGATGGTAGGATACGTTCTTCTTGACTTAGAGATTTCGAGGACGAAATCCTTTAAGTAGGGGAGAATGTAACACCCCGTATTTTCTGAGAATATTAAAATAACAAATTAAAGAATAATTTATTTGAAAAGAGGAATGAGAAAAGAATGATGTTTAGCATTGTTCTAAGGTTTGTAAGCAAAAAACTTAGTAGCTCATTTGGTTAGAACATGTGACTTGCATACAAGAGGTACAGAGTTCGATCCCCGCCAGCGCCATATTTTTGTTTTAGGCGAATGGCTAAAAAGTGGCTTAGTGTGAATGCAGCTCAAAAAGTGGTTTAGTGTGAAAATGGTTAATTACCAAGAAGTTATTAAGCCATGAAGTTTGTATGCATATGAGAGAAATATATATATAGATATATTTAAAAACTAAATAAATAAATATTCAAAAAAAAAGTTCAAAACAGCGAATCGGGAGGGGGAATAGCCGAACCGCACCATTTTTAGAGTCAACCCGAGCCCCGCAGGGTCGACTAGAGGTCAATCAAGGGTGTTTGGCTGCCAATCCCGTGGCCCGATTCGCCCTAAGGGCTGATATGGCATCTAAGTGGTCCAGATCAGTTTTAGGGTTAATCCTAAGGCCTAAATAACTTCCTACACCTATATATACACCCTAAGACCTAACCCTAATTCATAAATATTATCTATGACACCATTATGCTGTCAAATTCTCTCTTAAACCTTAGCCGCCGCCTCTAAATCAAATCTTAAGTATTCAACTTCAACTCAAATTAAAGATTAGAGCTTCTACAACAATTCAAGAAGATAAATCAGCAACACCGCAACGTTTCTACACCAATTTCAGTGCATAATTCTATTCTTTAACCACGAAAGGTGAGTACGGTGATTTTCACAATATAATGGGATTAAAAGTAACATGATGAAGTTGTAAAGAGGATTCATATGTATATATGTAATTTAAATCTCATCCAAGTCTTCACCTTTTTGATTCATGTCATCATATGCTCATGTTTCTATGTAAGGTTCATACCTTTATCAGTTTATTCATGTTGAATCTATCATTATGCCTCTATGCCAGTTTACATGCCCCTTTATTTCAAGATGTTGTGTTAATTCCAATTTTCTGTGATTTGATTCTCTCTTCTTATCCCCATTCCTTTTATTTTTGGATCTAGGCTACCTTCGAGCCTATGTTAAAAATACGCGCGAATGCAAATACGTGGGAAAGATGGGAATATGTGAAATATGGAAAATTGGATATTATTGGATATTTTGGATAATTGGATAATATGTGAAATTGGCATATTTGGGTATGAATTACTTGGAATTGATGAAATTGCCTATAATTGTAAATTTGTAATTGAGGCTAATTAATATGTAATTAGTGACAATTTGGAATAGGCAATATTATAAACATGATTATATGTTTAATCGGATATACATGACATGCAAATTGGGTATGGGTGAAATACGATTAATAATAAACCTTTGACACGAGGTTAGGCGCAATTGTGGCGTAAGACTGCCCGGAACCGTCCGGTAAATCCAGCTGCCACAATTGGACGTCTAATGTGAGAGGTCAAAGGAACGAATTGTAGGCGCAATGGTTAATGACACGAGGTTAGACACGGTTTGTGGCGTAAGACTGCCCGGAACCGCCCGGCAAATCTAGCGGCCACAAAGTGTTCGGTCTAATGTAGGAGGTCATGCAACGTTCGTCATAAGAAATGAATTAAGGAATACTAACCATAATAAGACATGGGCATGGTTAGAGGGTTAAGTGGGGTGGCATGTAAATTATGACATGTAAATATGGACTTAACCGGAATAAGATAAGACATGTAAACTATGACATGTAAGTATGGACTTAACCATAGCATGTGTAAGACATGGACATTTAAATTAAAATGGTTACATGGGAGAAAAACCTAGTGGGAACCAAGCATAGGTGGGAGGCTTGTGTCAGATGGGGGACCCGTTTCAACCAGTAATCCGTTTGAGTATCTAATTGGGCCCGGTACTAGGCCGGAGTTGGGGCACGCTTACTGGACTTGAATGTAAGAGGTCAAAACGTAAATAGCGGTGGCAACGCGAGTTAAATGGGTTCATGTGCGTGCATGGGTTCGGGATGGTAGGTAAGACATTGTTGCATCGTGTAGGTATGGCCGTGCATTTTATGTTGGTATCGGGGTTGCCACTTTGGGGAGTGATACACCCCACTGCGGGGCCAGCACGGGTGCCTACGGGGTTTGGGGAGCCAATCGAATGGGTAGGGTAAGGGTACGTTAGCGGTGGTAGGAGGAAGCCGGCACCTACGATAGCAGCTAGGTACAAGTAACTACCAAGTTTGTCATGTGGGTACAGTTAGTGGGAAGGGATCAACCTTTAGTAAATAGAGACTAGTAGATGTGCGGTGTAATTAAGTAATGTGGTGTAACTTAGCAAAAGTGCGGTGTAACGAAATACATGTTGGTTGAGTTGGATAGTCCTTTGGGTGCTAGTCTGATGTTGACTTCGGTCTTCGGGGTTAGTACTTGGAGGGTTGTTCGCTTAGCCAAGGTGTAGGATTAGTACTTAGGAACGGAATCATCTTGTCCATCCTTTTTATCTACCTTATCTATGTTACAGCCATATCATGATGTCTATTTATGTCTTGATCATTTACCTTACCTGTTATTTGTTAAAATTACTGGACTTGCCAAACTTTATGTATGACACGTTTTGTTTCCACCTCTTTTCTTTCCTCCCCCCCCCCTCAGGTTTGCAAGGAGGGAATACTACAGCTTAGTGCCGATTTCTTTCAGTTGCTTGAAGAGAGTTGATGTATCGCTTTGGACTCTCTCATCATTATGGCTTTGCTTATGCTCAGTGGGGATTTATGCATTTATGTTATTTTAGTATTTGCTTCTTTATGTACTTTGAAGTTTTTAGAAAAGACAATTAATCCTGTTGTAATGGTTTTTGGAGACTACTTATGTAAGCTTGTTTTGAAGTTATGATGCAATGAAATAAGTTTTATCTTCCGTTGTGTTTTATTTATTTATTCTTGTAATTTATCTGTTCTATACTACTATAACGCTTCATGACATTAATGCATTCTCTTTGTGAGTGACATTAATGGCCATGGGGTGTTACACAGTGCAACTAAAATACCATTTAGATTTAGATCTGTTTACATTTAGATTAGTGATAACACTGAGTTTTTGGAAAATACCCCATAGATAATTATAGATTTGTGCGATGTTTCATGGTAAAAACTAAAAGGTTGGAAGCATTTATTCGATCCGGGACAGTTAACTCAGATAACACTGCTTTAGTATAAAAAGACAGTCAAAGCACCTGACTGGTTGAATAGCGCAACAGTGTTTGACATACGGCACATACCACACTTCAAAACAGACGGAATATTGGATATAAAGCATGATATTCGTGGTTCCACATAGACCACGCGTATAGCGATATGACGCAGCAGAGTGGTCAAAAAGTCAAATTATCTTAACAAAGATATGAAGCTGTGAAATTAGGGTTTCATGGTTCATTGTTGTTGAATGGTCCTTGATTAAACGTTTACCATGAATTACTTGAGAACATAATGCTAGACCACGTGTCTTCTATTTTTTATTGTCTATTGCATGTTTAGTTGGTTCACACACAAACAAGGTGGAGATTACTATAGTTATGTATGGTTAATTTTTAATTCATGTTTGTTGTTTTATATATTTGACTAAGGCATTTGATGAAATTTTTTATGTTTGTTGTCGGCCTTCAGGGCAAGTTAAGATCTAATAATATAAGGTAATGCTGATCTTGCCCTTCTAGATTTTTCTTTCTTTCAAGTCTATATTAAATTATATGTATACAAGATTGTATCTCTAATCTCTCTAAAATTTTGGTCTTGATGTCCTGAAGTCATGCTTTACCAAGTTTTACGTGCGCTACTTGCATTACTTGGTTTTACATGTGTTATCAGATATGCCATTCAAATCACGTGTTGATGATACAGTAAGAAAACAAGAATTGTTTATGTCCAAATCACGTATTGCAGATTCCAAAAGGCGTGATATGTATACATCACACCAGATGTAGTTAGTTGTACAACTTAATTACGGGAATACGTAAGCATCACACTTAAGCAGCATTGTCCATTGTCTTAAAGAATGTTAAGCTTATCTGTTTTCAGTTATTTCCACTTCCTCACATATATACCAAAGTAAACTTTCAAATTCATTAATCTTTAACATGTAAAAGATCATACCAGTATGTCATACTCTAATTTTCTTGTCCTAAAATCATTTACAAAACGCTATGAAAAACATAAAAACTACTATGCAACTATTTCAGTGTGCGACTATTGAGTTCCAATTTTCAAATTCGTAGGCATTTTTAACCTGAAAATTTGAAATAATCGATAATAACTTTTCTTGAAATGATTTGTTAAACGTTCTCAAATTTTTCTTACTAGTGACTTACCAACTTATTTTTTACTTTAGGTCAAAATTTTGAATTATTTAGATATACCATGAGTTTTGCAGTGTTCTCTGATACGTTCATACTTCTAATATTATTAAAATGCTTTCTTGCCAAGGAACCATGAATATCTTCACATTAGAAAATAATAATAAAGAAGTATGAAGAGAAAGAAACAAAAAAAGACAAAATGACAAAGCAGGTTATTATATTTGTATGATACAATATGAGGGCAATAAGGTGTACTATATGATATATATGAAATAGAAAAAAACTCACTCTTAGCCTATTGTAATATAGCATTTGACGTAACATACAATAATTAAAAGGAACATGTTCCCTACCATACAAATGTACATCTAAATGTATATAATTTTAGTAATATTTTAGCTCTAGATTCTAGATTCTTCAATTCAATTATGTTGTTACTTCTTTTTACCATTTTATGCCTCTCCTTTAAACTGAAATTGAGATTCAACAATAATTTTGTTTTAAGATTAGTAGCTGACTTTTGATAAACTATTGATTATTGCTTAGTTTGATCAATTTTATTCATTCTTGTTCGACCAACTCTCACTTTTTCTATATCGATAGTTGCATACACTTTCTCTGATTCTTTTGAAATACCCACCATGTTTTGAAATTCCTCAATTAACTATCATGTAGACCTAATTAATCTATGTATATGTTGAATTGATTGAGGCCCAATTCATCGAAAACAATATTTAATTTGTCGAAAATGATATTTAATTTTATATATAATGTACGGTTAGTTGGATTGAATGTTTAAAATATATGTACATGCGTTTAAATTCATATATGTACCATTAGGGATTGAAGAGCACCAACCGTAATATATTATATTTATAAAGCCTTAGAGAGTTTTTTCGGCCTTGTCTGATAAGTATTATATACAATTGTTATGTGAATGTTTGTTTTATTAACAGAACGGACATTTATATTCGTCATATACAATATTTGTTGGATTTGTCCTTTGTATTGGACACAATAACGAAATTAAATCTAGTAACTCATTTAATTTTAAACGTTTCTCAAAATTTCGAAAGCGTTTCCTTTATGTTCGCTGTGTACACGCAATTGTGTACTGTCCAGGGAACTAAAGCGAAGTGCTGCTGAAATTTTGTTGAATCGTTTAAATTGAAAAGATTTACGTGATTTAATTATGTTATTGTATTTGTAATGGGAGGTAGGATGACCCACCAGCAACGTGTAAATGATCCATATACCAACAGAATCTTTGGAATACACTGTTCCTCTTGTAGTGTTGGTATAAAAGTTTGAATGTATCCAAAGCTCTAAAATGTAGCTGAAAGACATGGAATATTACTGAAAAGACATGAACTTAGAAACCACAAATTAGATTTTTAATTTATTAAATATTAGATCCAAAGATTTAATCAAAGTAGGGAAGGCTATCCTTGCGATGCAACATGCTAACATAAAGTAGAAAGCTAGTTCTATTTAATTGCTTGGTCGAAGAAAAATAATTCATGGCCTATTATATTTGATATATCAGGTCGGTATGTCTTCTAGCGTAGACAAACAGTGGATGAAAGAATCCATTTGCAGAACTTTGCGATATTTGGAAGGAGTGCAGGAGTATATAAATTTTGTTGAAGAAAATGGTGGTAATAAGGAAATCTATTCTTGTCCTTGCGTTAAATGTCAGAATATGATGAAAAATATTAAATTAGAGGATATTCATTTTCATTTTCTTAGATGGGGAATTGATCAAACGTATACCATTTGGCATTTTCATGGAGAAGGATTGACGGGAAAGGAAAAACAACCCATCAGTCAAGCTATGCATGTCGATGATGGCGAATATCCCAGAATGGAAGATTTAATCAATGATGCCGATAAATTTCATAATTTTCAATCAACAAGTCACTTCCACGATAATGTTGACGAACCGCCAATCATTGATGTTTACTGGCAGACTGATCAAAGTAAGAAGTATAAATCGCTTTTTGATAGTGCAAAAGAGCCATTGTATCCTTTTTTCCAAAAGGGATAACAAAATTGTACGCCATTGTGAAGCTGAATGGTTTGAAAACACAGTATGGTTTTTCCGACAATGGTGTGACCGCACTCCTCGAATTTATAAACGAGTTAATTCCTGAAGGTAACAGACTACCAGCAAAATATTTGGACATGAAGAAGATAATTATACTAGTTAGGATGGATTATAGATCTTATGATGCTTGCATTAATGACTGCATGATATAATGGAAAGATGGTGCAAACAGAGTTTCTGGTAGAATTTGCAACGAACCAAGATATAAGACAACATTTAGCGAAGAAAAAAGGGCTACCAAGGTAGCATACAAGAATTTGAGACATTTCCCTTTAATTTCCAGATTGAGGAGACTTTATACAATACCATGGATAGCATAAGCTATGAATTGGAATAGTCATGCAAAATCAGATCCAACTGCAATGCGTCACCCATGCGACACTTCATAGTGGCGAACTATAGATTCTTTTGATAAAACATTTGTCGTTGAACGATGAAATGTTACACTGGGAAACTCAACGGATGGTTTCATTCCACATGCATCTCTAGGTACCTAGTACAGTTGTTGGCCAGTAATTGTAGAACCATATAATCTTCCTTCATCGATGTGCATGAAAAGAGAGTTTTCAATGTTGACACTGTTAATCGCTAGACCAAAACAACCAGGGAAGGATATTGATTTTTATCTACAACCGTTGATAGACGAGTTAAAGCAGCTATGGGAAGGAGTAATGACTTTTGACTCGTTTAACAAAAATTATTTCACAATGAGAGCTAGGGTGTTGTGGCCAATTCACGATCATCCTCCATTTGGGACATTATCGAGGTGTACAACTCATTGTTATTTTGCGTGTCCTACATGTGGAGAAGAAACATGTTCTTATTATCTTTCTGCTAGTAAGAAGATGTGTTACATGGATCATCGAAGGTTCCTTCCTTCCAAACATAAGTTTCATGATGAAAAAACAAATTTTAATAATAAACTTGAGCATCGTCGTCCTCCAAGGTCACTGAATGGTTATCAAGTTGAAGAGAAGGTAGCGAATATTAAGATGAAAGTTGGTAAAGAAAAACCTAAAATTGGTCGAAAACGAAAAAAAATTGAAGAAGAAGAATATAAAAATATTCCTTCATGGTACAAGAGGTCCATCCTCTTTAATTTGTCGTATTGGAAAGCAAATTTGGTCCGACATAATATTGATATTATACATACAGAAAAGAATGTCACTGAACATCTCATTAGCACAATTTTAGGTCATAAAGACAAATCAAAAGATGGCTTCAATATACGGAAGGATTTGAAAAACATGGGTATAAAACAAAAATTGTGGGTGATGGAAGATCTTGAAACAAATAAAATAGCCATGCCGAAACCTACTTTCACCTTAAACAAGGAAGAAAAGTTACGATTTTGCACCATTTTGAGAAACTTGAAAGTACCTAGCAAATTCTCTTCAAACTTCCATAATAATGTGAGCATCAATCATGTTGAACCGACAAATATGAAATCGCATGATTATCACGTCATAGTGCAACTATTACTTACTGTACTGCTATAGCATTGTTATTCGCAACATAAGGATCTACGTAATGTTATACATCGCATGAGTCTATTCTTTTACACTTTATGCTCAAAGGCGATAAATAGGGAACATCTATTAAAAGCAAAGGCTAGTTTGGTAGAAGTCATGTGTGTGCTTGAGAAACATTTTTCACCTGCATTTTTTGATATCAGCATCCATCTTATGGTCAATTTAGCCGATGAAGCATTGACTTGCGGTCCTGTTAGATACAGGTGGATGTATCCTTTTGAACAATAAATTAATAATTTCACTTTTATTCACTATCGTTCGATTTAAACAACTATTGATTATTTATAATTTATATCTTTCATAGGTTGATGAAAATATATAAAGGATATGTTTGCAACAAAGATATATTGAAGGGTGTATCGTGGAAGGATCTAGTCTTTATTGCATGGAGTATATGACGAAAGTAGGCGACAACACTCATAAACATACCCGTGAGTTGTTTTTAGACGATGATGACGAGTTTGCTAGTGAGATGCCTGTAGATAATGGTAAAGATATAATCTAACCCAAGTGCAGTATGAACAAGTTTGTAGATGGGTCCTTAATAAGCACGATGGGTTGGAAGAATGGGAGAAGTAAGTTTAAAAATTTGTCTTGAATTTCCATTAGCATAAATCAATTTACTTATACGTTTTAAAATTTATGTGTTGTAGGAGGTATGAAATCTGCGAAGGCCCGCCCCGCACCAACCGACATTTACTCCAAAGGTGCGCTGTACACATGTCCAGTTAGCACGGAACTGGTCGTCAGAAGGGAAAAGGAAGAAAGAAATGAACATGCAAAGAACCTGTAGAATGTCTCACAGCACATAGGATACAATATAATAATAACAAACTTGACATAAAACAGGTGATACAGTACATAAGCAAAAACAACTAACATAGCAGCGGAAAATGTAAGTACAGCTTATGATCCAAAGTTAAACATTATTACAACTTTTCAAACTGTCTCAAAGCAAAAGCAAGATAAAGGAGGTACACTACTAATGCCCAAGTAGCGACCACCAACGACACAGGGAGAATATATATATATATATCATACGTGGAAGCCTCCTGCCCACCTTCGAATCAGCTACTCGCGCATCACCAGCTAACCTGTCTCTAGTCTGATCGTGTGAGCACCCAGAGTAATAAGAGGAGACATAAAACTCTGGGTCAGACATAAAGCCTGGTATGAGCGATAAACATCTAAAGTGAACAATAACAGGTAGACTAAAACATACCTGAACCTGGACCTGCAACCAAAGAGTTAGCACTACATACTGTACAACACTCTAAGGTGCCATATCAAAAGGTGTAAAGATACAGAGGTGGGGGTGTGCATGTCATAGTGATGGCAAACAATCAAACATAGCATCCATCCTCACATCTCTCACTCAGTGCGTAAAGCATACGATATTCACCACTTCGATCACCCATCCTTGCTACGATCACTTTGCCCCATGAAGTCATAAATGGCTTCACTGCACTGATAACGTAGCCACTAATCCTTCGCTATGTCCACTTGCCCCATGGAGTTATTCAGCCCATCTGCGCTGGCTCATAGCCTTACCAATCCTTTACTATGTCCACTTGCCCCATGGAGTCATTCACCCCATCTGCGCTGGCTCATAGTCTTGCTACGCATCACCTTGCCCCTCAAGTCATAATGACTCTACTGCACTGATAACGTAGTCTTGCTACCATCACCTTGCCCCTCAAGTCGCAATGACTCTACTGCACTGATAAGTAGCCCATCATCCATTTTTAGTGGTGAATCGAAGTTATGAACATCGACGACTCCTTAGCACAAGTCCCGCAGCAAAGCCCAACCATGAAGTGAACTCATTGGTTCCCAATTGGATCCTGAGCTCTAACTTCCCATATTGGACTACCTTTGCATCTCGGGTTATTGGTCAATACTGGGTCGGGTCGGATTCTCTTCAAGCTATCGGTTCGGGTCGGGTGTCTACTGCGTTGCGTCGGTTCGGGTCTTCCTCTGGGAACAGTTCGGTTCGGGTTCACCGCATCGCGTCGGTTCGGGTCGGGTGTCTCACTTCGGGTCGGGTCGGGTGCCATCTCCCATTCAGTTCGTGCTTCCGCTCCGATCCCTCCTTCTTTATCCAATCCGATCCCTCCTCCTTTATCCGATCCGATCCCAGTTCAGTTAGCGTGGCCTTCCTTTTTGCCAATTTTCTCAAGTGTCAGGTTCCGATCCGATCGAATCCCTTGCCCAGTTCAACTTATCCGATCCGAGCCCCCATATCCGATCTGATCCGAAACCTGCACTGTTTCCTGAAGCTTTTCCAGCAAGTGTTTACGTCGTTCGACGACGTTTTCGACCATTCTAACTATTGAAATCAATCACAAAGCATATCATACAGTCATAGCAACATGCATAATCAATCACAAACATCAAAACATCAACATGATAGGTTAAAATGGATCGAACATACCCAAAATCCCATATTTCCCCTTAAGCATGTTTAGGTGAAACTAATGATAGGATTAGCAAAACTTAACCAAATTAACCCAAATTCATATCAGAGGTCTAAAACATCATTTAAGAATTTATGAATATTTTTCCATAATTTTATCATGTTTAAATTATCTAATTAACACTAATTACCCTTAATTAGCCATAATTAGTGCAAAACTATGCAAATCACTCACCTTAGCCACAAATAAACTAAGATCTGAAATAAATCTCTGATTTGATGCAAATCCCAATGCTAAACAGCAGCTCCAATGTTGATTTGGTGTAGATCTTCCTTGATTAGATGTTGCTAAGCTTAATCCTTGATCAAAAGATGATTTGGAGGTGATTTAGAGGTTGGAGGCCATTTTTAGGGTTCCTTGGTGATAAGTGGAGGCTAGAAAACTGAAATGGAATGATTCTCTACTTCATTTCAGCCTCCCCATAACCCTAATCCCGAAATGGGTTATGGGCCTACTCACTAATCACCCTATTTGGCCCGGTTAAGCAGTTTTTCACCCTCCAAACTTTATTTCAGCCATATCTCCCAAACGGTAAGTCCGTTTGTCTATTATGACCACTCTACGGAAAGGTAAACCATCAAACGAATCTAATGGAAGTGGTTTCAGGTCAAAATTCCTTTCCAATCAAAAGCTATGGCCAAAACAAGATCAACTAGGGGCAAAATGGTCATTTAAAAATCGACATAAATCATAGGCATGGGAAATTACTCTAATAGATGTTTCCCAAAGTTACATGACCATACGACTTCATACGGGAAAGAAATAAATATTCTACGATCCCCAATGCGTAGAATGCGGGTTATTACATTCTCCCCCCCTTAAGAAATTTCGCCCCCGAAATTCCCTAATCAAAACACACACAAAGGGTCCTGCATGCCTATCAACCATAAAACAACTATCAAACATGCAAAACAAGTAAGGTAAGTCTACCCTAGCATGCGGAATAACTAAATTTCGAAGTAAATCTTACAAGGCAAAGAGTTCTGGATACGCCTTCCTGATGCTCTCCTCTGTCTCCCAAGTACAATCATTCTCGTTCTCGCCCCACTGAACCTTGACTAGCTTCACCGCCTTCCTTCGAAGTTGCTTCGTATCGTGCCCCACAATACGAATCGGCTTACGGTTCCCAACCACCTCAGGTTCTACTTCGAAGTCCTCTAACTGATCAGGTGAAATAGTCATATCTGAGTCGTGAATGAACTTCCTTAGTTGGGAAACATGAAATACATTGTGAACTCCCGCCATCTTCTCTGGTAAGCCAACTCTATATGCCAAATTCCCGACTAGTTCAAGAACAGGGAATGGGCCAACAAATTTTGGTGCTAACTTGCCTCTCCTGCCAAATCGTATCACGCTCTTCAACGGAGAAATCTTGACAAACACTAAGTCACCAATGGAGAATTTTAAGTCTCTTCTCCTCTTATCCGCATAACTCTTCTGCCTATCTTGGGCAGCCTTCATTCGTTGTTGAATGGTCTTAATATTATCTGAAGTTTCCCTCACCACATCTGGTCCAAGCATAAACTTCTCGCCAGTCTCTATCCAACATGATGGTGAGTTGCACGGTCTTCCGTACAAAGCTTCATATGGAGCCATACCGATACTGGATTGGTAGCTATTATTATATGCAAACTCTACTAGATGCAAACGGTCATCCCATGATCCACCAAAATCCAATATACAAGATCTCAAGAGATCTTCTAATATACGATTCACCCTCTCCGTCTGACCGTCGGTTTGAGGATGATATGCGGTACTGAGATGTAATTCTGACCATAGAGCCTCTTGTAAGCTCTTCCAAAACCCACTAGTGAACAACGGGTCTCGGTCACTCACAATGTTTTAGGTACTCCATGAAATCTCACTACCCACTTCATATACAATTCTGCCAACTTGGCTGCCGTTCTGGTCGATTTGACTGGTATAAATTTTGCACTTTTAGTCAATCGATCCACAATTACCCAAATGCTATCATGTCCCGATCTAGTCCTTGGTAAACCATCGATGAAATCCATCGAGATTTGCTCCCATTTCCATTCGGGAATTTCTAATGGTTGCAACAACCCACTAGGCTTCTTTTGCTCGGCTTTAACTAGCTGGCAATTCATGCATTTGGATATAAATTTCCCAACGTCTCTTTTCATTCCTTCCCAGTAGTAAGTCTGCTTCATGTCTCGATACATCTTATTACCACCGGGGTGTATGGTCAGTTTTGAGTGATGACATTCTCTAAGCACTTCATCTCTCAAACCATTCACGTTGGGTACAACTAGTCTTCCATTCTTTCGAAGCCATCCATCTCGATCAAGCCCATACACATCCATCTCCTCACTGTCGATGTCCATCTCTAACTTGGAGATGATTTCCAATAAATTAGGATCGTCCCTCTGGCCGGAACCAACCCGCTCTATCAAAGTGGATCTGATCGTCAAACTAGCTAGCATGACTGGATCCAATTCGCACTTTGGTCTGAAATCAAACCCCGCGATATACTCCAGTTGCTTCCATTCAAGAAACATTGCCCCAAAACTGGCATGCCTCCTACTCAAGGCATCGGCTACCGCATTACCTTTCCCAGGTGTATATGCGATCTCAAAATCATACGAAGCCAAGAACTCTAACCATCTCTGCTGACGGAGATTCAGATCTTTCTGGGAGAAAAGATACTTTAACGACTTATGATCGGTAAACAGCTCAAATCTTTCTCCCAAGAGATAATGTCTCCACATCTTCAGCGCAAACACGATCGCTGCTAATTCCAAATCATGGGTAGGATACTTCTTCTCATGCGGCTTTAGCTGTCGACTAGCATAAGCTACAACCCTACCTCCTTGCATCAGTACAGCACCTAGTCCGGTACCACAAGCATCCGTGTATACCGTCATCTCTTCATTCCCTTTAGGAATGACTAGCACTGGCGCACGGGTCAACCTTTCCTTTAGACTCATGAATGCATTCTCACACACTCCGTCCCAGACGAAGGACTGATTCTTCTTAGTCAACTGAGTCAATGGTGCTGCTATCTTGGAGAAGTCCTGGATAAACTTACGATAATATCCAGCTAATCCCAAGAAACTTCTTACATCTGTTGCATTCTTGGGCGTAGGCCAATCCTGTACCGTAGCCACCTTCGCAGGGTCCACGGCAATACCACTCTCTGAAACAACATGACCCAAGAATCTCACTTCACTTCTCCAAAAGTGACACTTAGAGAATTTCGCTTTCAATTGGTGTTTCCTCAACACCTCCATCACTATCCTCAAGTGTCCCTTGTGTTCCTCCTCTGTCCTTGAGTAAACAAGGATATCATCCACGAACACAAGAACAAACTTATTCAACTGATCTCTGAATACTCGATTCATAAGATCCACAAAGTAGGCTGGTGCATTGGTCAACCCAAATGGCATGACCAACCACTCATAAAATCCAGACGGCGTCCTAAATGTCGTTTTCGGAACACTCTCATCTGCTACTCGAAGCTGATGAAATCCTGTCGCGAGGTCCAACAGGGAGAACACTCTTGCTCCTTCCAGTTGATCAAACAAATCATCTATCCGCGGTAGAGGATACTTATTCTTCCTCGTTACCTTATTCAACTCACGATAGTCCACACACAAACGAAGGGAACCATCTGCCTTAGTGGCAAACACAACTGGTTCTCTACACTCGGAGACGCTCCTTCTAATAAATCCCTTCTTCAAAAGATTGCTGACTTGCACCCCGAGCTCTCGTTGCTCCCTTGGTGCCATACGACGAAGTGGCATTACTATAGGTCTGGCATCTTTCACTAAATTAATGCGGAACTCAATCTCTCGGTGTGGTGGAAGCCCGGTCACCTCCTCGAAGACGTCCGGATACTGGCCAACCACGGGCACATCTGACAACTCATCCTGCGGGATGTCGAGGGAATTTACAAAACTAGCCATAACCCCATCACTAGGTAGACTACCAAACACTACCCTCCGCCCATCATCCGCCCTCACTGTCACCAAAAAGCCCTCACAGTCTACCACCACCCCGTATCTTTGGAGCCAATCGACTCCCAATATAAATTCATACCCAGTAAAGCCCAAAACAAAGCAATCACAAACAAACTTACATCCATGACTCGATAAGACCAAATTCCTGCAAATCATACTAAGGCTAGTCGAACCACCAATCGGGTTCGTCACAACCATGGTCTATCGACTATCTCGGGTTCCAGTCCCAACCTATCTACCAGGTCACTAGATATGAAGGAACGGGAAGCCCCAGAATCAAACAAAACTCGAACTGGTACATCATAAATAGAAAGCATACCTTGAATAACAACATTCTTTCCATTCTCCGCCGCAGTTGGGGCATTCGACGAAGAAGGAACAGCATCAATAGCATATGCTTTCACAATCTGCTTCTCCTTAAGAGGTTGCGGACACTTATCCTTGAAATGTCCCACTTGACCACAGTTGAAGCACTTCTTATCCGCTGGCTTAGCCCGACAATCTTTAGCATAATGGCCCTTCTTACCACAGCTGAAGGACTCAACATCCTTCTTGTTCTTTTTCTGGCCACCCTTAGATTGGTCCTGCTTCCTCTTATTCTGAGAGTTATTCTTGCCTCCACCGCCTGCTTGCGGCTTTGGCCCTTCTGCAGATGCAGCCTCAGTCTTTGACTTAGGGTAAAGACTCTCTGATCTCAAAGCTTTCCCCACAATCGATTCAAAAGTCTCATCGATGTGATTGATAAGCCTTTCCCCCAAGTATCCATTCAAACCAGTAATGAACTTCTCATTCTTCTTCTCAGCAGTATCGATAAGAGATAGTCCATACTTCGACAAAGTGTCGAATTCAGCAATATAGTCAGAGACTGCCCTACCACTCTGCTTGAGTTCCAAGAACCTCTTGAACAACACTGACTTCTGGGCAACTAGAATGAACTTCTCGCTAAAGCGAGCCTTGAAATGATCCCAAGTAACCTGATCTTCTGGAGTAGCTGTTCTAATGGCATTCCACCAATTCATCGCTCGCCCTTGCAGCTGATGAGACGCTAGCCTTCTCTTCATCGCATCCTCAAGACCCAAGTCATCGAAGATACGGTCGCAGCTGTCCATCCAATCTTGAACATCAGTGGCCGACTCCATCCCGTGGAACGGCTTCCCACCAAGGTTAGTGTAATCCTTGCACAACTTGGCGAAATCGACCCTAGGCGCCTGCACTACTGGGCCAACACCAATTCCGGGATTAGGAACTGCCCCTTGCACTTCTCTAAGCATGTCTCTCATGAGGTCAGTAAACATCGCCCTCATGTCAGCGGCATTCCCATGGTTGGTCCCTCTACCAGCACCCCTTGTGTCTCGACTCATCGTCAATCTAAAAAAAGGGAAACGATTAACGACCCCATAGTGGTGCTAGTGCAGTACGACTTCATTCTTATACTACCAATAGTATATACATATATAGCTTTTGAAAACCAAAGTAATCACAAATACGCGCTCTCATATATGTACTATCTCTCCCTAGTGTCTTTCCCTAGGTTAACTACGCAACCTAGAGCTCTGATACCAAGTGTGACGGCCTGCCCCGCACCAACCGACATTTACTCCAAAGGTGCGCTGTACACATGTCCAGTTAGCACGGAACGGGTCGTCAGAAGGGAAAAGGAAGAAAGAAATGAACATGCAAAGAACCTGTAGAATGTATCACAGCGCATAGGATAAAATATAATAATAACATACTTGACACAAAACAGGTGAGACAGTACATAAGCTGAAACAACTAACATAGCAGCGGAAAATCTAAGTACAGCTTATGATCCAAAGTTAAACATTATTACAACTTTTCAAACTGTCTCAAAGCAAAAGCAAGATAAAGGAGGTACACTACTAATGCCCAAGTAGCGACCACCAACGACACAGGGAGAATATATATATATATATATATATCATACTAGGAAGCCTCATGCCCGCCTTCGAATCAGCTACTCACGCATCACTAGCTAACCTGTCTCTAGTCTGCTCGTGTGAGCACCCAGAGTAATAAGAGGAGACATAAAACTCTGGGTCAGACATAAAGCCTGGTATGAGCGATAAGCATCTAAAGTGAACAATAACAGGTAGACTAAAACATACCTGAACCTGGACCTGCAACCAAAGAGTTAGCACTACATACTGTACAACACTCTAAGGTGCCATAGGAAAAGGTGTAAATATACGGAGGTGTGGGTGTGCATGTCATAGTGATGGCAAACAATCAAACATAGCATTCATCCTCACATCTCTCACTCAGTGCGTAAAGCATACGATATTCACCACTTCGATCACCCATCCTTGCTACGATCACTTTGCCACATGAAGTCATAAATGACTTCACTGCACTGATAACGTAGCCACTAATCCTTCGCTATGTCCACTTGCCCCATGGAGTTATTCACCCCATCCGCGCTGGCTCATAGCCTTACCAATCCTTTACTATGTCCACTTGCCCCATGGAGTCATTCACCCCATCTGCGCTGGCTCATAGTCTTACTACGCATCACCTTGCCCCTCAAGTCATAATGACTCTACTGCACTGATAACGTAGTCTTGCTACCATCACCTTGCTCCTCGAGTCGCAATGACTCTACTGCACTGATAAGTAGCCCATCATCCATTTTTAGTGGTGAATCGAAGTTATGAACATCGACGACTCCTTAGCCCACGTCCCGCAGCAAAACCCAACCATGAAGTGAACTCATTGGTTCCCAATTGGATCCTGAGCTCTAACTTCCCATATTGGACTACCTTTGCATCTCGGGTTATTGGTCAATACTGGGTCGGATCGGATTCTCTTCAAGCTATCGGTTCGGGTCGGGTGTCTACTGCGTTGCGTCGGTTCGGGTCTTCCTCTGGGAACAGTTCAGTTCGGGTTCACCGCATCGCGTCGGTTCCGGTCGGGTGTCTCACTTCGGGTCGGGTCGGGTGCCATCTCCCATTCAGTTCGTGCTTCCGCTCCGATCCCTCCTTCTTTATCCGATCCGATCCCTCCTCCTTTATCCGATCCGATCCCAGTTCAGTTAGCGTGGCCTTCCTTTTTGCCAATTTTCTCAAGTGTCAGGTTCCGATCCGATCGAATCCCTTGCCCAGTTCAACTTATCCGATCCGAGCTCCCATATCCGATCCGATCCGAAACCTGCACTGTTTCCTGAAGCTTTTCCAGCAAGTGTTTACGCCGTTCGACGACGTTTTCGACCATTCTAACTATTGAAATCAATCACAAAGCATATCATACAGTCATAGCAACATGCATAATCAATCACAAACATCAAAACATCAACATGATAGGTTAAAATGGATCGAACATACCCAAAATCCCATATTTCCCCTTAAGCATGTTTAGGTGAAACTAATGATAGGATTAGCAAAACTTAACCAAATTAACCCAAATTCATATCAGAGGTCTAAAACATCATTTAAGAATTTATGAACATTTTTCCAGAATTTTATCATGTTTAAATTCGCTAATTAACACTAATTACACTTAATTAGCCATAATTAGTGCAAAACTATGCAAATCACTCACCTTAGCCACAAATAAACTAAGATCTGAAATAAATCTCTGATTTGATGCAAATCCCAATGCTAAACAACAGCTCCAATGTTGATTTGGTGTAGATCTTCCTTGATTAGATGTTGCTAAGCTTAATCCTTGATCAAAAAATGATTTGGAGGTGATTTAGAGGTTGGAGGCCATTTTTAGGGTTCCTTGGTGATAAGTGGAGGCTAGAAAACTGAAATGGAATGATTCTTTACTTCATTTCAGCCTCCCCATAACCCTAATACCGAAATGGGTTATGGGCCTACTCACTAATCACCCTATTTGGCCCGGTTAAGCAGTTTTTCACCCTTCAAACCTTATTTCAGCCATATCTCACAAACGGTAAGTCCGTTTGTCTATTATGACCACTCTACGGAAAGGTAAACCATCAAACGAATCTAATGGAAGTGGTTTCAGGTCAAAATTCCTTTTCAATCAAAAGCTATGGCCAAAAAAAGATCAACTAGGGGTAAAATGGTCATTTAAAAATCGACAAAAATCATAGGCATGACAAATTACTCTAATAGATGTTTCCCAAAGTTACATGACCATACGACTTCATACGGGAAAGAAATAAATATTCTACGATCCCCAATGCGTAGAATGCGGGTTATTACAAAATCTATGTGAAAAATAATAAATCACAATCTCGTGGTGGAGTTATTCCTATAGAAACTTGTCAAAGTTTAACTCTATGGTTACGTGACGAGGTAAATATAACATCGTATTAAATATTTCACGTGCATTTAACTGATCTTACTCCTTCATGACTATACTTCCCATATATTATTTTTTGTTAGTTGGCGAGGATCGACGATGTTGATCCAACTCTTTGGCGGCTGGTGAATGGGCTGATGTTCAAGGCACGCAGTTATGTGAAGTACCAAGCAAACGGATTCAGATTTTCCTCGAAAAGTTACGAAGAGCGGTTGCTAACACAAGACGGTGTTGTATGTATGAGAGCAATTACCAATTTTAGAGTGAGCAGGAAGGACAAAAATTACAAGGAAGCAGAAACCAAGTATTATGGAGTTACTCAATAAATAATTGAGTTGGATTACATTGACTTTAAACAAACGTTTTTCTATTGTGATTGGGTAAAGGTTGAAGACAAGGTCAGTGATTGCAAGATTGATCCCATTTCAAACTTGATCATGGTTAACTTACGAAAATTGAAGAATAAAGACAGAGTGAACGATGAGCCGTTTATTCTTGCATAGGAAGTAACTCAAGTGTTCTACTTGAAACATTTAAAAAATGATAGATGGTTTGTGGTTTTACACACACCAAAATGGTTGACTAGTAATGTGGATGACATTGAGTTTCCTACTATTTACCAATCAGCTTTTGAAGATAATGAGAAGTTAGAAGACCTTGCAAAATGTGTTTGTTGATATTAAATGCATTTCTTACGGGAATTGAGTGGAAGCATTTCCTTGATGTATGAAGTGACTAGAAATTGCATAAAAAAAAATGTTATTTTTCATTTGAATTGTTAATTTTCACTTGCTATTTTTCACTTATGCGTAATAGGGGTTTTAGTAATTGATAAGTTTCTTGAATTAACCATATGACATACTACTATTCATTGCATGGTCAGTACACATTCAATATGAATTTCATTTTTTGTACTTGCAGCAAATTATTGGTCTTCATAATGTTGCTAAAATCCAAAAAAGACCGCTTACGTCACCTTTATTTTAATTTGACTAATTAACAAGCACACATAAAATTGCTCTGTCCAATTTATTTGCCTTTGGTATCTTACATTTTTGGTCTATCGAGACAAATCAAGTTATGCATTTTGTATAATATATGCTGTGCACGTGAAGCAGTCTTTATTCATTTCTTTTTATCCTATATTTAAGTCTTAATTTATTCATTTTTTTTAACTATTAGCAAATGTAAACTGAATATTTTTGTTTATGTTTATCCTCATCGTTGTTGTATTTAACATTACATTGGAACCAAATCTCCGTTGCTTTCCATGTGCATATATTCTTACACTATCTACCTTATATATCTTTATGATGTCTCTTTTGTCAAAATCATGTTTCTTACTTGATATTCTACAATTGTGGTTAATGCCTTAGCGACCAGGAAGAAAAATAATGTATCTACAATCATGGTTTGCCACAAGTAGATGGACATTGTTGGTTGATTATCTATAATTGAAACTCAGTAAATGATATTCTTATTAATGATAAATTTTCAAGTTATGCACTTGCATAAGTTCTGAAGTATAATAGTTACTGATTGTGTTTTGAATTTGATGTTACTACTTTGGTCACTTACCTAAAATAACAGTCTTTTGTTACTGGTTCACCATTATGGTATGCTAATGTTTATGGTATGCTAATGTTTATGCGTTATATCTTGATAAATGCCGAATATCATGATAAATGTGTTCACCATTATGGTATGCTAATGTTTATGCATTAATAGTATTTTAACATGGTTTAGTTATAGAAATATATTAATATAAATACCTTTATTTAAAACATAATAGCATGTTGATGTATCATTATACCTTCTGTAGCCGACACTTATGTTTTTTTTTTGGGGTTGTTAAAGAGACTCCACTATTGGTTAAGAAGGAGACAATTTTAAGGGGACCTCACCTTAAAAAAAATGTTAAGGGAGGGATTTTTTATTTTATTTTAAAATAAGCATGGACAAAACTGCCTCTTGTAACCTTAATTAATTAGACAAGCAGTGATTAACTATATTTTAATTTGTTAATTACTTCTCATAATTTCAGGATGAGTTTTGGATATGTTTGATATTGACTTTCTTTGGAGACTTGCCTGGAATCATCCACGTTATTTATATCACCACCAAATAGAAGGCACATGCAACTGTAATTATCATTTTTTTACTTTTTATTATTATTATTAAATATATATGAGTGATAAATGCATGATTTAAACTGGATTATTGAGAATATATGATCTTTATTTGAATTAGGGGGAATTGAAAGAGGTGGATCTTTGTCTGATTGTTATTTCTTTTTATTTTCCTTTTAAGTTGAAATATAGAAGGTCACTGTATTTTGTTTCTAAATTTATTTTGCAATTTGCAGAGTTAATTATTCATTTATCTTATTAGACTAAGAAGTGTTGATAAGTGATGGTCTGACTTATGCGTTTGAATTCATGCAAGTGTATTCTGACTTATCTTAAAGTGATTAAATTTATATAGTTATGTGCAGATGGGCATTAGTTTTGCTCTATTAGGGAAGGCTTATGTGTTATGTATTTGTATGTATATGGGTGATGCTAGTGTGAGTTTCTTTGTATGTATATATGCAGGTATAAGAGGATTATAGGGATAGTACTGGAATTTTTAATTATATGTGTGCTGGAAATTATATGCCTCTGTTTCGTCATTCAATTTGCTGCTTGCTAGATATTTATTGTAAATTGTCTTAATCTCAATCAAGTATTTATTTGAAACAACCGTTTGGAAGTTCTAAGTATAATAATATGTGGAGGAGTATATGCTGTCTGATAATGATAATTTTCTTTTCTTAAAAAAATAGAAAATCTACCGGAGAGGACTTCTCCAACCTTGCCTCAAAGCAAAGTTAAATCTTATACTACTTTCCTATTTTTGATTTTATAGAGTATCAAATTATATGATATTGATAAGAGTCCTATACGAATAAATGTACCACTAACTGTACAACTCTCAAATAGTTAGCGCAACAATGCTATATTAGAAGATTGATATTTTGTGTTAAAGTCATCAAAATTGAAGTTCATCCATTTGTTTTGCTCCTAACTTTTGGTTTTTCTATATTTTCTGCATTTCTCCCCTACCCGTTCGTACCTCCACAAGCTATCTAACTAATTTATTTCTTACTTTCACTCTTGGATCGTCCACTTTACATTGATTGCTTTTCAATGATGATGCCTTGTTTCATACTTTTTTGAAGTTCTGTTTTCTTTAAACTTATTTTGATTTTTCTCAATTCCACTATTTGATGCAGTTTACTTTGTACCAGAAAAAATTAGACAAATAATATGCTTCCTATTGATATAAAAAGTCTATGTTCACTTGCATTGTTATTATCCAGGTAGTAGTCAATTATTCAATTGCAATATTACAATGCTTAATTGTTAATTATATAAATTTTCTAATTTTGAAGCATCAGCCAATCATTTTCAAAATAGAACCTTGACTTCTATATTTGGTGGTTAGGTAACTTATTAACTTTTTATACGCAAAATTAATTTCCCTTTTTTTAACAATTTCAGTAATGTTTAGTGCTTAAAGTTTATATAGTCATTTTTCCCCCGTCTCTTTTTTCTTCCTTTCTAAATTATTTATGTTACGTGCCCAAACTTTTGTCATAATTTCCATTCACATCTTTTACTTCTACGATACTCTATTTGACGTCATGGTTTACTTAAAACTTATAAAATTATTGTCTCTCATTTCGCTTTATAAATTAACAGTATTGGATAAGGAAATACCGCATACATGAAATACAGTAGCAACATTTGATGGTGGTGTGATTGATCGCAGAGAAAGTCCAAGCTATAATAGATAATAATGCATCTTACAATAGTGGTTTTGTTTTGTGTGTTGCCTTTGCATGTACCTTAGTTGTATTCAGGGCCGGCCCTGAGTATTTATGGGCCTAGTGCAGGCCCAAAATTTTGGGTTCTTAATTCTTTTTTTTTTTTTTATGAAATTGAACTTAAGTGAAAATGTGTTTTTTCTACTGTGCATCTCCATTGAGAAAATTGCGTGTTTCAGCAAATTCATAGAGTTTTTACCCACATTTTTAATCTGTCAACTAGAGGTCCACACAAGTCACATCTCCATTTTAATATATTGATTGATGTCAACAAAGCATACAATCATATCTACTTTTGCATAGATAAATTACCTATCAAGTACACGCATCCTGACAAGAAAAAACAGCTTTAGTAAAGGTAATAAAGTTTTTTTTTGGGCCCCCTGACCTAATGGGCCCTGTGCGGTCGCACGGCTCGCACTAGGCCAGAGCCGGCCCTGGTTGTATTCTCCAACTGATAATTACCATGTACTACTACTGATTGTTGTGGCCTATCCCTTTTCTTTTGTTCGCTGCATCTTTTATGACATTTATTTATTAAAGATGAAATTTTGTTTTTCCACATTGATCCCTTAACCCTTTACTAAAATTCATACTTCTTTGGGTATTAATGAATTTTTTATTTTATCCATATTCTCATTTAGTTTCACAAATAATCATATCTCATATCTTTGCCACATCATACAAATAACGCCTATTACTTAGTATTATGGTTAAATTATGTTGATAGGGTTGATCAAATGATATCATGGTTAGTGGGCGTGAAATTTTCACTATTTTTTCAAATATTATTCCAAGCCATATTGATTATGCGTTCATTAACATCCATGTACTTTTCATTCATTTAGATATGAAGGTATTAGACGGAACTAAGTTTAAGTGTTTAACTGTTCAATATTAATTCACTTTTACACATACATTATGGGATTAGTAATTTACTTCTATTACAGTAGAGAATGTAGTGATCCACGAGTATGAAAACCTACCTATCAATGAAGTAAAGGCATGTTAGTTTATTAGATCATTGAAGTTTATTACTGAACTTATATTCCTTATTTATATATGTGCAGATTACCAATTGCTCGAATAAAGAATGTCAGAATCCCGAGAAGCTCCAACCCGGTCTACGCAATCATCAACAACACAACTCGAGAAGGTTGACATAGATGCATATGGAGTTTCCGTTTCAAAAAATGCTTGGAAAATAGGCAGCCGCATTGGTAAACTTGTGCGGATGCACGTGCCGATCTCCTACGGAAGCTGGGATAAAGTACCGCCAAAAATTAAAAATGACGTGTGGGTTGCATTGTTGGCAAGTATATTTATCACGATGTAAGTATATTTTTATCACAATGCCTTTTTTAGTAAATAATTCGTAATTTTTGCAGAAACGTTTTGAACTTGATCCAAATACAAAAGAATTTTTTTCAAAAAAAATGTGTGTCTTTTAGGAGACATAAGAGTGTGTTGAGGACAATATACTATGAATAACTCAACAATTACGATGAAAGGTTGAAAAATTGTCCATCCACTATTAGTCAAGACAACTAGGAGGGATTTTTGAAGAACAAAGAGAAACCAGGTGCAAGCGAGCGAAAAGAGCTAGGCAAAAAAAAAAAAAAAAAAAAAGAAGATCAGGATATAGTTATGGCCACCACACCGATTGAACAAGTCATGTAGTCGTACAACATGATATGGTATGTTTTTCAATTTTAGTTTTCCATTTTTGATCAGGTCTGCCTTTCCAATTACCATAAGTGACTGCTGCACTTGACAACGGTGTTTGTCGCTTTTAGCAAGTTTTTATTATTAACGGCTTAGAAAAAAGGTAGAGATGTATGGAAATTTAGCCATGCATGTTTATCATATCTTCAAATATAATATCAGTTTGTCGCTTGATCCATTTTGGACGGCTTTAGAGTTAAAACATGAACTGTTAATTAAAACATGCTTTTTTACTGTAAAGTCACTTGAGCCATCCAGTAGATCCACGTATTTTTTTCTTGCATCCTACTTAACTAAAAACATGAACTGTTAATTAAATAAATTATCAAGGATTCTTCTCCATAAAGGTTTCATAAAACTAAATTTAAAACGTATGACATGAATTTCTTTTCTTTTCTTTTTTGCTTTCAAACTTCCAATCTCTTACATTTTTAGTGGTCGGATTAAAAGAATTACATTTCTGCTTTAGTTAAAGTTTGGTGTCATACAGACAGTGCATGCAACAGAAATTATCTTATTCTTTTTACGTGGTTATATATAACAGGATTAAAAGAATTACATTTCTATTTTAGTTAAAGCTCGGTGTCATACAGACAGTGCATGCGACGGAAATTATCTTATTCTCTTTACGTGGTTATATATAATACACACACATTACATCTAGAAATGGTTATCAATGTCTAATTACTGTAAAGTTCGCACTTTCATTGTTGACATCTGTTCTACTCGCACTTTGTAGTAGGGGTGTCAAAATATGACCCAACCCGTTTACCCAACCCATTTACCCTATCCACAAATGGGTTGGGTTAACCCATTTATGAATTTTATTAAATGGGTAATGGGTTGGGTTGACCCATTTTTAAAAGGGTCATAAATGGGTAACCCATTATACCCATTTATAAAAAACTTAAAATCTAAAATTAAAAACACACATTTATAAAAACTTAAAATTTAAAAATTAAAAATGTCAAAATTACAAAACTACCCTTTATTTTGGAAAAAGTGAAAAAAATGGAAAAATTCAAGAAAATTACAAAATGAAAGGTTAAAAAAGAATTATTTTAAAATAACGATTTTTAAAGCTAGAAGGACCAAAATTACGAAAATGCCCTTCATATTGAAAAAAATGAAAAAATTTCAGAAAATCCAGAAAATTATGAAATGAAAAGTTAAAAAAGAATTAATTTAAAATTACGATTTTTAAAGCTAAAAGAACCAAAATTACGAAAATGCCCTTAATATTGGAAAAAGTGAAAAAAATGAAAAAATTTCAGAAAATCCAAAAAATTACGAAATGAAAAGTAAAAAAAGAATTATTTTAAAATAACAATTTTTAAAGCTAAAATTGCGAAAATACCCTTCATTTTGGAAAAAGTGAAAAAAAATGAAAAAATTTCAGAAAATTACAAAATGAAAAGTTAAAAAAGAATTAATTCAAAATAACGATTTTTAAAGCTAAAAGAACCAAAATTACGAAAATGCCCTTCATATTAGAAAAAGTGAAAAAAAAGAAAAAAATTCAGAAAATCCAAAAAATTACGAAATTAAAAGTAAAAAATGAATTATTTTAAAATAACGATTTTTAAAGCTAAAAATGCTAAAATTACGGAAATACCCTTCATTTTGGAAAAAGTGAAAAAAATGAAAAAATTTCAGAAAATCCAGAAATTACAAAATGAAAAGTTAAAAAAGAATTAATTCAAAATAACGATTTTTAAAGCTAAAAGAACCAAAATTACGAAAATGCCCTTCATATTGGAAAAAGTGAAAAAAATGAAAAAATTTCAGAAAATCCAAAAAATTACAAAATGAAAAGTAAAAAAAGAATTATTTTAAAATAACAATTTTTAAAGCTAAAAATGCTAAAATACCCTTCATTTTGGAAAAAGTGAAAAAAAAAGAAAAAATTTCAGAAAATTACAAAATGAAAAGTTAAAAACGAATTAATTCAAAATAACGATTTTTAAAGCTAAAAGAACCAAAATTACGAAAATACCCTTCATATTAGAAAAAGTGAAAAAAACGAAAAAATTTCAGAAAATCCAAAAAATTACGAAATGAAAAGTAAAAAATGAATTATTTTAAAATAACGATTTTTAAAGCTAAAAATGCTAAAATTACGGAAATACCCTTCATTTTGGAAAAAGTGAAAAAAATGAAAAAATTTCAGAAAATCCAGAAAATTACAAAATGAAAAGTTAAAAAAGAATTAATTCGAAATAACGATTTTTAAAGCTAAAAGAACCAAAATTACGAAAATGCCCTTCATATTGGAAAAAGGATGGAATTGTAGTGTTTGACATTCGAATGTTCCCCTGCCTAATTTCCATTAATCAACAGATTATGAAATTTCGAACGTTAAGTATTGCATATATATATCTTCTGCGTACTTTATAATACACAAGTTATAGAGGCAGTTCTAAAGGCATTATGGGGCATTTTATTTCCTGTTTTATTGCAGGCTATTGTAAATCTAGAAAAATAAATAACACTCGTGAAGTATGGGAGAAAACCATACAAAAAAGGATGGAAGATATCCGATTCCACTTCTCCATACTTTGTAAGTTAGCCAAATAATTGCTTATTTGAATTATTCACTATTTCAATTTATATATTTATGCTTCATGATTAGGATAAAATTGCAAAGGCAAAGGAAGCAATCAAAGATGGTGAGGAAGAGTAGTTGTTGCTGGATGAAGACATACTTTCACAAGTTTTTGGAAAGGATAAAAGAGGTCAGACTCGTAGTATTGGAACCAAAATATCAACGAACCAAGTTAAGGCCTCCAATATTGCGCACAAACAAATTACAACTGCTCAAAACATGGAAGATCGGATGACCAATGTAGAGGGTGCATTGAAGACTTTAGTGGAATTGGTTAAGGGAAAATATGAGAAGTAAATACCAGACATTGCTTCGAATGAAGGGGGAAGTAACGCATGTCACAATGCTATTGAAAGAAAGTCGGACAATGACATTGGCAATCCACATAATTCTTCTGATTTGGTAAGTTTGAAGTATGAAATCTTAAACTTTAATATAGAGGTCATTGTGGTAGGTAAATTATGCAGAGGTTCGATGGGTTCAATTATTCATGGAAAAGTCGTACCGCCAACATATGATAAGTTGGTTGTAGACAACCTACTTCTGCCAGATGAAAGCACAACCAAGCAAAACCATCCTCTTGCTACGACCTTTGAAGAAGTTGGAGCTGGCGGTTTTCTGTGTCATCCAAAGAATCTTATTCGATACCTATAGACGCCGGAGCATACAAGCATATCAGGTGCTTATTCTCAGTTCCCAGTTAACCTGGTATACTTAAATTATCATTTATCATTTTTATTTTGTGGAGCAGCTTCCTGTTTTTGTGTGTGTGATCATTTAGTAATATTTTTATTTTGTGGAGCACCTTCCTATTTTTGTGTGTGTGATCATTTAGTAACTATTTTTATTTGTGGATCACCTTACTTCAAATTTAGTTTATTTTCCCAATAAAATTATAGCCAACCCAGTCCAAGACATTGAGAAACTTCTAGACATAGTGTAGATGCAAAAAATGTAAAAATCCATACTTTTTACAAAATGAGCATCTTATGGTCTATTGGTTAGTTATCGGTAGTGTAAGAATTGAGCAACGTTCAATTCTTGCGTTGAAATATATTTTTGCTTTGGAATATTTTGCCTAAACTAAACTTCGATTTTTATCGATTGGGTTGAGGACATGTTATATGCAGTGCTTAATTTTCGGGTTTCGGCTTGGGCAACCCGAACCGTGGGCAGACCCTGCATGCGATGTGACCTGGAAGTTTTCTTTCTTTTTCCAGCTATGCAGAAGACCGCTAAAGTACCATTAATGCATTAATGCATGTTTTTTCCTTTTTCTTTTTATAAAGCCCTCTTTTCCATTGCACGTGCCTGTGTTTATAGCATCTGTTTTAACAACCATGCTATAAAGTGGTCAAGGTCGTGATCTCAATGAAAAGTCCAAATATTCAAAATTCATCTATATATGTTTTCGAAAAATAGACATATATTCAATTTTCAAAAAAACCGACATATACGAAGATATGCACATTCAAAAATTATCCATTCATTTATATATATATATATATATATATATATAACTTAAATTATGATATTATAGTATGTTAAAAGATATTACTTCATTAAGTTTGAAGTTTATCTTATACATACGAAATTCATATCGTCATGTTTGATTATCTCTAATACATTAATAATCAACAAAATTAAAAAATATTTATATCAAATATTCGTCCGTATTTGTACATGCAAATATCCAATATTCAAGAATGAATGCGAATATGATACTGTCCGTATTTGAAAACATATATTGATGGCCTTAGTTAATTAATTGGTTTTCTGAATTTAATATCCACAATATGTAATGATGTAGATCGATAATAAGGTAGAAAAAAACATGGACCAACAAATGGAATAAAAGAGTGATCCATGTGTTATAATTTTTTACTTTATAAGTTGAATAATGATCCATACAGCTAGACCTTCAACTTGTTAAAAAAAGTTTATGTATATTTACATTAGGAAGCAAATATACCTGACAATTAGCAAATATACGTACCTGGCAGTTAGCAAATGAACATGTTTTACATTATGCACATGAATATAATCAGTTCGCATAATGTATGCAAATATACCTGGCAGTTAGCAAATATGTACATGAATATATCAATAGTCACAATTTCTATCTGATTATGTTGTTGAAGGGAGAAAATATTCCTCACGATTACTTTGTTCAAGTATCTTATTCTTCGTATAAAAAAATGAAATAAAATAGTTGATGGTTTTTTAATGATCATTTCCTTGTGTTTGCTCCGTATTCCTTTTATCGCCCTGTTTGGTACTTGTTTTGTTAACCAAATTCTTATTGATTATGTGTATATGTGCACTCCCACTATTGTGCTTTCCCTTCTGTCATCCAACCTGTTATGCACATGTCGTGTAGGTTGCACATATGTATCCTTAGTGCTTTGTATTTGTAAACACTCAACCTGTTTTTCATTTAAAATGAAAAAATATTATTTCCTCTATTAGCACAAATATTTAACAGTATCTAATTATTGTTATAAGGATTTCCCTGATATTTACATTGGGAGTAAGGACATACCTTTTTTTAAAAAAGTTCGTTAATATGCCAACATTGTGATCAATACAGGCATGTTGTCGTTTGAGATAGATTAATGTTCATGAAGCATCATGTAAGATTATATAAATATTTAGCAGCTTTATCTACATAAGGCACCTTAATTAAACAAAAAATACCCAGTTTATTTGCTTATTTTAATGTTTATATAATGTAAGCTGTAAAACGTACAAATTATGTGCAAGATAAAGATGATTCTCTTCATTCCATTAAAGGTGAGGTGTTTCTTTGATTTACCTTATATTACAGGTACTCAAATATGGTGTTGTTCTTTAGAGAAAAAAATGATAGATCGCTAACTCTTCCATCGGAAGCAGCTCTAGACGATGTGGCTAAAACATTATACTCTTGCCGATGCCAAGTCTAGTAGACATAAATTTTGTTAAATATTGTTTGAGCATTATATCTGCTGCTTCTTGAGGGGTCCCTAAATTGTCAACTCTCGTGTGTTTTGATAACGAAGGTGAACGTGTCTCAACTGATGTGTTCTCATCAAGAGCAAGAGGATCCCTGAAAAATATATATTCCTGCATTTTTGGTTATTTGTTGAAACTAGATCGCAAGGTTCAATACCATCTCTATATGACATTAAAACATAAGAGTAAACAACTACAAATTTTTATGTTATATTTAGTATTCTACCATTTTTTATTTTCACACATGCATAAGGTAATCATGTACCTGCAAATTTTGTTTGGTGATATTGTTTACATTTTTGAAATCTTAATAGGCCATCTAATAACAAATTAAAAAATATTCAACTACAGAAGCTAGGCATTGCTAACAAACTAACAAGTAACAAGTAAATAAATGTGCAACTAACAAGTAAATCATATAAATATATTCAACTTTCACCTTCTCTAGCTAGCGGTTAAAATTTCATTTGTAAATGTTATTTTAATGTGAAACAGGTTAAGGGTATCAGCAAGAACAAAGTAATATTTGTAGTTCTTAATTAATGCAGCTGCTTAGTTATTGTCTTTGTCAAATCAAGAAAAAAGATGTCAAATATTTCAATTATGAGTTCTTAATTAGTGCAGCAGCTTTTCTTGGCAGGTTAATAGTATGAAGCGATGCAGTCTACTTTTATTGGGCAGTTTAAGAGCTTATGGTCATTTCAGTTATGGTTTATGCTTTGTAGTATGATATTTTAATTATGAGAATGTTTGAAACTGTCAATTATGGTTTATTCTTGTAGTATGCTATTTCAATATAACGTATATGTGTAGTATTAGTACTTTATGATGGTATGTGTGCTGTAATATTGTTTTGGTGAACTCAAAATGTAATATTGGAATAGTATTTTGGTATTTGTACTTTATGAAGCAACATATGTATTGAAAATATCATAATATTATGAACAGTTGTGGTATTTATATCAAATATTCATAGATTTCTGCTGAATATAAAATGCAGGGAAAGGAATAAAAAAATTGGAAATTTTTTAACACAATAACCTCGCAAAACCGTTGCTAAATAAAATAGGCAACGGCCAGTAGCCGTTGTTGAATAAAAATTATTGATTGTATTAAAACATGTAGCAAAGGATAAAAGCCGTTGCAAAATATAATTTTGCAACGGCTCTTAACCGTTGCAAAATATAATTTTGCAACGGCTCTTAACCGTTGCAAATACTAAAATTGCAACGGCTTTAAGCCGTTGCTGAAAACATATTTAGCAACGGCTTTAAGCCATTGCTAATTGTTTGCAACTTTAGTAGTAGCAACGGCCAAAAGCCGTTGCTAAATTCATTTGCAACGGCTTAAAACTGTTGCAAGTTGATGAATTTTGGTGTAGTGTTATCGATATCTATAACTTTGGTTCACTAATAAGGGAGGGGTATTGACTATGGACCAATGCAGTGCGGTCAGAGGTTGTATGGAGTTGGACTCCATCAGGGTCCCAAAGGGCAAAGTGGTCTTAGTAATAGTTGTACAGAGTTGCACTCCGTCATAGCTCTAATGGATCTAGTGATCAAAGTGGTGGATATTGTATGCTTTATGCACTGACTGAGAAATGTGAGGATGATTGTTATGTTGATGTTTGCTATCATCACGACACGCACACTCCCATTTTTACACTATATGTTAGTGTTACCTTAGAGTATTGTACATCTTGTTGTGCTAACTCTTTGGCTACAGGTCCAGGTCAGGTATGATTTATTATACCTGTTATTGCTTTATTTAGTGGTATAGATTTGCTATCGCTCATACCATACTTTCGTCTAACCCAAAGTTTTATGTCTCTTCTTATTAATCTGGATGCTCCTAAACGAGCAGACCAGAGACAGGTTAGGTGGTTATGCACGAGTAGCTATCCGAAGATGAGCAGGAGGCTTCTACATACTATATACATATATTCTCCCTGTGTTGTTGCTGGTCACTACTTGGGAATTAGTAGTGTACCCCTTTTATTTCCTTTTTAGAGACAGTATTTTGAAGTTGTAATAATGGTTTGGATCAAAAGCTGTATTTTGGAATTCCGCTACTCTGATGGATATGGTTTAGTTTTTAGCTTATGCATTATCTTGCCTGTTTTATATCAAGTATGTTATTATTATATTTTATTTTATGCACTGTGAGATATACTACAGGTTCTTGATGATTCATAGTTTCAAATCCATTTCTTTTGACGACCGTCCCGTGCTAATCGAACATTGGCACATCGCATTTCAGGGGAATTGTCTGATGGTGCGGGGCGGCCATCACAGGTTCCATATAACTTGCCTCCTTTGTTAAGAATGAAATCGGAATTTAAAATGTTGTGTTTATTAATTCCTATTGCTAGAGAACCAAGTCAAGATATTGATGTATATTTAGAACCTCTTATAGATGATTTGAAGCAACTTTGGACGATAGGAGTGCTTGCATTTGACATGGTTAAGAAAGAGTATTTCACATTGAAAGCAATACCACTATGGGGAAGTCATGATCTACCTGCTTTTGTGAATCTATCGGGTTGTGTGACTCATGGTTATAAGGCATGCCCTACTTGTGCTACAGAGACTGAGGCAGAACTTGTTGGTAATAATATTGTTTATACAAAGCACAGACGATTTCTGAAGAATGGTGATCCATATAGAGCACCAAAACATGGATGGTATAACGATGTAGAGTGTAGAGAACCTCCAGCAGGACTTATAAGTTCATCTCTTTTAGAGAAGATTGCTCATATAAAATACATACAAGGTAAACTGATTTAAAAAAGAAGTGTATGGGAAATGATTTTGATGGTGATGGAGAACATCTTGTCAATGAGAATGAGGATAGTGTAAGACTGGTATCATATAAAAAGTCGAGTCTTTTGTCCTTAGAGTATTTGAGTGGTCATAAAGTGTGACATACAATTGACGTGATGCATACTGAGAAGAATGTGGTAGAACATTTTACTAATTTGTTATTCGATAGAACCAAACAATCCTCTAAATTTTCATCTGATAAAGCTCATAGAATCTAATGTTGTCAAGTTCCAAAAGATGTAAAACTTCTATCATTCTTTGGAACTAAATTAGGCAATGTAGTAAGTACTCAACCTCCTAGTTCGAATATTAGAAAGTTGTGTGACTATCATATTATCATCCAACATTTTCTGCTTGTCATGGTTCAACATGCATTTCCAAAGTTTCATGACTTAAGGCGTGCTATTTTGCAAGTATGCCTGTGCTTCAACATCATTTGTTCAAAAAATTTGGTTCGAGACCATGTCAATAAGAGGCCAAAGATATGATTGGTTAGGCGTTATGTGTGTTGTTCCATTATCTTTCCCCTTAGTTTTTTGGCATACCTATACATCTACCAGTGCATTAAGCTGATCGGGCATTACTCTATGGACTAGTTAATTATACGTGGATGTATCCATTTGAAAGGTGAGACATTCTTTCGAATAAAAACATATATTATTTGAATTAGTTTTCAGTGATTATATTAAAAATTAACATTAATTTTTTAGTGAATTAGTTGAGGGACCTGTAATAGCATCCGTAGGACTTACCAAATAATAAACGATATGTGAAAGGGTCAATTTCCGAAGCATATCTTGTTTCAGAATCTATTAGAAAGGCAATGGAGTATATGCCAGATCCACGTGTCGGTACTCACAGCTCTAAACAAGCACCATTCTTGGATGAGAATGGTAACGATACATACAGGCATTTCATTGTTGATGGTAAAACAATCAAGCTAAGTGGCGTACAACGTATACAAATTCAAAGGTGGAATATTTTTAGAATGGACATACCAAATCTAGATGATTATTATAGGTTTGTGGTTTTTCTATTGGTTATAAAGTAAATTCTATTTATCTAATATATAACATGTTTACTTTGTAGCGAGTATCGTTTGTCGTTAGAAGATGCTCATCGTAATAAAAAAATGATTTCAAATAAGGTGGAAGTTGTAGTACAATCTGAATTTATTAATTGGTTGCATAACAAGGTTTGTTAATTTTTACAGTAGAATAGTTCGAATATAAAAATACAACTTTATTTAATACATTTTGTGGGCTTTAACAGTTAAGGGAAGAAAAAAGCATGAAGTGTTATGTTAGTGGGCTAATGTGGGAAGCTAAAACTAATCTCAAATATAAAATTAACAACTATGTATTTTCCCTCCAACACTACGACAACACTCATTCAACACAAGATAGTGGCGTTTGCATGGATGCTATTACAACATTTATTGCAAGCGTGAAAGATTTAAATCTTATGGACGATGATCCTATTTGGTATGGTGTTATAAAGGAGATTATCGTGGTTGATTATTATGATTTTCAACATGTAGTGTTCTACTGTGATTGGGTAAATATTAGTGACAAAACAAATGGATGTAAGGTTTGTCCAGATGCAACTTTACCAATGATGAATCTAAAGAAGCTTAAAAGTACTGATGGCGAGTATGATGAGCCCGTCATTCTTGCGTCTGAATCAAGTCAAATCTTTTACATTAAAGACATGGAAAATCCTGATTGGTCCAATATGCGACGTTCGCCCAAACGTTTGATTGATGACACAGACGATTATGAGATGCCCACAAACTTTCACTCCAGTTTAAGTGATCACAACTTAACATTGTTGAAATGCATGGAGTCCAAGTAGCTAAATATGATTGCAACTAATGATGTTTTGTTTAATGGGTCGGATCATTGACATTTGATTTCCATAGGAGTTGTACAATGTGATCTTTTGGACTATTATGTGATTTAAATTTGTTTAGCAAGTTTACCCTCTATTTAATGCATAATTATTAATTGTTATCATCTTGATTTCATCTTTGTATTACATATAGAAACTATGTAGCCAACTATGGTTGTAACACCACACACCCTTTTATGCTATGATTATTTTATTTTTATGTGTATATTGTAGGATGTCAATTAATGGTAGCAATGCATCACAACGTTAAGAAAACACTGAAGCAGATGTTCCTTCTCCACCAATAAATAAAAAATGCTCAATTATTGTTGATATGGAGGGTGTTAAAGGTAGAGATGGGAAAAAATGGAGTTCTCGTTGTGGGGTTTTGATAATGAAGACAATAGAGTCGTTAGCGTGTGAACACGTTTTATCATATTTAATGAAGACAATAGAACCGTTAGTGTGTGAACGCGTTTTATCATATTTAATAAAGACAATAAAGTCGTTAGCGTGTGAACACGTTTTATCATATTTAATGAAGACAATAGAGTCGTTAGCGTGTGAACACGTTTTATCATATTTAGTATGTTTTGTAATTATCTATTAGCTGTTACAATGCTTCTCTATATAAGCATACCTTTGTTACATTACTCCTTGTACAAGAAATAATATTCATCAGTAAAATCTTCTGCTTCCTCAATATTCTTCTTATTTTCTTCAATCTTATTCTTTAATTTGGTATTAGAGCAAATTGCCGAAAGGATTCTATCAACCAAGAGTTGTTTTATTTTATTCTTTCTACTTAGTTTTATTCTTTCTCCTCATTTTTATTTTTTCTGATCAATTATGGTGAACAGTAATGAAGCCACGTCTACATCAACGGTCAACACAAGCACTGATCCACCACCAAACAGCCCTAACCTGATAAAACCCATAAGTCAAATTATTACCACATCACTTAATGAAGACAATTATATATTATGGAAATATCAAGTGGAAGTTTCTTTAAAAGGTTATGGACTGCTGGAATACATCAATGGAACCATAACTATCCCACCAGTCACGACTTTGAGTCAAGATGGTAGTACTGTTTCAAATCCAGATCATGTTAGATATCAAAAGCAGGATAATCTATTATCATCATGGCTTATGTCTTCTATATGTTCAAATTTGTTATCACAAATAGTATGATGTAACAATTCTCATCAAATTTGGTCATCTATTGAGCAAAATTTTAGTTCTCAGTCTGTAGCTAGGATAATGTAGTATAGAAGGGATTTACAAAACTCCAGAAAAGAAGGCATGAGTATGAAAGAATATTTAGGCAAAATTAAATATATTTGTGATAGATTAAATGTTGTTGGGCATAAGATAAGTGATAGTGACAAATATTTTTTATCACTGGTGGACTTGATGAAGTATGATTCATTAATAACTGTTATTGCTACTCAGTAAACATTACCTGACTTGCAGTTTGTTCGATCCGCCCTACTTGCTCATGAAGGAAGGATTGAACAAAGGAAAACTATACAAGGTGATTTTTCTATCAACTATGCAGCAGCTAAAAGTAATCAACAAAGAAATAACTACAACAATGATTCAAACAAACAAGAAAGTCAGTATTCAAGAGGTTTTCAATCACAAAGAGGAGGTTTTCAATCATAAAGAGTAGGTTTTCAAGCACAAAGAGGGGGTTTCCAATCTCAGAGAGGTCGTGGAAGAGGCCGATGGAATAATAAAAATCGTGTAAAATGTCAAACTTGTCAAAAATTTGGTCATATCGCAAATAAATGTTACTTCATGTACAATCCATATAATAGTTCTCAAAGCAATCAAGGCAGTTTTTCTCATAAAGGAGCACAGGAAAATTTTGCTACAATAAACTCAAGCATAGGCAACAATGACAGTCAAAGCAGTAATAATGCTGATAAGGGTGATGAAGGTAACTTTGAGGAATGGTATCCGAACTCAGGTGCAACCCATCATATTACAAATAATCTTCAGAATTTAAACATTGGTAGCAAAGATTACTCGAGTATGAAATATTTATATATGGGCAATGGTGAGACTGCAAATATAACACATATTGGCAAAGGAACTATTTTTGGTAAAAGACAACTTAAACTAAATAATATGCTAAGGGTTCCTACCATAAATAAAAATCCATTAAGTGTATCAAAATTTGCCAGCGATAATTGTGTATATTTTGAATTTCATCCAAAATTTTGCTTAGTCAAAGATATTCTAAGTCATGAAATATTACTACAAGGTAGTCTATATGATGGACTTTACAGATTTAACAACTTGAAGACTGGAAATTCAAGTGGTGAATTATGGTGCAACAATGTGGATGCTTTTATTAATAATGATTGCAGTAGTAATAAGCATTGTAATAGAAATAATGTTTTAGATAATATTACTTTATGGCATATGAAACTTGGTCATCCAAATTTTGAAATTGTCAAAACTTTTTTATCTATTAATAATATTGCTTTTAAAAATGCATCCGTTAAACACACATGTACACATTGTCAGCTTGGCAAGAGACACAAGCTTCCTTTTAGTAATTCTGAAACCAGGTATAACAAGCCATTGGAGCATGTATCTGCAAATTTATGGGGGCCAACACCTCTAAATTCATATTAGGGGCGCAGGTACTATCTTTCTTTTGTAGATGCCTATTCGAGATATACTTGGATATATATGATAAAAAACAAATCTGAAACTTCTAACACAATTATATAATTTATAACTCATGTTGAAAAGCAACTTAATTGTAATGTCAAAATTTTGCAAACAGATGGTGGTGCAGAATTCAAACCTTTGGCTGATTATTTTTCTAAAAGAGGAATTAAACAAAGATTAATATGTCCTCACACATCTGAGCAGAATGGTTTGGTTGAAAGAAAACACAGACACATTGTAGAAACTGGTTTAACATTGTTATCACAAAGCTCATTACCCATGAAGTATTGGAATGAAGCCTTTTTCACTTCAGTTTTTCTTATTAACATGTAACCCACTAAGATCCTAGATAATAAAACTTCACATGAGATGATATACAAGTTACACCAGACTTTAAGTTTCTAAAAATATATGGTTGTCTGTGTTTTCCATGTCTGAGAGATTATAATAAACATAAATTAAGTATGAGGTCAAGTCCATGAACATTTATTGGCTATGTTCAAAATCAAAAAGGTTATAAATATCTTGACAAGAATGGTAGAATTTATGTCTCAAGACATGTGATATTTGATGAAAGTAAATTTCCTTATGCAGATAGACATAATTCCAAAGAAGACAATAGAGTGGTATCTATCAAGACTGTGGAGTTTAGACTAGTTACTCTTGAAACTATTAAAGACAATGAACATTCAGGCACATAAGCTGAGGATACAAGAGAGACAAGTATGCACATCAGTGGATCAGAAGAAAGAAATTCAGATGACACAGAAATAAGTCAAGATGATAATAACATGCATAACACTGATATGATAATGGTAGCAGGCAAAGCAACAGCAGTACAAGGATATCACAACAAGAACAGCAATCACAACAGGCACAACAAAATCAAAGCAGGCATCACATGACTACTAGATCAAAAAGCGGTATTTTTAAACCAAAAGTATATAATGTGGCCATCATAGAAACTGAACCACTTAATTTCACTCAAGCACTAAAGTCAAGAAATTGGAAAAAGGCCATGGATACATAATATGAAGCTCTTATAAAAAACAAAACTTGGGAACTTGTTGTACCACTAGCACACAAGAATGTAATTGGTTGTAGATGGGTATATAAGATAAAAAGAAAGGATGATGGATCTATTGACAAATACAAAGCCATACTGGTAGCTAAAGGTTATGCACAATAATTTGGTTTTGATTTCAATGAAACATTTTCTCCAGTTATAAAACCCACTACTATTTGGATAATTTTAACTGTTGCCTTAAGTAAGGGGTGGAATATAAAACAACTTGATGTGAACAATGCTTTTCTGAATGGAGAATTAACTGAAGAAGTCTACACGCAACAACCTAAAGGAAACAATTATGATGATAAAAGGGTTTGCAGGCATTATAAAGCAATCTATGGACTCAAGCAAGCTTCAAGGGCTTGGTATGAGAAATTCAATATGACATTATTAAATTTTGGTTTTATTCAAGTCAAGTCTGACAACTCATTATACATGAAAAGGAGTAGGCAAGGAACTATCTTTATTTTAGTATATGTGGATTATACGTTGATCACAGGAGATAATAATCAAGGGATAAGCAAAGTCATACAATTATTGAATCAACATTTTTCTGTTGAAGATTTAGGAGATTTAAAATATTTTCTTAGGATTCAAATTATCAAACATAGTGAAGGAAAATTGATTTTATTCCCGGAAAAATTATATTTCTGAAATTTTGCACAGGGCCAATATGCAATATGCCAAACATCTACCAACACCAATGATAAGTAATCTACGCTTATCTAAACATAAAGAGGAGGCCATCACAAATGCAAAACAGTACAGAAGTTTAATAGGAGCACTGCAATATGCAACAATCACTTGCCCAGATATTTGTCATAGCGTTAACAAGCTTAGCCAGTTTATGCAAAATCCATTATCATAACATTGGATTGCTTTAAATAGGGTTCTAAGATATTTGCAAGGCACAAAGCATTTAGGAATAATTATAAAATTAGAGAAACATTTTTCCTTACAGTGCTTTAGCGATGCTGATTGGGCAAATGATGTTGATGATAGACGATCTGTATCAGGATACAGCGTTTACCTTGGAGACAACATAATTTCCTGGTGCACTAAGAAGCAACAAACTACATCCAGATCCAATACAAAAGCTGAATATAGGGCTTCCGCAATTGCAACTGTAGAAGCATCTTCGATAGAAACAATGATGGAGGAATTAGGGCTGAGTTTAACACGAAAATCTGTCATCTGGCGCGACAACAAGAGTACGGTTCCTCTTTCCCTCAATCCAATTCAACATTCAAGGACAAAGCATTTTGAAATCGATCTTCATTTCATCAGAGAAAGAACACAGAATGGAAAGCTTGTCATCTGTTATATTCCTGCTTACTATCAGCGAGCTGACGTTCTTACAAAAGCATTATCAACCAAGAATTTTGTGGGATTGAGAGAGGAGCTGAAGGTAGTTGGTGGAGGCGGAAATGAAAAAGGAAACCCTAGTTCGAACTGAGGGGGAATAATGAAGACAATAGAGCCATTAGCGTGTGAACACGTTCTATCATATTTAATGAAGACAATAGAGCCATTAGCATGTGAACATGTTTTATCATATTTAATGAAGACAATAGAGTCGTTAGCGTGTGAACATGTTTTATCATATTTAATAAGGACAATAAAGCCGTTATCGTGTAACAACCCAAAATTTCAGAACCAAATTAAAAAATTTATTTTAGCTATTTTAATGGATTTTGAATATTTAAAATGATTTATTTTAAATAATAACGACAAAAATTTATTTAGATCGAAGTTGGAACATATAAATTTATTTTAATTATAAAACGAGCCTGAAACGACGTGGTAGTTTGAAAATTCGTTTTGTCATGTTCTCAACTCAATCCGGGCTTTCCTGTAAGGGCAAGTCTGGGTCGTTTCAGCGTGGTATCAGAGCTTTGGTTTACAGAGCTCGAGAACAAGATACGTTAGAATGAAACGAAAGAATTCATCAGAGATTGGATTAGTAGTATCCAATAAGAATGACTCGTTAGAGATGGGATCAATGGTATCCTAGAACGAGTGTGAAGATTGTTATTTTTAAAATAAAAATGAAAACATATTTTGTTTTGAAAATTTAAATCTTATTATACGTATTTGAGTAATTTATGTTAAATTGATTTGGACTATCGAGTATACGGAGATTTTAATATACGTCTGATCCATGTGTATTTGAAGTCTCAAATATATTGGATGGATATAGAATCACACTCTAGTCACCCGGACATAATTCTGGTGATGTCACGACATCATCAGTATTTATGTTCGAGTTTCGAAAGTGGGATATCTATATTTTTCTAATTGGCTGGTGTGAGAACCAAAACTTAGATATGGTTTATTGTTGTGCTTTGGCACTGAAATAGGACTTTTGAGTATGTATAAAATAATATGTTTGAAAAGTTAATCGATTAGTTGATTGTCGGTTATGTTGTATGATAATTAGTTTGACTAAATAAAATGTTGGACCAATAAGAGAACAAAAGGTGAAATTTAGCCAAATAGGATCGAATTTGAACTGAATTGAAAATTTATTAGAATTGCATATATGTACATGTGTATATAATGAACAGGTCATAGAATGGAAGCTAAGAAGAGGAATAAAATTGTATCCCCGACAAACAGGTACATGTTTACTGTATTTCTTGGGTTTTGATGATTTTATGAGCCGATTGGCTAGCCGCTTGGCTTTTTCTTTTTCCTTTTCGATTAATGAGGGCCCTGTGAGGCAAGTTGTGGTTTTAAAGGTCTCCTCGCATAAAGGAGGTTATGGCGAAATTTTTCGAAAATTTAGGGTGTTAGCCAAATTTTTGAGAATTAGAAAATTCTTATAAACTGAAAAGTTGAAGAATGAACGCCAGAATGAAAGTTGAGTTGGTTAGTTAAACAACTATCAGCTCCATTACTTTTCGAGGACGAAAAAATTTTAAGTGGGGGAGATTGTAACAACCCAGAATTTCAGAATCAATTTAAATTTTTTATTTTAGCTATTTTAATGGATTTTGAATATTTAAAATGATTTATTTTAAATAATGACAACTAAAAATTTATTTAAATCGAAGTTGGAATGTATAAATTTATTTTAATTATAAAACGAACCTGAAATGGCGCGGTAGTTTTAAAATTCAATTTGTCATGTTCTCAATTAAATCCGGGCTTTCCCGTAAGGGCAAGTTTGGGTCGTTTCATAGTGTGTGAGCATGTTTTATCAAATTTAGTATGTTTTGTAATTATCTATTACCGTTACAATGCTTCTCGATGTAAGCATACCTTTGTTACATTACTCCTTGTACAAGAAACAATATTCATCAATAAAATCTTCTGCTTCCTCAATATTATTCTTATTTTCTTCAAACTTATTCTTCAATTTTTAATTTGTGGAATCATTATTCCAATTAGCTATAATGATTGGAGGCAAGTAGACCAGTTTTGTAGAGATAATTTATGGAATACACTCATGGTATTTTGTTTTACCTTACCTTCATTTTAATTTACTTTATTAGAATAAATATTTAATGCTTACTTCATTACCTTTAGTTTTGTAGGGAGAAGTGTGTTATATTTAAAAAGGTTTGGAGATCTGTAAGGGAAAGTACAAGATAACTAGCTTGGCGTATTAATCAATAGTTTTGGAATTTAGAAATCTTTTACTTAATAATTGATTGTAAGATATGACATTAGAGATGCATCAACCAAGTAATTCAACTTAACTGTGATGTCAAAAAAAAAATCACTTAAGATAAAAAGGTACCAGCATCATCTTATTCATAGAATACGATTGTCAGTATGCATATTGATTGCAATCTACGTGGTTTATCTTAAATTCAAATAAACTCTAGCCAAATGGTATACTAAGCCACATATATTACCAGCCATTATTCAAAGGAAAATCTAGGTGTTTAGTCCTACCTAACCTAATCACCTTATACCATATTGGTTTGAAGTATTTCAGTTTTTCATCTCTAAATAGCATTAGGTCAAAGGTAGTTTTTATTACTTTTGTATGATTGTGTGACCATGTTTTGCTAGGAAATTAATAGCATGAGGTGCATTTATGCATGAATTTGGCTGTAGCATGATCATATGATCCATTTAAATTGTTCTACTTCATGATTTTTCATGTATATGTTGTGCATGTGTTCTTGCTTGATATTACTCTTCATATGTTAGTAGTTTCCAGTTTGTTATGGACAACCGCATGAGTGAGTAATATACCCAAAGTCATGTAAAGCTCAAGCATCTATTGCAAAAATTAAAATATTGACTAGAAATTCTTCTCTGCACCCTTCGCTTTTTCACATCAGTTTGCCTCTTTAAGCTATACGACGTAACACTCGCGGCCAACACTCAAATAGTTAATACTAAATAATAGGTAAAACAACAAAAAATATACCATAACATGTAAATGTTTACAAGACTTTTTCTTTATACAAATTCATAAAACCCAATTTATCTGACTTTAGAAGCCTTCAATCTATGTGATAAATTTAACATTTTGCAAAATATCAGCTACTTGGTCCATGGAAGGTCTTTCCTCGGGGTTAGTGGCTAAGCAATGCACAGTGAGCTAGGCTACTTGGATTGCAGCTTTCGGATTATATTGCCCTTCTAAGCTCTTATCCATTACCAAATTAATTAGATATTGTTCATATAGTAAGTATGGTTTTGCCCATTCCACCAAATTTTGTTTTTCATTTTGATGATTTTGATCGATAGCTTTTAAACCTGACAGAATTTATAGTATCACCACTGTGAATCCATACACATCTCTTTTTACAAGCAGATGACATGTATATTGTCTCAGTGATGTTTAGTTGTAACATATACAATAATTTTCCATATCAAAGGTGTTATCTATATAAATTAATGATGGAGTAAAATGCAGTGCATGAGTGTTTCTGTAATAAATTTATAGTTTATGGTTACTTTATTAACTGTTGATCACATATATTTCAAGAATTATGTGTGGTCAAAGGAAAGAAAATACTATTTGGTGGTAATAATTAATATTTTTAGTGGTTCAAACCAGTTAACAGGATGAACATTAATTCTGCTTTTATATTGAGAAAATGTATAACAAGGAAACTACCCGTGGTCATATATTCAGGGGCAATAAATCCAAAAGTTCCAATAACCACAGTAGACATTTCAAAGTCTTCTTCTACTGATCCAATCTGTGCTATTCCAGAATCAGATAACTTTAGGTTATAATCCTGCATAACCAACACATACAAGAATATAAACCATATACTAGAACATGCTTGAAAAACATATCTATCTAAATTTATAATATTGAAATTTTCATTATCACAACATAACAATTTAACCAACTACACTTTTGGGATAAGTCAATATACTTGCGCAAGCTGATATATGGAATTGTCTTTTTTTTTTTTGGCAAAGCCGACCGATTTTTATAGTGGTCCGTAACACTCTTTTATTTATCACAAAATAAAAAGTACAAATCAGTCCAAGTGATATGTAATTGACATATCAGCTAATAGTTCTTCCACACACGAAAGAAACCATCCTAAAGATCCAAAAGTATACAATTATGACAAACAGTTCTATAACATGTTAAACAAACAATACATTATGACATGCAGATTTGCGAAAGAAAGAAGCTACCAGCAACATCAGCCCATGTCATCGTCGAGACCTTTGAGAAGCTCAATCTTTTTGCTTCTGGTCATATGCGTACTACCCAACGTACGACCAGACGTTGAAACCGCGATTGGTGTGTTGACGATCTATTCCGGAGGCACTTTGTAACCTGGAGGAGGTTTAATGTGATCATACGGACCCGGTTTAATCTTGGATTTTTCACTTCCTTTGGTTCCAGAAGCAGGGGTTATTGGACTGCTGTTACAAGCAGCTTTCGAAGATTTACCTTCCCTTGAGCTATCTGGGGTCGTGCTTTCCTTGCTGCTACAATTTAAGAAACCCGGTTTGAAAAATGGCGTCTTAGACTTGGACGAGCATGGTTCGTTAAACGGTTCTAACTTGCCAATGTTTATATCCAGACGCAGTGCTTCTATATTCTCTTGCTCCCCTTTATCTTGATATTTGGTGTTGTCTTTTGACTTTCCATCAGTGTGCTGCTTTCCCACCTTTTCACTTACATTAGCACAGTCGAAATTTGTTTGCAAAAAGCTGCCAAGTTCATTCACAACATCATTTTGCCAATTTCCAAAATTGTGTTCTTCCTTGCTGACCGTTGGAACTTGTTCACCATCTTTTGGTTTCACTAGGACGCTAGCTAGATCGGCAGCAACCTTTTCAGCTTCAAGCGAACTAGGAATACCAGAAGTAGTTCCTAAACAAGCATCAGAAGCTCTCGTACCATGCAAATAAGCATCCTCTGGACCAAAGTTTTCAACTATGGCATCAGCCATACTACTAGCACAAGCTCTTCACAGAGTGCGTGCACTATCAGTTTCATTCTCAAAAGGTGGGAAAACACGCGAAAGCAGCTCGCTCACTTGCCTTATCTCACCCTCTTCACCTTCATTGTTTTCATCAATCAGAATATCCCCCTCTTGCACGGCTGAAAGCACATCATACCTACCATTACTTGTTTCCCCTTCACTTGTCATCACTTTATGTTTCTCTTTACAGTAATTGGAATTTCTACCCGAACTTTCCATCTTTTTTCCCATTACTTTCGTCCACTCGGAACTTGGACGGACCTTACTAGGTCCAGTGCTCACATTCGAGTTAGTTCGCTCACGTGCCCGGTTTGATGTAGAGTTCATTCTAACGTTATCCGAGCTTGAGTTTCTACTGGTATTTTGATCCCTGTCCTTCATACACTTTAAAGTGGTATGCCCAAAGCTACTGCACTTAACACATATTGCTGGCCGCCACAAGTAGGAGACGAACACAATCTGCTAACTACCGTCCGGTAATAACACCAGGAATTCATAGGGAAGCTCATCACGAGGAGAAACCTCGACCATACATTTCGCATACTCTAGTCTATCAAGCTTCTCTGTTGATAGATCCATGAAAAGAAATTTTCCAATACGCATAGCCAAATAACAGATTCTGATTTTAGTCAAATAAACTAATGGCAAGTTTGATAATTTAATCCATACCGGAACTGAATTAAAGGCTTTGTTCGGATCTCCCAAATCCGCCGCCCACGGTCGCACAATAAATAGTTTGTTCTGAATAAGCACTGGATCTTCTTGTAAAATCTTCTCACGATCCTCAACTTTATCAAAATAGAAAAAGAAGATGCTACCTGTCGATATTATCTTAATTCCCCCTAAAGGATTCCAGAGCTTCTTCAGACGCATTGTGACAACAGAATAAGGAAGCGGACGATCCAGAAAGTGGCCGATGAGGTAACCACTCCACTGTTCCTCTGCTGCGTCAATGATTTGATCTGTTGGCAGAATCGCTTTACCTTTGAAGATAAGCTTCATAGGCGGGGGTGAATAAGTTCCGGCATTACGAGGCTTCGATTCAAAAAGGGAAGACCATTTCTTGTTAGGAGGACCGGCGACTTGGAGAGAAGTACAGGGAGGCGGCGGCAGAATCGGTGTCGGAGGCAGTTCCGGAGGAGGAGGATAAGGTGTTGGCTGTCTGTATTGGATTGGAGGAGCGAGGTGAAGGTTGATTTGAGAGGGGGAAAGTCTGGAGGAGAGATTAGGTCTGGCCGTGAAGAGCGGCGGAAAAGAGGTTGCCATTTCTATAAACATGGAATTGTCTTTTTTAATGGTATATGAAAAATGTTATTTGTTTTGAGCCTATGCTAACAATTAATTAACTACTCCATTTATACTTTTGGCTTCTTACTTTATTATTCCATTTCCCTTTTACATTGCTGAGAATACTACTTGCGGGTGCCATGCTTATGATAGTGTTATTTTCTTTACATTGGAAATTTGCCTTCTAGTTTTTATGGTACTTAGCTATCCTCTTTCCGCCTTATCTTTAGTGACACATGTGGCTTGGTTAGGTGTCCTTAGTTGTGTTTCCACGCATTTATGCATGAAGTTTAGTTACTTTGTTGAATTAGTCCGGAAGTTTGTGCATGGTTTTAATAAGAACCATGTTTACTTGCTCTTCCATCACCTGCTAGGTAGAAAATATAGATACATATATATTTATATACTACTATGAGTATGACCTTTCCCGTTTTGTTTTGCTGTATACAAGCAATTCGGCATTTGTATCTTTTTGTGTCTTCTGTCTATAACTTATGTTGTCTTAAGAAAATACCCAAATGAAGAAGGATTTGATTATGCTACTATGTATCCGATAGGTTGATGATATTATTTAGGTTACTGAAATGCAAGTACTCCAGTAGTCAATGTGAATGATGGTTTGACTTTGACATTTTCTAAAAAGAAATTATTATTTTTCTCTTTTTTTATTTTTTGTAGAAGGAGTTTAACATGAATATAGACCCAACCATTGCTCGACCTATTTTGGAAAAAGTTTTTTTATAGTATTCTGGATCGAAAAATCAAAACTTTGAAACACTTTTTTGAAGAAAGATAAACAGTTATTGCCTATACGTATCATGATTGATAGCCGTCTGAGTTGTATTGATAAATTCCAAAAGGAGAAATTTGTTGATAATGAGCACACTGAGAAGAAAACAAAACAATGCAAAGCAAATGCTGAAAATAAAGGAAAAATACCATAGCTCATACGTTGGGACGAAAATCATATACTTGATTGTATGAAGAATTGGTATGTAGTCTGGCTATACGTGAAATCTTATTGTTTAATTGTAATTTACAGACTAATTCATATTCATTCATGTAGGTACCGGAGAATCCAAAATGCAAACTCATACAAGAAATGGCATGAAAAGCCACACACATTAGTAAGAAAACCGGAGATGTGCTTCCATGCACAGTAGAAAAATATGTAAGTCTTTATACTGTTTTTTTAAACATGGGTACTTTTATGGGTTATATACTAGTATAATGAGATATTTGTTTCTCTGTTTTAGGCTTTTTAAAATTTTAAGCTGATAAGTCAGTATAGCATATTATATTCTGAACTACCTATTCACTATTCACTATTCCTGTTGTTTTCGTATGATTGGGCCACGGCTTATGACATTGACCTACCAACTTTTACTTTTTAAAAATTCATTCATTAAGTAGGTTATTTAACAGAGCATATAGATACATAACGGTGGATTCTAAAATTTATGTTAGTTGTTACCTTCAGCTTAAACTTTTTTTTTGTGTCATAGAAAACTTAAATTTTGAAAGACCATGAAAATGACATCAGATTGGTCCTGAACGCATTTTGAAAGACCATGAAAATTTTGAAAGACCATGAATTTTATGTTTCTTAAATTCAATTATTCAACATTTATGTTGAATTCTATTCTCCATTTTAATTTTTAGTTATTATTAAAATATTGGTCAATAGAATAGTATAATGGTGATTAGTTAACAGATACTTGTGTAAAGCTAGTCTCAAATGAAAGCCATCGGTTAAAAACGTTTACCAGATGCTAAGATTTTTATTGTTGAAATTTCACTTGAATAGCTTTAAATTAAATGTTCTTATGGATATTCAGGCTTTAATAGAAGCTGCAGAAGAGAGACAAAAGTCTGAAGCTGGTGTTAAGGCAATGAAGGAGTCATTGGTTTGAAGGATTCTGAAAGAGATGCCATTGCAAAAGTTTTTGAAAATGACAAAAAAAGGAAGTTATTGCTGTGCTTTTAGCTCCACCTCTAGTGCAAAGCAAATAAAACTCACATAAGATTCAAAAGCAATACTGAATTACAAAGTGAATGAAGACAAACAATGGAAAATGGATATGCAACATAAGAACAATAAAATGCATGAAGATATTAAAACATTAACTTTTAATTTAGCCAATTTGCAACAATGTATAACACAACTAATTAGTCAAATTAGGATAATTTCAACAGCGTCAAGAACCGAAGTTGCTTCGCATACCGAGCACCAATCTACTCCCTAGTCCTTCTCCATCTAATGTTATTGGATCATCAATGTTTAAAAGACGACTAGTGAATTTATTGTCATAAGAATTGGAAGTGGTAGCTAAAGGACATCTTGAAATGTAAAAGATTTGTCATGATAAAAAGGTCGTAGATGGAGAAAAAGTTGTTTAGATAGAGGATGTTCTTAATCCAAACAAGCCGCTTTTTGATGCACCTCAAAATGGTTATTACACGTTATCCGAGTTGGTTGGAGGTGGGTTCGTGTTTTGGCCAAAGAGTCCATTCGTTCTATGTAAGTGTCTAGATATTTTATACTAGTGAAAATTGAAGTCACAATTAACTTTGTAGAATTTGATGACTTATCTAGTTTGTTTGCTACCTTCTTTTCAATTTGGTGAAATGCTAGTTCAAAATTTGGTTCAATGTTTCATATTGCTAGAAATTTGATTCGTGTAGTTGAATGAAATGATATGATATGTGACGGTACTAAAAGGTGTTGAATGTGATATGGTTCAGCAGTAACAAAAATTGTAAAGCTTACAAGTGTTGGTATTTTTGCATTTGTATATGTGTGGAAACTATTTACTTTTGGCCTAAGGTTATAAATGGTGGAACAATGAATTGTTCCAATGGTTATAACCGTTGGAATATAAAGAGGCTCCAATGGTTATAACCGTTAGAACACAAACTTGTCCTAATAGTTATAACTGTTAGAACATAATTTTATACTAACAGTTATAACTGTTGGAACAAATTTATTTTCCAATGGTTATAACCGTTGGTACATACGTTATAAAATTTATCATCCACCTTCTACTAACCAGTTATAACCGTTGGTACTCTGATTTGTAACACTTATAACCATTAGAAAATGATGATTCAGGTGTTGTGCTAACGGATAAGATAATTATCCGATATTCATCTATATCTATCGATGCAGATATATGCCATCCAAAAATGATTTTGAATGTATATGCTTATATGGGACTATTGTATCCGAAAGTGCCTATTTACATGTCTAACTAAAATATGTATATAATCAGTGTAAAATATACATAATTTAGTGTTCATCACCAATTATAATTGTAACGACCCAGTTTTTTTTGAATAATTTATTTTAAATATTTAATATTGTTTTAAATATTTAGTTGATAATATAAATGATATTTTATATTGAATTATCAATTTAATATGGCCGTTTATATTTTCATTCGAATTTAAATTCCAATATCAAATCACAGAGTTCAAAATAACGTTGTAATATTGAAGATGTCGGTTGTTACGATTAAATAACGGTCCAGGGGTTCAAGTTAAAAGACCGCAAGATTTTTTTTTTAGTTATTTAAATAAATCAAAATCTAATAAAAATCCAAGTTTTCTAATCAATATATTTTCATCGTCCTATGTCCTAAACCTTACAGACAAAAGCTAAAAATCGCCACCCTATGGTATGAACAACCGACCTAAGGCAGACCTATCATGGGAATCACACAGATCTACTCCTTCTCGAGCAGAAAAATCTGCTCCCTTTCTTCGATATCAAGGAGACAAGGTGTTAATGGCGTGTACTCTCTGTTTCCTCATCGCGCCTATATAATAAGCAATCGACCTTTGCTATTTCCTCCGATTTCAAACCGCAAAAACATTTCTTTCTTCGTTATTTCCTTTTCCTTCCGTCAGAAATCATTCTTACGATTAATCGAAAAAAAAAAGGGGGAAAGCAGTCGCATCCTCTTCGATTCAAACCGCGAATTTGAAATCATCTCGATTCGGTGATTAAAGGGGTCGTCCCCTCCTCTCGTACGCTGACCTTGGAAGCTCGACACAGGTACTCGCGATTTGGGAGTTCTTCGATCTGACAGGTCACGAGTTCCAATTTGGTGCGGCGTCGAGTTTCGAAGGGGGTCAAAGATGAACATCGCGACGGGCATGTATGGTTTGAGGGTTCGAAGGGACGGCCTCACGAGTTGTAATCGTGGTTGCTGTCAGAATCGGGGAAGTTCTGGGCCGTTGGGAATTGACAAGTCAACTGTGGTGGACTGGTGTTCGTTATTTACTGTAGAGGAGGAAATGGGGCATTTAACTATCGATGGTTTTAGCAGCGGACTTAAGATTTGGGGGCTGCGATGGTCACAAAAGTGTGGAGCTGCAGTTTTGGCAATGGAGAAGCTTGTTCGATTATCAAACGTTTATGTTTCGATGCAGGCTGTTAAATGGTGTTTAAGGTAAGATGTTAAATTTATTTAACTAATTTGAAATGGTTAATTATATATATAATTAGTTAATTTGTCTAAGATAATTTATTTAAGTAGGTTAAATAAAATAGTCCGAGTTAATGAATAAGGATTTAATTTATCGTAGGTGCTAAACAAATAAATTCGAGTTATTCATAGCTACAACGGTTCAACGGATAATCAGATGTTCAGAAAATAAGATCTCGGTGAGTAAATCTCACTCACCTTTAGAATTATTTCTATTCCATTTAAAAATAATTGTTTGTTGCTTGTGTGGATGCTTTCTGATTGCTTTATATATATTAGTTATTTAGGCTATATATATATATATATTGGGTTGATTGGTTGGTTGGATTCCCGCAGTCTCATTAGCGGATGCCCGCAGTTTCATAGCGGATGATTACCCTATACGCCCCACGCTATGATTAGTGGATGACCTTCTATACCGCGATATTCTGCCACGAAGCAGAATTGGTATTATTTATGTGCTAACATCTGTGGATGTAGGAAAACAGGTTGGAGGAATCCAACTGGATTCCTCAAAAATGTATTATCTATTTGTTTGTTTGTTCTGTTTGATTTCATATATATTCATATATGATGTGTTAAAATCAAATGATTTGAAATTGATTGATTTGGTTGCTTAAAATATCACTGGGCCAATTAAAAGGACATTTGAGATTTTAAAAGGAAAAATTCTATTTTTAAATAGAATTTGAATTTTAAATGGAAATAAAAATAAAACTTGTTTTGAAAATAAAACAAGTAGTTATTTATAAACGAAGTTTAGAAATAGTTCTTTTATAACGAAGTATAAATGAAGTGAAAAGAATTATCATTTGATAATTTAGAAATAGAAATACAAGCGTGAAGTTGGAATTTGAAATGGAATTTCAAAACAGGATGTGAAAGGAAATTTTAAATATATAACTCGAATGAAATTTGAGTATAAAAATTGAATAGTAGAATTAGAAAAGGGAATTTAAATATTTGAATTTTAAAAGAAGATTGAATATTAGGAATTAAAATAAGAAGTTCAAATAGAATTTGAATAGACAAGATTAGAATGAAAAGTAGAATTTGAATTCAAGGAATTAAATTATAATTTGAATTCGAAGGAATTCAAATAAAGAAATTCAAATAGAGATTTGAATGTAGAATTTCAAAATAGAATTTGAAATATAGAATTTCAAAGAAAATTTGAATAGAATTTGAAATATAGATTTTCAAAGAAGAATTGAATAGAATTTGAAATATAGAATTTCAAAGAAGAATTGAAATATGAAATTTGAATAGAGATTTGAATTGGAATTCAAATATGAAATTTGAATTGAGATTTGAAATAGAAATTCAAGTGTTGAATATGAACATGGAATTGAATACAGGAATTCAAGTAGAAATTTGAATATGTGATTTCAAAATAGAATTTGAAATAAACTTTGAAAATAGAATTTCAAAGTAGAATTGGAAATAGAATTTCAAATAAGATTTCAAGATAGGAAATCCAAAAGGTTTTGGAATTTGAATTCAAGGGAATTCAAATGAATTTGAATATTAGAAATTCAAATGGTGTTGAAAATGAATTTGAATATTAGAAATTCAAATGGGGTCGGAAATGAAAAATGGAATTTGAATATAAGAGATTCAAATTGAATTCAAATAGGAATTAATCTATGGGATTTGAATATGAAATTCAAATGGGTTTTAAACTATGGAATTCTGAATGTAGAATTTAAAAAGGAGTGGATATTTGAATCTCAATAGAATTCAAATATAGAAATTGGAATATAGAGGTGCAAATGGAATTTGAAACATTTAGAATTTCAAATAGAAATTTAAATGGAGTTGAATATCTAGATTCAAGTATGAATTTCAAATATAGAAATTCAAAAAGGAGTTGAATTAAAGTGGGAATTCGAATAAAGAATTTGAAATGGAATTCGAATAAAGGATTTCAAATGGGATTTGAATACAGGATTTAAACTATGGAATTTGAAATGTAAAGATTCAAATGGAAATTGAAATATATATGAATATATATATAAAAATAAAGTTGAATTCATTTTTAAAAAAGTTTAAAAAGTTTATATATATATATAATTAAAAGGAACTCGCCGCAGCGCTGCAGTTCGTAAAATAGCGATTCGAACTTCAATTGAATATACAGAACCCAATTGAAGTCGGAATTCTTCGAAACAAGAAACGTCAGGACCAGTTTGATAATAGTTTTCTAATGAAGGAGTAAAATCTGAATTTCGTCGTATAGATTTTGAGTTATGTCAAAATCAAATTTTCAGAAAAACAGCGCCAGAACCATTATAAAACCATAACGGTTTATTTAATTAAATTAAAGGATTTTAAGCAAATAAAAATCGAAATTTCTATTTAGAAAAATCCAGATGTGAGTTATAAAATATATGTGAACTCCAGTAGAGTAATGAGTTGATTTCTGAAATAGAAATCAGATTTTTGATTTATTTAATAGAGTTAACTAATTCGAATAGAAATTAGTTAATGAGATTTCGAATGAATATTGAGCTTTAAATAAGTGAATTCGATTTGAGAATTTATATTCGAAATAGAAAAGAGAACTAGAATTGAAATTGAATTTGGTTATGAGCAAGTTAAATATTTTATTTGAACATGTTATGTTCAAACAAAGAAGTGAAATAGGCGAAAGGGCTAATTAAAGAATAATTAAGCGAAACCGAATTCAAACGATTCAAATTTGAATTAAAAACGAATGGATTGAGTTGAATTGAATTGAAAACAGGTGAACAGGTGTTAAACAGATATGGGACGAAGTATATGAAGATTTTAATTTATGTGCCCGACAAAAGGTACATGTTTAATTCATATATGAGATTTATGCGCCGTATCGGCAAGCCGCTTGGCTTTTTCTTTTTCTTTTTGAGATTAGAAGATACCGGGAAGCTATTTGAAATTTCCCGATGCTCCCGATACAGGGGAGGTTATGGCGAATTTTTCCGGGAATTTAAGGAGTTAGAATATTTGACAATTAGAAATCTATATATCGACATATATAGAATTCGACAAGGAAACGAAATCAAAATATAGCGTAAAGGGCCAAGATTGATTATTGAAATATTTGGTTAACAAATATTGATAGAGGAAATGGAGAAGTGATTTAATTAATGAATATTAATTAAAGAGCCCAGTGATTTGTTTGATATGTTGATTAAACACTTGTTTGTATTCGATAGTTAAATCACAGACTATCGAAGTTTTTGACCATCGTTGTCAATATGGAGAGACCGGTTGGATTATTATCCGAAGAACCACTCCGTATCGGCATAGGCGTTGCGAACCAAGTATGCTGAATATATTGAAGACGGAGTGAAGTGCAAGGGCTTTTTCTAGTAATAGAAATAGTGCCTTCGGTGTCGTTCAATCCCAGAACGAACGTAAATGGACGAATGTCTGACAAAGTATTTCCAATGATCAAATGGGTTGGTCTGTATGAATATATATGGTTGCAACGGATTTATCCCTTAGCATAATATCCAGAATATTTGTGCAAACTCAACTAGTGATTAACGGATCTGACGATGTGGCATTCAGAGTGATTGTGTTATCGATGCATGGTAAGTATGCGTAGCCTCAGGCCTCAACAACCGGGAAAGGACAAAAATCGGGCAGGCAGCATGGCTATGTGGGTCGCACCCATTAGGGTGTATAATCACCTATCTAGAGAAATTCCTTTTGTTTCTAAATCTATCGATTCTGCCCATTCGGGAACGGTGGTTTGAGTCCAACCGTTGGTGATATACATTCGATACACTCAAGCGAAATGAGTGGTCGGTCATGTGTGGGCCGGGTTGCAAGATGTTCTTGTTGAACCCAGGTGTATTCGCCTCTAGAGATGCACTGTCGGAAGGTGGTCCCATACCTTGTCATGTTAGAAATCCAATCTCCAATAAGCGCCATGCGGTTTTTGATTTTATAATATATATGTGGAGCATGAGATGCAAGCGTTCTGCTATTTGGTTATTTATTTGATGTAGACATTACTATAATATCACTGGATTTGATATCAAAGTGTTTTGGGTTATAGTAAGGTAAAAACCGTCCGTGTTTATGTGTGGGCTGGTCTTACTATTATCTTTTCTTTTGAAAAGATTTTTAAAGTTAAACAAGTGGTTGGAGTTTACTCACACCAGTCCCATGACTGACCCAGAGTTTATTTTGTTTTCCCTAAACTCTTGGGTGCCCAAATTTGTACGGGCAGTCAAGTGTTTCAGGCTTTTACAGATACACTTGGAGGAGCTTGAAGCAGGAGGCTTCAACGTTAGTTATTTAGAGTTACTTCCGCTGGATCAAATGTTATGTGTACTCTGATGATGGTATGTATGTATGTACAAAACAGATTTGTATTTCGAAGTTTATGTTATATAATATATTTTATTCGTTCCGCTGTGAGTTTGTGATCTTCGTTTTTCTTCTATTCTAATATTTCTTCCTTTCTATTTCTCATCCTCTAACTTCTTTCTAATAATGAGTCGTATTTCTGTGTTATTTGAGTTGGACGTGTGGTGTATTTAGTCAACTTAGGTAGCACGGATTTGCGGGTCGTTTCAGTTGGTATCAGAGCTTAGGTTGAGCGAATACCTAGGCTTGTGTGGCATGTGATCATTAGAGATAGGGTCAGCAGTGCCCTAAAATGAGTTGAGTATATATATACGAGAGAGCGTATTTGTTAATTGATATAAAATTATTTTATATTGTGTTGGCTAGTCTGTTGAGTGGTTTATGAATTCTGGTCGAATCGTGGGACGCCACGACGTCGATAGGAGTTTCTAAATACTTGAACAGAAGATTGAACACAGTATTGTTTTAAAGTGGGTAGATGAAATAATTTTACCCAAAATTCTATTTTGATATAGAAAGAATAATTTTCTAGAATTATTATTATATGGATGTGTTGGATGTTGATTTTATAATCAAATGAGATTATGAAATTAAAATGGTTATTTATAACCAAGTAGAATTTGTATAGAAATTAAATATACAAATGAGATGAATTAGAATTAAATTCAAACCAGAATTAAGAATTTTAATCCTGGGAAGTTGAAAATATTTTTCAAAGTATATTAAAATAATATAGATTTGTTTTAAAGGATTTGAAAGAAAATCATTTTAGATGGATTTTGAAATAATAAAGCACTGAACTCACTTCAGTGGCTGGGAAATAATTCTGATGATGATTGCAACATCATCAGTGTTCATTTCCGAGTTTCTAAGTGATAAATTGCTGCCTTAGAAAAAGTTTTGATGGAAATTTGTTTGGAAGAAAACAAATTGGTTTGAATATTCAAATGTTTTGGATTTGAAATGGAAATAAATATATATGTATATATTTAAGTGATTTCAAAGGAATTTGAAAAGAAAACCCAGGGATTTAAATTCTGGAGTTTAAATTTAAGTAGGTTAAATGGATCGAGGTAAATAAATTAATGAAATTCAACTTGAATAAGATTGAATAGAATTTGAATTGGGTGAAGATCATTCGAATCAAATGTGTGAAGACCAAAAGTTTTGGTTGGAGTTAATTTGTTGAAATATGAGGAGTTGAGTTTCAACATAAGTGAATTTTTGAAAAGTAATGGATTTGTATCATTTTTCCTACCTTAGCAATTTCGAGGACGAAATTATTTTAAGGGGGAAAGAATGTAACGACCCAGTTTTTTTTGAATAATTTATTTTAAATATCTAATATTGTTTTAAATATTTAGTTGATAATATAAATGATATTTTATATTGAATTATCAATTTAATATGGCCGTTTATATTTTCATTCGAATTTAAATTCCAATATCAAATCACAGAGTTCAAAATAACGTTGTAATATTGAAGATGTCGGTTGTTACGATTAAATAACGGTCCAGGGGTTCAAGTTAAAAGACCGCAAGATTTTTTTTTTAGTTATTTAAATAAATCAAAATCTAATAAAAATCCAAGTTTTCTAATCAATATATTTTCATCGTCCTATGTCCTAAACCTTACAGACAAAAGCTAAAAATCGCCACCCTATGGTATGAACAACCGACCTAAGGCAGACCTATCATGGGAATCACACAGATCTACTCCTTCTCGAGCAGAAAAATCTGCTCCCTTTCTTCGATATCAAGGAGACAAGGTGTTAATGGCGTGTACTCTCTGTTTCCTCATCGCGCCTATATAATAAGCAATCGACCTTTGCTATTTCCTCCGATTTCAAACCGCAAAAACATTTCTTTCTTCGTTATTTCCTTTTCCTTCCGTCAGAAATCATTCTTACGATTAATCGAAAAAAAAAAGGGGGAAAGCAGTCGCATCCTCTTCGATTCAAACCGCGAATTTGAAATCATCTCGATTCGGTGATTAAAGGGGTCGTCCCCTCCTCTCGTACGCTGACCTTGGAAGCTCGACACAGGTACTCGCGATTTGGGAGTTCTTCGATCTGACAGGTCACGAGTTCCAATTTGGTGCGGCGTCGAGTTTCGAAGGGGGTCAAAGATGAACATCGTGACGGGCATGTATGGTTTGAGGGTTCGAAGGGACGGCCTCACGAGTTGTAATCGTGGTTGCTGTCAGAATCGGGGAAGTTCTGGGCCGTTGGGAATTGACAAGTCAACTGTGGTGGACTGGTGTTCGTTATTTACTGTAGAGGAGGAAATGGGGCATTTAACTATCGATGGTTTTAGCAGCGGACTTAAGATTTGGGGGCTGCGATGGTCACAAAAGTGTGGAGCTGCAGTTTTGGCAATGGAGAAGCTTGTTCGATTATCAAACGTTTATGTTTCGATGCAGGCTGTTAAATGGTGTTTAAGGTAAGATGTTAAATTTATTTAACTAATTTGAAATGGTTAATTATATATATAATTAGTTAATTTGTCTAAGATAATTTATTTAAGTAGGTTAAATAAAATAGTCCGAGTTAATGAATAAGGATTTAATTTATCGTAGGTGCTAAACAAATAAATTCGAGTTATTCATAGCTACAACGGTTCAACGGATAATCAGATGTTCAGAAAATAAGATCTCGGTGAGTAAATCTCACTCACCTTTAGAATTATTTCTATTCCATTTAAAAATAATTGTTTGTTGCTTGTGTGGATGCTTTCTGATTGCTTTATATATATTAGTTATTTAGGCTATATATATATATATTGGGTTGATTGGTTGGTTGGATTCCCGCAGTCTCATTAGCGGATGCCCGCAGTTTCATAGCGGATGATTACCCTATACGCCCCACGCTATGATTAGTGGATGACCTTCTATACCGCGATATTCTGCCACGAAGCAGAATTGGTATTATTTATGTGCTAACATCTGTGGATGTAGGAAAACAGGTTGGAGGAATCCAACTGGATTCCTCAAAAATGTATTATCTATTTGTTTGTTTGTTCTGTTTGATTTCATATATATTCATATATGATGTGTTAAAATCAAATGATTTGAAATTGATTGATTTGGTTGCTTAAAATATCACTGGGCCAATTAAAAGGACATTTGAGATTTTAAAAGGAAAAATTCTATTTTTAAATAGAATTTGAATTTTAAATGGAAATAAAAATAAAACTTGTTTTGAAAATAAAACAAGTAGTTATTTATAAACGAAGTTTAGAAATAGTTCTTTTATAACGAAGTATAAATGAAGTGAAAAGAATTATCATTTGATAATTTAGAAATAGAAATACAAGCGTGAAGTTGGAATTTGAAATGGAATTTCAAAACAGGATGTGAAAGGAAATTTTAAATATATAACTCGAATGAAATTTGAGTATAAAAATTGAATAGTAGAATTAGAAAAGGGAATTTAAATATTTGAATTTTAAAAGAAGATTGAATATTAGGAATTAAAATAAGAAGTTCAAATAGAATTTGAATAGACAAGATTAGAATGAAAAGTAGAATTTGAATTCAAGGAATTAAATTATAATTTGAATTCGAAGGAATTCAAATAAAGAAATTCAAATAGAGATTTGAATGTAGAATTTCAAAATAGAATTTGAAATATAGAATTTCAAAGAAAATTTGAATAGAATTTGAAATATAGATTTTCAAAGAAGAATTGAATAGAATTTGAAATATAGAATTTCAAAGAAGAATTGAAATATGAAATTTGAATAGAGATTTGAATTGGAATTCAAATATGAAATTTGAATTGAGATTTGAAATAGAAATTCAAGTGTTGAATTTGAACATGGAATTGAATACAGGAATTCAAGTAGAAATTTGAATATGTGATTTCAAAATAGAATTTGAAATAAACTTTGAAAATAGAATTTCAAAGTAGAATTGGAAATAGAATTTCAAATAAGATTTCAAGATAGGAAATCCAAAAGGTTTTGGAATTTGAATTCAAGGGAATTCAAATGAATTTGAATATTAGAAATTCAAATGGTGTTGAAAATGAATTTGAATATTAGAAATTCAAATGGGGTCGGAAATGAAAAATGGAATTTGAATATAAGAGATTCAAATTGAATTCAAATAGGAATTAATCTATGGGATTTGAATATGAAATTCAAATGGGTTTTAAACTATGGAATTCTGAATGTAGAATTTAAAAAGGAGTGGATATTTGAATCTCAATAGAATTCAAATATAGAAATTGGAATATAGAGGTGCAAATGGAATTTGAAACATTTAGAATTTCAAATAGAAATTTAAATGGAGTTGAATATCTAGATTCAAGTATGAATTTCAAATATAGAAATTCAAAAAGGAGTTGAATTAAAGTGGGAATTCGAATAAAGAATTTGAAATGGAATTCGAATAAAGGATTTCAAATGGGATTTGAATACAGGATTTAAACTATGGAATTTGAAATGTAAAGATTCAAATGGAAATTGAAATATATATGAATATATATATAAAAATAAAGTTGAATTCATTTTTAAAAAAGTTTAAAAAGTTTATATATATATATATAATTAAAACGAACTCGCCGCAGCGCTGCAGTTCGTAAAATAGCGATTCGAACTTCAATTGAATATACAGAACCCAATTGAAGTCGGAATTCTTCGAAACAAGAAACGTCAGGACCAGTTTGATAATAGTTTTCTAATGAAGGAGTAAAATCTGAATTTCGTCGTATAGATTTTGAGTTATGTCAAAATCAAATTTTCAGAAAAACAGCGCCAGAACCATTATAAAACCATAACGGTTTATTTAATTAAATTAAAGGATTTTAAGCAAATAAAAATCGAAATTTCTATTTAGAAAAATCCAGATGTGAGTTATAAAATATATGTGAACTCCAGTAGAGTAATGAGTTGATTTCTGAAATAGAAATCAGATTTTTGATTTATTTAATAGAGTTAACTAATTCGAATAGAAATTAGTTAATGAGATTTCGAATGAATATTGAGCTTTAAATAAGTGAATTCGATTTGAGAATTTATATTCGAAATAGAAAAGAGAACTAGAATTGAAATTGAATTTGGTTATGAGCAAGTTAAATATTTTATTTGAACATGTTATGTTCAAACAAAGAAGTGAAATAGGCGAAAGGGCTAATTAAAGAATAATTAAGCGAAACCGAATTCAAACGATTCAAATTTGAATTAAAAACGAATGGATTGAGTTGAATTGAATTGAAAACAGGTGAACAGGTGTTAAACAGATATGGGACGAAGTATATGAAGATTTTAATTTATGTGCCCGACAAAAGGTACATGTTTAATTCATATATGAGATTTATGCGCCGTATCGGCAAGCCGCTTGGCTTTTTCTTTTTCTTTTTGAGATTAGAAGATACCGGGAAGCTATTTGAAATTTCCCGATGCTCCCGATACAGGGGAGGTTATGGCGAATTTTTCCGGGAATTTAAGGAGTTAGAATATTTGACAATTAGAAATCTATATATCGACATATATAGAATTCGACAAGGAAACGAAATCAAAATATAGCGTAAAGGGCCAAGATTGATTATTGAAATATTTGGTTAACAAATATTGATAGAGGAAATGGAGAAGTGATTTAATTAATGAATATTAATTAAAGAGCCCAGTGATTTGTTTGATATGTTGATTAAACACTTGTTTGTATTCGATAGTTAAATCACAGACTATCGAAGTTTTTGACCATCGTTGTCAATATGGAGAGACCGGTTGGATTATTATCCGAAGAACCACTCCGTATCGGCATAGGCGTTGCGAACCAAGTATGCTGAATATATTGAAGACGGAGTGAAGTGCAAGGGCTTTTTCTAGTAATAGAAATAGTGCCTTCGGTGTCGTTCAATCCCAGAACGAACGTAAATGGACGAATGTCTGACAAAGTATTTCCAATGATCAAATGGGTTGGTCTGTATGAATATATATGGTTGCAACGGATTTATCCCTTAGCATAATATCCAGAATATTTGTGCAAACTCAACTAGTGATTAACGGATCTGACGATGTGGCATTCAGAGTGATTGTGTTATCGATGCATGGTAAGTATGCGTAGCCTCAGGCCTCAACAACCGGGAAAGGACAAAAATCGGGCAGGCAGCATGGCTATGTGGGTCGCACCCATTAGGGTGTATAATCACCTATCTAGAGAAATTCCTTTTGTTTCTAAATCTATCGATTCTGCCCATTCGGGAACGGTGGTTTGAGTCCAACCGTTGGTGATATACATTCGATACACTCAAGCGAAATGAGTGGTCGGTCATGTGTGGGCCGGGTTGCAAGATGTTCTTGTTGAACCCAGGTGTATTCGCCTCTAGAGATGCACTGTCGGAAGGTGGTCCCATACCTTGTCATGTTAGAAATCCAATCTCCAATAAGCGCCATGCGGTTTTTGATTTTATAATATATATGTGGAGCATGAGATGCAAGCGTTCTGCTATTTGGTTATTTATTTGATGTAGACATTACTATAATATCACTGGATTTGATATCAAAGTGTTTTGGGTTATAGTAAGGTAAAAACCGTCCGTGTTTATGTGTGGGCTGGTCTTACTATTATCTTTTCTTTTGAAAAGATTTTTAAAGTTAAACAAGTGGTTGGAGTTTACTCACACCAGTCCCATGACTGACCCAGAGTTTATTTTGTTTTCCCTAAACTCTTGGGTGCCCAAATTTGTACGGGCAGTCAAGTGTTTCAGGCTTTTACAGATACACTTGGAGGAGCTTGAAGCAGGAGGCTTCAACGTTAGTTATTTAGAGTTACTTCCGCTGGATCAAATGTTATGTGTACTCTGATGATGGTATGTATGTATGTACAAAACAGATTTGTATTTCGAAGTTTATGTTATATAATATATTTTATTCGTTCCGCTGTGAGTTTGTGATCTTCGTTTTTCTTCTATTCTAATATTTCTTCCTTTCTATTTCTCATCCTCTAACTTCTTTCTAATAATGAGTCGTATTTCTGTGTTATTTGAGTTGGACGTGTGGTGTATTTAGTCAACTTAGGTAGCACGGATTTGCGGGTCGTTTCAATAATAAATATATACAATGTAGATGTTGAACAAAGGGAGAAAAATGATTAATCATTACTTCTCACATTTTGTAAATAGCCAACACATTAAGAAAGATCCAAAAAGGCATTCTGGGAATTGATCAGTTTCTATCTTTCTTCATTCCATTTGAAAAAGAAGGGTCCTGAAGAATCTATCCTAAGTTTGGGCTTTTAGTTAACATTTCTATTCAAAGGTTGCAGTCATTGTCAAAAACTCGATGAATCCATCATTTTGGCTGATAACAAATTTAAATTTATACTTGCTACTCATCATTAGCTGTGAGCATTGCATAAGTATAATTACGATTTTAAATGAGAGAAAGAATAAGGAATCCACTTTTTGACTCTAACTCTCTCATTCTAATTGTTGCTTTTTTTCTACTACTTTGAAAGTAGCCTCTTTAGCTTCAATCATTAATTTTTTCAATATTCCTTTTTATATCTCTAGTTCATATTTATAAGATGATAAAATATGGCAAAACTTATACAAGGAATTGTTCCGCGTAGCAATAGGCATATTTATTTATGTAACAATGGACATCGAATACTAAAAAAAAGTATGTTTAAGCCAATTTTAATAGTACCATTATAACTGTTGCAGATGTGTACGGTCGAGTGGTTACTTAGTCCTTCACTCGTACTTGTGGACTTAGCGGCACAAGATCATACAACAAGTTAAGGTGGATAAAATGGGAACTGAGTTATATTACTAGGTAAACATACAAAAATAAAACGAAAGAGACATGAGTAGAGTCTAAATCATGTAACTACGATGGACAAATAATAAATAAAATCAGAATTATTTGAAAATAAAGCCAATAATTTGCACCTCGAAAATTGAACAAACCCATATATTCATTTGAATCAATTACAAGATTGTAAGGATGAAGAGACAATAATCACCTTTTTTGGCATAGCGACAATAATCACTTTTTAAATTTTGATTTAATTTGTATTTTGAAAGTTCATCCATTAATTGATGGGAGAAACAGAGAAACTTTGTGAGAGAACAAATAAAATAAAAGAAATGAATAGACATTATTTTAAAAGAATAATTGAAACCATTTAACTTAAAACCTTCCCTTTTTATTTTATTTTAATTAAATATGAATAAAATCCAATTTCTCTTTTACATGCGTGACTATCCAAAATTGGTGCCGATGTGCCCTTAAAATTCTTGAAATCACATTAGCATTATTCTCATTTACATCTAATTAAAAGTTCTACTCATATCATATATTGTTACACGCATAATACATTTTATATACACAATATATTAAATACTAATACTAATCATGTATGGTTAAGTACCATAATAACTTTCATATAGCCATACCATTCGAATTTTGTGGATAACTCATCTGAGTTCCTCACTGCTTAATGTCGCCTATCCTTTTGGTGATGGTATACGTGCCAAAACCATTCGAATTTAGTGGATAACTCAGCCAAATTCCAAACTTGATCAGCTAAGCAAAAACATGTCATTTTTGATGATTTTCACGTGTCAATCACTTGTTTTTGAACATAGCAAATTAGAATTTTGCCAAGTGCTAAGATTTGATGTCGTGAGTTGTGCCAGCCAATTTTTCATGATCGTGCCATGCCATCGGCTGCTTTTGAGTGCGCGACACTGCTTTTTACCAAAATCCAAATATTTTGCCATCGATGAGTCTAACCACTTTGTGATTTCGACGAAGCCAATTTATGAACTACGATGAGCATACTCGAGCCTCGAGCACGTTGTTAACCATAATTTTAACGTGTGACTGCATTTACCAAAAAGCTAGTCAATACTTTAGCCCCCAAAACATGTCTTTCATGATCGAAGGAACATGTGTTTTGTGAGAAAACCAGAAATCCATAAGCCAAATTCAGTAGAAGTCCGAAGTGAACTTCCATAACCGGAAAACCAAGGAGCTACGATCGCGGATCGTATTAACCATAAAACCAAAGCCAATGAACTAGAAATCCATGATCGCATCGGATCGTATTAACCATAAATTCGGAAAACTAGAAAGCCAAAGAAAGTCGGCGATCGCTCTGGATTGCTTCTTGAAATATAACCAGAATAACCAAAGGACTAAGAAGGCCCGATATCCAGAATAGCTGAAGCAACCAGAATAACCTGAGGGGCTGTAAAATCTAAGAGCTAGAGATCCAAAATAAGCCATATCCAGGAGATCGAGAAAACCCGAAGTTCATAAATTCAAAGCATCCAATTACCAAATAGCCAAATAACTAGATAATCTATACCCATGAGTGAATGATCTTGGCGTGTCATCGACAAGACAATTCAAGTATAACCGGGGGAGCCTGATCGACCTTGCCGAAGCAAGGCAACCAAGAGTATCCCTAAGAGTCCAAGTCGACCTTGCTGAAGCAAGGCGACTAAGGATTGCCATAAGAGTCCAAGGCGATTCTGCCAAAGCAAGACGACCAAGGATAGCCATAGGAGACCAATGCGACCTTGCTGAAGCAAAACGACCAAGGATTGCTATAAGAGTCCAAGGTAATCTTGCCAAAGAAAGACGACCAAGGGTTGCCATAAGAGTCCAAAGCGACCTTGACGAAGCAAGATGACCAAAGATTTCCATAAAAGCCCAAGGCGACCTTGCCGAAGCAAGACGACCAAGGATTTCCGTATATTCCTTAATGTTCGCAATCTGATTCCATATTCCATACTACGCAAGCAAGCGTCCTTTCTTAAAATTTTATTAAAGTTGTAAAACTTTGGAGTTCTTAGTAAAACCAAAATAAAACACAATGATTCATTATCTGTAAAGAGAATTCCTAGGGGAATGGCCTGCACCCGTGCATGAGTAGGCGGACTTGGTCATTTTTTGATTTCAAATTCACTCGTGAAGGAGATTGAATGGTTTATCGTTCACAAAGAGCATGCCTGGGATTCTTTCTGACTCCATCACATGGGTAGGCAAGCTTAGCCATCCAATCATATCCAAAATCAGGAGGGTTCAAGGTGATCTTGCTGAAGCGAGATAACCAAGAGTAGCCATAGAGTTCAAAGCGATCTTGCTGAAGCAAGACGACCAAGAAAAGCCAAAATAGTTCAAGGAGATATTGCCGAAACAAGACGACCAAGAAAAGCCGGGATAATTCCATTTTATTAATAACCAAGGGGCGATGGTATGTTGTCGAGCAAAGAGCATGCCAAAGGATTATAGTAGCTCCCATACATAGGTAGGCCAAACCAACCATTTGCATCTAGGATGCCAAGCGAGATGCATCCAAAGGGCAGAAGCCTATAAAACTAAAGCCATGGGCTAGAGTCCGAGTAACCAAATCAAGAGAAAGCCATAATAAATCCTTAAGTCGAGAAGACCAAGAAATCCATGAGCCGATAAATCCAAGAACCAGAGAAAGCTAAGAGTTGGTGAAAGCCACAAACCAAAAGCCAAAGTAACAAATCTAAGAAATCCAAAGCAGATGATAACCAAAAGACCAAAGAACCAACAAGAGCCAAAACTAAGACACCACAAAACCAAGACCAAAATCCAAATGTTCCAAGAAAAACCAAGAGCTAAGAAATCCGAAATTTTCACAAATCCAAAAATCTAGAAACCACAATCCACAAGATCCTGATGTCCAGGTGGGCTGAGTCCGAGACATAGAGCCAAAGAAGATCGATTGATGATTATGCCACTGGGGCGAGACCCCAAGCCATTCCTATTCTGAGTTGGGACAAGAAGTCGTGCATGTCCTGGCACCACAGCTCGATTCTGAACAAACAGTGCCAGGTCTCCACATCTGACGCGTTCCTCAACCGTATCCTTGAGATGTCGACACACGTTTGTATTATGACCGTCGAGATCATGAAACAAACAATACCGACCAGAATCCCCCTCTCTATGAGTTAGGTCCCTCATAGGAGGCTTTTTGAAAGGAGCAGTGGGATGAACCTCTAAGTAGATCTCTTCGAAGGTGTGGGAAAGTTTCGTGTAAGACTGGAACTTGGGTTGCCTCCAAGCCATGTTTTGAACACTCCCTGAAGAAGGTTTACTCATTCCACGATCCGTAGCTTTTCCAGAGTCTTTTCCTTTTCTAGAATCTGACAGTGCCCTGCCTTTAACTACATAAGCCTTGAGAGCCTTCTTATCAATCCATGCATCCTCTTCCTGAAGGAACCTCTCTGCTTCAAAGCAGAACTCACTAAGATCCCTCGGTGGGTCCCATTGCAATGATATCTCGAAGTCAGACTTATCCAGAATGCCAGAGACTGCGGCCATTAAAACCATGGATGGATCGGGTTTGTAGACCGATGCCTCCGCCACATTAATCCTCTTCAAGAACTTACACAGAGTCTCATCGGACTTCTGGTTGAGAGCCGTTAAAGTCATAACGCTTTTAGGGCGAGCGATTAGAACTCTAAATTGATCGACAAATCCGCTAGAAAAAGCTCTCCAAGAATGAACTGAATTCGTCTCCAACTGCCTAAACCACATGGTAGCAATATCTATCAGGTAAAGGGGAAAACACTTTGTCATGACACTTTCTGATGTGGAGAGAAATTCCATATGTCGAATGTAACGACCGAAAAGTTCTGATCCTGATTATTGATACTAATACGTATCATGTATCACATATCGACTAATCAAACATCAGAAATTAAAAGATCATTAATAGAAAAAAGTTAGAGGATGAGAAATAGAAAGAAAGAAAGTTAGAATAGAAGAAAAAAAGAACTGAACACAACAGAATCAGAGTATAACGAATCTCACAGCGGAACTGAATAAAATATATTATATAACATCTCTTGAAATACAAAACTATATTTACTTACAGACAACATCAAGGTACAACACATATACAATACAGAGGAAATAAACTCTATATATCTAATGTTAAAGACCCTAGCCCAAGCTCCTTCAAGTGAACCTGAAAAATCCTAAAACCACTTGACTGCCCGTACAAATTTGGGCACCCAAGAGTTTAAGGAAAACATATAAAAATAAACTCTGGGTCAGTCATGGGACTGGTGTGAGTAAACGATTTTAAAAAAGATTGATTTAGCGTTCAAAAACCGTTTTGAATAAATGATAGTCGTAAGACCTTTACCTTACGATAACCCAAAACATTTTTGAAATCATGTATATAATCTGATATTATGATAGTGTTTAAATACAAATAAATATCAATCTAGCGGAACGCTTACATCTCACACTCCACATATATAGTATACAATCAAAACCGTCGGCGCTTATTGGAGATTGGATTCCGACTATGACAAGGTATGAAACCACCTGCCGATAGTGTATCTCTAGAGGCGAATACAATGGATTCAACAAGAACGTCTTGCAACCCGGCCACACATGACCGACCACTCATTTCGCTTGAGTGTATCGAATTATATCACCAACGGTTAGGATCAACAACCATTTCCCGAAAGGGACAGCATCGATAGATTAGAGAAGCAAAAAGGAATTTCTCTAGATAGGTGATTATACACCCTAATGGGAGCAACCCACGTAGCCATGCTGCCTGCCCGATTTTTTTCATTTCCCGGTTGTGAGGCTTGAGGTTAGAATTTACCTTTAGAACATCTGGTTGCCATTTACTTTGAATGCCACATTGTCAGATCCGTCAAATCACTAACCGACGTTCACAAATATACTCTGGATGTAAAAGAAGGGTCATTCTTTGCCATCAACTTGGTATATTTGTAAAAATCAACGTACTGGTTTTTAGGAAATACTCTGTCATACATTCGTCCATACAAGTCATCAAGTAACAAGATGAACCGAAGGCACTCTCCTACTACATCCAATATCGAAATCACCCTATGGATCAGTAGCGAATAGTCCTTGCAATCAGAAGATTTCAATCACGATAGAATCACAAATTAAAATAATTCTGGTGGACCAGACCAGAGAAATTCAACGAGTAGTTCTTCCGATCATGAAAATCTACGGTCTTCGAATTCTCCACCTTTATACGCCGCCAAGTTAGTCGCAATCGCACAGGTTGTTCGAAGAGGTTTTGGGTCCAGTTCCCATCTCGGTCTCTTCGAACTAATGCGTAGGGAATATTATTTGATAGTCGGTGTTTTAACTATCAAATTTACACATTGTAGAGAATTAAAACGGTTTATATAAATTATTTTATAATCAATATAATTTCCATGACATGTCTATTCACATTAATTAACTCGCACAAGTTTCCAAATTCTAATTTTTAGAACAGTAATTAATATCAGACAATTAAAATAAAATAAAACGTGTCAACATTTAATTTCAGAAATCTAGATTAATCACTTCATAGTATAACAGATGATTAACAACAATCATTTGTTACTACAATAAAAATCAAATAACGAGTCGACGTTTAATTTCAAATTAAATAACAGTTTGAAATATATGATTTTGTGTAGCAACTAATTTTTCGTCATATTTATTCCAAATTCTTCGGAAATACATCAATTTATCTATACACATTCAGTTTCGATAGATTGTAAAAATTGCAGATACGAACTTGAGTTCACATGATGACGACTATCTCTGCAATTACGAACTATTTTCCCGATCCTCTCTTTTGTTTATTTATATAAATATACCTATCATTTATTAATTAAATTAAAGGTAGATAATATAGTAATCTTTTACTGTATATACAATTTATATAATGACGCTAAACTATCGGATGGTTGAATACTATAAATCAATATCGCCGTTGCACGCTATTATATTCTAACTTGCTTGGATGCCACATCGTCAAACTCTAATTTGGTTTAAATATTTTGTTTATAGAGTTTTAATACACCATTGAAGTTTAAACTCTATACATGGTATAGGTTGACCACTTAATTGTAGCGAATGTGGATATCCAAAAAATAAAAAATAAAAAAAAAACCCATATCATAAGGTCGGTATTACTCATGAAATCCTATCAGTTTAAATAGTGTTAGCATGTAACGATACAATCTACATATTCACTTGTATGGAAGTAAATACTTTCTTTCAAACTATTTAAACTCGTATACCAGTTTCAACTATTATATATAAGGGTGGTGACTATAGTAGAATCCTAATTGACTTCCCATTACTAATACATTTTGGTAATATAGTGACTGTATGATGCACTGGTATACAAGCAGCTTGGAATACATAATTGGTACTAATGGATGATTTAAGTCCACCCTTATTAAACGTTTCGGACGTAATAAGATACCAAGCCCACTTTCATGATTCCATCCTAATTGCTGCGAGTGTGTGCGCGTTTCTGCTCCTTCTATTTTTGTTGTTGGACACTTGGACTTCATTTTTGCACGCACCAGTTTTCCAAAATAACTACCCCTTAATACATGTGTTTTTTTTTTTTTTTTTTTTTTGCAAAACATTGATCACCCTTTTTTTTCTCTACCATTACATTACTGCATATATAGTAATCAAGATACTGTTTATAAGGAAGAAACAGAACCTCGCCAAACCAGTATAAACGAAACCACTTTAATCATCTACTACCTACCTCTTCACAGTACCACTCCTTTGCCTTCATACTCACATCAGTTCTCCCGCCATAACCATGAATCCAAGACCACCTCCTTCCATTCACATTTCTTTCTTATATTTTTTTTTTTCAGGACCTTCATGTCGACGCAAAAAAGCATGGTGCACATGCAAACGTTACTCTGTTGACCAGCAACCCCCGTGCCCACACTCGCACGTGTACTTCCCGTCATGACCTCATCCGTACTGTCCGTTCTGCCTCCGGTCATCGGTGTTGAATTCTAGATGTTCAGATCCAAATGCACTAAACCACCAGACCAAATACTCACAGAATAACGTGGCCATTTTGTTTATTTATGGTTCATAGTTTTATTATGAAGCTTAATGTAGCTAAGTATAATCAAAGAATTCCTGTTGTAGTGAAGAAAATAACAGGACATGAGTTTCTGCTGGAAAATAAAAATATAAACTGCTCATTCACATATTGAATTTCGAATGGTTTACATTCACTACAACTAGTGTTTAAACTCCTTGAATCCCAATATTAAACCTTGATTCATCAACTGGACATTGTTCACCGCAAAACACTAGCTGAGCAAGATTGGTCAATTCCACTACTTGAACCGGTTCCGATTTTCACACTTTGCCAATCAAACTTCAATCACGTTAATGATTTGGCAGGATTTCCAGTATGGGATCAATACTCCTTCACAAGTTCTCCAAAAAAAGAATCAACCCTTTTCATCAGTTTCATTTGTTTATCATACTCGATCATTTTTCCATCGCTGACAGATTAAACCATTGTACAGTTCCTGATAGTGGGAATCCTATGTGCTACTATTATAACAGTGAAATCTGTAAACTCGCTCCTTATGGTATTTTGAAGAATGCCGTTAGTTGCATTATCCATAGATGTAGTAGCTTCATCCATTCATCTACTTGAACCATCTCCTTCAGCTTCGATCGATTAGATCTTCAACTCAACATGCAGCTAACTCTCACAAATGTGTCCTATGCTCACTGTCATGCAAGGACTGAATACTCATGTATCAATGCGTGAGTTAATTGAAGTTATAATGAGCTTTTTTGACTTATCTTAAGATGTTTCGTTACTCGTGTATCAACTGAACATTCATAAATTCTACTTGCATCGTTCTTGCCATATACCTCCCTTTTTCCGAAACCGACTCTAGCCAATCCCTGCTTGTCTTCTTTCGTTTTACTGTTTCAGGCTATTTATTAACCTTTAACTCCTACTCTAACTAATTTAAATACTTCATTATTTGTATTTAATATAATGGATTTATATCAGTATATACATACTTGAATTAGCAAGCATTTAAATATAAATAGTGGAGGCAAGTTAGGTGTCTACTCACTAAATTTACCCACTGTTCTTGACACAGTCTTTAATATTTAACAGAGATTTGGATCTATGTTCGGTATCAGTGTTACATTATATACAGATCTCAGATATATGCATGGGTAGTAGACCATCAATCATAAAAGAGAAATAGGAAAATTTATTCACCTAGTTCATTCTTACTATCTTTGTATTATGTTTTACCTGCTGTTTTTGTTCAACCGTTAAATCCTTAGCTAACTATTTTAAAACAACTTAATGATCGCATTCAGCATGTTGGGTATAGATAAGCATATAACTAACATAAATACTCAGGAGTTAAATGTATAAATAGTAAAGAAAAAAAGGTGTTTACTCACATATTCATTGACTGTCTTGCTTTGCCCCTCTGTTTTCTCAGGTTTTTCACAATCAAGTTTAAAACTAACAAGTTTTCCGAGTTCAACGACTTATCAAATATGCTAGCAACACGTATATAGTTGGAAACTACTAGAATTAAAAACAAAAAGGGTTTAAAGGTGTTTAATCACATATTCATTGACTGTCTTGCTTTGCCCCTCTGTTTTCTCAGGTTTTTCACAATCAAGTTTAAAAACTAACAAGTTTTCCGAGTTCAACGACTTATCAAATATGCTAGCAACATGTATATAGTTGGAAACTACTAGAATTAAAAACAAAAAGGGTTTAAATGTGTTTACTCACCGCATATCATACTCTGTTCTGGTTTTAGTTTCCCGAACTTCCTATTCCCGATCTAACCGTATTCACGGATTATACTGCAATATTTAAAACATGATGGACATACCTTAACACATGTACAATTTAATGTAGTGGAATTTGATATAAAACTATAAAAATTACGAGGTGGTTTCCCCCTGTCTTTCCATTTTCTTTCCGTGCTTATGCTCTGTTTTTCGGCTATTTTAAATTTCCAGGTTTTCTCTTTATTTGATTGTTTACTGTCTCAGTCTTTTCTCAGATTTTTCTTTTCTTTTTGCCAAACTCTCAAGTTAAATCTAACCTATTCGCAGATACAAAATCTTTGAAACATAACGGCATACATAAATAAAATTCAAATATAAAAACAGTAGAGGAAATTTGAAGTTTTTACTCTCCATTATCCTACTGCTGCTAAGACTGTTTACTGCATTCCTTATCATTCCAAATTTCTCTTTGGCTCTCGGCCATTTGCAGATCTTAAGACTCAAGTGTGTGTGTATTTGTGTGGGTATCAAGGTCTATTTATACATGAAAAATTGGGTAGGTCGACAAGCTGCTAAGGGGTATTGGGTATGGGTTGCAGCAGCTATTAATGAAGGTGATTTATGATTGAAAGAAGTGTTCTGCAAGTCATTCACGTCCTATTCTTTCTTAGTATATATATATATATACACTGCAGCCTATAAATGAGGTGTTTGTTGTTGCAGCTATGTAAGTGAAATGATGTTTTGATTTTTCCATTCAACTAGATATTTTCTAGCTTGGTTCTTAAGTAAAATCAACCCATGTTTTTGTTGGGAAATATACATACGAGCATGTACTTTATATACATGTTGATTTGATTACCATCTGCAAGTGTACACTCTAGCACAATAACATGTGCTTGATGAAAAGAACAGAGCACTTATAACATAAATACATATAGACAAGTCTTATCATCTAAGAAAGATCCAACCTAGCTGTGCAAAATCCTGGACTAATGCATGTGTTATATCAATCCTATCAGCAAAGTGAATTGGCCAATTAATGTGAAAAATTTTATATTCTTCCCTTATCATGGATAACCTTATGTATTAAATAGCCCAGATCTCCTTATGCTTCTATGTGACGTAAGAATGATACTTACATTAAGTAAATTTCCTTAGTTAATATCTTTATGAATTCAAAAGCTGGTGTAACAAAAAGTGTTAAAACATATAATTGTCTATATTCATATACACACAAATACAAGGCAAGTAATATATGTACACATAAAATGTAAAATAAATATCATACTAACTCGAATGAATTTTACCTTATTAGCATTATGAAATAATTTTCATAAATGAATATTTCTTTTGTATCTTACTTAAGTAAATTTAATATTCATATGAGTTACAAACTATTTACAAATATCACAATATACCAATTACTTCTTGTATAGGCATACATACATCGATTAAAGAATTTTAAACCATCAGTAATATCTTTAATTGGAATTCCTTGATACTTAACAGATATATAAGTATTTATTTATTCAATTTGATTTAATTATCGATATAATCTATATATTATAGATTATAAAATTGGTCCAAAACAAGGCCGTTACAATCTACCCCATTAAAAGAATTTCATCCCAAAATTAAAGAGCACTAAGAAGATCTCGGTTATAATTAATATCATAGACTTATATACATATATAAGCTATATACTAACGATCATAGTAAACAAAATATCCTAAACACACAAGTTATGTATCAACAATTCACTCAAATCAAAACATATCTATTATTACATTTGAAAAACATTTTCATTTCATTTTCTCACATTACTTTTCTTCAACATCCATCAGTTCCTGACTGTAAATGTATAAGAGAATAATTCTCTAAGTATCAACCCCGAAGATCGAAATCAACATTAGATCAACACTCAGAAAATCATTCAATTCAACCAACCTTCGGTCAGGTTCCAATTTTTTAACTCCATATCTTAATTCTTATCAACCTAAATATTACCCATTTTCATTTAAGAAAATATCTTAGATTACATTTTGGAATTGAATTCCAAATCTTATCTTCCCCATTAATTTAAATCAAAGCATGTTTAAATCTGCTTAAATTCTAATCCAATTTAATTCCATCCAACTTAGCTATAATATTCCAATCTTGTTCTAGTTGAATTTCTCAATTCCAGAATTCTAACTTTTGGTTTTAGTCTGAAATCACATATCTCTATTCTATTTTAAAACCTTTGAATTTTCCTAAACCTTTTGCTTTTCCTCAAACAAATTTCCACTTTGCCTTTATTGTATATTTCATTATCTATACAGATTCAATTCGGCTCATTAAATAACCATTTCAATTTTTGTAATCTTGTTTGGCTATAATAACAACAATCGACATATTCATATACAATTATGACTAATTTTAGAAAATTATTTGTTTTATACTAAAATAAAATTTTAAGTAAAATTATTTCATTTACCCGACTTTTGAAACAATGCAGTGTCGAATTACTCTATTCAAGAGTTTAGGAAAACCTTTTGATTCAGTGTTCGATCACTTTATCGACCAGAATTCATAAATCACTCGATAAACCAATCAACACAATATAAAACAGTTTCATATTAACAAATACGCGCTTATATATATACATTCAAACTCAATCTAGGGTATTACTAACCCCATCTCTATCGAATTACGCCACAGAGCCAAGGTTATTACTAAACCATTGCTCTGATGCCAACTGTAACGACCCGAAAAGTTCTGATCCTTATTATTGATACTAATATGTATCCTGTATCACATATCGACTATTCAAACATTAGAAATTAACATATACTTAATAGAAAGAAGTTAGAGGATGAGAAATAGAAAGAAAGTTAGAATAGAAGAAAAAGAAGAACTGAACACAACAGAATTAGAGTATAACGAATCTCACAGCGAAACTGAATAAAATATATTATATAACATCTCTTGAAATACAAAACTGTATTTACTTACGGACATCATCAAGGTACAACACATATACAATACATCGGAAATAAACTCTATATATCTAATGTTGAAGACCTGCTCCAAGCTCCTTCAAGTGAATCTGAAAAATCCTGAAACCACTTGACTGCCCGTACAAATTTGGGCACCAAAGAGTTTAGCGAAAACAAAGAAAAATAAACTCTGGGTCGGTCATGGGACTGGTGTGAGTAAACGACCTTAAAGCAGATTGATTTAGCGTTCAAAATCCTTTTTGAATAAATGATAATCGTAAGACCGATCCACACATAAATACGAATGGTTTTTACCTTACGATAACCCAAAACATGTTTGAAATCATGTATATCATCTGATATTATGATAGTGTTTAAATACAAATAAATATCAAGCTAGCGGAACGCTTGCATCTCACGCTTCCCATATATAGTATACAATCAAAATCGTCGGCGCTTATTGAAGATTGGATTCCTACTATGACAAGGTATGGAATGTAACAACCCGTATTTTCAATAACCTGTTATAACGTAAATCGAGGCAGAATTTAATTTATAAATCTGAATCAAGGGAAACGGGCTATGCCATTGCGTTCGTCTCGGAAAAATACGCGAAATAGAGTCCGAGTTTTCGAAAATCGGAGTCCGTATGACCCGATTAAGGCCCAATGAAGTTTTCAGAAAATTTCAAGTTCAAAACAGATTTCGAATTTCGGGTTCAAAATTCGAAAAAGGGTCAGATTGGGCCAGGCGGGAAAATTCCCGCCAGAGCACCCAAGTCGACAGCCCTGTCGACTTGGCTGTCGACTTGGTTCAGCCGGGCAGTTTTGCCTGGTGCACCATTTTGGGGTTTTGGTTAGGTTTTGGGGCCAGATTCGGTTTTAAGGGCTGAGATTGGAATTAGGGTTTAATCCTAAGGTTGAAACTAATCCTAATCTCTATAAATAAGCCCCTAACCTAACCCTAAATCATCATTATTCATTCAAGTAACTAAACTATGGCAAAATCATTCCTCTCATGGCCTCCACTCTCTTCATAAAATTCTAAGTTATTTCTATGAGAGATTTTCCATGCATACAAGTGTTTTCAAGCTTGTATGAGTGTCATTAGCTTGCATTCAAGTCAAGTTTCCATATTTACATCATAAAGCAAGGGTTTTGATCATTTTAGCTCAAGGGTTTTTCTATTGGAGCTTGCATTTTGGGTTTATTTGATTGCATAAGGGCTTTGTCTCAATCTATATATATTTTTGTGTCTTCATAAGCATAGTAAGCCCTTTTCTACTTTCATATTTAAACTCTAAAGTTAAATGAATGATGCAAGTTTGGTTGATCATTATGATATGCAAGTTTATCATGTTATGTTATGCAAGTATGCCATGTTATGATATGCAAGTTTACCATGTTATGCTATGCAAGTTTGCCATGTTATGATATGCAAGTTTATCATGTTATGTTATGCAAGTATGCCATGTTATGATATGCAAGTTACCATGTTATGCTATGCAAGTTTGCCATGTTATGATATGCAAGTTTACCATGTTATGCTATGCAAGTTTGCCATGTTATGATATGCAAGTTTATCATGTAATGTTATGCAAGTTTGCTATGTTATGATATGCAAGTTTGCCATATGATATGCAAGTTATGTTATGCAAGTTTGGGTTGATCATTTTGCTCATGTTATCATGTTATGCAAGCTTATCTTGGGTTTATGAGCTTAAAGCTTCAAGCTTTATGCTAAAGGTTGCATTTTGGCAACATGTAAGTTATCATATCCCTTATGATAACTTGCATGTGAGGCTAAATGCGAACTTATGGCCATTCCTACATGTCATTTATCACCATGTATCACTTATATGCTAAGTTTGGTTTTATGCATGCTTTTGAGGCCTAAAAATGTAATATGCAAGTATATGAACATATGTACATTTCATATGCCACCATGTTAAACTTGTGGCTTCAACACCTTTATGTCATGATTATGCCAAGTTCCCTCTTTCTATCCTTTATGCGCTATTGCGATATGTAAGCGATGGGATTGCGTTTGGGGTTGGGTAAACTCAAAAGACATAAAAACATAAGATTGGGAATTTACCTATTAAGTTAGGTCTACCCATTGGGAATTTACCTATTAAGTTAGGTCTACCCAAATGCTTGAAAACTTGTAATATGTTTTGGAAACATGATGGACATGACACTTAGAAAATATAAGTGTGACCAACTCGAGGTTGGGTTGAGTTTGTAGCGTAAACCTACCCGGAACCGACCGGCTTAACTAGTTGCTACAAACAATAGGACCCAATGTGAGAAGTTGGTCATGTTGTACCTTGAACCCGAGGTTAGACCAAGTTGTGGTGTAAAGCTACCCGGACCCGCCCGGCTTAACTAGTAACCACAACAAGGTCTAATGTGAGAGGTTAAGGCACATTAAATTAGTTAATGCCTCATGATTAGGGTTAAGTCATGGTCCACTTAATACTTAACCAATTTGGGCTTGGTAGATTAATCAGGGTTAAGTCGTGAACCCATCGTTACACTTAACCAAGTTAATCCATGATTAGTAAAAGGGTTAAACCGTACTTAACCCACTAGAAAATCCTAGCAATGGGGGTCCACTCCAGCAGTAATCCCAAGTTTGTATCATTAAGACCCTAGGGACTAGGCTAGGGTGGGGGCACAATTACTGGACTTGAGGTAAGTGACCAAAAACGACGGCAGAGTGGTACGCCGATGTAGTTCCGGACGGACTATGGTCGTGCACGTAGTCCGTATTTGGAGAAGTCAAGCATGGGTACCAGTAGATCGAGACTGTGCACTTATGTTTATGGTGTCCAGGGGTTGACACCCTAGGGCTTGATACACCCGACGGGAGATCCGGCACAGTCCGACTACAATTATGTTTGGGCCGTATTGACACCAACACGTGACGAGTTAGGCTTAGGGAGCCGATCGATTAGACCGTTTGGTTGGATCTCGTATTAGGGTCACTTCATGTTATTGGACCTCGTATTAGGGTCACTTCATGTTATTGGACCTCGTATTAGGGTCACTTCATGTTATTGGGCCAAAGCTTGGGCCAAGGGATCAATACGTGTTTATTCAAGTCATGTTAGTTTGCTAGTACACCTGTGGTGCAAAACCTTAAACCTGATTATGCGATGACACCTTTATCTATCATGCCAGTATGTAGTTATCCTTATGTTCATCCCTGCTTCTCATGCCAGTTAACTTTATCAGTTTACATTGATTGTAGTAGGGCTTACTCAGTCTTTTTGACTGACCTGTTTTTCTTTCGCCTCTTTTCTTCCGTTTCCCCCCCCCCCCCCCAGGTTCTCAGGGTGGGAATATTGGAGCTTAGCTTGGATTTCTGATCGCTTGCTTGTGGGATTTTAGCTCATGTACGGTCTTGACATGAAGCTAGCTATGGTTATTACTTATTTTGGGGATAGTACTTATGTATTTCAGTTTTTCAGTGATATTGTTTTTATCTAGACTTGTGTATTTGGAAAGTTGACATTATGTTGTACCAGACTTGTTTTGAAATAGTTTGAAATCTTCCGCTGTTTTACTTATCTTATTTACTCTGTTTACATATATACATATGTTCTTGTTCGGCCTTGATATATCATTATGCATGTTTACCTGATTCAAACGCCCCTCCAAAGTCAGAGTGCTTGCAAGAGCCACCCTGGCGGAGGTGGGGTGTTACATGGAACCACCTGCCGATAGTATATCTCTAAAAGCGAATACACTGGATTCAACAAGAACGTCTTGCAACCCGGCCCCACATGACTGACCACTCATTTCGCTTGAGTGTATCGAATGTATATCACCAACAGTTGGGATTAGCAACCGTTTCCCGAAAGGGACAGCATCAAAAGGAATTTCTCTAGATAGGTTATTATACACCCTAATGAGAGCGACCCACGTAGCCATGCTGCCTGCCCGATTGTTGTCGTTTCCCAGTTGTGAGGCTTGAGGTTAGAATTTACCTTTAGAACATCTGGTTGTCATTTACTTTGAATGCCACATTGTCAGATCTGCCAAATCACTAATTGACGTTCACAAATATACTCTGGATGTAAAAGAAGGGTCATTCTTTGCCATCAACTTGGTATATTTGTAAAAATCAACCTACGTTGTTTTTATGAAATACTCTGTCAGACATCCGTCCATACAAGTCATCCAGGAACAGGATGAGCCGAAGGCACTCTCCTACTGCATCCAATATTGAAATCACCCCATGGATCAGTAGCGAATAGTCCTTGCAATCCGAAGATTTCAATCACGATTGAATCACAAGTCAAATAACTCTGGTGGACCAGACCAGAGAAATTCAACGAGTAGTTCTTCCGATCATGAAAATCTACGGTCTTCGAATTCTCTATCTTTATACGCCTGCAAGTTAGTCGCAATCGCACAGTTGGTTTGAAGTGGTTTTGGGTCCAGTTCCTATCCCGGTCTATTCGAACTAACGCATAGGGAATATTATTTGATAGTCGGTGTTTTAACTATCAAATTTACACAGTGTAGATAATTAAAACGGTTTATATAAATTATTTTATAATCAATATAATTTCCATGACATGTCTATTCACATTAATCAACTCGTATAAGTTTCCAAATTCTAATTTTTAGAATAGTAATTAATATCAGACAATTAAAATATAATAAAATGTGTCAACAGTTTATTTCAATAATCTAGATTGATCACTTCATAGTATAACATATGATTAACAACAATCATTTGTTACTACAATAACATTCAAATAACGAGTCGACATTTAATTTCAAATTAAATAACAGTTTGAAATATATGATTTCGTGTAGCAACTAATTTTTCATCATATTTATTCCAAGTTCTTTGGAAATACATCGATTTATCTATACACATTCATTTCGATAGATTGTACATATTGCAGATACGAACTTGAGTTCACGCGATGACGACTATCTCTGCAATTACGAACTATTTTCCCGATCCTCTCTTTTGTTTATTTATATAAATATACCTATCATTTATTAATTAAATTAAAGGTAGATGACATAGTAATCTATTACTGTATATACGATTTATATAATGACCCTAAACTATCGGATGGTTGAATACTATAAATTGGTATCGCCATTGCACGATATTATATTCTAACTTGCTTGAATGCCACATCGTCAAACTCTAATTTAGTTTAAATATTTTGTTTATAGAGTTTTAATACACCATTGAAGTTTAAACTCTATACATGGTATAGGTTGACCACTTAATTGTAGTGAATGCCGGATATCTAAAAAAATTAAAAAAAACAATTAAAAAAAAAAAAACCATATCATAAGGTCAGTATTACTCATGAAATCGTATCAGTTTAAATCGTGTTAACATGTAACGGTACCATCTACATATTCACTTGTATGGAAGTAAATATTTTCTTTCAAACTATTTAAACACGTATACCAGTTTCAGCTAGTATATATAAGGGTACTGACTATAGTGGAATCCTAATTGACTTACTATTACTAATACATTTTGGTAATATAGTAACTATATGATGCACTGGTATATAAGTAGCTTGGAATACATAATTGGTACTAGTGGATGATTTAAGTCCACCCTTATTAAACGTTTCAGACATAATAAGATACCAAGCCCACTTTCATGATTCCATCCTAATTGCTGCGAGTGTGTGCGCGTTTCTGCTCCTTCTACTTCTGCTGTTGGACTTCATTTTTGCCTACACCAGTTTGCCAATATAACTACTCCTTAATACACGTGTTTTTTTTGCAAAACATTGATCACCTTTTTTTTTTCCTCTACCATTACTTTACTGCATATATAGCATTCGAGATATTATTGTTTATAAAGAAGAAACTGAACCTCACCAATCCAGTAAAAACGAAACCACTTTAATCATCCACTACCTACCTCTTCACAGTGCCACTCCTTTGCCTTCATACTCACATCCGTTCTCAAGCCATTTCTTTCTTATAATTTTTTTTTTCAGGACCTTCATGTCAACGCACACAAGCATGGTGCACATGAACACGTTACCCTATTGACCAGCAACCCCGACGCCCACACTCGCACGTGTACTTCCCGTCATGACCTCATCCATACTGTCCGTTCTGCCTCCGGTCATTTGTGTTGAATTCTAGATGTTCAGAGCCAAATGCACTAAACCACCAGACCAAATACTCACGGAATAACCTGGCCATTTTGTTTATTTTTGGTTCATAGTTTTATTATGAAGCTTAATGTAGCCAAGTATAATCAAAGAATCACTGTTGTAGTGAAGAAAATAACAGGACATGAGTTTAGCAAGAAAATAAAAATATAAACTGCTCATTCACATATTGAATTTCGAATGGTTCACATTCACTTCAACTAATGTTCAGACTCCTAGAATCCCAATATTAAACCTTGATTTCCCATCGTTGATAGATTAAGTCATAGTACAGTTCATAACAGTGGGAATCCTATGTGCTACTGTTATAACAGTGAAATCTGTAAACTCGCCCCCTATGGTCTTTTGAAGAATGGAGTTAGTTGCATTATCCATAGATGCAGTAGCTTCATCCATTCATCTACTTGGATCATCTCCTTCAGCTTCGATTGATTAGATCTTCAACTCGACGTGCAGCTAACTCTCACAAATGTGTCCTATGCTCACTGTCATGCAAGGACTGAATACTTGTGTATTAATGTCTGAGTTAATTGAAGTTATAATGAGTTTGTTTGACTTATCTTAAGATGTTTCGTTACTCGAGTTACTCGAGTATGAACTGAACATACATATGTTCTACTTGCATCCTTCTTGCCACATACCTCCCTTTATTCCGAAACCGACTCTAGCCAATCTCCCTTGTCTTCTTTCGTTTTACTGTTTCAGGCTATTTATTGACCTTTAACTCCTGCTCTAACTAATTTAAATACTTCAGTATTTGTATTTGATGTAATGGATTTATATCAGTATATATACTTGAATTAGCAAGCATTTAAAAATAAATAGTGGAGGCAAGTTAGGCGTCTACTCACTAAATTTACCTACTGTTCTTGACATTGTCTTTAATATTTAATAGAGATTTGGTTTCCAATCTATGTTCTGTATCAGTGTTAAATTATAAACGGATCTCAGATATATGCATGGGTAGTTGACCATCAATCATAAAAGAGAAATAGGAAAATTTATTCACCTAGTTTTTTTTTTTTGAACAAGTTAAAAAAATATTTGGCCCAAGGCCCAATCGGGTATACAAAACCCGAATAAAAACATAATACCCAATCAAACCCCATCATCTCAATACCCCTGACCCTAGCCGCCACTCTACAACTCTCTACTTCAATGGCAAACGGCAAGGGAGAAACATCTCAAATCGTCTCCCATCGAGCTTTATGGTGGCTTCCTTACTTCCTCCTGCCTCTTGTTGTTCTCCGTTGTAATGTTAGGATCCAGAAAATCATCTCTGGTCCTATTATCAGTTTCACTCTTCTTCCTATCAACAGATCTGGAGTCTCTGATACTGATAATGCTATCATTCATCCTTCTTTGGCACTTTGTGCTTCTAGCTTCCTTTCCGTCTCTGGATCTACTGCTTTCCCCATTACTCCAGCAAGATAAGTGATAAATTTGACCGTTAATTTCGCTTTTGTAATGATTTCTGTCTGTTCTAGTTAGGAACTGATATGATTGATTCCCGTCTTTCTTGTGAAGAAGATTTGATCGATCTGGATCACTACTGGTTTGGATTTGTATCCCCTTCCCTGTATCATGTAAGAAATTTACATCATAATCCATTTTATTAAAAAAACACGCACTGTTATTATTACTATCATGTTTACTTCCCTTTGAATTCAGATTGTTACAGGTATTGGGAAAGCAACCACCAGGAAGGACGTCAGAAAGATCATTTGTCTCAGTATAGTCTGGATTTGTGTTAATATAGCCATGAGAACTAACAGTGAGACTACTATCTCTCCTGTTCTTGCTAATAGGGTTATTGCTGTTTGAAGCTTGATCCCTATTCTCTGCAATGGGTAAGTGGCCCAAATTACTATTCAGATTGTAATTAAAAAAATTAGAATTGAAGCAGTAATTCTGTTTACTCCCTTTGCAGTTATTCTCTTTGTAGAGAAGAGTGGATCTGTCTTCATGAGGAAAATCATTAGTTCCAGCTTGCATGTTTCTTCCATCTTCATGTAAGAAGTATCTTTTATTGCTGAGCTTACAATTGAGTATGAAATCCTCAACTTGATTATCTAAGCTAGCATCTTTATTAAGCTGGTTATGATTACTATCCTGCTTGTGCAAGTTAATTTTATTCAAAATAATCTGGCAATCAGTTATTATACAATTCAAGAGCTGAGTACCACTAGAAACTTTGTTAGTGTGAATTCTCTGATTCCTTTCTTTCCATATATAAAATACAACAGCTGATAACATTATGCATGCTTTTCTAAAACTATAAGACTTAGGTTTAAAGAACTTTAAAATGTAATCTATACTACTCCTAATGTCTAGAGTAGGAATAGAATTATTGAAACCTAAATAACTTTTAATATTAAACCATATGAATTGAGAGAATGGACATTCAAAAAACAGATGATTAGCACTTTCAGAGTCAAATTTGCAAAATAAACAATGTTTGTCAGAGTTAGGGTTCCATTTGCAACACCTATCTCTGGTTGGAAGTTTGTTTTGCAAAGCAAAGTAGGTGCAATGAGCCATTTTAGGGCAATTAAATTTGCACCACACCACCTTGTGCCAATCCACTTCTGTTTCCTCACCCCTAAGGCATTCCCATGTTTTTTTGAAAGAAAATTTGCCTTTTGAGCAGAATTTCCACTCCCAAACATCCCTATGGACATTCTGATCAATCCTAATATCTTGAATAGCATTTTTAAATATAGCAGCAGCAGAATAGTTATATAAGTTCCATTTATTATTAAGGATAATATTTTGCACTTTATCATTAACACCTCCTAATAAATATAAATTATTCCAGCCAAGAAGGTCAACAAGTGAGTTACCATGAATCCAGGGGTCAAACCACATACTTGTTTGACTACCATCAGTCAATATTCTCTTAATAAAATATTTACCTCTGCTTCTACAGTCTAAAATATTCTTCCAAACTAGTGAATGATGATTTTCCTTCCTAGATATCCAGAAATTTTTATTCTAAAGATATCTAGCTTTCATCCACCTAGCCCATAGAGACTTACCCTCTAAAAATTTCCAGAAAAGTTTAAACTTACAAGTATCTGTCATGTCTTTAATATTTCTGAGCCCTAACCCACCATAAATTTTGGGTTTGCACACCTTATCCCATGCAATTTTATGATGTTTACCTCTCCAAATGAAGTTAGCACATAACCTTTCAATTTTATGGATAACACTAATGGGAATACTGTGTGTCTGGACCCAGTACATTATGACTGCAGTGATGACAGTATGAGTAAGTTCTACTCTTCCAGCTAAAGAGAGGAATTTACTAGACCAACCTTCTAATCTATTATGTATAATGTCTATCAGTCTAGTACAGTCCCTATCTTTAATTTGATTTATACTAAGTGGGAGGACAAGGTATTTAACAGGAAGAGAACCTTCTTTAAAATTTAAAATTTGAAGAATTTCATTCTTATGCTTAGCTTCTTTGCTAAAATAAATCTTGCTTTTTTCTATATTAACAGAGAGGCCAGCAAAATTCTCCATATTACTTAGGATTCTCTTAATAGTAATTGCATTAATTTTGTCAGCTTTTAAAAAAAGAAGCATATCATCTGCATATAGAAGATGAGTAATGTGTGGTAAATTTCTGTTAATAGGCTTAATGTTTCCCATAATCAGTTCAGTTTCCATTTGTAATGAAAAATACTCCATAACTATTGAGAAAAGATAAGGGGACAATGGGTCCCCTTGTCTAATGCCTCTATTGCTATGTATAAAGCCTTTTGGGGAGCCATTGATCATAACAGAAAATGTAACACTAGTGATACACTCTTTAATTAAATTACAGAATTTCTCATTAAAACCCATTTGCATGAGCATATATATAATAAAATCTCTATTAATTTTATCAAAAGCCTTATGTAGATCAATTTTTATACACATCTGGTTTTTGTTTTTCCTATTAAAATCTCTAATAAGCTCATGAGCAAGTAAAGTATTTTCAGAAATGAGTCTCCCTGGTATGAATGCACTCTGATTTTCAGATATTAAAAATTTAAGAAAGCACTTTAATCTATTACAAAGAATAGAAGATATAATTTTGTAAATGAAATTGTAACAGGCAATAGGCCTGTAATCCCCCAATCCCAGTGGAGAATCCACTTTAGGGATGAGAGTGATAAAGGTGTGGTTAGTGTTTTTCAGCAGAGAACCAGAATTGAAAAATTCAACAATGGAGTCATATAATAACTTGTGCATCTCATTCCAATGGGTTTTATAAAACTTGGCCCCAAATCCATCAGGCCCAGGGCTTTTGTCATTGCAAGCCTTAAAAACCACATTTTTAATATCTTCTATTTTGATGGGAGCAAGTAAAATATCAGCACTACAGGGATTAACTGTGTACTTAAGGTCAATACTGGGGAAATTATTGTGATATTGTGAAGTGTTGTATAGAGAATTAAAGTAATTAATAGCTTCCTTTTCAATAAGGTAAGCATCATTAATTACAATACCACAATTATCAATAATTTTCCCTATGTCATTCCTATTTCTCTTATTTGTCATTTTAGCATAAAAAAATTTACTTGCTTCATCCCCATTTGTTAACCAATCAACCTTGGCCTTTTGCTTAAGATTAATTGAGTTTATGTGCAGAGCTTTCACTAGATTGGCCTGAGCATTATAAAATGATTCAGCTAATTGTGAGTCTGAGCAGTTCATGTCAAGGTCATTCTGCAACTTTTCACACTCACTTCTAATATTATTAATATCACTCTTATTTCTATTAATGTTCCAGGATTTAAGCTTGCTTTTAACAATCTGTAATGTTTTATTAAATTTGTATTGAGCAGTCCCATACAAATTGTTAATAAAACAGTTACTAGTAATATCCTTATAGTTGTCATCCTGTACCCATCCATTAATAAATCTAAAAGGTCTATTAATTTTACAACCCAAGGCAGAAGGGAAGGATACAATAATAGGAGTATGGTCACTAGAATTTTGAGGGAGAGTGCTACACTGAACTTTAGGAAAAAGATTAATAAAATACTGGTTAAATAAAACCCTATCCAGCTTGCAATGAATATTCCTGCAAGCCCCTGATTTCCATGTGAATTTATTCCCATGGATTGGGGGTTCTATTAGGCCAATTTTTAAAATAAAATTATGAACTTTTTCCAGCTTATTAAAAGGAATAGGATTCCCACCTTTTTTTTCAGAAAAGTGAAAAACAGAGTTGAAATCCCCCAATAAAATCCATGGACTATCTATAACTCTATTGAAATTATCTAAGCAATTCCATAAAGTGTTCCTGTCATCCTCAAAATTAGAAGCATAAATGAAAGTGATTTTGAGGGACAGTCCACCTTTATTTTTAAAGATGCAATGAATGTACTGAAAATCAATATAATAATTAATGAGAGACCAAATAGTAGGATTATGTAAAACCATAATCCTACCATTTCCTCCCATTGAATTATTATTAATAATATTCCAGTTAAAAAGCCTTCTGCTATGTATGTCAGAAAGCTTTTGATCATTGAGCTTGTGCTCAAGTATACCAATGATAGATGGTTTATACTTGTGCAGAAAATCAGTAAGATCTAATTGTCTCTCCGGGGAGTTAAGTCCCCTTATATTCCAAGCTATTATATCCATAATTAATTAAAAGTTAGGATACGATACCAAGGATATGCTGCAGCTACAATGCACCTCTGTCATTGTTGCGATCCACTTTAATATCTAATTGTTTGCCACTTCTCTTAAAGCTTTTACTATCTGCAGCCTTTAGCTGCTTTTCCCATTTACTGTTTTTATCAATGTATTTCTTTCTGAATTCCTTATCAGTAAAGTCTTCAGTGTCTTCTACTAAAGATATATCTGAAAGGCTTCTAGTTCTGGTTTTTCTTCTTTTTTTCACTAATACTGCAGGTTTAGGTGATGCCATCATGTTGCTGATGCCCTTTTGAATATCAGATTCAGTGATAGATGAAGCCCTCTTTGGAGCAAGCCCTTTAGCCACAAGCGAGTCATCAGTGAAGATAGGATCCGCAGCAAGAAGTTCAGCACAGTTTCCCAATTTTTTGTTTAAGTCATTTGTAAATTCTATGTCTGTAAATTGTCTTGAATCCTCATTGTGGGTGGGGGATTCATGTAATTGTGAACCTGTACCCACCTCTATTAATGAATTATTGATGGTGCTCGTTACGAGTGTCTCTTTCAGAACTGATGGCGTTGAAGACCCATTAGTTTGGAAGAGACATCTTTGGTCTGCATAATCTTTGAAAGATCAGCAGACCTCGATTGAGGGAAATTAGCCTGATTTAATGTTGCTTTATCATTTACCGTATGGCTAGCCGCTGGCTCATCTAAATTCATTAAATCCTCTGCTGTGCTTGATGGGGGAATATCAGATTCGGGGGTATGAAAAGAATCTTCAACGGGAACATTTTCTTGATTGAGAATATTAACCTCAGAAGTATTTTCTTGATCAGTAGTATCCGAATTTTGGGAAAAATCCACAGCATCATTAGCCTTTTCTGTGTTATGAACACAATCTTTGAGTGAATGCCCGAAGCAATTGCAAATCTTACATCGATTGGGTATTGATTCGTATATGATCTGCTGAGTTATATGCTCCCCATCAGGCAGGTAAATAGAAGCCTCGTTAGGTAGATCAACATCTGCTTTGATTTCTACTAATATTCTCGCATAACTCAGTCTTGTTTCCCTGGCCGTTTGGTCATCCATTTTGATAGGAACCCCTACCACACTTGCAATTGCACTAAAAATTTCTTTGTCCCATAATCTCAGATTCAGCTCTGGAAGTTTAATCCATATTGGCATAGTAGACAATAAATCTTTATCAAGAATGATTTTCTTGGTCCATCTTTTTAATACTATCAGATTCCCATTAATAAAGAAAGGCCCTCCTTTCAATAACTTTTCACAGTCCTCCCCATTCGTAAAACGAATAATGAAAAACCCATTTTCTCGAGTGAAGATTTCGAAATCACCTGATGGGTTCCATGTCCGAACCACAAAAGCCTTAAAGTAGTGGTAAGCTGGCCTTTTCCCGAACACATATGCAACAATGGATCGTCCCCATTTTACCTCTGTCCTTTCACTTGCTTCTTCTGATACCACAACAATCTTGTCTTCACCCAATGTCTCCTCAGGTTTGATGTATTCTAAATCATAATTCGATTCCTGACCTCCTTTTTTAACCATTTCTGCCCATGACGATGCCCCTATTTCTTTAACTAGTTTAGGCCTCATTGGCTGTAAAAGTTCTTGAGTTTGTTTTTCTTGATTACTGATTTGAAATTGGGCCCCATTTGAGGGTGGAAATGGTTTTTGACGAGGTTTAAGGAGATGATCCCTTACATTTCCATTCTCTTTATTAACATGAGAGGAGGAATTGAAACTCATGAATGGTTTAGCCTTCTTTTTACGATTAACCACTTTAGTAAAACCGATATCATCATTTGGAGGATCAGAAATGGGAATAGTGTTGGAGGAGGTGGGAGGAGGGGCAGAAGAAGAAGATCCCTTTTTATGGATGGGATTATCCTCGATGTTAGGATTCTTGAGAGGTTTATTAGCAGCCATGGCTGCAAGGAGTTTCTTGGAGGAGCTCAGTTTTTTTTTTATCAGGTCCTGTTTTTCTTAAGGATCATGTGAAGCTAATTTATTCACCTAGTTCATTCTTACTATCTTTGTATTATGTTTTACTCGCTGTTTTTGTTCAACTCTTAAATCCTAAGCTAACTATTTTAAAACAACTTAATGATCGCATTCAGCATGTTGGGTATAGATGAGATTATAACTAACATAAATACTCAGGAGTTAGATGTATAAATAGTAAGGAAAAAAGGTGTTTACTCACATATTCATTGACTGTCTTGCTTTGCCCCTCTGTTTTCTCAGGTTTTTTACAATCAAGTTTAAAAACCAGCATGTTTTCCAAGTTCAACGACTTATCAAATATGCTAGCAACACGTATATAGTTGGAAACTACTAGAATTAAAAGCAAAAAGGGTTTAAAGGTGTTTACTCATACATTCATTGACTGTCTTGCTTTGCCCCTCTGTTTTCTCAGGTTTTTCACAATCAAGTTTAAAAACTAACAAGTTTTCCGAGTTCAACGACCTATCAAATATGCTAGCAACACGTATATAGTTGGAAACTACTAGAATTAAAAACAAAAAGGGTTTAAAGGTGTTTATTGACTGCATATCATACTGTGTTCTGGTTTTAGTTTCCCGAACTTCCTATTCCCGATCTAACCGTATTCACAGATTATACTGCAATATTTAAAACATGATGGACATACCTTAACACATGTACAATTTAATGTACTGGAATTTGATATAAAACTGTAAAAATTACGAGATGGTTTTCCACTGCCTTTCCATTTTCTTTCCATGCTTATGCTCTGTTTTTCGGCTATTTTAAATTTCCAGGTTTTCTCTTTATTTGATTGTTTACTGTCTCATTCTTTTCTCAGATTTTTTTTTTCTTTTTGCCAAACTCTCAATTTTAATCTAACCTATTCGCAGATACAAAATCTTTGAAACATAATGGCATACATAAATAAGATTCAAATATAAAACAGTAAAGGAAATTTGAAGTTTTTACTCACCATTATCCTACTGCTGCTATGACTATTTACTGCCTTCCTTATCATTCCAAATTTCTCTTTGGCTCTCGGCCATTTCCAGATCTTAAGACTCAAGTGTGTGTGTGTATTTGTGTGGATATCAAGGTGTATATATACGTGAAAAATTGGGTAGGTCGACTAGCTACTAAGGGGTATTGGGTATGGGTTGCAGCAGCTATTAGTGAAGGTGATTTATGATTGAAAGAAGTGTTCTGCAAGTCATTCACATCCTATACTTTCTCATTCTATATGTGGTGCACGTCCACTAGTAGTGAGGTACACAATGTATACAGTGACGGGCTAAGGGGTTCTAGAACTAGGCTTTTGGTAGGATAGTCTAGGTAAGCTCTAATTGATAAGATGTGTGTGTGTACACACTACAGCCTATAAATGAGGTGTTCGTTGTTGCAGCTATGTAAGTGAAATGATGTTTCGATTTTACCATACAACTAGATATTTTCTAGCTTGGTTCTCAAGTAAAATCAACCCATGTTCTTACTGGGAAATATACATACGAGCATGTACTTTATATACATGTTGATTTGATTACCATATGCCAGTGTACACTCTAGCACAATAACATGTGCATACTGAAAAGAACAGAGCATGTATAACATAAATACATATAGAAAGGGTGCGGATCCTCTGGACCAGATTCTCCCTGGTCCGGTGGTCCGCACCAATGAAATCACCTCATTTGGGGTGATTTGCACATTGCCCCCTGAAATTCGGGGGTAATTCAGGGGGGGAATGTGCAAATCACCCCAAAATGGGGTGATTTCATTCGTTGGGCACACCGGACCAGAGAGAATCTGGTCCAGGTGATCCCAACCCATATAGACAAGTCTTAGCATCTAAGCAAGATCCAACCTAGCTGTGCAAAATCCTAGACTTATGCATGTGTTATATCAATCCTATCATCAAAGTGAATTGGCCTATTAATGTGAAAATCTTTATATTCTTCTCTTATCATGAATAAATACATAACCTTATGTATTAAATAGCCTGGATCTCCTTATGCTTCTATGTGACGTAAGAATGATACTTACATTAAGTAAATTTCCTTAATTACTAAATATCTTTATGAATTCAAAAGCTGGTGTAATAAAAATTGTTAAAACATATACTTGTCTATATTCATATACACACTAATACAAGGCAATTAATATATATACACATAAAATGTTAAAAATAAATATCATACTAATTCGAATGAGTTTTACCTTATTAACATTATGAAATAATTTGCATAAATGAATGTTTCTTTTGTATCTTACTTAAGTAAATTTAATAGGGTGCATTTTTTACAAGTCCCTATTAAGTTTCAAAAAAAAAACGCTGATAAAAATAATATAGAATACATCCCTATTTTTGAAATTCTGCTCAAAAATTTCCAGATCTACCCTTACGCAGTTAAAAAACTATTCAATAACCATTCGTCATCATTTACTCCGTCAATCGCTCATATTATCTCGCTCAAAACCCTAATCCTACAATGCTGCAAAACCTTCGATCACTCCTACAACGATTCCTCGTCATTTACTTAGTTCGATTGCTCCTTCTAACTCGCTCAAAGCCCCATTCCTACGATTCTGCAAAACCCTCGATCAATAAAAATCAAAATTGTCCTGTTTTGCTTCGCTGTCGTCATCATCAAAGTACAAGAAATAGCGGAAAAAAAGGTAAAAATCTGATTGCTTTTTTTCGTATCCGATTATAGATACTGTCTTGTTGTAATCTGATTTTTATTCAGTAAATCTATATGATTGTAAACAAGTATGCATAAAAATTAAATGTTTGAATGCATTTATTCGTAATAAAAGGACGTTGGAATTTCAGAATTATACAATTCAACAAAATAACAATAAAATCTGCATATTTATATGCAAATATTCTAGATATATGCATACAAATATACATATATTTGTATTCTGTTTTTCTGATTGTTTGCTAAAAAGTTGCATACATATATACATATATTAAGAATAGATGCATATTTGTAGGCAATTTTGTAACATAAATGTTGAATACAGATATTTAAAATATATGCATATTTGTATGCATATATCTAGAATATATGCATACTTATACTCAACTTTTCTGAGTACATGCAAACCAAGGTGTTGTAACAATACTTGCATATATTTACGCTCATATTCACAATATATGCATATTTTAACAATAGTTGCATGATTCTATTGATGAAGTAATAATTATTGCAATTATCTTCATTCACTGCTATGCATTTCTTAATAATTATTCCATGCTTTTATGAAAATATTTTAAACAGTTTGTTAACAAAGCCTATTATGCAACTAACAATTGGTGATGCTGTATAAAAAATTTCAGCGTCGAATATGCAATGTTTCAAATGAACATGATGAATCAAAGAAGTGAGAGCAAGGAACTGAACAAGAAAGATGAACTTTGCCATGCTTCGAGTGTTGATTTACAAAGAGTGGTGATTGCATACAAAATTCTGAACTGCAAACCACACAGCTGGACTCCAAGTCAAGATCTAACACAGAACTAGTTACTATCGAATGCAAACAACGTGAAATAAAACTGGAAAATTTGATGTTTAGAGTTTTATTGGGGAATATTTGTACTGGTATTTTGTTTTCAAACTACGGTCTGTTCATTATTAGTTACAAAAATGAATTACGAGGGAATATTACATAGTGCTTGAAGTTACTTTGGTTCTATATGATAATTTGGAATTTTTGCTTACTGGTGTGCATTTATTCAAAATATTAGCATCTTTGTAAGCAAATATTATAAAAATTTGTAAATTCGAATTGCAGAATTAAAATACTAGCATAATTATATGAAATTATTATTATTAATTGCATAGGAATATGCAAACAATTCAAAAACTAATTGCGTGTATATAATTTCCAAACTTGCATACATTTATGCATTTATATGGAATAATTGCATATAGTACTACATAAATTTGCATAAGTAGTGAAGAAGAAACTATTGCCAAAATTATTATTAGTACTAACTACACAAGTAAATGTTCAAAACATTTACAGAGAAAGTGCAGAGTTATAACTGATGCATTGTAAGATGTAACAAAGAAATACAACTTATATAAAGGAAAATTTAATTAAAAGTTAAAACAGAGTATACGAATTTCCAATTTTTTTTGAATATTTGCATGCAAATATTCAAAATAATTTCACATTTCTATGCAACAATGATCAAAAGTAGCACGGTAATAAGCAGATTTATAGTTTAATTGTTTACAGGTGCTACTACTTCTTTCTTATAGTCTAGACATAGCAAAACATTTTGTACAACCGAGGTAAAGGAATTCAAAAATACTGCATACATTTATTCAAATATAACTAGTATTTGCAAACATTTCAGCTTAAAAAAAAATGACAATCAAAAACAAATTTACAACAAAATACTGAACTGATTTTATTACGTCAGATAAGTGTTTACAACAAATGGTGAAACTAAACACTAAAACAAAGTGTCTTAAAAATAAAATAACAAAGCAGATCTAATGGTCTTTTGGAAGGAGATGGATGACCATGCATTCATTCCCAAGCTTCAATAACACCAATATCCGTAGGAACACTGTTATACAAAGAAGAAAATCAACATTAATAAGCCTAATGTGCAATAATCAAATTACATAAACAGTTGCAGATTAATATAAATACATGCACACAATTCAGCAAAATAACAATAATATCTGCATATGTATATGCAAGTATTCAAGATATATGCATGCAGATATGCATATATTTTAAATATCTGTTTTTCTGCACGTCTGATAAAAATTTGAATGCAAATATGCATATATTAACAATAGATGCATATTTGTATGCAACTTCTTAATAGAAATGCTGAAAACATGCGTAAATTTATACATCTAATTACAACAGAATAACAAATATAGAGATTTTACAAATTATTCGACTGTACATCCCTAGGTTTACAGAACAAAATTTTAAATATCTACATATTAATTTTTATCAGACAATAATAACTGCATATTTATATGCAAGTATTATAGATATACGCATACAAATATGCATATATTTTGAATATCGGTTTTACTGCATGTCTGATAAAAAGTTGAATGCATATATTCATATATTAACAATAGATGAATATTTGTATGCAACTTTTTAACAGAAATGCTGAAAACAAGCATAAATTTATAAATCTAATTACAACAGAATAACAAATATAGAGATTTTACAAATTATTCGATTGTACAACCCTAGATTTACATAATCAAATTTGGAACAATAAACGCACTATCCATCAGTAAACCTGGACAGTTAAAGAAATTCAGAATAATTAAGCAACATAAATCGATCTTAAAATGAAATTCGTAAACCAGTAAAAAAACAAAAAAATACCTTGACGACGCAACATCCATAACATAATTCAGGAATAGACATAAACAAATGTCGAAGAACACTTCGGATGGAAGGGAATTATTGATCGATATAAAAAAAATTGTTGATAAATAACAGCGCCGCCATTATAAATGTAAAATATGTTTCTTAGAAAAATAAATCCGTACTGCGTACATTAAACCTAGTAAATTACGCCGTTAATTAAGTAAAAGGGCAACACTGGAAAAATATTAGCCGCTATTCAAATATAAGGATGAGATTTATATGTTTTGAAAGAGGAGGATGTGAGCTTAATTTTGTTTTATTTTAAGGATGTGACCCTAATTTTCACAATTTAATATTCATATGAGTTATAAACTATTTTCAAATATCACTATATACTAATTACTTGTTGTATAGGCACACATACATCGACCACAGAATTTTAAACCATCAATAATATCATTAGTTGGAATTCCTTGATACTTAACAAATATATAAGTATTTATTTATTCAATTTGATTTAATTATCGATATAATCTATATATTATAGATTATAAAATTGGTACAAAACTAGGCTGTTACATCGAACATAATGCATCAAGTGAACATTCGGATCCTTCCGACCATCATAAGCCGCAAACACCAGTAGTTCGAAGTCCGGTGGATTATGAGAATTCCTTATATCCAAAGAAAATAGACTACAAGTAACACAATCCAAGTCCGAAGAAGAGGCAGTGCCTCGAGTGGATCGACGAATATCATCCGCGATTTGAGATCCACTACCAATTCTGAGCAACTAATTCATTTTATCTAAGCTTACACTGGTGCCCCCAGTGTTTAAGTCCATATTAGTTTCATGTTGATTAACAACAAGAATATTTGGTTCAATCCAAATCTGAGGTTCCACTACGGACACAATCCTCGCTCCGGGAACAATGGGAGCACTACCATCTAGATCTACGCACAAAGGTGCTTGAACCACATTACCAGCGGCAGAACCCGCGACTTTTCCAACCAAGTTTTCACGAGCCTGAACGATGTCGGGGTTAGGGGTATTGCCCCTAAGCATAGCGGGAACAACATCGGTCCAAGGATCGTCGTCACCCTGTTGATTAATATATGGGATTGCACCCAAGTCCCGAGTCGCGTTTTACGAAACACTGATACTTTTCCCGATTATATCTGCTTGGCCGTCCAATCGATTAGCACTTCTAAGTCTAGCCATAATCAGAGCGAGAAAGTTATTCAATGCCTCATCCTTTCGCTCAAGTCGAACGTTTAAATCCGTTGCCAAATTCTTAATCATCCCGTCGATGTCATTACGAGTGACGTAAATAGAGGGAACTCCGGTCGAAGAAAGTTCTTGACTTCCTTCACCTCCTTTATCTTGAGCTTCAACAATAGTGTCAAGCTTCTTGCGTTTAACTGTAACGAAAAGTGAGTGAGATCTATTTTTGAAACAAAGCCGATGTCCAATTCTGGAACCAAAGTCGAAAACCAAAACCAAATCCAAGAATCCTATCCAAAGTAGAAGTCAAGGCTATGCACCCCCTTCCTTGTGCACCGAAGTGTTGACGTGCAAAAACCAATGATCAACCAAATTCCAAACGTCATTAGCTAAGCAAGAACACATGATTTTTGATGATTTTCACGTTTCGATTACTTGTTTTTGAATTTACCAAACCAGAATTTTGCCAAGTTCCAGGTTTCGATGTCATGAGTTGTGCAAGCCATTTTTCATAATCGTGCCATGCCGATCGGCTGTTCTTGAATGTGTGACACTGCCTTTTACCAAAATAAATTTATTTTGCCATCGACGATTCTAAACACTTCGCGACTTCGACCAAGCCACTTTGTGAACTACGACGAGCGTACTCCAGCCTAGAGCATGTTGTTAACCATAATTTTAACGTGTGACTGCTCTTGCTAAAAAGCTGGTCAATAGTGAAAGCTCACGACATATCGCGGCTAAACCATCAAGCATGTACCCTTCTCTGTTACCTGTTAGTTCTATGTTGCAGTTTCCACTCAAAGGGAACACCATTGGCGAGGAATTTCTTGCAATGCCTTTCATATACAACAGACCTATATAGGGTTGACTTTGATACTCTATCAAATGCAATTGTTTCCCTTAGCCAATCGATCTATGAACCAGACTGCAATCGGAGACAACTAACAAAGTGACCTTTAATATATTAATTGGGTCCACACCTCGTTCGAGCGAAGTGAGGAATGAGTTGAGCCAGGCATTAGGCGCCCGAAGGAAGGAAGGATATCCTACGGATAATTCAAATCGAAGCAATTTGATGTCTGATTCAGGCCTGTATGACACGACCGATCGATAGAAATACTCCAACACTCCACCCACCTTTGTCCATATATTCCATATATCACACTAGATAGATATCATATTCATGGAATATGATTCACTTTCAAGAAGCCTTGATGGTGAAATGGTAGACACGCGAGACTCAAAATCTCATGCTAAATAGCATGGAGATTTGAGTCCTTGGAGTTTGCCGCTAGGTTTTTGACCAAACAGGCAGAAGCTAGGCGAGCGAACTGAGTGGGACCGATCCAAACTAACCATAGATCGGCGACGCCCGCTGATCGCCTTGCGGGAACATAGACAACCGGGAGGAAGGAGCCGATTTTTCCCTTGTAATGTAATATAAAAAATGTTATTTATTTTATTTCAAACTTGTTCTGTATGTGAATGGGTCAAATTACTTATTCCTCAGTCTATTAGAGAACTATCTCTCCTGGGATTTTGAAAGATGTTCCACTAGAAATATTCTTGATATTGCTTTGACTCATATTCCCCAAAAAGTGGATCCCGCTGTAATAGCTCTGAATAAATTAAATACATGCATTAAGATACGAAGGCTTCTTATTGTAAGCATTTTCTATTCTTTGAAACATTCCGTGGAAATATTTATCTGAATTGGCATTGATGCTATTTGGTTATTTGTGGGCCGAAGTCGTTGCTTTCTTTCATGATTGATTCATCAACAGCTGTCATACGCCAAACCTACTCTTCTAATGATGGGGCTTCCTAGTTCTCATTTTTTTAACACCATGATTTTTTTATGACATTTCATTCAATTGTATAATCATTAGTCATCCTTTTCCTTTTTGGGTACAAAATTTGAGTTTAGTCAATTCATTAGTGAAGAAGATCCGCACGATAATTTTATTCAGCCTAATAAAAAATGTGATATATAAGTGTTCATATAATCGTGGTTTGTTGTGGTGGAAGTCATCAGTTCGAGCTTGATTATCCTTGAACCTTATAGGAGTTTTTCTATTTTGACTTGCTTCCCGCAACGAGATGAGATGATATTTGATGTTGGATTAATATTATGATCACTACGCTTTAGTGGCCAACGGGCATGAGATATGAAAAGAGTGACCTGAGCATAGGCCGATGCATGCTCATTCTATTTTCCCATGGTGACATTCTCCTTGCGTTACTCAAGCCGACATTCTAGCTTCCGCTTCGTTATGTCCCATAATAGGCCCTATTCTTCTGTCCTTTCCTGGGAGTCGTTAAGAAAAATGGTTGGAATATTCATTTTAATAATATGGCTGTGATTATCGCATGTATTGCTACTGCACTGTTCATTCTAATTCCTACTGTTTTTTACTTATTATCTATGTAAAAACAGTTAGCCAAAATTCAATATATGCTCTTGCTTGAGAAAGTTATTTGATAATATATTTAAGGTATTTTGATCAAGATCGTCTTTCTCGATAGAGTCATTCGATGAGATAAAAACCTCATGCATACACCTTGGTCTCCCCGTTCCATCATCCGGCTTATGTTTACTTGTTCGACGTGCCGGCACTATGGTTGTCATACTCCGATCTGTTGAGCTTTCAGTTACATTGGGTATGTTCTAGTTTGGTTTTGTTTGGTCTGATGGCTGGCCTATAGTATGAGTTTGGTGACTGTTTTTCTATTGTGAGTGTTTTGTCTTGGGGTTTTAGAGTGACTATTGTGGTGGTCTATGTTGCGGTATGTTGTAGGTGTTAGGCGAGTTAGGTTGGGTTGTGTGGCTTTGTGCTCTAGAAGGTGAAGTTATTCTGCTATTGTTTTGGTTGCGGTGTTGTTGGATGAAGGGTTCCTCACTACCTTGCTGTGGAAAATGCTAATAGAGATTGTTATCTTAAATTTGGATTGCATCGACAGGTTTTTGTGCAACTTCTGGTTGTTGCCTTATGTGAGTTGTATTTGGAGATGTAGGACTGTGCCAGCATTTGTTTTAAAATTGTGAGGAAGAGATTGCTTCGGCATCTGGTAGTGGAACTTAGTCTCCAGTTTATTTTCTGGTTTCGTTGTTTAGTTTATTTTTGCATTTTATAGTGTCAAAGTCTCACCCTATGCGGTGATGGTCTAGTTTTTTAGTCTATAAGATGTCTGTAGTGGACAGACATCTAGTTAATTTCCTATGTATGTCTGTACTCATTATTTGTTATAATGAAAAATGCACGGTCCAGTATATTGTAATTTTATTATTAGTCATAATAAAAGAGTGTTACGTAACACTATAAATACCGATCGGCTATGCCCAAAAGAAAAGATGACGGTCCACTTTAAAAGTTGGTTGGTCGTACTGAAAAAATACTAATGATAATCAGAACAAGAAAATCAATTTTTTATTAAGTAATATTTCATAGGTACTAATTATTTTAATTTAAAACACACCTAGTGATTACTCTACCTATATCCAAATTAAATATTCTACTTATATCACAATATCGATACACTGGTCTATAATTTTTTATTCACGCACTTAATAAAATATTAATGAAACCCAAACACATTAAATAAAATCCAGTTATTAGTATTCCATCAATGACAATTAATTTAATAAACTTACATTATTATAATCCTATTTTTCATTCAAGGTATTCATTATTTCGATTGTGCAACTCAAAGATATAAATTTAATCGACGATGAATATTAATGTTCACATATCACCTTAGCTAGTGGTGCAACATTGTTGTACTTGTGCAAGCACATCTTTTGGTACAATCTAATTTTACTTATTATAAGTGGTATCCGATAAATACAATTATTTACACTAATTCTACTCATTAAAAGCATATTATATTAAGACATATTGAATTTGATCAAAATTTCAATACGTCCAACTTAATTTTGTAAGTCAAAACACAAGATCATTAGATCAATAATAACCAATATTAATTATACCATGCATATAGACTTTGACTTTAAGTTAATTGTATTTGATCGTGTGATACTAACCTTATATAACTAGGATGACAAGTTTTTCGTTAAATTGTATTTTGTTTCCAGTTTTCAACTTAGACTTAACTACAGTCGTTTGATAGAAATCACATTATGATTTAACTGTAATCAAAGTGAAGTGCATACATTGAAGTCTTATGGCATTCTCAGGTTGATGGAATTGTATACCATTACTACTTCGAGGTCATGTGTTTGGTCTTTGTTACATTAACAACCGAAGAACTCGCGACTTTGCCCTTTCAGGTTATCCAACATTTATTATATAACCTCATGGTTCCCCCAACAACCATGAATAATACACTGTTCAACCTTTTTGGAGCATTACACATTCTTCTCTCAATAAAATTATTGATACCACCTCCTGAAATATTTTGACTATGAATATTTATAATTACATATTATTTTCAATATAATAAAATATCATGATTACAATATATTATGATTGTTGTCATGTAACATATCATTTAAGAATATTCTATTTAATATACTTTAGTTAATTTGTTACATCAGAATATGGTAGCGTTTGATTTTCCAACTGGGCAGTCAAAGTTTGCGTCTGCGTCTGACGCATCCGACGAACGCATCTACAGTGGGACCCACACATTTGCCCCTTCGAGACTAACGGTTGGAAAGGTGGCTTTGGCGTCAGACGCGTCCGACGCGTCAGACACCACGAAAATTCTGGAAATGTCGATCCTCTTCCATTCAGCTATATAGTCACTTCATTTCTAACCATTTCCATCACCAAATAACACACCAATCCAAAATTTCAAGCTCCAATCTCTGTCAACTTGTCGATTTTTTCAGGTTTCTGCTTTTATATTTGTTTTTAGCTTCGTAAATTCCACATATATTTATTTCGGAATTTTCGGAATTTTTTTCTTCAGAATGGCAGCATCTCAATCCTCTTCTACTCGTTCCATTTTCGAATGGAACAACGACATGACAAACGCTTTCATAGATGTGTGCTTGAAACATCTTAATTCACATGCACGTAACGTCGGAGAATGGTACCAGCTCATAGCAACGACGTTCAATGAGCGCACGGGATTGGATTACAATGCTGGTCAGATGAAGAACAATTTCGATAACATGAAAAGGGATTGGGCTCCATGGAACAGACTGCTGATTATTGGTGTAGGGTTATGGGACGATCAGATGGATACCGTCCATGGTTCGGACAAGTGGTGGGTGACGGTGCCAGCAGCATTGCGCAAATACAAGAGTGGGTCCCCGAAGCGATTCAGAGAGTTGGACTCAATGTTTGCAAGCTGCATTTGTTCTAACAAATGTTAGTACATAGTTTCGGCCGCTCCACCAGTTGATTTGCATGAGGCTCAGTTGTTTGGTATTTTATTCGGGGTGATACTGCTGAGATCTCGAGTCGTCCGACTTGTAGGCAAGTCAAGTCCGGTGCCGGCCCTTCTTATTCAGATCCTTTGCGCATGGACTGAGATGAGCTTATAGATCTATGCATGTCAGTACGCCATGATGATGATGACTATCAAGAGTGGGAGCTGTCTGATATTCTGTCAAAACATGACAGATTGGGCCACAACCCTTTTATTCTCTGCTTGACAAGCCTGCTGTAACAACCCGCTCATTGCATGATAACAGATTTAAATACTTTATTTAAATATGTCATTGTATCCGATGTGTGTCCAAAATGTCACATTTTGCATACGGTTGAATTTGGATTCGGTACCACTTCCATTGGGTCCGGATCATTGTTTACGACCTTTTTGACTATAAGCGTTGATACATTCGGAGTTAGGTAAAATTTGGTCATTTTCTCATTTGAGTGTATGACCAAAAATATCACTTTTCGCATACGGATGAATTTTGACTTGAAACCACTTCCATTCAGTTCAAAACATCGTAGGAGTTCGAAAAGTATAAACTTCGATATATTCCGAGCTTTGGAAAATTGGCACCTTGGCTAGGGCTTGGTTGAGCTAACCTAGCTCATCGTACAACCCTCAATAGCTCCCTCCTCCTCATTCATACAACCCTTCACTTAAAAAAATAGAAATGGGGGAGGGGAATGGGGAATTAAAATTCCCTAAGACCTAGCTTGATCTTGTAGCTCCAATTCTTAAGGAAATCAAGTGTAGAGACTTGGGTAAGCTTCTCCATCTTTCTCCAACCCTATTCCTCTTGAATTTGTATGATTTCCTAAACCTAACTCTTAGGAATCTTGTTGATATGCTCTTAGATTGAAGATTCATGAGTACTGATTATAGAGAGGTTGATTTAGCAAAGCTTTGGATTGATTTCTTGCTTCTTGAAAGCAAATGTGAGTTCTTTTTGAACTCACATCTATGCTACAAGCCATTGGCTTGTACAAGTGTAATTTAGTGTTCATATGTGTTTGCATGTGCTAGTGAATTGGTTATGTTAGTGTAACTTAGTCGATTCCATATGTTTATATTCCATTGAGTTGAAATTATAAGTAGAATTGCTTACACGATCTTGTGCGTATGTTATGAGTTGATTTGGTGATATTGTGAAGTTCCGTTGCCACCCTGGCATGGTTCTAAGCCTTCACAAGTCGCTAGAATCATATTTGATTTGCTTTGGTTAGAAAATTTACCCGTTTTGGAATTGATAATCAAAACCATCGCTAATCCCTTGTATGGACGTTTGTGCATGCGTATTTAGGTATTATAAGTTGTTTCGGCAAGTCCTTGAAGCCTCATATACATGTGCATAACATCATAGGCCTTCGAGCATTCGTCGATATTGTTTTGAACATGTTTTCAAGGCAAATTGTGCTCTGGAACAGGATTCAGACGTTTGAATATTTTTGGGAAGACGTCTGACCTGCTCCAAATAATTATAGTTTCAAGCAACAGAATTCAGAAGTCTGAAAATTATTGCTCAGATGTCTGAATTGTAATTCGGACGTCTGGCCGGAATAATTCAGATGTCTGAATTGGGGTCAAAATGAACTAAAACCTCGCTGGCCTAGAAAATTGCCAAGTCAGTCATCTGACCTAAATGATTTAGACGTCCCAAATACACAGTCTACCCCCATCCAGGCTCTTTCCCAGCCGGAGCTTGGGCGGTTCGGACTCCGTTTGTGAACTTCAGCTTTGCGAATTCACAGATTTCAGCAACTCGATTCATCGGCTTTGATTTTTCCAATGTTGATTCTTCTTGGCCTATTCACATTGTTTAGGATGTGAATCTCAACGTTGTATATCGAATTTATTCGATACTCTTGTTAATATGATTCACGACTCTAAAACGTGAATTATCGACTCGATATCTTTCGAGTCTATTTCGATATAGTTTAAAACCTTCGGGTGCTAGTTTGGGATTTCAATTAGTTCGTTGATCGAAATTACAACCGTTGTCCCTTTGATTTCTTATATGATAGTTATAATGTGAATTACGAGTGATCGATCACCTTGGCGATCGTGCTTTGATCCGTGGCACCCAGTTTTGTGTCTTTGTTTCCTGTCGCTCAAAGTGATTTCTAATCGTTCCTTAACGTCATTGGATTCACTAACGAGCTATATATTTATTCGATTTATCGAATTCATATTTGATGATTTATGTTGAATTTACGTTATTGCGACGTGAATTCCCATGATCGATTCGCTTCGGCAATCGTGCTCATGTACATTGTCACGTCGGACTTATGCGAGGGTTTATATATTATTAATGGACTACGAATCCTTCTACGGATTCCAATCTATTAGTCTGTACGGATCCTCTTTACTCGATCGGGCGAGAAACTTAGTTTATCCACCTTAGTAAACAAAGGACTATGACCCCTTATATGTTTACTTCGGCGAATAACTCTTGAATTCGTTCGTTCGAACACGTTGTGATGATTCTTGTTGTTTTTAGTATGAATCAACAACGGGTTTGTAAATATTTGAGAATAGCGAGTGGTTATGGGACATTTAGCTATTTTCTTATATTAACTGTCTCGGTGTAATTTATACTCACCGGACCGATGCGATCTGTAATGACCCGCATTCTACACATCATAGGATCGTAGAATATTTATTTCTTTCCCGTATGAAGTCGTATGGTCATGTAACTTTGGGAAACATCCATTAGAGTCATTTCCCATGTTCATGATTTTTGTCGATTTTTAAATGACCATTTTGCCCCTAGTTGGTACTGTTTTGGCCATAACTTTTGATTGGAAAGGAATTTTGACCTGAAACCACTTCCATTTGATTCGTTTGATGGTTTACCTTTCCGTAGAGTGGTCACATTAGCCAAATGGACTTACCGTTTGGGAGATATGGCTGAAACAAGGTTTGGAGGGTGAAAAACTGCTTAACCGGGCTAAATCGGGTGATTAGTGAGTAGGCCCATAACCCATTTCGGGATTAGGGTTATGGGAGGGCTGAAATGAGATGGAGAATCATTCCATTTCAGTTTTCTAGCCTCCACTTATCACCAAGGATCCCCAAAAATGGCCTCCAACCTCTAAATCACCTCCAAATCATCTTTTGGTCAAGGATTTGGCTTAGCAACCCCTAATCAAGGAAGATCTTCACCAAATCAACATAGGAGCTGTTGTTGGCATTGAGATTCACATCAAATAAGAGAATCATTTCAGATCTTAGTTTATTTTGTGGCTAAGGTGAGTGATTTGCATAGTTTTACACTAATTATGGCTAATTAGGGGTGATTAGTGCTAATTAGCGAATTTAAGCATGGTAAAATTCGGGAAAAATGTTCATAAATTCCTAAATGATGTTTTAGACCTCTGATATGAATTTGGGTTAATTTGGTTAAGTTTTGCTAATCCTATCATTAGTTTCACCTAAACATGCTTAAGGGGAAATATGGGATTTTGGGTATGTTTGATCCATTTTAACCTATGATATTGATGTGAATGATGTTTGTGGTTGATTATGCATGTTGCTATGACTGTATGAAATGCTTTGTGATTGATTCCAATAGTTAGAATGGTCGAAAACGTTGTCGAATGGCGTAAACACTTGCTGGAATAGTTTCAGAAAACAGTGCAGGGTTCGGATCGGATCGGATAAGGGGGCTCGGATCGGATATGTTGAACTGAGCAAAGAATCTGATCAGATCGGAACCCAACACTTGGGAAAAATGGCAAAAAGGAAGGCCACGCTAGCTGAACTGGGATCGGATCGGATAGAGGAAAACGGATCGGATCGAGAAGGACGGATCGGATCGAGGAGGACGGATCGGATCGGAAGCACGAAGACGAATCAGAGCAGGAGCACGGAAGCGGATCGGATAGGAGCATATGAAGGGAGCATGAAGACGGATCGAAAACGCGAACCAAGAAGGGACACCCGACCCGACCCGAAGGGAAGCACCCGACCCGACCCGAAGAGAAGCATCTGACTCGAACACAGAGGAGTACCCGACCCGAACCGCACCAGAAGGAGACCCGACCCGAACGGATGAAGGACACCGACCCGAACCGATAACTTGAGGAGGAACCCGACCCGACCCAGTATTGACCAATAACCCGAGATGCAAAGGTAGTCCAATAGGGGAAGTTAGAGCTCAGGATCCCGGAATCAGTTGGGAACCAAGGAGTTCACTTCATGGTTGGACTTTGCTGCGGGACGTGTGCTAAGGAGTTGCCGACGTTCATAACTTCGATTCACCACCAAGAATGAGTGATGGCTACTTATCAGTGCAGTAGGGTCATTATGACCTGAGGGGCAAAGTGATGGTAGCAAGACTACGTTATCAGTGCAGTAGGGTCATTATGACCCGAGGGGCAAGGTGATGCGTAGTAAGACTATGAGCCAGTGCAGTGGGGTTCTTGTGACTCCATGGGGCAAAGTGGACATAGTAAGGATTAGTAAGGCTATGAGCCAGTGCAGTGGGGTTCTTGAGACTCCATGGGGCAAAGTGGACATAGCAAAGGATTAGTGGCTACGTTATCAGTGCAGTGAAGCCATTTATGACTTCATGGGGCAGAGTGATCGTAGCAAGGTATGTTGGGTGATCGAAGTGGTGAATATCGTATGCTTTACGCACTGAGTGAGAGATGTGAGGATGGATGCTATGCTTGATTGTTTGCAATCATTATGACATGCACACCTTCCCCACCTCCGTATCTTTACACTGTTTGATATGATACCTTAGAGTGTTGTACAGTATGTAGTGCTAACTCTTTGGTTGCAGGTCCAGGTTCAGGTATGTTTTAGTCTACCTGTTATTGTTCACTTTAGATGCTTATCGCTCATACCAGGCTTTATGTCTGACCCAGAGTTTTATGTCTCTTCTTATTACTCTGGGTGCTCACACGAGCAGACTAGAGACATGTTAGCTGGTGATGCGCGAGTAGCTGATTCGGAGGCGGGCAGGAGGCTTCCACGTATTATATATATACACATTCTCCCTGTGTCGTTGGTGGTCGCTACTTGGGCATTAGTAGTGTACCTCATTTATCTTACTTTGCTTTGAGACAGTTTGAAATGTTGTAATAAGCTGTATTTTGGATTTCCGCTGCTATGATGTTTAGTTCTTATTTTCAGCTTATGCACTGTCTCTCATGTTTTATGTCAAGTATGTTACTATTATATTTTGTTTTATGCGCTGTGAGACATTCTACAGGTTCTTGGTATGTTCATTTCCTTCTTCCTTTTCCTTCCGACGACCCGTTCCGTGCTAACTGGACATGTGTACAGCGCACCTTTGGAGTAAATGTCGGTTGGTGCGGGGCGGGCCGTCACACGGTCCTTTGATGATTTATGTTTTGTGGTCCTCGATCGCCCGAGTGGGATTTACGATTCTTGGATTTCAGCTAGGGGACTTCGATACAATTTTCTATGATTTTCTATGATTTATGATGTTTTCTAGGGATTTCACGATTATGTGTTTTCTCTCTTCTGGGGTCATGACCTGGCTTCGTGGGGAGCTTCAGCTCAAACTTATGGGTTCGCTACCTAGAGATCGTATCTCATCAATGAACAGACATGCCCCCTCTTTATGATTTTTTCTAGGGATTTCACAATTTATGTGTTTTCTCTCTACCGGGGTCACGACCCGGCTTTGTGGGGAGCTTCGGCTCAAACAAATGGGTTCGCTCCCTAGAGATCGTATCTCATCTATGAACAGGTCTGCCCCTTTGTGATGTCTTGATGATTTATGATGTCTTGATGATTTATGATGACTTTGATGATTTATGATGTCTTGATGATTTATGATGATTTATGATTACTTTGACGCGAAGCGCGTCAATTTGAGAAATGATTTATGATTCATGATTACTTTGGCGCGAAGCGCGTCAATTTGAGAAATGATTTATGATTCATGATTTACTTTGATGCGATGGTCATCAATTTGATGTGTATTTGGCATTCCGCTGTCATTTCCTATTGTGTGCTATTATTTGAATGTTGCGTTCTATATTAGCTGGGATATTATTTAGAAATATTTGTGTGCTAACATTCCATTGTCATTTCCTGATTGTGTCGACATGCCATGTTCATGTCATCCTGTGTTATATCTCTTGTTATCTCAGTTTGTTTGATAAGTACATCTAGACTGATCCGTTTATTTTCTTGTAAATAATACTCGGGTCAGGCCGAGTCATTTTAGGTACTCCTCTGGGACTCCTCGCAGGATTGATCTTCTGCTTTCAGCTTACTACTCAGTCTCTGCAGCTTTATGTACTTTGGTACCTATGACATTATCTATCATTGTGTATATATTCTTTTGCTTAGATCATGGTACATGTACCTATTCTTTTGGGATTAGTGGATCTTTGTTGACCACTATCTTGTTGTACATTCTTAGTTTATTCATATCTATTCCTCCTTTGTGATATGATTATTCTGTGTCTGACTATGATATATATTATTGTTGTTGTCTATTTTATACTGCCTTCCGGATTATTTATAGTCGTTGCGTAATTGCCCTATGTGTCGAATGGTCATGTCGAAATTTTAATAGGTATCAGAATTCAATGTGCATTCCTCATATGGAGAAATCATACAATCGGTCGCTCTTCACAAACCTCATTCTCCATTATGGTCTACGACATTTCTCTGAAATGAACTGGACAATAGTGGGTATAGAGGCGGGGTTTTATAGTTGGTATTAGAGCCAACTTTTCGAAACAATGTAAGATAGTATGACAATGGTATTATCTTAAGCCTCTCTCGGGAATCGTGTTGTAGGGTTTTAGTTAGAGTTTTAAGACCCATCATAAATTATCTTCCTATATGATTCCATTTTGATTGAATTCGCATCGTTTTGAATTCAACTTGAGATTAACTTTTTCCTCTTTCTTTTTCCTTAAAGAAGCGAAATAGTTGGTCGCAGCTGTGCAAGTGCCGGTTCACCCAGTGTACCTCCTACGGAGGGGGTGTTTGAGTATCTAGTGACCTATTTTTGGTCCTTTATAATAGTTATCGACTCGTTCTCCTTCAGGTTGATTTCTATAGTCCATCTAGGGCACGTGTGCTCTAGTGGTGCTTCTGTTTCATTCTTTGACTCGAATTGCTAATCGAAGTCTGTTTGGCCTATTGTGTATCACACTTGTCTTGTTGATCATTTATGATCCTTGTAGTTGATTGATCATTGGATATCTTTCCCGTTCATCGTTACACACGTCGTAAGCGTCTTTGATCCTGATATTTCTTGATTTCTAGTTAAGATTGTTTCGTACGTCGATACGTGCCTAGCATGGTCGATTGTTCACTTGTCGGTCGATATGGAGATACCATGTCTTGTGACTAAATCTACTCCTTTGTTGTCAGCTTTATAGTTCTAGTTCGGTGTGAGGTCACCAAGCCTTCGGGCTAAAACAACTCATTTGTTACCTCGTTGTGCCGGTGTGAGTCACCAAGCATTTGTGCTAAATTAACTCAACAAATGTATCGTGTGTTCCAAACTCAAGATCAAGAACGAGGGAAAGCATCCCGCTTCTTGTGATCCCTCTTCTTAAGTCAAGGTACATGTCATTAATTCCCTAATGTCATTTACCTTGTTCAGAGATTATTTTATTTATGTTCTTTTGATATACGACGATCGTGTTCTTCGTTATCGAAAGATATCATTTGTGTTTTATTTGTAAGTTGATAAAGGAATTTTATTTCCTTTATGCCATCCCAAATGATTTATCGAATTTTTTATATTTTCACGAGTTCTGCGTGAACATTAAAAATTGTGGGGACTTTCTTATGTTAACTTGTCTATCGGTGCGTTAAGGATCTTGAACGAGACGTGGGACTCTATGTTATAGTTCAGAATTTCTAAACACCGTTATGTCACAACCTGACATTCGAAATGATTTCTAAAATTAAAATTCACTCCTAATGTGTTAATCAAAATACTAATATTTTTGGGTTTTTGCGATTTTTCGTAATCGTTTGTTATTTTTCTAGATAATTTGTTTCTAGATTTCCTTGGAGCAATTCCAAGAATTTGAGTGGTTCAAAATTTTTAATTAGAAATTATCTTGAATCTTTTCTTTGAGTAAAGTGAATAACTCCAGGAATAACCCAAAAAGTTATTTATTTATGTCTCTTGTTTCTAGATTTCAGATCTTTGATTTTCAAGAATTCTTAATGATTGAGAATCTTGCCTAATTCTTAATCCTTGTTTCGATTTGCTAAAGAGAATTTCGTATTTTTGTGATTCCATGGGTCTTCTTATTTTCTTTAGTGAACAATCAATCGAGAGAATGGGAGTTCCCATTGGGGAGGGAAGATTTGGGTTTTGCAATCCGCGGCAAACTCAATAATTCTTTTCTTCAAATCTATGATCTAGTTGATCATACGGAAGTGCTATAGTCAATTCACTTATGGACTTAGCATTGCGTTGTTCTTAGAAATGAATATCAATAGGATGAGATCTTTTGATATTCCTCCTTTGTTTGTTTGAATCTTTTGGATTGACAATTGTCTCTGCACGTTTGTTAACCCTTGTCAATCAAATTTTTGGGGATTACGACCTCTTTGGTTTAATCTCATCTTGTTGTAGAAATTGTCTATTGCTTGTTTGATTAATTGTTAATGTTTGTGCAATTTGAGATTTTTGGCAGAAAATTATCTTAAATCCTATTGTTCCGAAGGGGTAAGTTGTGCACTACTTTTCCATCGCCTTCTCGATGTATCTGATTTTCTAAAATTGATACTCGAGTTTCTGAATATTGGGAATTTCGTATAATTCCTAACTATTCGTCTTTATGGTTACTAAATGAGATTTAGTACCTGGTTAGAAATCGATTTCCCCGAATAGTTCATTGGTATTCCGTTACCAATATTTGATTATCGATTTGTGGTTCATTGGTATTCCGTTACCAATATTTGTTTATCGGTTTCTAGCTCGTTGGTATTCCATTACCAAACTTGAATCATTGATATAAAATTGATTATTCCATCGAGAATTGCTCTCCTTAGCTAAATTCGTTGGATTCTATGTGTTGTGCTTTTGTTGGTGTCAGCCACCTTATCGCAAGACTAAAGTGCTCAGGCTCGGTGTTCACTACATCGCCGTGACTGAGTTTTGGGAATGGATTAGTCAATCACCATAAGTTCCCATTTCATATCCTAAGAGAAATATCTACTATTGATATCTCGCGTCTGTAGGACCCAGTCCTGTTGCTCCTTGAAATTCCAAATTAGATTCGCTTGGTTTTTGTGCATTCTATTGATTCTCATTCCCTTGAGAATCATACATAGGAAGGCGAGTCTTTTTGAATTCATAGCGCTTATGAATTTTTCTGGAATTATTTTACCCATTTGGGATGACTACCTTCATAGGTAATGAAGTTCGAGGTTGAACTTTAGCTTTTATGATCTTGCGAGATGAAATTGGGATCTCACCTAACCGTTGGTGTGATCTTTTCATTTCGTGTCGGTTCTTGTGTTACCACTCTGTGGTATTATTTTTGGTTGTTACTTATTACTTCAATCTTAATGAATTGCGGGGACGCAATACTTTTAAGGGAGGAAGTCTGTAACAATCCGCTCATTGCACGATAACAGATTTAAATACTTTATTTAAATATGTCGTCGTATCCGATGTGTGTCCAAAAAGTCACATTATGCATATGGTTGAATTTGGATTCGGTACCACTTCCATTGGGTCCGAATCATTGTTTACGACCTTTTTGACTATAAGCGTCGATAAATTCGGTGTTAGGTAAAATTTGTTCGTTTTCTCATTTGATTGTATGACCAAAAATGTCACTTTTCGCATACAGATGAATTTGGACTTGAAACCACCTCCATTCAGTTCAAAATGTCGTTTAGGAGTTCGAAAAGTATAAACTTCGATATATTTCGAGCTTTGGAAAATTGGAACCTTGGCTAGGGCTTGGTTGAGCTAACATAGCTCGTCATATAACCCTCAATAGCTCCCTCCTCTTCATTCATTCAACCCTTCACTAAAGAAAATAGAAATGGGGGAGGGGAATGGGAAATTAAAATTCCCTAAGACCTAGCTTGATCTTGTAGCTCCAATTCTTGAGGAAATCAAGTGTAGAGACTTGGGTAAGCTTCTCTATCTTCTCCAACCTATTCCTCTTGAATTTGTATGATTTCCTAAACCTAACTCTTAGGAATCTTGTTGATATGCTCTTAGATTGAAGATTCATGAGTATTGATTAACGAGAGGTTGATTTAGCAAAGCTTTGGATTGATTTTTGCTTCTAGAAAGCAAAGGTGAGTTCTTTTTGAACTCACATCTATGCCACAAGCCATTGGCTTGTACAAGTGTAATTTATTGTTCATATGTGTTTGCATGTGCTAGTGAATTGGTTATGTTAGTGTAACTTAGCCGATTCCATATGTTTACGTTCCATTGAGTTGAAATTATAAGTAGAATTTTTTACACTCTTGTGCGTATGTTATAAATTGATTTGGTGATATTGTGAAGCTCCATTGCCGCCCCGACATAGTTCTAAGCCTTCACAAGTCGCTAGAATCATATTTGATTTGCTTTGGTTAGAAAATTTTCTCGTTTTTGAATTGATAATCAAAACCATCGCTAATCCCTTGTATGGACGTTTGTGCATGTGTATTTGGGTGTTATAAGTTGTTTCGGCAAGTCCTTGAAGCCTCATATACATGTGCATAACATCATAGGCCTTCGGGCATTCGTCGATATCGTTTTGAACATGTTTTCAAGGCAAATTGTGCTCTGGAACAGGATTCAGACGTCTGGATATTTTTGGGCAGACGTCTGACCTGCTCCAAATAATTAAAGTTTCAAGCAACAAAATTCAAAAGTCTAAAAATTATTGCTCAGACGTCTGAATTGTAATTCAGACGTCTGGCCGGAATAATTCAAACGTCTGAATTGGGGTCAAAATGAACTAAAACCTTGCTAGCCCAGAAAATTGCAAAGTCAGACGTCTGACCTAAATGATTCAGACGTCTGATTCTGTTTTTCTGCTGTGGACCGAGGGCGCCTCGGTCCAAAGTCTACCCCATCCAGGCTCTTTCCTGGCCAGAGCTCAGGCGGTTCGGACTCCGTTTGTGAACTTCAGCTTCATGAATTCATAGATTTCAGCAGCTCGATTCATCGGCTTTGATTCTTCCAATGTTGATTCTTCTTGGCCTATTCACATTGTTTAGGATGTGAATCTCTATGTTGTATATGGAATTTGTTCGATACTCTTGTTAATATGATTCACGACTATAAAACATGAATTATCGACTCGATATCTTTCGAGTCTATTTCGGTATAATTTAAAACCTTCGGGTTCTAGTTTGGGATTTCTATTAGTTCGTTAATCGAAATTACAACCGTTATCCCTTTGATTTCTTATATGATTGTTGTAATGTGAATTACGAGTGATCGATCACCTTGGTGATCGTACTTTGATCCGTGGCACCCAGTTTTGTGTCTTTGTTTCCTATCGCTCAAAGTGATTCTAATCGTTCCTTAACGTCATTGGATTCACTAACGAGTTATATATTTATTCGATTTATCGAATTTATATTTGATGATTTATGAATTGAATTTACGTTATTGCAACGTGAATTCCCTTGATCGATTCGCTTCGGCAATCGTGCTCGTGTACATTGTCACGTCGGACTTATGCGAGGGTTTATATATTATTAATGGACTACAAAAACTTCTACGGATTCCAATCTATTAGTGTGTACGAATCCTCTTTACTCGATCGGGCGAGAAACTTAGTTTATCTACCTTAGTAAAACTGAGGACTATGACCCCTTATATGTTTACTTCGGCGATTAACTCTTGGACTCGTACGTTCGAACACGTTGTGACAATTCTTGTTGTTTTTAGTATAAATCAACAACGGGTTTGTAAATATTTGAGAATAGCGAGTGGTTATATGACATTTAGCTATTTTCTTATATTAACTATCTCGGTGTAATTTATACTCACTGGACCGATGCGGTCCTTTGATGATTTATGTTTTGTGGTCCTCGATCGCCCGAGTGGGATTTACGATTCTTGGATTTCACCTGGGAGACTTCGATCCAACTTTCTATGATTTTCTATGATTTATGATGCTTTCTAGGGATTTCACGATTATGTGTTTTCTCTCTTCCGGGGTCACGACCCGGCTTCATGGGGAGCTTCGGCTCAAACTTATGGGTTCGCTACTTAGAGATCGTATCTCATCTGTGAACAGACATGCTCCCTCTTTATGATGTTTTCTAGGGATTTCACAATTTATGTGTTTTCTCTCTACCGGGGTCACGACCTGGCTTCATGGGGAGCTTCGACTCAAACAAATGGGTTCGCTTCCTAAAGATCGTATCTCATCTATGAACATGTCTGCTCCTTTATGATGTCTTGATGATTTATGATGTCTTGACGATTTATGATGATTTATGATGTCTTGATGATTTATGATGACTTTGATGATTTATGATTACTTTGACGCGAAGCGCGTCAATTTGAGAAATGATTTATGATTCATGATTACTTTGACGCGAAGCGCGTCAATTTGAGAAATGATTTGTGATTCATGATTTACTTTGATGCGATGGTCATCAATTGGATGTGTATTTGGCATTCCGCTGTCATTTCCTATTGTGTGCTTTTATTTGAATGTTGCATTCTATATTAGCTAGGAGATTATTTAGAGATATTTGTGTGCTGACATTCCATTGTCATTCCTGATTGTGTCGACATGCCATGTTCATGTCATCCTGTGTTATATCTCTTGTTATCTCGGTTTGTTTGATTAGTACATCTAGAATTATCCGTTTATTGTTTATTTTCTTTTAAATAATACTCGGGTCAGGCCGAGTCATTTTAGGTACTCCTCTGGGACTCCTCGCAGGATTGATCTTCCACTTTCAGCTTGCTACTCTGTCTCTGCAGCTTTATGTACTTTGGTACCTATGACATTATCTACGTTGTGTACATATTCTTTTGTTTAGATCATGGTACATGTACCTATTTTTTGGGATTAGTCGATCTTTGTTGACCACTATCCTGTTGTACATTCTTGGTTTATTCATATCTATTCCTCCTTTGTGATATGATTATTCTGTGTTTGGCTATGATATATATTATTGTTGTTGTCTATTTTATACTACCTTCCGGATTATTTATAGTCGTTGTGTAGTTGCCCTATGTGTCGAATGGTCATGTCAAAATTTTAATCGATATCAGAATTCGATGTGCATTCCTCATGTTGAGCAATCATACAATCGGTCGTTCTTCACAAACCTCATTCTCCATTATGGTCTACGACATTTCTCTGAAATGAACTGGATGATAGTGGGTATAGAGACGGGGAGTTACACCTGCACAACTTAGGGGTTGTGTTATTCATTTTGTTAGGAAGCTAAGGGCTGGAAAGATGTGATGTTTTTTTGTGGTTGCACAATTGTGTTTTATTTGGTGGTTGTGTTGTGATTGTTTTTTCTTTTGTGATTGCGTTGTTGTGATGTGTTGTGATGGATGTGTTGTAGTGGTTGTGTTGTAATGCGTTTTCAGTTCAGTAATTTTTATTCTATAATTTGTATTCTACATTCTACTATCATGTTCGATAATATACACACAAAAACACAAACATAAACACAAACAACAAAATAATAAATACAAAAACAATAAAATAGTAAATTTGCCCCTTCCAATTTGCTCCTTTCGTAAAAAAAAACGTAATCCCCGTTCGCAACAATTCCTCTTCAAATACCCCTTCCAAATAACCCTTCCCATTCAAAATCAAACGCACCCTATGTTGGAAAGAAAACCCGTTTGATTTGAACAAAATATGCACTAAAGTATATAATTGTTCCGAAGGCATACCATCAACTCTATCATTTTCCACATAACAAAGTGTGTTATTAACCAAAATAAGAGCAACACACATTGAGAGTAGTTGGTTATAGAAATATATTGTCTTTTATTGCATTTATATATTTTTGTAGATAATTAATGCATTCAAGTTTGCATAGTAGGTGCATCTATTAAGATAGAGAGCCATATTGTTCTGATAGCAATGGCAGTGGGGAGAAATCACAGCTAGGAAGAGACTGCATGGATTTTGTGGAGGTAATCTTGCCATGGTCGATGTAGGAGCACGCCAATAGGGTATAACAAAATATGAGAGCTGAAAGTTTACATAGATTTGAAGTGTATATGCGAGTCAAGATAGAAAAACAGTTGCAAAGGAGCAACAACGCAGCTATTGGAAAGTAGGGTGGATGAGCAATGGAACATATGATGTAGGATTAGAGGGTGGAAGGTGAAATCACTGGAGAATAAATTAAATTTTTTATTCATTAATTTTGCAATGTATATTTACCATTACTTATATCGTCCCAGTGATTTGATGCCATATGTGTATAGTTGATGATTGTGTTTTAGTCATGGAAATAAATTGGTTAGCAACATTTTGAAGAATATAGTGTAATGCATCATGCTTGGACTATATAGTACTAATATAGTTCAGGGTCTTAACCAATAGTTTATATATTCTTCAACCAAATGTTATCATCAAAGGATAGTAACAAAGATTAAACTCATGTGCTTCCACAGTCTAAGACATGGGTTTTGAAAGTTCCTATTCACTGTAGAGGTTGCAAGAAGAAAGTGAAGAAAATAATCGAAAATATCAGTGAAATAGTGTGCCCAATAACACCATGGGTTACGATCAAACTTTGATTTTGAAGTTTGAATCTGAATTTGATTCCAGAGGTATACAGGGCCGAAATTGATTCAAAGCAGAACAAAGTGATCGTTATTGGAAACATGGATGCAGAAACCCTAATTAGGAAAATAATTAAAGCAGCAAAACATGTCGAGATTTGGCTAATAGTGCAACAAACAAATGCTAATTCTAATGTCAACAATACTAAAGCAAAAGCCAATGGAATTAACAGAAGAGAATAATTTGACTATCATTGATGTAATAATATTTGTACAGAATGATTCAATGGATGTAACATTGGCATATTGCCAGTATTTATACAAAAGGAATAAAAATAGATGCATGGGCCATAGCCTATAAACGAATGTTAATACCTTAATATAAAGTGGGTTTCTTGTGTTATTCACATCTTGTATGATGTGTTGAAATAATACCCATTGTATATAATATCTTCTGTCTCTTTCCCTTGCCTCAAATAGAACAAGGGTTTCTACCCTATTCTTTTTCACGGTTGCTCCTTCTTCCACTCTCAAATCTCCCTTAATCGGATGAAATTTTTACTCGAAAGCGCCTTCATGAGAACGTCTGCGCATTGATAAAAAATGGCACATGATTGATGAGAAGTTTCCCTTCACTGGTCCTTTCACAAACGAAGTGGAGATCAATTTCCAAATGCTTCGTTCGTGAGTGCTGAACTGGGTTCATGGAAAGGGAAATCAAGCTTTTGTTATCGCACAAGATGATTGGCTTTCGATTGAGCTTAAACCCTAATTCATCCAGTAAACTCTCAATCCAGATGATCTCAGTTGTCGTCCTTGCAATAGATCTATACTCAGCTTCAGTGCTGGATCAAGAAACAGTGGTTTGCTTTTTAGTGCACCAAGATACGAGATTGCTACCAAAATATACGCAGTACCCTGTGATCGATTTCCTATCGTCTGGATCGTTCACCCAATCTGCATCACTGTAAGCATTTAAATATGGATTTTTGCTAGACTTGATAGTCAGTCCATAGTCAACAGTACTCTTCAAATATCTTAATATGTGTTTCACTGCCTTCCAATGTTCACTAAGCGGATTCTGCATATATTGACACACCCTATTAACACTGAAGCATATATCTGGTATGGTAATCGTAACATATTGCAGTGCACCCACAATGCTCCTGTATTATCTTATGTTTTCAATTAGCCCACCCACATGTTTAGATAACTTGAGGTTGCTAATCATAAGAGTAGAAATGGACTTGGCTTGATCCATTTTCCCTCTAAATAGAATTTCCAATATATACTGTTTCTGAGATAAAAATAACTCTTCAGTTTTTGTTTTATCAATCTGTATACCTAGGAAATAATTTAATGATCCCGAGTCCTTGATAGCAAAGGATTTGTCTAGATGCTGTACCACTTTGTCAATCTCAAAATTGTCATTCCCAGTGATTAATATGTCGTCCACATATACGAGAACATATACTATAGATTGCTTCTCTGTCTTTATGTATAATGATGTGTCTGATTTGTTTGTTTGAAAGTTTAAGCCTGTTAATGTCTGTTTAAGTTTTTCATACCAGTCTCTAGATGCTTGCTTTAACCCATATATAGCTTTATGTAGTTTGCAAACACCTGTATTCTTTACTGTACTATATCCTTGTGGTAGCTGCATATACACCTCTTCTTGTAAGTCCCCATTCAGAAATGCGTTTTTGACGTCAAGTTGTCTCAATTCCCATTTTTGACATATAGCAATGGTCAAAATTATTCGAATAGTGGTAGGTATAACTACGGGTGAAAACGTTTCGTTGAAGTCGAAACCAAATTACTGCAAATAGCCTTTAGCGACCAGCCGGGCCTTGTATTTGTCTACACTACCATCAGATTTCCTTTTGATTTTAAAAGTCCACCTACAACCTACTATATTCTTGTGTTTGGTTGTGTCCACAATAGTCCAAGTTCTATTTCTAATAAGTGCTTTTAGTTCAGTGTCAATGGTTTCTCTCCATTTGCTGTCTTTAATAGCCTCCTCATATGTAAGAGGTTCTCGGTTATTAACAAATGCAACGTATGCTTTGGGTTTAAATCTCCCGCTTTTGGCTTTGGTGATCATGTGATGACCAGCATTAGTTCGACTCCGATGTTGATCTTCTCCATGATCATTACAATCTAAGTGTGTAGTTGATTCATCTCCGCTGCTTCTATTATTAACTTCTTCATTTATGCATCCATCATTGTATTATGATGGTTTGTCAGAGTTGGAATCACTTGCAATGCATTCTGACCTGGTTGTCGAGACGGTTGGTTGTCCACCATCTGACTGGTTTTGGCATGCCTTCACTCCAGCCTCTTTGGTGCATTCAAGTAAATCTGGTGTGATTGGTACTTTTATGCTGATTTGCTAATTTTTATGTTGCACGTGCTGCTTCTTTCTGCAAATGCGAAAACAAATTCATTAAAAGCAACAAGTCTCAAAACATATGTCCTTCCCCTCTTATCCAAGCATATGTAGCCTTTTTGGTTATTAGCGTAACCCAAAAAGGTGCATGGACTGGATCTTAGGTTGAGTTTATTTTTGTTATACGGTCTGAGGTAAGGAAAGCATATACATCCGAATATTTTCAAGTTTTTATAATCTAGTTTGCTATTAAATAGCATTTCATGTGGGCTTTTGTGGTTTAAAACCTTTGTGGGCAGCTTATTAATTAGGTAAACTGCTGTGTGAAAAGCTTCATACCAATATTTTGTGGGTAAAGATGCTTGTGATAGGAGAGTAAGCCCAGTGTCAACAATGTGTCTATGTTTTCGCTCCACCAAACCGTTTTGTTCTGATGTGTATGGACATGTTGTTCTATGTGAAATGCCTTTATCACTAAAAAATTTCTTTATAGGCATGAACTCACCACCTCCGTCAGTTTGTACAATTTTAACAACAAGGTTTGTTTGCTTTTCTATGAATGTGATAAACTGGATAGTGACAGCACATGTATCTGATTTGCTCTTAAGAAAATATAACCAGGTATATCTAGTATGTGCATCCACAAAGGAAAGATAATACCTGTGATTTTGTGATGAACATGTTAGTGCTTGACCCCACAAGTCAGCGACAATCAGCTCTAGTGGCTTCTCGTAAACCGTCTCAGAATTGTTGAACGGCAGTTTATGGCTTTTGCCTATTTGGCAGTGTGTGCAAGTGTATTTTTCAGGTAAATTCTTGCAACTAATATGATTATCATGTCAAAATTGTTTCATAACCTTAATATTGGGGTGTCCCAATCTGCAGTGCCAGTAATTCAGGGTACTCATGCAATTGCTACTATTAGAATCAATACCATTACCAGTATTATGATCATTATTAACAGAATCATCTAAAAGAACATTATTTATGTCATAATTGGTTTTATTACAAGTACCATCAAATACATTTGGTTCAATACTACAGTTCTTATTAGTATCGTTAACATCAGAACACACATTGTTGCATGAAATATCACTACTATTGGTCTTCTTGGACTTGATGTTGTTGAATTTATGTAATCCATTATGCAAGTTACCATGCAACAACATGGTCTTATTCAGTATAACTTTAACAACACGTATTTCGGGTGAAACTCGAAGTACACATTGTTGTCATCGGCGAATTGTGACACACTAATCATTTTTTTTAATACTAGGTACCCTTAATAAATTATTTAGATATAGTTTTTTTTAACCTTTTATGTAGCCATTTCCAACATGTGATATACTTATAGCTTCACCGTTTCTCATATGTAGTTTTTGTGTACTTGAATATGTCTTGTTTCCGAGATTTAGATTCTGTAAGCTGTTGGTAATATGGTTTGTTGTCCCCGAATCCAGATACCAATCATCAAAGTTAGGATCATCAGACTGTATTGATTCATTGCTAGCACCTTTCCCATTTGATATATCATTGCTTTGTCTGATCTGTTGATTAACTTGAGCCAAATTTGCACTTGGTCCCCTCTGTTGCGACTGACTTGACTGTGCTGTATTAAACTCTGAGTTGAACCTAAAACAGCACCTATTTACAATATGCCCGATTTTTTCACAAATTTGACACTTTACGCGATTATTACTGTTACCCCACCTTCCACGACCTCTACCTCTTTGAGGTTTACTGCCCCTCTGATTCTGATTATCAGGTTTTTGTTGATTTGCCATGTTTTTCTGTTGTGGCTTGTTACTTGAACTTACTGCTAGATTAATAGTATATTCACCCTGCATAGCTTTTCTTTGCTCGACTCTTCCTTCATGTGCTAACAGTGCAGTATGAACAAACTGAATATCTGGTAGGGTCGGCTGAGTGGCAAGGTAAATAACTAAAGATTCATATTCTTGATCAAGCCCATTAGTGATGATCAACACTTGCTCACTGTCTGAAATTTTGTGTCCAACGACATTGAGTCTGAAGCACATGTTCTTGATTTTAGTAAGATAATCTCTCATACTCATATCCTCTTTTCTTATGTTTTGCAACTCTCTTCTATAATGCATGATTTTGGCCGATGATTGAGCATTGAAAATCTGTTCAATTGCCGTTCAGATTTCGTGTGATGTGTTGCATCCAACGATTTGAGACAACAGACCCGTGCTAAAAGATGAAAGTAGCCAAGATGCTAGCAGACTATCTTGTTTCATGTATCTAATGTATTCAGAATTACTAATGAGATTTCCTGCATTGTCAGATACCATTGTTGAAGGTATGGTTAGCGTACCTCTAATGTACTCTTGAAGGCCGTACCCTCTAAGCGCTATCTCGACTTTATACTTCCAAAGTATATAGTAATCCACATCAGGAGGAGTTGTGATGATCTGGCTCTTCGGCTTTATGAGAGCAGTGGGTGAATTGGTGACTGTGGTGGTATCATTTCTTGAATTTGCAGATGTGATATCATCATCATCACCTGCCATTGCGATGTTGATAAAGAATTCTTTGGCAAGGCAAGAAATTGCAGCCAAGAATTAAAATAAGAAAACTGATGTTTAGGTCTGGAATCTGATGTAATTAGTGATGGAAAACAGACCCTGATGGCCCGATCACAACGGAGGATGAACAACAGCTAGAAGGGAAATGAAGACACTAGTCTGATCTCTTCTAGGCATGGCAGAAAAGACACAGCAGTCGATAAGAACAGAGAGAACTTGATCAAGAAGGGAGTAACACTCCAATGATGATGCTACAATCTGAGGAGTCACTAACAACCCCCTTCTTCGAATTAGTGGTTGAAAGAACCGCAAGTTGCTGTGTTGAATTTGTCCTCTGGCGAAGATGATGAGAAACCAATCTCTGTTTGCAGCCTTCTGTCAAGAATCTAGTGAAAATGGTAAGTGAATTGGATGCCGTGAGACAATTCTTGCTCTGATACCAAATTAATATAAGAGAGGAATTTGAATATTATTGATGTAATAATATTTGTACAGAATGATCCAATGGACGCAACGTTGGCATATTGCCAGTATTTATACAAAAGGAACATAAATAGTTGCGTGGGCCATGGCCCATAAACGAATGTTAATACATTAATAGTAAAGTGGGTTTCTTGTGTTATTCACATCTTATATGCTATGTTGAAATAACATCCATTGTATATAATATCTCTCTTTAATTTTGATTGTGAAACAGCGTGCCCAATAATACCGTGGGTTACGATCAAACTTTGATTTTGAAGTTTGAATCTGAATTCAATTCCAGAGGTATACAGGGCCGAAATTGATTCAGAGCAGAACAAAGTGACCGTTACTAGAAATGTGGATGCATAAACCCTAATTAGAAAAAGAGTAATACTACTGTACCCGAAAGGTATTCGGGTATTTTGTGCGAATCAGTACAAATCAATTTAATTCACGGTGGTAGTATTGCAAATTTACAAAAAAAAACAAGGGCTTATATAAGAAAAAAACGCTTAAATCATGCGGTTGAGAGTGTTTCGCAGAATCTGATAAAACAACATTCAGATAAATAAGCATTTTCGTTAGAAAAATAATTAAAGCAGCAAAACATGCCGAGCTTTGGCCAATAGTGCAGAAAACAAATGCTAATTCTAATGTCAACAATACTAAAGCAAAAGGCAATGGTAAAGAGAAAACTGCACCAAAACCAGTCGTAAATATCATCTGAGTCCGGAAATGGACCAGAAAAATCAGCGGCTGTAACCGTTGCAAAAGCTCTTGAAGTCAACAAAGGCGCATCGATAAATGATAAATCATGAAACTGAACCTAAAAGGAAAGGGAAGAAAACAACCGAAGCTGCTGCAGGCAATCAAGAAAACATTCCATCACCTAAGGTTCATCAAGTTCCAGTGTATCCACAGGCACAACCTGTGTATCTGTCTAGTTATAATGCAGCTTACCCAAATGTAGCTAGTAATCTGTATCATGATCCTCAGAGTTATAATGCACAATATTCAACTGAAAGTAATCAGTATGGATCAGGAATTCGTGGAAACTATGGTTATTTAAGCGACGAGAATCCGAATGGTTGCTTTGTGATGTGAGGATTTGGTTCTCTTCTTATGATATGTGGCTAAAGTTAGTAGTACAAGTTATTAAGGTAGGTACTGGGTAAAAAAACAAAGATTAAACTCATACATCCATTTTTGTATTGTACATGATTTTCGGCTAACAATTGAAAACAGTAGGAACAAACGAAAACAGTTTTATTAAAATAAGAAACTTTCCCAAGTCGTATGATCAACACACGAGCCTCATTTACTTATTGATCTCCTGGTCCTCAAATAAAGAACAAAACTCAGGACAGTCCCAAGCGTGCAGACCGAACCCCAGATAATAAACGTGGTTCTAAAACACTGCATGCCAACGCAAATCCCGCCCTTCCCTTCATTCTGATCGTATAGTAATGCAGCCGTGTACCCAAACAATAGAGACCCAATCGGAATATTCGCAACCACAATGTTATGATTAACACTAAAATTATCAGGCCCAAAAAGATCAGCGGTCAAAGAGACCGCAATAGACGTTATAGCCCCTGTAGACACTCCAATGACGGCAGTGCTGAGGAAAAGAAAGCCCTTCATAGGAATCAGTAGAAGATAGAATGAAGCTGCCATGGGCACCATAAACACTGCCACAAACGCTGACCTTGACACCATGTATTTGCTACATACAAAACATGAACATATTATAGTGTATCATTCCTATTTCTGACTCGTACTTTGTTACCTGTTTAAAGATTGCTGATGAAGACAGAATAAGCATGCATGGTATCTCACCTGGTGAACAAGGACAAAGGAGCGGCTGACAGCTTCCCAAAGAATCCAAATGCAGACGAAACAGACAACAGAACGTCCTCTTTCACCCCCCTAGAACTAGCGATCTGTCCTAAATTATTGGCATAAATCAAGCCCATGGTTCCTCCAAATAAATACACTGAGAAGTACACCCAGAAATCCACGCATGTGACCAGCTTCCAAAACCCATGCTCACTCCCTGTCTCGCACTTCTTTCCTTTCTCAACTTCATCTTCAAATCCCTCATCACTGATCACGCTCACCTCCAAGTCCACAGCCGGAAGTCTCGGTCTCTCCGACTGCACCGACTTCGGTCGCACCCACACTGGAACTAGCACCAGCATCGAAATCATAACCAGCAACACAATAGAGGGCAAGCTTGATTCCGCCATGACCGGCACAAGCGTTTCTATCACAGCGTATACGCCTGTCAGCCCAGCGATCACAAACAACACAATCAGCCCCTTTGCATAATTATCATCCCTCATTGGTTTCCTTTCCACCAGCAGTGGTGCAGTCAGAACCGCTAACATTAGTGGAACGGATGCGTTCAGGATCAGATATATGTTGTCGGAGGTGAAGTTGTTACCAAGTATGACTTTGGCAAGGGCAATGTAGATTTTGGCGCTGAGGCCAGTGTAGCTGCTGGCTAGGCCGATGGCAATGCCGTGATTTTTAGGGAAAATGCGCATGGAGGACACGTAGCACGCGGTGTTGATCCAGCAGACACTGTGGCCTGCTAGCACTTGGAGGATGAGGCACTGCCAGAAGGCGAGGTTGGAGATTTTGCGGGTGAGAAAGAGGAACTGGATGCCGTATCCAATGAAACCAATGGTGGAGCCGATAATGAGGACGGAGGATAAGGGGAGGAACGAAGCAGCTATTCCAGAGACGAACCCGAATAGTTTTCCAGAGTCGGAGGCGACAGAAAGGTTGTTGAGTTGGACTTGGGTTATGTGCATTCTGGTTTTGACCTGTGCGGAGTAGGCCGGGAAGTCGGTGTTAGTGCCAGACATGGCTTGGAGCCATATGATGGCCGCTAGGGACATCCATGGAAGTATTTGAGACATGAACTGGTAATTGTGGGTAATTATGTTGGTGATGATCTTTTATTGATCGGGTAGGGAAGGATGGAGAAGTATAGGTACATAACTAGCCGCGACGTCAACGGTCAAGCCAACGTTCAATGGGAAGTGCCGTACACTGATGTCTGCTTATGTCATTGTAGAAAAGTATTTATGAATTGTTGGAAATTTGGCTTCGACAACATGAATGATATCTGAGACATGAACTGATAATGTGGGTAATTATGTTGGTTTGATGATCTTTTATTGATCTCGAAAGGAAGTATGGAGAGGTATAACTATACGACGGTACAAGTACATAACTCGCCACGACGTCAATGGTCAAGCCAACGTTCAATGGGAAGGGCCGTGCATTGATGTCTGCTTATGTGCATGTAGAATAGTATTTAATATTTATTACGAGTGATAGATGTGTTGAGATCTGCATGGTACGTTGGAAACAGAAAAGAGGGATGATCGATGAAGATAACCGTATAGAAGCCGAGGATTTAGCAATCTAGTGCTTGACTTTTCTAGGCCTTAATAAGACGAAGTTGATTTCCAGTCTCTTCCTTTTCCAATGGGATCAATTCTTCTGTACCCAACCGTATGCCCGACAAATCACCACCACAAATCAACCGCACATATTATTAATAATCTAATGAACGGGTCCTACAATCCACTCAAAACTATTAGATTTTGTGCAAATAAATGGATAAGATTGATCCGGCACATGGAAACGCTGGAGTTGGGACAGAACAATTCATCCCTTTTCCAATCACTCATACACAGCTATTTAACTCAGTGGGGCTGAATTACAGAAATATTGTTCAACCATATTTTCATTCAAAGATTAAGAGAAAATTGATCTACAAAACTACATTATTATTCGGTTCAAGTACACTAAAGGATAACAACGTTTCTTCTTTTGAATCATTTTTTAATACAAATTCACTAATTCTGCCACATTGTAATTTGGAAATTTGATTATTTGACTATAAATCTAAGATATAATTATCAAAAATCGACCAAGTTGCATTAAACCATTTCAAAAGAAAAATTATAGATCAAATTCAACGAATCAAATCAGTTTTTTCGTACCATATGTTGAGAATGAATTACTTGAATTAAGACAAACCATATGCAACAATAATTCTATATTATCTTAAACGATTATTAATCTCTTGAAGTTGAATATCTACATGTTCCATAAAAAAGTTTAGCATGATAATAATAAATCTCTTTCCTTGGACCCTATAGTGCTATCTTTTTTAAACAACAAACAAGCTATTCATATTAAGATTGGAAAGCGCAAAAGAAACTCAGTGTGTAATAATTTCAAAGAACCAAAGCATGAAGCCCAATGTCACGCTAAACCAAAAGAACTACAAAAAAATTTCAGTGGGGGCGGCGGCCTCCACTGGGCCTATGATAGCGAGGTACGCCACTGCATACACTACGCCATAGATGGCCTACGACAACCCAGAGAAGTGATGCAGTAGGTGCCAAAATTTGTTGCTATAGGTCTGTGGCAACAATTTTTTGAGGTTGCCATTTGCCGCGTTGCCTTAGAGTCAAAGGCAACGCCTTTGCGACTCTATGGCAATATCGGTACAGGTGTTGCCACAGGTATCAATACAACAAAAAAATACCCTTTCGCAACTGCCAAAAACAGTTGTAATATGTCTAGTACAGCTGGCAATTGTAATAAAGTCAACCTTTTTTACAACTGTTTCTAGCAGTTGTTAAAAATTATTTTGCAATTGCTAAAAGTAATTACACCTCAACTGCTATTAATTAAAGATTTCATAATATTATAATAAATATTAATATAACACAGTATTTTATTCAAATAAGTATTTTATTCAAATAAGTATTTTATTTCAATATTTCAAATGGTACAAATTTTTGTACATTCACTCGTATATTACACAATCATTCATATTTACATTCGTCACTACATTGTCACTCATATGCATTTCGAAATGCAAGGCAAGTTCTCGGCATTTTTTTAGGAAATTCTGATCCAGATCGAAGGCTCAAGATCTTGCAGCTAACCTGTGAATTCATATCTCAGTACATTAACATATCAGTACATCTAGTAGGATAGATAATGAGCAAAACCTGATATGTCAAATTCTAACAAATTATGCAAATAACAACCGTAAGCACATTTCTTTATTAAACAATAACAACAATAAACAAATGCAAATAATCATTACCAGCCTTAGAGCACGTAGAGCTTCTAAAAAATAGTATTTGCATCATAAAGTAGGAATCATTGCATTGCGGCAAAAGGGAAAAAGAAAAAAAATAGGAAGAAACATACTCATATGCATATTCCACTTCCTGCTTCCCGGTTGCCACAGCCTTATAATCATTGAACCACTCACATATAGTAAAAGGAACCTGTAAAAATATTAGTAGGTCAAAAAGAAGCAAGGTAATCTTTGGATTTCGAAAATGAAATTTTGTAACATGTTTCTCCGGCCACATGCTGAAATAATCTTGATTGTATTAGTCTTTTATAAAAGCATACTGACCAAATTTACAGTATCACAAGAGGCAATTCCTTGCATTGCACAACATCTAGCAAAACATAGCCAAAAAGGACTACCTGAACGGTACAACTGTAGCATAATGCTACATCCAAAATAATGTCCATCTCCAATAAGTATTAACATACGGCTACTTCAAATAAAGAGGAAGGCTTCCTTTCACTTAAGCTAAAGAGAAATTATATATTAATAGTTCAATGGTTACATCATTTAAACTGTTAAAAAGAACAGCCATATGCATAAGTAGTTAGAAAAAACATATGGACTTATGAAGCATCCGTAGTTAGAAAAAAACATATATACTTCCATGGTGCTTCCAAGGAATTATGGACCTATGGTTTCATGTGTAGTAAAGAGAAAACAAACTTTTTATAAAAGAAAGGGTAGTTAGAAAGATGTAAGAGAGAATAGTTCAACATAAACATGTGAAAGCAAGCTGTATCCATGACTATGTTTTGGTGGTAGTTAACAGGTTTCATTTTGAGCCCATGGCACTATTGACAATGCCAGCACTTTTGCTCCTCTTTAGTGGAAATCAACACACACACACACACACATACATACACACTCTGCACACACACAACACAATTTGCCAATTCATGTGACAGCAACTTGGATTTATTGACTGTAGTTTTGTTTTATCCTTGATGAACACAATAGGATGATGCATGAAAAACATCATCGGATGATGCATAAAACACATAACAGTACAAAAAGCATACCTGGAATGTTTGGTATCTATTCATCCTTCTTGTCCATTGCTGGAGTTGCCATCCTATTATCTAATCCTTGTGGTAAATTCCCTGCTTCTAAACTGCATTACATGCTTGCTGACTTTGTCGATTCCTTTGGTAACAACTATTAGCAGCATAAGAGCAATGTCCCACCATTGTATTAGGATTATAGCAAGGTCAATTTTGATGAATCGGGTTGCAGTCAGCTCCAGCGCCGCAGGCATAATCAATTGCCTTTTGAAGAGCAGTGCTGCTTGCATCAGGTTTACATACACACCATGCGGCATCTACGCAAAATTAACAGCTAAGTCATTATTGTTATATCTTGAAGCAAGATTGGAATTACAACCCAAATAAACAATGAAGAATCAAGCAGAAATATAGTAAATAATGCTTCAAGTACCATTCACTAATTGATCTGAGATTCAAAAATGGAAAACCTATACAATAACATATTCAGGCAACAAAAAAGGTCTAAATAAGTAACATATGTTATTCTCATTCAACATGGGAGCATGAGTAAGGGGAAAGAATGATTCAAGAGAAACAAATCTCGGATTAATTTCACTATTGAGATACACTTGGATATAGAAGGTCAGGAAAACATATAAAAAATGTAAAGAGAAGACTGATAAAGATTGAAAGAAAAGGGGAGATAAAAGGATAATCTTTGTGATGTTAAGCAAAATAAAAAGAACTTCCTGAACAAATTTGATCGTTGGAACCTACAAAATCGTTAATTAAAAGAGTTGCATTAGCTTAAACTAATTTATTGCAAAGTAGCATTTGATTAAAATTTGATTAATAGTGAGAAGTTTTCTGATCTCACCTGAGCTACTTGGTCAGGCATCCACATTCGCCACAATATAGATTTCTCAATAGGATTGGACGTAATACAATAAGAAAGACCCTTTTCTACAAATCGAGTTAGAAGATGCCCTACATTTCCAGATTCCACAAATGAAAACAAACAGTACACTATTATAAACCTTACAGCAAATTTCCCTTTTTTCCAGTTTTGTGCTTCCTTCTCCAGTTTCCTCTTCTCTGCTTTTTCAGCCTTCAAAGCTTCCTTTTCTAACTTCTCTTCCTACACAATAATTAACTTCTGAATAATACATAGATGATTTTAAAATCAACATAAGTTATTAGCCTAACCTGCCTTTTCCGCTTCTTTTGTTCAATAATAAGAGCTTTTTCTTCTGAAAGGGAAGATAAATTAAATGATTAAAACCCTAGTGAGAAGGAACCTGTCAACGCTGAGTTTTCAATAACTGTTCCTGATGGTCAAAGAAGACGAATATCTGCCGACGATGTGAGAAGGAACATCGATTGAGATGGCGTCCCAGAGTGGAGAAACCCTATAATCGCGACTAATCCGCTCCCTTGCCTCCGACTTCTGCCTTCTAACCAATCAGAAAAAACCCACCAGTTTCGTTTTTCTTTTGCAATCATCTCGAATAAAAATGAAAGTGGCGACTTGTTGAAGAGCCCCAAAACCCTAGTTTAGTTTTGGATTGGCCAATTATTTTTTCTATGTAAAAAAGAGACAAAGACAGATAGCATGAAGCGGGAAAATGAAAATTTGGGGGCAAGGAGCTGAGGCGGTGAAAGAAAATCATATTGACGCGGATGGCTAATATAGACCGTTGGATCGTATTCACGCGGATTAATAACTTTATTAATTTTTTAATTCAGAATATATCTATAGCTACTGCGACACAGTTTGATATCTATGCTAACACCTTGAATCGTGTGTTGCAATAGACAAAAACCAGCATAGCTGAGGCAATATTTTAGCTGGCAAAACCTTGGATTTTCGTTGTCGTAGGCCATCTATGGCGTAGTGATATATATATATATATATATATATATATATGTATGCATGTATATATATATGAGGAGGGTTATATAGTACCCCTCTTTCATGGCACCCCTTTTGCACCTCTATGTTAGCCACACATTTATAATTTAAAAAATTAGTGGAAGGAGAGAGAATTAGTGGAAAGAGAGAGAAACGAGATTATGTGGTGGAAATCAGGGGGGCTAAAGGGGTGCTGCACTATTTGGGGTGCTCTTGATGCTATCCCTATATATATATATAGCCAGCGTTCCGTTGCACTTCAAAATGGAGCATCCTTGCTAGCCCCCTTGAATTCCACCAAAAATTTATATTTAAATATGTTGGCGACAGCCTCAACTGGGCCTATGGTAGTGAATGTGTGTGTGTGTGTGTGTATATATATATAGCCAGCGTTCCGTTGCTCTTCAAAATGGAGCACCCCTGCTAGCCTCCTTAAATTCCACCAAAAATTTATATTTAAATATGTTGAGTGGAAAAAGAGAGAATGAGTGGAAGGGGAGAGAGAGTGTGAATTTGTGTGGAGGCCAGTAGGGATGCTCCAATTTCTGGTGCTGTAGAACCTACCAACCTCTCTCTCTCTCTCTCTCTCTATATATATATATATATATATGTGGGGGGGAGGGTATGCTTCATGGCACCCCAATTTTACACCCAATTTATAACCCCTTATTTATAATAAAATAAGCTAGTGCGGGTGGAGGGAGTTGGTGGGAGGAGATAGAAAGAGAATTGTGCGGTGGAAATCAAGGGGCTAAAGGAGTGTTGGACTATTTGGGATGCTCTTGATCGCTCTCCTATATACTTGGATTGGGGTGAAGCTTTTTTGATTTTCCAAAAAAACCATTAACATCCGTGCAGAATATTCGGTGATAGAAAGAAAAAGAGGGGTTAATGTGTCATTCTTTTTACCCTACCATCGTCTCATCACTTGGTCCATGCTTCTCCTCACTCTTCTCCCAAGTTCCCTTTCTTTTATAATTCTATTCCACTAAACAACCCATTTCTTCGTCCTCTTTTTTTGTCTCCACTGAACCGCCCCTCTAATACGTCTCGCTCACTCTCCCGAGCCCTCCATCAATTATGTCGCCTTCCATGAAATTCGGTATGAATATCCTCTCCAACCACAAGTGCATTCTTTTCTTCTTCCAACTCAATATTAATTCTTCCTAAAAATGTATATGTATCTTTAACCTACCCTAATTTATTCATCCTTCCTATTCCCTTTTTTGGATTTACCCTGAAGATTGCCGTTTGCCTCCTGTTGTCAGTTTGGTAAGCAGCTTGATGTTCTTATATGTCTAATTTACTTAATGTTTCAATTAGGTTTTAATCTAGGATTTGCGGTTTTATGTCTCTTCCTTTTCCAACCCTATATTTATTAGCTCTGGAATTTGGGGTTTCAGACTTAGTGCCCCTTATGATTTACAAACTTGGGGTTTGCGCTGAAGATCGAAAAGGTTCCCAACTGCTGGCTGTTAGGTAAAATGCTTCGTACTCTTTTGATAACTTATGTTTCAATTGAGTTTAAATTTGGGGTTTCAGGCTTGATGGATAACTTAATTTGACATGTACCTGCGTTGATAAGCTCAGAAATTGGATCCGAAATTTGGGTTTGAGGTTTGACATCTTTCCTGATTTACAAATTTGGGGTTTGCAATGAAAATTGACAAGGCTGCCACCTACTATTAGTTAGGTAAACTACTTCCTACTCTTTTGTTTTAAATTATGTTCGAGTTTACATAAATTTGGCTTCGAGGCCGGATAGATAACAATACCTGACATCAAACAAAACTCTATTCACTGTAATAAGTTTTTTGATATTACCTGAACTCTACGATAATTTCACCAAAAAAGAGTTTATCCAGAATAAGAGAATCGCGTTTTGCGTAAAGAATTATACAATGGTTTGGGTTGAAGGATGGCAACATAGGTTTTGGATAAGGCCTCCACTCTCACTTTTTGTATGGTTCCATATTGCATTAAAAATTATCAAAGAGCTTGCAATTTTATTTCCTTTAGTTTCCTTTATTTCTGTCAAATGTTGATGGAAAAAGCTTGGATCTTTCTTATGTTCCTATGGAATACTAATAGAGAAAGATTAAATTATATTTGCTAACGGTGGTGGTATAGTATTTGGGTAATGTTTCCTCCCCCATTTTTCATTTAACTTGATTTTCTTTTCTTTTAATTGTTACTATAGAGAAATTATTTGGGAGAAAACTATATTCTGCCTAAATTTTAGTAATTTTAGTCATGTTTCTTATGTTCTCACAAAATAAATTTTTAGGTTTGGTTGTTTTGAAGAAGTATTATTTAATTTAATTAAGATATGAACAAATTTACAGTTGTAGAGTTTATTTTGTTGCCAGTATTATCAATTTTAAAGTTGAAGTATTTAGGATAACTTGAATTATAAGGCATTTTATGTTGTTGTTGTTTTTTTCCTTTTCAAAATTGGTGTTTTAAAGAAGCAATAGATGCGTATAGACACATGTAACCTTTTCTACTTTAGACTTACAGGCAAGAATCCTGAACATATAATATACCTAACCACTATAACCAAAAGTAGGCAAGTATATAGGGAACTAAAGTAAAGCATAAGTGAATTCAAATCATTGTAACTTGATGTTCTTTGTTTGCAACCCTTTAAGGCACATGAATTGTATTTTGTGTTACCATTCGATCATATACATGTTGTGAATCTATATTTTACTTCATGCTGAAACATATACATTTTATCTGCGAATCAAATGTACCATATTAATATTTGACATTAGACGGAAAAAAATGTATGTCTTTGCAAACTGCTTCACCACCGAAGCAACATATGAAATATTATATGTATAAAGCGTCAATGTATACATCTAGCAATATTTTAAATAGAAAGACGAGGTGGACAATTGCAGATACAAAGAGCGTACAAAGAAGAAAGAGGCATGATTTTGTTGGAGATCTAATAAAGAGGCGGCAATGATACATATGAAGCAGCAACTACAAAAACTACAAGGTGAATTCACAAACAAGGAATTAAAAGCTTGCCTCGCCATCAACTGTCTATATTCTCATGTATGCTTATCTGATCTTTTTGACAAATTCCTTTTTTGTTCAATAAGTTAGGAGAAGCTAAGAGCAAAGCTAGTTTACAAAAGGTATGATAGTTTTGAATTTTATCTAAATTTCTCAAACAAATTATAGTATATCAAATATGACTACAGTGGGTATGGCATAAGTGAATTTATATTAATATTAGTGTTATTTCATCATGCATAGTAGAGTATAAAAAAATATGTTTGCGTTGGGTCCGATATAAGTTGATTTGAATGAGTTTTTGTTATGTTTCATCATGTAAGTTACAGTATAAATAAATTTAATTAGGTGACTTTGTCATAAGTGGATTTGGATTAGTTTTGAATTAGAGCTCAATGTTGTTTTAAGCTAGGTCCTCGGTGGCAAGTAAACAAATATGAAGCTTCTCCTGTGGATTAGGGATAAATACTTCTTATATGACGTGGTTTGCTATACTAATTTGCAGTTTCTTTGTGCTCACGATTTAGTCTTTTATAGCAAAGCATGTTCAAGTGTGTGCATGGTGCGTCCCTGAGACTATGTCATGTACATAGTGATAAACTAATTGAAAATATGGGCTCAGGGGAAGAAACAATTGGAATGAGACAACATACAGTGATGAAACTTTCTTAAGTAATTCATGCTTAGAGCATTCCCAGCAAAGAGCGTTGAAACGAGCGTTGATTCGCCATTAAGAGCGTGAAATCCCCCCACCCATCCAGCAGCCGGTGGGGGGACGCTCGTTTTTTTTATTTAAAATTTTAACCATAAACGGTTTTCTGAAAACTGTTTATGGGTTAAACGGTTTTCAGAAAACCGTTTAACCAAAAGGGTTTTCAGAAAACCGTTTTCAATTTTTTTTTAAATCTTTTGAAAAATGGTCGAAAGGCCAAAATATAGTTAACGGGTATAAAAATTAAATATAAATTCAATAAAAATTAAAATATAATATATATATAGAGCCATTTTGAAATACTAGAATAAAATATGTCTAAATAACGTCTGAGCCGAATATTAAAATATAGTTTTAACAAATAACTGTTGCTGAATAGTAAAATACAGTTCAAATTTATAGCCGTTGTAGAATATTATAATGCTGTTTGAATTTATAGCTGTTAATGAGTATATTTTAATACATTATTCTTTATATAGTCGTTGCAACTGCGGATTGAAGAAGCTATAAAACCACTTCTGGTGTGCACATTTAGCTTGACAACACAAAAATGTCTCATAGCCAAAATGGTCTGGATGATAATGTATACGAATCAGATGCGCAAACCGAAGATTCAATATACCATAGCCAGAATGGTCTGGATGATACTGATTCTGATTCCGACTCCGACGAAGGCGATGATTTGTTGGGACATACAAAATTTCTTCAGTTTTCTTCGGATAGCACGACCGATAGCGATACTTTACAGATTATGATGCAAGCTATTGCCGTGCAACAATTAAGGATTAACCAACATTTCCTAACGGAAGGATCATCTAGGGGTACCCGAGGAGGCAGCGTGTATGGTCGTGTAGACAAACGGAAGATGCAGGATCATAAAGGAGGTACTGCACGATTACTTAAAGATTATTTCAACACCCCATGTACGTATGGTCCTGATGACTTTAGACGCCGTTTTCGTATGAGCAAGAATATGTTTATGCGCATTTTCAATGGAGTTGTTGAACACGATAATTATTTTGTTCAAAAACGTAATAGTAATGGGACCTTAGGTTGTTCGCCGTACCAAAAAATTATAGGCGCATTACGTGTAATAGCTTACGGAATAGCTCCAGATGCGTTTGATGAGGTTGTCCGAATGGGTGATAGTACTATTACCTTAAGCCTTGAAGGGTTTTGTGTAGCCATAATTGAAATGTATGGTGAGGAGTACCTACGTGCTCTGACGCAAAGCGATGTCAACAAATTGAAAAGGTTAGGAGCCAAAAGAGGATTTCCCGGCATGTTAGGCAGTCTAGACTGTATGCATTGGGAATGGAAAAACTGTCCTACAGCATGACACGGTCAATTTATTGGACATTACCCTAAAGCGACAATGATACTTGAAGCTGTTGCTTCACACGATCTATGGTTTTGGCATGCATTTTTCGGATGTCCTGGCTCAATGAACGATATTAATGTACTTCACCAATCACATTTGTTTAAGAGCCTTGCACATGGAAAAGCAGCTGCGTGTGATTTTAATATTGCAGGAAATATGTACGACATGGGGTATTATTTAGCAGATGGCATCTATCCTTCTTGGGGTACGCTTGTCAAAACAATTTCTGCTCCTGAAACAGAGAAAGAAAAATACTTTGCTAAAAGGCAAGAGGCAGCAAGAAAAGACGTAGAACGTGCATTTGGGGTTCTCCAAGCAAGGTTTGTCATTGTAAAAAACCCTGTTAAATTATTTAAGCCACAGGTTTTGAGCAACATTATGCGTGACTGTATTATAATGCATAACATGATCACTGAAGAAGAAAGAGGAAAATTTCCGTCTTATTTGGGATATGATCCAGATAACACTCAAACTGTTGTTGCTGATAGAAATCCAGAGACTCTTGAGGTATTTCTTAGGCGACTGCGTAAAATTAGGTCTAGGGAGGTCCATAGTAAACTGCAGGACGACCTGGTTGAGCATTTATGGTATATGAAACTTACTGCTTAGATATAGTCTATGTGGTTGTTGAGCTATTGTAACGTTGTAGTATCTAAGTGTTGTACTATTTTATGTACTTTAAATATATCGCATTTCTATTTTATAGTGTAACTATTGTAACGTTTGATGAGGACGACCCAAACTGTACGTAACTCCTTAAACGCCTTAACTCTTTATTTTCGCAATTCAAAAGAGGACGACCCAAACTGTTCGTAACTCCTTAACTCCTTAAACGCCTTCACTTTTTATTTTCACAATTCAAAAGAGGACGACCCAAACTGTACGTAACTCCTTAACTCCTTAAACGCCTTCACTCTTTATTTTCACAATTCAAAAGAGGACGACCCAAACTGTACGTAACTCCTTAACTCCTTAAATGCCTTAACTCTTTATTTTCGCAATTCAAAAGAGGACGACCCAAACTGTACGTAACTCCTTAACTCCTTAAACGCCTTAACTCTATATTTTCGCAATTCAAAAGAGGACGACCCAAACTGTACGTAACTCCTTAACTCCTTAAACGCCTTAACTCTTTGTTTTCGCAATTCAAAAGAGCACGACCCAAACTGTACGTAACTCCTTAACTCCTTAAACGCCTTTTAATGTTAGTGGTGCACAACTTTTAATGTTAGTGGTGCACGACTTTTAATGTTCGTGTAGCATGCCTTGTAGTGTCCATAGACTAGTCATTTCAGTTGAATAACACACATAATATAGTTATGAATTGAAATTGAAGTCTACGGATACATCCTCACTTTCCAACTACATAAACCAAACGATACATATTGAATACGACACATAATATAACGATATACTACTCAAACTGTATAATATGATTGTACCATAACCCGTACGCTTCGTGGCCAACGAAGTTTGAACGGTACTTGAAAAGATATAGTGAGTCGTACGTCGACCGTTTCTCCTGAAAGACGCCATCCTTTTTTATCTCATCAATTACTTTGCGGTAATTCATACAGTCGGTACTAAATAAGCAGAAAGCGCTTCTGGTTTCTAAGTTGGTCCTCTGTATTCTATAACTAGTATGATTGTTGTAAAAATCATTGAGGGTTGCCCAGAAATCTTTATCTACCTCTTCTTCCATATGTAGTACGTTTGCTCCAATGTACGCCTTTATCAAAACAACGTAGTCTGAAGCAGTCCAATTTTCGTTTGCCATTTCGAAGTGTGTAGTTAAACTACCATTCAAACGTTTAATATAGGCAAAGCAAAGTAAAGTAAAGTAAAGCATCACACCATTCAAGGGAATCATTAAAGTTGATTTGATTAAACAACTTGACATGGTAGAGCAATTAAACTTACCCTGTTTTCTACAGTTGATTAGGAAACACATTGCAGAACATTGAATGGCTTATTGTAATTATCAAGACAACTTGCATTCTTTGTCTTCATAAATACTACGGGGGTACGGTAGTTTTCCTCATACTCACAAAAAATTCCAATTCTAAGCAAACAACAATGTCTGATCCCAACAACAACAATTTCTCTGCCTATACCAATGATAACATTGGTAATTTTACTAGTTTATTATATCAAGCAGAAGGCCCGTCAATGATTCCATCCCCTTTCCTAACTCCAGAACAAAGTCAATTTCTCCACCAAATAAACCTCACTCAACAGTACGGTAACATGTATGGCCAACTTCATAATCAAAACGTACAGCAAGAGATGGTTGCTCCGACCCCGGTACCTGACAAAGGACAAACCAAGGCTAAACGGTCATATACCAAGCGAAAAACAAAAGAAACTCCCGTTCAAAGTAGCATGGAAAAAACTGTAGCTACTGGTAAAATATGGAGAGCAGCTGACTATAAAGTGCTAGCTAATGCATGGGTAAGCGCATCTGTTGTTGCTGATGGCCGTTCTGGTGGTAAGTTTTTCTATTAGAGGGTTAATGATTTGTACAATGGAGATCCTGAATGCGTCACACAAAGATCAATTGAGAGCACGAAGGCTGCATGGTATAATTTGAATGCCATGTGTACCAAGTACAAAGGGATAAAATCATTAAGGGGAGATTCGCTTAGAAGCGGCCAAACTTTCAGAGATTTGAAGGGCGATTACGATAGCATATATCATGACACCTGTAAAACTGAATTAATTGCTTATGAAGCATTGGAAATTCTTTCTTTTTGTCCACGTTGGGCCAATATATGCGAACCAAATGATGTATATCTTGTAGACACTGAAGAATCTAACTTAAGAAATGTAGCTTCTAGACTTTCGGTGGATTCATCCCCGGGAAATACAGCTGAACGTCTTATAGCTACAGACGATGATGGAAATAACAGTACACCTGTGACTCCTAATTCGGGAATGATGTATGGTGGGGTTGAAACAAGGCCAGAAGGAATAAAATCAAGCAAGAGAGCACTACTGAGAAATAAGGAAACAAAAGATTTGGCAACGTCTAGTGATAAACTAACTTCGTTGTTAAGTGATATATCACTTGCATCCGTCTCCAACACCGAAGACCGTGAAAAGCGTAAAGAGAAGAAGCTGCAGATCATGGAGATGCAACTGCAGCAAGATGCCGCTAGAACTACCATTCTCATACAAAGAACTAATTATAAAGAAAAACGTGAAATACGTTTGAAGGAGAAGGAAGAGGAGGAGTATCTATCAAGAGATATATCTCATTTGACTGAACAGGATCTTCATTATGCTATAGCAAAAAAAGATCGTATATTGAGGGCTCAACAGAAACGATATCAGGAAGAAGAAGGAAGTTCCGAGATGTAGACACAGTCTATGTTGCTATTTCGAGCATGTTGTATCCTAGGTTTAGTTTTCTAAGTTGGCTGTAATGTTGTTATTTCTATGTTGCTATTTCTGGCTTGTTGTATCCTAGTTTTAGTTTTCTATGTTGGATGTAATGTTGTGTGGGTTATAAAAAAATTTAACTAGTTTTAAGTAATTTATATTAAAATCCATGTTTTAAATTAACTTGAAAACTTAAATTAGATAAATTTACAAATTAATTCAGACATATTAAATTAAAACATCGAAAACTGGATTATCTAAAAAAAATATTATTCGGTTCTCATATAACCGTATAAAACCCAAAGGGTTTAATGAATTCCGAAAAGAAACTAAACGATTTTCAAAAAACCGTTTAGAGCTAAAACGGTTTTATGAAAACCGTTTAGGGCTTATTCGGTTTTCATGAAACCGTTTAGGTCTCGCCGCTCTAATTTCTGAAATGGCGAGCATCGCCATTTGGAATTGCTCCCCACCCTCCTCGCGCAACTGCTGGACAGCGTCCACACCCATTTCCCCCCATTTGGCCTCCCCCTTACACTGTTGGGAATGCTCTTATAATATATGCTTTTGACATCGTAGGTACTTCTAACCGAGGTCAGCATTATGTTGAAACTGTAGGCTTAGGGAATTGGAGTAATTTAAGGACTGTCACATTCATTAGAAGAGAGATATTTTTTATTGGAATATAGTGCTTTCGCTCATGAAATTGCACATGGGGTAGTTATAAGCGTCTAAACCTGGACACGCATATGAGTTTATTATTGTGAAAGACAAATCCGCACAAGTTACTTTGTATTCTACGTCAAACTTGCTTTTAGGATATATGCAAGGACTGGATTCCGAGCATGTTCATTCTAAAGATTGGAGAAGCAACAATTATTTATGCTCTATGATCCAATACACTATATTTTCTTAGGTAATTTTTGGTTATTTTATATTTAAAGATTCCAAGTTATATGAGCTGGAAATGGTATGTTTTGCCAACTATTTTCAGTTTTGTGAGTTGCAACCTGAAGTATAATGCATGTGATGTGTCATGCATGTACATTAAATATGGATATTTGCATCTATATTGCACGTTCTAATTAGTATGTGTGTATATGTATAGTGCAAGGTGAAGCTAAAGCCTTTCTAATTTTTGAACTTCCAGAAAAGTATTACATTTTGGTTTTCATATCAATTACAGTGCATCTTTAAATCAAGAGTAAGAACTCATAAATGCTAGAGCCCTGATTGAGATAACTCCTGATAAACCTTTGCCAACTCAAATCAAAGTAAGTATAGAGAAACGAGTTCATTATGTGGATGTGACGTATAGATGGCAACCTGAAATCTGCACAACCTGCAAATCCTTTGGTCATTGTTCCGATACCTGTCAGCATGAAGCAAACTTGCCTCTCCCTGTCAAATCTCCCCTACCTAAGCCACCTATACATGTATGGGTCCCTACGGGTAGGAAGATAGAACATGCGGTAGTGGATGAAGTACTTGTGGTAGAGCCGTCAACTCCTATATTACCTAATGTTCCTTCTGATCCAGATATCTCCTGGAGTGAGAAGGAAGCTGCTTGGGTGCATGCCCCTACTAGAATGCATAGTGACACTAATGAAGTCTTCTTCATATTTATTGATGACAAGGTGGAAGATCGTAGTCGTTTATTCTTTACACCCGATGATGGCAAACTGATTATGAGAAATGACGGTGAAATTAGAGAAAACAATGAGATTATTATGAATGATCCTTCATGGGATCAAAATCTTCTTTTACCTCTTTCCAATGTTAATGATTTGGCTCCTCGTTTTTGGATCTTTAAGCGTAATATGACTCCTTACACTGGATTTTACTACGACGAAGGAGATGATCCATAGGAGACTTGGCTCTATGCTCATGGATCTTTTAGCGTTATATGACTCCCCACATTTTCTCCTCTCAGGTTCTTTTGAAGTTATGTTGTTTTCCTAGTGTTTATCGTTTGTAGGTTGTAATGTTGTTATTTTTGCTATTTTGATGTTTTGACAGTGACTGGACACTTCAAACTAGATATGTTACTCTGTGCATGTGCAGAGTACCAGTTCCATTTTCTTAATATAGGTGTTTGCGGTCACCTTAAAAACCGATCGGCCTTGCCAAAAAAAAAGAACTCATAAATGCTCTTACAAGTGCATAGAAAAATGATGTAATTGGCAGCCTATATATGTATATATATATATATATATATATATATATATATATATATATATGAGATAGGATCAAGAGCACCCCAAATAGTGCAACACCCCTTTAGCCCCCTGATTTCCACCACATATTTCCATTTCTCTCTCATCCCACTAACTCTCTCTCCATCCACTAACTTTTTTTAATATAAATGTGTGGTTATAAATGAGGTGCATTTGGGGTGCTACCAAATAGGGGTACCATGGAACCCTCCTCTCTCTCTCTCTCTCTATATATATATGAAACTGACAGGCTATATATATATGTAACAAACTTTTTCGATAGAGAGAATGTTTGATTGTTAATATTCTGGAAGTAATAAAAATTGGAACACATGTATTATCAGCCTTTTTAGCTATGGTATTCTTAGGTATTCCTACTCAATATAACCTATGAACGTTGTCATTGCTATACTTTGCAAAGCTTGCTTTAACCAAATTATAGCTTTTCTCTTACATACACTAAAGTAGCAGGGGTAATCTTTTGCTGTATCAAACGTTACACACAGAAGTTTCTTGACATAAATAGTTTATACTTATCTACTGAAATGTTTCACTGTTGAAGCAACAAATCAACTCTAAAGCAACAGTAGCCTAATTAAAGGATCTTTTCCAACGATAAATACGTTTTACTATGCACATGTCCATTGGACGTGCATACATACTTGTATATAGAGAGAGGAAGATTATACGAAACTCCTCTTTCTTGGCACCCGTTTTGCACTTCAACGGTGGCTACTCATTTATATTTAAATAAGTTAGTGGAGGGAGGGAGAATTAGTGAAAAGATAGAGAAACTTGAATGTATGGTGGAAATCAGGAGGCTATAGGGGTGCTACATTATTTGGGGTGCTCTTTATTTTATCTCATATGCTCTTGATTCTATCTCATATATACATATATAATTTTTTTTTTTGAAAATCGGTTCACTTTTATTAACAACTAGAAAAGTACATAATAAGGTTAGCATACTAATCTAAATACAAACTAAAAAGCATAAAATAAAATACAAACGAAGTACTAAATTAAATCCTAAAAGAGAGTTTTGAACCTATGATGAGTTTACCAACTCCATAGGAAGTGCGATCCCGCTGCACTTCTAATCCTCTATTACTATCCTTCGAGTCTTTTCTTCGAGTGGCAGAGATTAAAACAGTTTTCCACCATTCCGTTACATTGTTATAATCACAAGTTTCCATCATCTTCATATGCAGATTTAAACACATCTTCTACCCTGTTGTTACCTTACTTTAAAGGATGTGATGTGCCATCTATATGTAACCCACGTTATTCACTGGACAAGCATAGAAGGAAAAACCGTCTCTTTCCTCTTGCAATTAAAATCACATATTGTATCAGATCGTATGAACTGTTTCATTTTAACCAGTTGCAGAACCAAGAAAACATCTGAGATGAGCATCCAAATGATAAAGCTGCTTCACCTTGTTGTACACAGTCTCTATTGCTTGCACTCTCTATTTGCAATTATCAATACAAACTGCTAGACTAATAACCTAGGAGAAGTAGGATTTCTGGCAAAAATTTCATGTTGGGGGTCAAAGCAGTGTTCAATCATCTCAGACCAGATTCCAAAATCTATTTTTGAAACCATTAAAAGGGTTCACACGATAACAAAAATGAGATATGAAATTAGTCAGAGGTATTATTGTACCACATATGGATATCAACCCAAACAGTAGATGATAAATCCTGCTACTCATGGAAACAAATCTTCGGATCAGGAACAAATAACCGCAATCACGTAAAAAAACCAGATTTGGTTTTAAAACTCAGTGAATAATACCAAAAAATTTGTGCATGTGTAACCATAAGGTATCGCCTGCATCCTTCAACGAAAAAGTAGACCGGATTTCCTGGTAGCATTTCTCCAGTTTTCCGCACAATAGTTTTCAACACAGTACTGAACGCCAGTAGCAGTAGAAATAAGCCCAATTTTTATTTTTTGTTGAAACTCTATGGCTAGCAATCTATGGTTTCGATTTACATCCATCCAAAGGTGTAAATCAGATTGTACGAAGGAATTTAGGAATGCAATTGTGCTTCTGTTAAGGGAGCCCGAGCTCACCTGCAATGGTGGACTGAATAGGTGATAGAACAGAGAAAATATTCAGAGAAAGAAGAGAGAGAAATTAAGGAGAAAAAGGGAAGTTTTTTAATTAATCGCATATCAAACAAGATGTCTTTACAAGTATATATAATGGATTGCCAACTCAGCTTTTCCACTATTGAAACAATACTTTGCTAATTACAGGTATACCAAACTTGCAACAATCTAACAAACTATCAACAGTTTTTCCCTGTTTAATTCATCCACAATCAAGCTCCTGTAACATAGCTCCCTCCCTTTAACAGACTTGTCCTCAAGGCTGTGATATGAACTCTGGAAATTTAGCTTCAAACTGTTCAACTACTTCCCAAGTAGCCTTATGAGTTGGAAAACCAAGCCACTGTACTAGATATTGTACTTGAGCCTCATTTTTAACCTTGACAATCTTTCGATCCAAAATTGCAGCAGGCTGAATGGTCATTCGATCCGCAGTCTGCCCCTGAAAGACGGTAGGAATATGAATTGCCACTGGTAAAGTGCCCTTGAAAGCCTTGAGCTGTGATACATGAAAGACATCGTGTATTTTGGCCTCACTTGGCAGTTTCAGTTTATATGCAACTTTTCCAATTGTTGCCGATACTTGGAAAGGACCAAAATATTGCATTGCTAACTTCTGATTACTTCTTCTCTGCAAGGACTGTTGCCTATAAGCTGGCAGCTTCAACCATACCCAATCCCCAACTAAGAATGATCTCTCCGATCTGTGTTTGTCAGCCTGAATCTTCATTCTTTGCCGAGACATTTCAAGATGAAATTTTAAACCAGCGATCATCTGTTCTCTTCTTTGCAAGCTTCTATCAACTTCGTCAACCTTGCATTCTCCAGGAAGATATGGTAAATGAATAGGTGGTGGTTGATTGTATACTACCTCATATGGGGTAAGATTGATTGTTGAGTGGAAATGAGCGTTGTACCACCATTCCGCTAAGGGCAGCCATTTGCACAAATCTTGAGGTTGATCACCAGTCATACATCTCAGATATGCCTCTAAGCACCTATTTACCACTTCTGTCTGGCCATCAGTTTGAGGGTGGTAAGTAGAAGATAAAAGAAATTCGGTGCCATGTAATGAAAATAACCCTTTCCAGAATTGACTTAAGAAGATCGGATCTCTGTCACTCACAATTGACTTAGGCCATCCATGTAACTTAAACACATTGTCTAAGTAACATTGAGCAACCTGTATTGCCGTAAATGGGTGCGTCAATGCCATAAAATGGGCATATTTACTGAATCTATCCACCACTACAAAGATAACTTCTTTGCCTGCAGATTTAGGAAGGCCAGTTATGAAATCCATAGAGATATCAAGCCACACTTCTTCAGGAATAGGTAAAGGTTACAAATGCCCTGGATAAGCTGCTGTATCATACTTTGCAGCCTGACAAGTAACACATTGCCTAATGAACTGACTGACATCTTTAGTCATACCCTTCCAATAGAAAAGTTTTTAAACTCTTTTTATAGTGAGTTCTCTACCTCCATGACCTCCCTTAGGAGAAGCATGATGCCAAGACAAAATTTTCTGCCTTAATTGCAAATCAGGACCTACTACTATTTTTTCCTTTTTTTTAATAATTCACCTTCCCATTGAAAGCCTGGAATACTACCCTGCTGCCTGAATTGGTGAATAATATGCAAGTAATTATCATCTAGTTGATAACTAGATTTTATCATAGCTCCCAAATCCGAATCAACCACAACTATAGCCATACACAAAATTTCAGCTCCTTGCACCCGAGAAAGAGCATCTGCTGCAACAATTTCTTTCCCACTCTTGTATTGGATCTCATAATCAAATCCCATCAGCTTGGATAACCATAATTGTTGAAAAGGTGTTGAAATTTTCTGCTGCAATAACCATTTCAAACTTTTCTGATCAGTCTTGATAATAAAATGAGCTCCAACCAGGTATTGTTCCCGTTTTTGGACTGCAAAAACAATAGCCAACAGTTCTTTATCATAGACTGATAATCTCTTCCATTTAGGACCCAAAGATCTACTAATGTATGCCAATGGGTGCTCTTCCTGCATCAAAACTGCTCCTATTCCAGTCTTTGAAGCATCGGTCTCTACAACAAATTGCTTATCAAAGTTAGGAATAGCTAGCACTGGAGCTGTTACCAGAGCAGCCTTCAGAGCTTCAAAAGCTTTCTGAGCATAATCATTCCAGCAAAAACCATTTTTCTTCAACTGATCTGTTAAAGGCTTGCTCATAGTAGCATAACCTCTCACGAACTTCCTGTAGTATCCAGTTAGCCCTAGGAAACTTCGTAGCTCTTTAATATTTGCTGGAGTTGGCCAACTACTCACAGTTGCTACCTTCTTAGGGTTAGTTTCAACACCACTTTGAGTAATAAAGTGGCCAAGATACTCCACCTTCTTAGTAGCAAAAGTGCATTTACTTTCCTTTGCAAACATGAGGTTGGCTTTCATCAGTTCAAACACCTCCTCCAAGTGCTTCCAGTGTTCCTGCAGAGATTTGCTATATACAAGAATATCATCAAAATAAAAACTAATACACATTTTCAAAGGAGTGGTCTAAACACATGGTTCATCCATCGTTGGAAAGAGGCTGGAGCATTAGTCAAACCGAAAGGCATGACCAAAAATTCATAATGGCCTGTATGAGTTTTAAATGTTGTCTTGAATACATCATCTGCATTCACCCTCATCTGGTGGTATCCTGCTCTTAAATCTAACTTGCTAAACACTGACGCACCAGCAAGTTCATCTATGAGTTCATCAATCACAGGAATTGGAAACTTATTCTTCACCGTTCTATTGTTTAATTCCCTATAATCTACACATAACCTCCATGTGCCATCCTTCTTTCCCACTAAAACCACCGGAGACGCAAATGGACTGGAACTGTTCTGTATTATCCCTTGTCCAACATCTCCTGCACTAACTGCTCAATTATATCCCTTTGCTTCAAAGAGTATCTATAAGGCCTGATATTTACTGGAGTATTCCCTGGTATTAAAGGTATTGAATGATCAAACACCCCTCTTTCTGGCGGTAATTCAATAGGTTCAGCGAACACCATACTATATTTCTTTTTCAACTCATCCAATTTAGAACTCTTCATAGCCCAACACTCATCCTGCTTCAATTCCACAGCTAAGTCATTTTTATCAGTTACTTGCATAAGACAAAGCTGAATTGCAGAATCCAGCATTTTCATAGAAGGATTACCTTCCACCACAGATAACTTCTTAATTGGCGCTCCTTTGAAGACAAACTTCTCATTTTTGAGCTTAAATTCCATTCTCAACTTCTGAAAATCCCAACAAATAGGACCTAACAAACTCAACCACTGAATTCCAAGCACCATATCACAACTGCCCAAAGGAATAAGCAAAACATCAGCCTCAAATTTTTGCCCTTGCATTTCCCATTCAAACCCTTTACACATGTACTGGCATGGAATATGATTGCCATCTGCTACAGAAATTGCCTGGAATGGAATCTTATCCAACTTACAACCCAATTTTGAAGCAACATTTACATCAACAAAGTTATGGGTACTACCAGAGTCTATCAAAATATGTAAATCTTTCCCATCAACCACACCCTTGAATCTCATAGTCTGAAAAGATTGATTGCCTGCTAATGCATTGACAGAAATATGAGGTTCTGCATCACTATCTACTTCAGAATCCTCCAATTCTTCACACTTCCTTCCCAAAGTCCCTGGAATTTCAACTGTAAACAATTGAGCCTCTTTAAACTGGCATTTATGCTCTCTAGAGTAGGGCTGGTCACAATAATAGCACAGTCCTTTTGCAATCTTCTCCTGTCTAACATCAGCTGGAATATGTCTATAGTTTCTGGAGCTTGGTGGGATTTTGGAGTTGAGGGAAGTATTTAGTTTAGTTTGAGGTGTAGGTAATAAGGGTGGCTTATAGTTAGACAAAGTAGAAAATTTTTGGCCATCTTTTGAAGTGGGGTAATTTTGCTTGTTGTATTTATAGGTTTGGACGGCTGAACTCAAGGTTTCCTCTTGTAACCTTGCATACTCCACTGCCTGGGCAATAGAAACTAGTTTGAAGGCTTTGACAAAAGGTTTGACAGCAGGTCTAAGTCCACTAATAAAGCTTTCTAAAATATAAGTGTCAGGCAATACATGATTGTTCATTAACATCACAGACCTCAAATTCTCAAACTCATCAATGTACTCTTCAATTGAGTTTTGCTGTTGCAATCTATTGAATCGCTCCACCACATCTAAGCCAGTACTATCTTTAAAACGTGCATACAAATCAACAACAAAATCATTCCAATCTACCACAACAGTTCTCCTAATAGAAAGATAGTTCATCATCCAACTTTCAGCTTTGTCAGTCATGTTTAATGATGCTAAATCGACCTTTTTTCATCAGCAATTTGACATAAACTAAAATATTTGCAGCATTTCTTGACCCATATTCTTGGATTGGTTCCATTGAATTTAGGAAATTCAAGTTTAGGGTTCATACCTAAGTTTCTGGTTGGGTTAGATCTCTCAGAAATTGCAACTGACGATCCAAAAGAAGATGAAATTTCTCCCACATTGTTTGCCTCAACTCGAATTACTTGCATCAATTTCATAATTTCTTCGAATTTATGATCAATCTTGCTATTCTGATCATCAATTCTTTTCTCCAGATTCTTGATGTGTTATTCCATGGCGGCAATCTTCTTGGTTGCTGCTTGAGGCGCCAGAATCGCTTACAATGATAAGGGAAAGGTTCTTGCAGCGGATTGGCTCTGATACCAATGTTAAGGGAGCCCGAGCTCACCTGCAATGGTGGACTGAATAGGTGATAGAATAGAGAAAATATTCAGAGAAAGAAGAGAGAGAAATTAAGGAGAAAAAGGGAAGTTTGTTATTAATTGCATATCAAACAAGATGTCTTTACAAGTATATATAATGGATTGCCAACTCAGCTTTTCCACTATTGAAACAATACTTTGCTAATTACAGGTATAAAAAACTTGCAACAATCTAACAAACTATCAACAGTTTTTCCCTGTTTAATTCATCCACAATCAAGCTCCTGTAACAGCTTCCAAACATGTGGCTCGTTTTACAATTGAGTGTAAAACAGTTTTCAAATTTACCGTCGTGATAACCGAACAGATCTGAACTTCAGTAATAAAAATCCAACCCAAAATAAACATTCGAAAATCTTTCAGTCACTCTAATTTGCAAAATCTAGTTCCAAAATAAGCTAGTGTTTCCTTGCGCAAATCGGATCTAAGTCAAAAAGTATTTCAGATTAAAGAAGATCGGTTGGAGAACAACGGAGACGCGGATTTAAAAGTTGCGAGAAAATCGGCTTCATCAGATCTCACTTTGTCCACTTAAGGCTAGATCTTCAGTGGTACGAACTTCAGCATTCGATTTGGAAGACAACGCGTGATTACCAGGATGGTGATTTAGTGATCAAAGTTGAATCGAAATACGCAATTTCAGGTTGAACGGTCTGATGTTTAACCGGATAAGGTAGATCTACGAGTCAGATATATAAACATAGTATAAATCGCCATTCCTCTCCCTATGCTTGAGGAAGCGGTATAAATATAATATATATATAAAGAGAGCGGCTATTGAGACACAAAATTACACACAAATTTATGTACATAAAATCTAGACCACAAGATTTGTTTGTCTTTATGTGTGAGGTGTAATTCATGGGTAGATCCAATGGTTCAGATTTTGTGTGTTTAATTTTGTGTCACATTTTGTGTTCTTTTAGATTTTCCCATATATATATATATATATATATATATATATATGAGGAACATTACGGGGCGCCTATGTTATGTAGCATCCTTATAACGCCCTTACCCATTTGTGAGCTACAATAATCCAAGTCCAACAAGAATTTGTAGACTTTCAATCCACATATATATTATCATCTATTCAAATTTGAGCTCATTCTGACATTCATAAAATAATATGTTTGATGTTTAAATTTAACGGTTCAAACAGAGTTCTGAATAGTAAATAATTGAGCTAAGATTTTGAAAATGTTACAAATGTCAAAATGAGCTCATATATATGTGGATTGAACATCTAAAAGTTCTTGTTGGATTTGGATTGGTATAGCTCACGAATGGATAAGGATGCCACAAAATAGGGGTGCCCCAGAACGCTCATATATACATATATATATATATATACATATATATATATATATATATACATATATATATATATATATGGATAAATGATTAATATGCCAACGTGGTGGTTAGAGTATTTTTCAAACTCCTGACCTCTTATCAGGAAGGAACACGTCTTTCCACTATGTCATTCAATGTATATATATATATAAGGAGCATTCCGAGGCACCTCTATTCTACCGTGAGCTACATTAGTCCAAATATAACAAGATTTTGTAGATGTTCAATCTACACATATATTATCATCGATCGAAAATTTGAGATTGTTCTGACATTCGTAGAATAATATATTTAACGTTTAAATTTAGTGTGTTGCTAAAAGCACACAGGAAAGTGCTTCCTAATACCATGGATAAAAATAATCAATTTAATAAATTTTATGTACTTCCAAATACCAAATCTAATTCATACGACAATCAACTACCATGCAAAAATATAGCACCCTGCATTTTTAATTAAATAATAAAATAGAATTTGAGAATCTTTCAGAGTTTGGTCACGGAATTAGCATCAATGCATCCGTGGAGATTTTCTGATCAATTTAGACCTATGGTCTGCAAGAAACGGATTTAAGATGAAAAAGATATCTTTAAATGAAATATTACAACAAATGTGAAAAGAAGATGTACGAAAAACATTAAAAAGAACAATGACCACCATTGTTTTTATTCTGGTTAACAAAAGCCTGTGTAGCCTAGTTGGTAAGATGGTCTCTCCCAAGTGAGTGGCGCACGTTCCAGTCCCGTTGGCTTCATATTTTTATTTTAGAGGAACGGTTAAAGAAATGCATATTCCAAGAGAAAAATATGATGCACATATAAGGAAAAGTATACATAAAGGCGAGTATAAAAATATATGTATACATGCATATGTAAATATGTTGACACACTTTTTGGTAAAAGCTGTCACACATGGAATCTTTGGATAGTAGCACTCTCAGGCAATGGAGACATCGTCAGAAGACATAGATCGATTTGGTCGAAAACACATCATTAGCGTAAAATGGCCCAAAACTCCTATTAGACGTCCTCTTTTGGGACCCAAAAATAGCAATTACGGAGCTTTGCTCGGTAACTCTTGTAGCCCTCTGGATTTGCTTCAGGTAGAGCTTTCGTTTCGCTCAATCGGACTTACGGTTTGAAAATTATGCCCGTTTCCGTGAACGTGTGTAGAAGTAACGGCTGACGATCACTTGGATAAAGTGACGAAAGTTCAGAATATAGACCGGCTCGTGAAGCCTCCTTGTCTCGTGAAGCATCTTCCTCGGCTCGTGGGACCCACCTCCGCTCGTGGCTTAACCCCGGCTCACCCCCTCAGGGCTCGCCCTCTCCTTCTGCTCGTGAACTAGCTCTGGCTCGTGGAGCACATAGGAATCACGACCCCGGAGACCATGACTCGACCATGTACCTCAACACCGACTTCATCGCGATCCAACTCCGCTCGCCCCCTCGATTCGTAGTGCACCCCTGGGTCATGAACCGCCTGGGAACAGTCACACTACACTCTAGTTTGACCTATTCTGATGGCTATTTTCGCTCCAGCTTGCATGGATCTTATTACACATGTCATGTGACAACTTGGAGAGGGTTTCTAGACGTTTTCCACCACATTTTGAGATTCATAGGATGCGTGCCACGTGTTTCACGAACCGCTATCAGGAAATGCCTATAAATACACAATCTGAAGGCATTTTGAAGGATCCTTTGGCCATTCCTCTCTACGGCTGCCTCCATTGTTCCTAGTAAAGCATTGCTGAACATAAAAGCCACATTCTTCATTAAAACTTGAGCGTTTAGTGAGGATTTCATAAGATAATTAAGCATTATACTGCCAATTCTCATGAGTTGTGGGAATCATTCTTGTAATTCCATCATATATAAAAGCATATAAAGTGGACGTAGGCTACATCTACAGCTGAACCACTATAACAACCTCGTGTGTTCCCTCTGATTTTATTATTTTCTGCATTTTGTGATCTGTGATCTACATTTGGGTGTTAGTGCCAATTTTTGGTCTAACATTTTGGCGCGCCAGTTAGGGGGCACACGATACTACTTCAACTTCTAGCTTGGATTGTTTGGCTACTAGATCGATGGCAATCAAAAGGAAGAAAGCTGGAACTTCCTCTCATGCTGAGGATGCTGATGCTGAAGGCACTAGAAACGAGGAGAGTCAGGAGGCATCGTCTCATGAAGATCCTTCTGAATACTTGACCAAAGAAGAGATGGACGGCGTTCTCACTGAATTGAGGACCCAGATGGCCAGACAAGATGACATCCTCAGGAAACAACAGGAGATGATCGATGGATTCTTCGCTCGGATGGATAGAAGGCTGAGCAACGATCAACTCATAGGAAATGAGGCCCTAGAAGCGGCTCGTGCATCACATGGACTCGGGGGCAACCCCCTCACTCTTGGAAATGTTCAGAATCGACCGACTTCAGCTCCAGTTCAGACGAACACAGGATCGCAAGCTCTCACTCAGCAACAGCAGGGACCGGCTCATGAATGGGACCCACGACCAGGTTGGGTCACCCCCCTCGAACTGCGAGCCGACTTGCACAACCCTGGTTCACGAGCCGACCTTCATGCTCCTAGCTCACGAACCGACCTTCTCGAACCACGAGCCGTGACCCGCTCCCAGCAGCTCAACAACAGCTTCCTCACTCTCCTGCACTCAACACTGGGGGCACCAGCTCTGATATTAGCAATTTGCAACAGCTTTTTGAAGGAAATCGGCTAGCAAATCTAATTGAGCGCCTCTCGAGAGGCCGCACTTATCAGAATGACGTGGATGACGTCAACTACACTCCTTTCACTCAGGAAATCAGGAATTCTCGTAATCCCCCAGATTTCAAACTTCCACAACTAGAGCCTTACAACGGCAGGACCGATCCTACCGTGCATCTAATGCGCTACAAACGGCATATGGAAGTTCAATCGGCATCGGAAAACATCATGGCAAAGTGTTTTCCCCTCTTTCTGACTGATGTAGCCGCTATGTGGATTCGACAGTTAGAAACAGAATCGATCAGCAGTTGGAACATGTTGGTCGTACGCTTCATTGAACAATTTCGGGTTCACATTGCACGACCCAAGAACGTCATGTCCCTCACCACAATCAAGTAGCGGTCCAGAGAAACTCTACGTTCGTTCCTGGAAAGATTCAATGTTGCAGCAGCATCAGTCGACCGCCCTGAACCATCCATGGTATTGATGGCAGCAGTATCCGACGTTCTAGATAACTCAGAGTTCAAAAAATCCATATACTGAGATCCACCACGAAATCTCGGTGAATTCTATCTTGAAGTAGATAGATTTCTGCGGGAAGAACATGCAACTTCCGAGAAGCGCATTCTCGATGTCAACATGCTTAAAGATGGAGAACCGTCTGATTCTGGAAAAGGCAAAGGAAAAGCCGATGTCAAGAGTGACCGCAACACTCAGCCCCGGAGAGGGCCCAAATATGAAAGATACACTGAATTGAACGACACTCTAAGTAACATCTACATGGATACAGGGGGTGTTGTCTCCTATCCAAGGCCTCCCAAGAGGGAGCCAACGCTAGTACATCGTATATCCGGAAGACATTGCATATTTCATGACATAAACGGTCATAACACCGATGACTGCAGACATTTGCGAGACCTTATTGAGGACCGGTTCAGACGAGGAAAGCTCCCCGAGTATGTAACTCAACTAACAACGCCTACACCTGCGCTGCCACCACCTATTCCCCGGAGAGGGAACGATCCTGGATCGAGCAATCGCGGGATTATCATTAACTGATTCCACTCAGTGGATCTCTTCAGTTTGTCAGACTCCGGTCCGCAGTTCATGTTTTTAGGCTTTCAGGCGACTTCTCGCCCTTCTTTGTTTTCTCTGCTTGTAATAAAAGTGGCCACATCAGCCCACACGCATGGAACCTGCTTGTTGTCTCCAGTCGTGTTCGGCTAACGACCACTGTATTTTCATGAATTAGTAATAAGCATTGGGCTCCGGCTCCTAACTGGGTCCGTCGAGTATAAACAGACATGAGCTCCGGCTCCGAACTAGATCCGTCCAGTATAAACAAACCACGTTAGCATTTCCTTGGTCGTCTTACCCCGGTAAGGCCGTCTTGGAACCTCATTAGCTTTTCCTCGGTCGTCTTACCCCGGTAAGGCCATCTTGGAACCTCATTAGCTTTTCCTCGGTCATCTTACTCCGGTAAGGACGTCTTGGAACCTCACGGCATCTCCTTGGTCGTCTTACTCCGGTAAGGCCGTCATGGACCTCCCTTTAGCATTTCCTTGGTCGTCTTACTCCGGTAAGACCACCTCGGAACTATTCTTGCATTGTTTGTCTTATCTTTTTGCAGGTACGGATTATGGATTTCACAGATTATCCAGAACAAATCTTCCTTCAATCAGCAAGATATGTTCTGGGGGCAAACTTGTTGACACACTTTTTGGTAAAAGCTGTCACACATGGAATCTTTGGATAATAGCGCTCTCAGGCAATGGAAACATCGTCAGAAGACACATAACGATTTGGTCGAAAACACATCATCAGCGTAAAATGGCCCAAAACTCTTATCAGACGACCTCTTTTGGGCCCGAAAACAGCAATTACGGAGCTTGGCTTAGTTATTGTTGTAGCCCTCTGAATTAGCTTCAGGTAGAGCTTTCGTTTGGCTAAATCGGACTTACGGTTTGAAAGTTATGCCCGTTTCCGTGAACGCGTGTAGAAGTACGGACTAACGATCACTTGGATGAAGTGACGAAAGTTCAGAATATAGACCGCCTCGTGAAGCCTCCTCGTCTCGTGAAGCATCTTCCTCGGCTCATGGGACCAACCTCCGCTCGTGGCTTAACCCCAACTCGCCCCCTCAGGGCTCGCCCTCTTCTTCTGCTCGTGAACTAGCTCCGGCTCGTGGAGCACATAGGAGTCACGACCCCGGAGACCACGACTCGACCATGTATCTCAACACTGACTTCATCGCGATCCAAATCCGCTCGCCCCCTCCGGTTCGTGGTGCATCCCTGGGTCACGAACCGCCTGGGAACAGTCACGCTGCACTCTAGTTTGACCTATTCTAGTGGCTCTTTTTGCTCCAGCTTGCTTGGATTTTATTACACATGTCACATGACGACTTGGAGAGGGTTTCTGGACATTTTCCACCACATTTCGAGATTCTTGGGATGCGTGCCACATGTCTCACGAACCGCTATCAGGAAATGCCTATAAATACACCAACTGAAGGCATTTTGAAGGATCCTTTGGCCATTCCTCTCTACTGCTTCCACCATTATTCCTAGTAAAGCATTGTTGAACATAGAAGTCACATTCTTCATTAAAACTTGAGCGTTTAGTGAGGAATTCATAAGATAATTAAGCATTGTACTACCAATTCTCACGAGTTGTGGGAATCATTCTTGTAATTCCATCATATATACAAGCATATAAAGTGGACGTAGGCTACATCTACAGCCGAACCACTATAAAAACCTCGCGTGTTCCCTCTGATTTTATTATTTTCTGCATTTTGTGATCTGTGATCTACATTTGAGTGTTAGTGCCAATTTTTGGTCTAACAAAATATATGTGTATATATGCACAAAAATAAATACATATGAAAGAAAAATCCAAAATAAACCCGCAATCGATGAAAATAGATAAGAAATAAATGACGACATAATGTTGTTTAAATTTCGAAAAGGAAATAAAGATTGTGTGTGTATATATATCTTTATAATAATACCAATACTTTCATATGGTGAAGCTTTTTTGGAATACCCAAACTATCCATGATACAATCAGGCACTCAACTGTTCCAGGGGTTGCTTTGGTCTTTTCAACCCCACATACCCACGTTTGTAGCTGCTGTTTCCCACGATTGATTAAATGAGTCGGTTTCTTCCCATTTTCTCACATCTTTCTTCCCCTTTCCCTCTGACAAAATTTACACATGCAGAATTTTGGCAACATCCCATCATTCATCGTCGCCAGCATCTTAGATCTGCTTCCATATTTCCTTCCCTGGGCGAGATTGGCGAAGGTTATTTGTATAAAAATGCGTTCTTTCTTCCTTTCATCATGATTTTAAGTCTTTTTACTTTTTTTGCTTTTTTTCCCGTTCATTGAACTAAATAAAATATGTGATGAAGTCTCTCCTTGATTTTGACAATAGTTTTTGGCGTATAGGTTATTCTACGATCTGGGTTGAAGGATGGCGACAAAGGTACTGGACAAGGTTCTCTTTCTCACTTTTCGTATGGTTCCATTTTTTTATCACAAAATTATAGTCGACTTTAGTTTATGATTTTATATTTTTATAGTTTTATCATGTTAGTTGTTGCTAAGGGATATTCGGATCTTTCTTCATCAACTTGGTCCAAGTGGAAATATACGTGCTTTCTATAGAAAATAATTTGGTTCTTAATGCCGATGGGGCTGTATGCTTGCTGTTCTTTGATCTCATTTATGAAAGTGGAGCGTTCATCAAACAATAGATTGACATGATTGTTAATTTCAGGCCATATAAACAATGGCTTGCATCACACTATAAGGTATTCTAGATAAATACAACTACTTGAAAAAAGATGTTTCTTTTATTTTCAATTGTGTTTATTTGTTTATTTCCCTCCTTGATAGTACCTCCTTTGCTAATATATTCTAGTCCTAATTTTATGTATACAAGTTTAAATTCTGAATTTTACAAATACTATAATGAATATTAAACCTATTGTTTTTTATATCATGATTGTTACTATGTTTAATCATTGAGTTGACAGTTGACATATAATCTTTAGTTTTATTTTTGGTTCTACTCATTACAACTAATCAGAACAAAATTTTAGTTTGTAAATCGAAAAATATCAGTATGTCAAACTGGATTTAGATAAGCTAATCACTTCACACCAAATTTGAAGATGTTATGTGTTTGGTCATATTATTTTTGCAGCTGCTTCTTTTAATTTGTTAATTTTTTGTATAGTTTGTTGTATTCTGTAATAATCTGATGGCCACATGGATGACAATGGGTAGAGCAATCCACATGTTTACTAAGGAATTGATCTTGAATTAAAGGTCACTATGCAATATTTGCAATTGTATACTTCTATATTACAAACCGAAATCTATGTCACATTGCTATATTAGTATTCATTGCAAACCCCAGATACCAACATTGTTTTTTCTGCAAGGCGATGACGATTCAACAAAGAAAAACCTCCAAGCCGTCAACTATTTGTAACAGGTAATTTATTCCATAATTTAATTTCTATTTTCGTTTTAATTTATTTCTCTACGAATTCTCAATTCATGTATCCTGCAGTCGCATTTTAGTTTTTTTCTATAGCGATGAAGATTATCCATTTGTCATGTATTTGCTTCATTTGATTCTATAGTACCATTTTGGTTTTCGAATATATATCTTTTAATATGTTTATATGTATCATTTGAGTTGATAATTTATCTGTTAACAGAGATTTTAATTTATTAGACAGAGATATCTTGATCATATGATGCACAAAATATAAGATGACAACATTCACTGTAGTAGTCCATTTTCTGTTCGTCTTATGCATGCGTTTTATAGATTAAACGCAGTGAAATAGATCAAGTATGACAGTTTCAAAGTTTAAGTCACGTTATTTGGTTCTAATGTTAACACTAGGCATATTTCTATCTTCAAAGTTGAGTTTACTGCATTTGAAACTTATAAAATTAGCTGTTGTACTATTAGGCATTAACCAACATGAATATACTCTTAGCCATGAAAATGTGGTAAGACAAACTTATGTTTTATACACTAAGGCAAATGGTCATTTTAGAAGTTCAATCTTTAATTTCAAAATTATCGTGGCCATTAGTTATAATCAGACAATGATCTCAATTATGATTTTTTTTGCAGTCAAACTCAAGCAGATGTCTAGGACATTACCATTGTAATTTGCAAAAACAAGAAGGTCATCATTCTTCCGTCAGGACTCGCTCAGTATACCAGTTGCCAAAAAGACCTTAGCCGAAGTGCTACTGTTACTCTTTCTCTTTGATTCTCTACTTTCTTTTTTGCAAGCATACTTGGTTAGTATACATAATGTATTTTTGTATTGGGTACTTACCTTCATATTTGTAGATAAAATATATGCGTTGAACTGCTTAGATGCAAAAACTATAAAGGGGTACTTTGACAATTATTTTAATGTGTAGATTTTGGATTTTCCTGAAGCTATTTGAGCATAATTGCATAACCGAGTGGAAGAATATAATGATTACTAAGGTAATAGAAATACGCAAGGCTAATTAAACAAAGCATAGTTGTTTGTATGGCCCTTCTGCAAATTCGTTATTATTGTTTATTTATGAGAGGGAAAAAGATATTGTGTTCAAGATAAAGCTAATGAGGGTTGGGTACTGATTTGATTATTCTTCTAATGCGGACTTGGAACTTTTGGCGGTCTTTTATGAAGAGTTTTCAACCTTAATATATTAGGATAATGTTTGACTCTATTAGAAATGATGGGTCCTCCATGTTATCACAAAACCAATTGGCAATGTGAAGTGGGGCTCCTTATATTATTAAGGAGGATTGGGTAGCAAATTTTCCAATGTGGGACAATTCCAACACACCCCCACACGTGTTAGGCATACATAAGCCTAGCACGTGGATGAATGGGATGACATGGGACAAACACAAATGCTCAAACCCGCTCTGATACCATATTAGAAATGATGGAGCCCCCATGTTATCACAAAACCAATTGGCAATGTGAAGGGGGACTCCTTATATTATTAAGGAGGATTGGGTAGAAAATTTCCCGATGTGGGACAATTCCAACAGACTCCATAACCGCCTTAGTTAATTGTGTAATATAAATTTTGTACTATGTTGCACGCGAGGTATTATTTCTATTGTTTCCGTTTGAGGTAATGTGAGAATATCTATTTGCACTAAATTGAAAAAAGTTATGAGATATTATACTGTTTGCTTCATTTAGTTTGTCTTATGTTGTTTGTGTGAGGGATACAATGGAACAATTTCGCTTATACAGCACCATATTGATGTTGTCGTTAGTATTTAGCCACTTCATTTATGCTTGGTTTTATTGGGTATGTAGGCGATTATATGGCTTTTTTCTGTTACTATATTCCCATATATAAATCAAGTTTTCTTGCTTACGCCTGCTACAAGTATATCAATGCTTAGTTAATTTAAATTATATATGAACTCTTCTAAATTTATTAGTAGCAGATAAGTTCATGATTCGGTAATTATAGCACACGATAAATTTAAATTTCACAATCCATAAATTTACTCCTGATTATCTGTGCACACGTCCAACGGACGTGTCTAACGTGTGTGTGTGTGTGTGTGTGTGTGTGTGTGTGTGTGTGTGTGTGTGTATATATATATATATATATATATATATATATATATATATGCATAAATCCAAATGTTGAGATAGAAAAATTGCAAGTTAAGAACAGAAAGTAATAAATGCATAATAAAGAAAAAATGAACAAAAAATTAATTGTCTTTGAAATTAGAATGCATTAAAAGAAATAAAACAACATGATAGCATTATCAATTGCATTGATTAAACAACTATTAACGGGCAAGGAATTGAAAGATTGTATGCGTATATACACATAAATTCAAAATTCAAACTTAAATATGTTATAACTGAATTATTATAATTTAGACATTACAAGAAAACGTGTATTTGGATGCATTCTTCAGTTGCGTAGGCACGCAAATGTGACTGATATTTTTTCCTTCCCCTTCCTTGAATCACTTCTTGTTTCGTTTTTCCCTACAAATCTTCGTTCTTTTCTGCTGTAACATTTCCTCCTTCTCACTCTATTCCTTTCTCTTAACCCACTCTCTTTCACCTCAACCATCCGCTCTTTCTTCAGGCTGCTCTAATTTACTGGGATTTGTTCACAGGCCCTAAATCAACAAATTGAGGTAATCGCAAGAACCCTGATACTTACTTCGCAGTTTAGAAATTGCCTGGTAAGGTTTAAGCGATCTATTACTCCGATTTCTGCTGATAGTTTCCGCTTTGATTCATCTCTTTCTGCTTCATTTCTGATGTGTGGTCTATATGATTTATTATTCTTTTAGGTGCTCTATAAACCTTGAACCTAGATTATTTGTCAATAGTAACTATAGTTTGTCTTTTGATTTGAGAAACTGACTAGCTTTTTTTTTTATAATTTAAATTCAAATTATTTTGCAACTCAATACGGTAAGGTTTAAATCTGTACTCCGTGAATCTGTATGAGTGCAAATGAAATGGTATATTTTGCTTCTTCTTTTTGCCAGGTATTCATACTTTTTCATTAAGGTATATTTAAGAACATTTAAATTTAGGGTGCTACTATTCATACCCCGGTTTACACTTCCGGCCACCTTTATAAATTTAATACAGATGATTATTTTTTTTATTCTTCCGGCTACCATATATTATTCCTTCACTCAGTTATTCACCACCATACTTCTCCTAAAAAACACATACTTCTTTACAACTTCAAACCCTAACCCCTTACAGAAGCAGATATTCTTTTATGCCTAATAAAGATGGAAGATGAAGATAAAAATGAGGTTAGAATTACTTGATTTTATTGGTTTCTAGTATGATATAGAACATGTTGTTAAAGATTTTTTAATGGTTAGCGTTTTCCATTGCATTTTAAGATATTTTCCGCTTCGTTGGAAATTTCAAACTTGTAGGACATTAAATTTGACAACGTTGTAATAAAGAATGACAATGTAAATTTTGACTTGTGGGGTTTTTATCCGTATAACTTACAAATCTTCTTGTACAAATTGATACAATAATAATTATTATTTTATCGTTTGATAGTTGGAGTATTTGAATGATGATAAATTGGACGATAAGCATTATGGTTGTGATAATGTAATGCAATATGTTCGATCAAATGACTCAAAAGACATAAATATTAATTTGACATATCATTTCACAACTGACGAAGTAAGTACTCATTTATCAAAATTAAAATTGCTAATGTGGTTATGAAAATGGATTAATAAATTAAATCATTTCACAACGGACGAAGTAAGGGAGGAAAGAAGCGTTCCTATAGAGGAAGGAGATGGTGGCCTCTACATTTTTTGGTTATTAATTTAGACGGTGGCCAGAAGAGGATATTTAAAATATTTGGGGTGCTTTTAGTTTTGATGACCAGAAGTGTAATTAGGGGTATGAATAGTAGCACCCTAAATTTAATAGATGTAGTAAGGATTAAAAAAAGTAGTAGCATGAACCTTGATACTAGTTGTGGCTCACTGTCGTCTAATATGTTTAATAGGATCTGTACGTCTTTTGTGCTTATTTTTTGTTTTGGTATTTTACCTTTTAAATTTATTATTAACAATAATCTATAGTTATATTAATTAATGATTTAATGTCGATATTAATTCAACTGGGCGTTCTCTGTCTAAAACCATTGATTTGATTAGGCCAACTGATAAATACAATCGTAATTTACAGCTCATATTTGATTAAACCATTTACAATTGTAAATTACAATTAATATACTTTAATTTGATTAAACCGTTGATTTGATTAGGCCTAACTGAAAATCGGTCTATATTTGATTGTGAGCAGCAGTTATTAGCCGTTGTTGTAAAAATATAGTTAAGAATATTTTTTTTGAATCGGTATCATGTTAGGCACACAGTCTTTACACTGCTTTATTTTCTTTATTAGTTTTTGGTAGCTTTTATCACCTTTTGTATGAATGAAGTTTGCATAAATTTACCAGATTTAATTACATGCTTTTTGAAAATAAAATAAAAAATATATAGTTCTATATGATATTATCCCGTACATGCAGTACCTGGAGACTTTGTTGACTGAGCACATAGTACGTCGATCTATTTGAAATTCTCTCTAAGCATTTTTATTGTACAAGCATTTTATATTGTTCACATTGAACTGGAATCATCATTTCAGTGCCACATGTCTTTCATATAATTTTCATATTTAGTTTGGTAATATCCTGTATTTTTAGTTGCAAGAGCTATTGGAACAGCATCTAATAGTTCAACGTATGACCTAATAGCATACTGCTCAACTCCAGGATGCTTATCTGCAGCAGCTTTGAAAGCAATAGAACATGAGATCTCAGCCGAGCCGCTGCCATAAACTATTGAGTTATTGCGGATTAAATTTCTTGCCACACATAGTGCATACACTTCTTTTTGTTTCTTCTATCATCATTTTGTTGCCACTACGAATAAATATCGTCACCGCCCTTGAATTTGCACACTGGTCGATATAAAGCATCCGATCTTTGTGGTCCCAAATGCTTTTTCTCTAACCAGACCAGCTTTTCCAGAAGTCAATTCTTGAAATCTTGGACCAATTCGTCTGCTTGTAGCAATGGCAGTCAACTCTAATTCAACGCCATCAACCCATCTAACAGCAGGCAAATATCGATGCATCAATAAATGATTGGCTTTGTCATCAAAGCCCTATTGACAGATAACTAAAGTTGCACCAACATCCTTGCATTTTGGAACCATGTCATTAACATACTTTTGTTCTTGCTGATGCAATATTTGGAACTTCTCTACAGTGTTATTGTCAACCATATGTTTTGTCTTAGGTTTGGATGGCTCAAACGGGCAAGTCAAAATAGCAAATTTGTCATCTTCGATTTGCTTTGACAGTTGTGGGTGGCTCATATCCTTGTCTACGATAATCCCATAAACGAGTTATGTGTCCTCTAAATTTCCTCCAACTTTCCCTTCTACTTTAATCAGATCCAAACGGATATCTTTCCTCTCTAAATCTGCAATAGACAGAACTGCTTTTACAGCAATCTCTGCTAGAATACCTTTGCATCGATTAATAATTTTTTATGACGAAGAGGCCTTACGTGTTTGCACCTGAGGCTCAATATCGTTGATGCTAAACACAAACTTCTGAGCAGTCTGCTCAAGATAGTCAACAGCTATTCGAGATGTTGTCTCATATCCCTCTTCAATGCTTATAGGATGAATACCACATTCTAAAAGCTTCTCAGCCTGTTCTAAAAGAGAACCAGCCAAAATAACCGCACCAGTTGTACCATCATCAATCTAGTAATCCTATCTTCGTGACAGGTCAACCATTAATTTCCCAATTCGATTGTTGACATCCATTGGTTCCAAGATTGTTGCCCCATCATTTTTTATAACAACATCGCCGTCAGGGCTCTGGAGCATCTTATCCATCCCCTTCAGCCCTAAGTAAGTCCTCAAGACCCTTGCAACTGCCACTCTTGCACTTATGTTGGATTTCTGAACTTCGAGACCACGAAGCCTCGTCTTCTGATCTTGCTCTTTCACTGCTAGGAAAGGCCGACCGTACTCGTCGAATGCTAACGGCATCGAAGTGAATAAAAGAAAGCAGCCATAACGGCGCCAGAGGAGAAGTTTAAGTGCAAAAGAAGGAAAATGGATCATGTGCAATATGTTATCTTATATAGACAAGCATGTGCAATATCCCATGATTAGCGGCTTGGTCGAGTTTGAAATGATAATTAATGTTCAGAGGACGTTTGGTAAACTCTATTTTTTTCTCACTTGCGTCTAATTTGAGATCATAATTCTCATGATGTTTACTTTCTGCATTTTTGTTTGCTTTCAGCTACAAGGCACCAATATATGCTAGCACAGGCCTTTTGAATGAAAAAAGTGACTTATACAGCATTCGTGTTGTATCACTTGAAGCAACTACTGGTAGAGATCCTGTAGCTATCTTCGAATTGGGTATGTGCTTGAGAACATAAGTCAATTGGTGTATTAGTTGTATAGCAAGCATATTGAATTGCAGTCATAATGCTATGCTTAACTAGTGACATTTGTGTTGCTTGTTTTTAATCTTTAAAGATATTATGCTTTGCAGATTATTAAGAACACCAATCAATGAAAATAAATTTCCGCAAAGCCAGTTCCTGGCTAATAGAGATCAAATCTTCATTTGTTTACCGGATCTGACTCATATATGGTTTTTATTTGCAAGTTAGAAGAATGAAAAAGGATTTCAATCTCAAATTCATGCCACCAGTAATCAATAATAACGAAAGCTAATGCCAGAGAACTGAAAAGGAATTGAATAACACAATTCTTGTATACATTAAGTGATGCAAAAACCTATAATTTTGCAAAATACCAGCGTGCTTTGAATAGAAACAAACGAGTGTTCACAACCAATCAGTGCAATATATCGTCCTTGGATAAAATTATTATACCTCACTGTTTTTTGCTAATTAACATTTGTTTGGTTCTTTTTTTTTTTTTTTTTTACCGTCATAAATTACCTCCTAAGCAGATGTTTAGGAGCATTTAAGAGCTTTTCATACTCTTTTTGTTGTTGCGGGCTATGGAGTGCATATGTAGTCAAGTCTAACATGATTACTGTATACTGGTTTTTTGTGTAGATTAGTTAAAACAATAAAACCACGATGGTTACCCATTTGCCCAAATTCGATATACATAAGCGCTTGTAAAAAGTACTTTCAGAATGACTACATAACGTTAATTGTTAGAGAGAAATATATTTATTTCTTCATTCTATTCAAATTTTGATCAAACAAACAGTGCTCTATGTCCTCGAGGAAATGGGAATATGGTCCAGGTACTGGTTGCCGTCTGTTTCATGGGTGAAACGTTACCGGGTTCTTAACTGCTTGTTAATTCCACCATTTCTGCAATCTAGTGCAAATAAACATAGCCCACTTAATTTACCCAATCAGTATAGCACTAGTTACACGTACTGATTATATAAAGCACCCATTAGGGAACAAATTAAGGAGGTATGGCAGGGAAGGCAACCTTTCCTATCCATATTAAAGATTCCGGGCATACATTTAAAACGGTTGGTTTCATGAAAGAAACACGACTGATTTATATTTTATTAATAATATGTACTGATTTTACTGTTATACATGTTGCTTTTGATGATCAGTGCATTATTATATAAAATTTTCCCATTTTGAATGCTTTGCTTTTGACTCTACCCTAGAGTGAACTTCTAGTTTTATCACATAGCCAATGTGGCTTATGCTTTGGAGAATTGGCTGTAATTAGGTCACTTACCAATCCTCAAGCTTACTGTCTCTTTAGCTGACCTGTTTATAGCCAACATCAGGTGCCAATATGATTATAATGGTGTAATGATTATGTCTGGAGTTGCTGCTGGTGCAGCTCTTTTATTCGTTGTACCTGCAATGGGTTTTGCATGTTGGCATCGTCGTAAGCATCAATAATACTTCTTCGATGTTCCCGGTGAGTATCCACGTAAAAAGTAAAAATCAGTTTTGTAAAATAAAAATAAATAAATAAATTCATGGTCTGTTGATGGATTGGCGTCATGTAATATCGTTACTCGCATTAACGTTTATAGCTGAAGAAGATCCAGAGGTTCGTTTGGGCCAGCTTAAAAGGTTTTCTTTACGAGAGCTCCAAGTTGCAATCGATGTATTTAGCAACAAGAACATTCTTGGCAGGGGTGAGTTTGGTAAAGTATATAAAGGTCGACTTGCTGATGGAATGCTAGTGGCTGTTAAGAGGCTAAAAGAAGAGCGAACACCGGGTGGTGAACTTCAATTTCAAACAAAAGTCGAGATGATCAGCATGGCAGTGCACAGGAACCTTCTCCGTCTTCGTGGATTTTGTATGACCCCTACAGAATGCCTTCTTGTGTATCCATACATGGCAAATGGAAGTGTAGTTTCATGTTTAAGCGGTAACTTCCTCCATTTCTTACATATTTTTCCTACCGATTGTTGGTTTGAGTTCTACGACTGCTTTCTAGAATATACTTATTTCGCAGAATGAAATATTCCTGGTATGCACTTCTTTTCATCGAGAGGTGCTACTGTGCATTCACTACTGTGCATTCAATAAACTTTTATTCAAAGTGGATTAACTAAAGCAAAGCTTCGAAATATCACTCAATAAACTGTGTATTCATGCATTTTTTTTTAAATACCGCATAGTTAAGCTATGACTGAGCCAGTTAAATTTTTCATACCTTTTCTGTAGATTTTTTGATTGGAATCTGGATTTTGCGAGGCCATGTTATGCTCAGTTTGTGTATCTTTTTGCACCGGTAATCAATTATGAATCATATCTATTTTTTCTTAGTGGAGCCTTTGTTCCTGTTTGATCATCAACCAGTTTGTGCTCTTAGATAATAGATGTCCACCAAACATATGAAATGAACGAGATTTAAGAATACTCGAAGTTATACTAGTTCCTGTTGAAATCAGAACTATTCTCATCATACATGACTGTAAAAAACCTAATTAAGAAAAGTAAACAAAAAATTGAAGACATAAAGTGCACAGAAGTGATAATGCCGGAATACTCAGTATTCTTAATCTTATAAAGTGAGTAATATAACGGTCAATTCTTGGCCTCCTCATAACTATGAATTTTCCACCTTCATTTTCAAACATTACGCAACTGGAATTGGTATTTGAGAAAAATAGTCTCAGTGTAATTTGAACTAAAACTGAATGCCTAAGTAAAAACATTGTCCTAATGTTGGAAGACCGTGTAGTTGTAATTTGTGTAGTTATTTATTATAAAGAAAGTTGGATGCGTATGCCTAAGTCAAATGATGAAATTTTGTGTAGCTTTCGGCACTGTTGGTTGTGTGTGGTAATTTTGTACGTTCTTTGTTTATTTAGAATTAGGTGGGTAATTTAAGGATCAGTTAGTCATTTTTGTGTGGTAAATCTATGACAGGCAAAATCATATAGTGTTGTGGCCAAAGCATTTTAACATTTTCTTACTTTTACTTACAGAATTGCAGATTAACATGTTTTGCTCAGCATAAAGCATTTTATACATTTATGTACTTACTGTTGAACGTTATACTTGTATGTAATTCTTACTGTTGACCATTATACTTATGTACAAGTAATTAGTATTTTTGAAGTGAAGAACAACCACATCAAAGAACCGATGGTAATTAAGCTATGAACAAAATTTTAACTATTATGTGTTATAATATTTTGTTTGTAATAATCCTGTAGACTTGTTTGTAAATTGTTGTGGTATGTGGATTCATTTATTTTGTCAAAATACTGCTATTGAAATGATTATGGTTGTTATATTTGATATTGCGAGTAATGTGTTTTATTAAGTATTTAAATATGGTGATTATCGATGTTAGTTTGGAAATGATACTTGTACGGTTGATTATTTGTTTTAATATTTCTACTATACATAGGTGATCGATGGAAATGATACAGGACATTAACAGTAAATAAATGCGACAAAACTGTGTGATACATCAACAAGTTTTTGTAACGACCCAGATTTCACCCGACCCGATCGACTGCTAAATCGACCAAGACCGTTCAAAACCCGAATACGTTAACTTTGGGAATACAACACATCAGAACAAATAACAACAGCCTTTTATAAACATCATAATAATGTTAAATCAGAGTACAGAATATATCAGAGTACATTGATAAATAATACAGCGGAAGATTTAATTACAACAAAACTAATACAATGCAGCGGAATAATTGAATTAATCACAGCGGAAGACTACCAATGCTCTGAACACAGCTCTAAGCTTCGATCCAGAATCCTGCTCAATATATCTGCAAAATAAGCTACTCGACTGCCCGTGTGGGAAAGAGGGCACCCGAGTTTGCAAAGTGAAACAAACCACGGGTCAGTCATGGGACTGGTGTGAGAAATCTTTACTTAACTTATCTAATAAGGAGGCTAATCACAAGACCACGCCGCTATCGCGGAACGGGTTTACTCCATTGGATTGCCAGTGCATAAATAAAGTAAATCGTTAAAACAACGCAATGCTTTTTAGAAAAATGAAACCATTATAAGACTCAGATCCCATCACACAATGTAACGCAAGCCGGAGGATAGAGTTTTACCTTATAATGGTCAAAAATGTCTGATACGATAAAAACAGATTTGATATTATTATTAGTGTATATATGTTTTAAAAACATTTCAATCATAATGTATTAATCATAGACGACATAGTACCCCATCCTACTATGTCGCCATATATAGGTATACAATCAAAACCGCAGGATGTCGTATTGGAGGTTGGATTTCCATCAAGAGTCAAGGCTAGGAACGATCTCCTTACCGATTCGAGACACTCTAACAATGTCTCAGGATTCGGACGCTGGCGAACCCTTGGATCCTGCAGGGCCGGTCCCCCAATAGTGCAATGGGTTGGATTGGCAATTCCTGAACACATGCTTCCCGATCCTATTGGACCTATAAATTGGCCATTGCGGCCAATAAAAATCCGAGGCGCCTCAAAATCTATCAACCACATAAGTAAAATACTGGGCCGTGTTAAACCCAAACACCACTTCTAGCTAGAAAGAAACGTGTGCACTCCCTACGTTCCCTTGCTCCGTTTCTGACTCATACCGGGGTGTAAGGCTCGCGAGGTAACGAAATACACAAAGCTATGCCTAAATAGGCTATGCTTTGATCATCATCCACAAGGCTCTGCTTTTCAACAAAAGCCTTGATCAATTGCATCTTAGCATGCCACATTGACAGTCCATACCATGCGATCGATAATTACCAATATATAACCTCTGAGCTCGTGCATCTCAGAGAAGGGTGTTAAGCAAGAGAATAAATTCTCCGCCACCAACAGATATATATTAATAGATATCAATTTAATTACACAACATGAAATTCAATGTCGGGCTCACATCCATTTACAAGTCCGTTCTGGGTCTGAACGAAACCGGAGTCACCTAGGTGCTCGCGTATCCGGACGATCAACAAGTACGTCCGGACAAATTACCACTTAACCCTTTACTGGGAGCGACCCAGTGCCAGGCATCAGTAGTCGTTCATTCGATGTGAAGATCGTCGGTCTTCATCCACCGTCTTCAATGTTTTCGACTTTTAATCGTCGTAGTAATTATTCAAAATGGGTTAAACCCGGTCTTTCCGAATAACACGCGTATTTTTATAATTAAAAATCAAGCGTTATAAGGATACATCCAACGCCTCTTTCCAATTCAGAACATTCTTTAAAACGCAATATTCATATTATTAGGGAAAGGTTCCCATTAATTTTATCAAAGATAAAATCTTTCAAATTTATTCTTAAATCTTATTTTCAAAGATTTATTAATATTCCAATTCAGTTTTAATATCCAAAATCACTACTTTACAATTATTCCAATTTAAGAAATAAATCTTATTTTTAACTGGGTTAAAGAATCAATATCTTTTAAAAACATTGTTCACGGTAAACCCAAAAATCATTTTCCAATAAATAAATATAAATTGAAATACCAATAATCTTAGTTGAAAGATCTATTCTTTATTTACAAGGAATTCTTTGTTAAAAAAAAAATTCTTTATATAAAAGATATTCTGAATCGGAAAGCGACTCAATCATTTACCGTATAACTTTGGTTATATGGATTTCATATATCGTATGTAAATGACAATAATAATAAATAATCATCAAATCATCCATTCAACATCCAAAGTGAAGTCTTCAACTGTGTGAGCATTAAAATGAAATAATAACGCTCACCGCAGCCTGTCAATCTATCGATTGACATACAAATAACTATTGGGACTAGTGTATATCAATTATCATCCCAATACCCGTGTGGGGTTTTCAGCCAACAACAGTACATATAAACAAATAATTGGTTAATTAATTTAACCAATTTTAATACTATCAACATGTTGATAATGATGGACAAAACATGATATTATATTCCTAACGTCGAAATAAAATATATTTGACTCGCATAATTTCGTTATACATTTCCAATGTCTAATAACTTATAATTTATTTATATGGCATTATTGCTAATGCCAAATAAAAGATAATTTCCCTTATACTTTATTTGGATGTTATTATTCTTAACTTAACTCATAAAAGACATAATCCCATTTGTATGTGTTTTCAATGTATAACCTAACACCTAAAAATGTTTAATTTAAATTGCATACAAATCCTAATGTATGCATTAGCATATAAAAATGTCACTTTAACTCAACTACAAATTCTAATGTATGTCTGACCAATACTATGATTCTTATATTTGAATATAAATTCTAATGTAAGTTTGCAAATAAAAATGATTTTTATATATTTGCATATAAATTCTATTTTATGTTATGCAAATAAAAATGATTATTTTACTTGCATATAAATTCCATCTCAACAAAATGTATAAGGAGTTCCATTTTGTTGACAATTCTATTTTATCAAAATGGATATTTCTATGGTAACACAACCTATTACACAAAAATACTATTTGTGTTTAACTTTTTCATTCAACAAAAATGTAAATTTTTGTCTTAATTCAAATCTAATTAACAGAAGGTAATTTTTTTTTTAACAAAAATGTGTATTTTGATTCAACTAGTCTTATCTTGACAATATATATATATATATATATATATATATATATATAATTTAACCAAAAATATAAGGTTTGCTTTAACTAATCTATTTTGACAAAATGAATATTTTAATTTAACTATTATATTTCAACAAAACAACAAAGATAATGACTTTGGATTGTTGACAAATCTAATTCAACAAAACAATTATAAGTGATGTGTTTGTTTTGTCCGATCTAATTCGACAAAAATGATAATATTTTTCTTAAACCATTACAGTTTGACAAAAGTGACAAAATGTATTTCAACTATTGTAAATTGATAATGGTGAATGTTCTGCTTCATTCATTTAAGTAACACCAGAATGAATAATTTGCCTCATTCCTCTAAAATGACAAAAGTGGATACATTTGTTTTAACCCTTTTAAATGACAGAATTAAATAATTTTGTCACATTCTATTTAAACGATAGAAATGTATCTTTTTGTATTGCAACAAAAGGACAAATAAACCTTATCTATTTATTGAAGCTAAGATGACACTAAAAATATAACTTTTTAATTCTAATCTTTTTATTATAACCTATGATGAAAATAATAACATTTTATTAAATTTAACAAAATTTCAACAAAGATGAATTCATTTTATCATAATCTTTTTATTTACTCTAGTTTAAAGTAAAAATGATATTTTTAGTCCTATTCTTTTATTTATATCTAAAATGTAATAAACATGTAACTTCTTAAACTATGCTTTTTATTTGCATCTAAAATGCAAATAAAAATATAATATTTTAATTTATGATTTATTTGCATCAAAGAATGCAAATAAAAATTCGATTTTTAAACACGATATTCATTTGCATCAAAGAATGCAAATAAAAATATAACTTTTAAATACGATGTTTATTTGCATCAAAGAATGCAAATAAAAATATAACTTTTAAATACAATGTTTATTTGCATCAAAGAATGCAAATAAAAATATAACTTTATTTCTATCTAAAGTACAAAATAAAAATGTCATATTCATTCTAGTGTTTTTGTTTGCATTTATAATTGCCAAAAATGTAATTTTAACTCTAATGTTTGTTTGCATCTAAAATAAAAATATAGTTTTACTTCTAATGCTAATAAGACATTTTTATTTTCTATGCATATTTGCGTTAGAGGATGCAAATAAAAGAATATTTTATATTTCAAAGTGTATTCGCATAAAGAATGCAAATAAAAGAACATTTTGTATTTCTATGTATATATTTGCATAAAAGAATGCAAATAAAGAACATTTATATTTCTATGTATATATTTGCATAAAAGAATGCAAATAAAAGATCAAATATATTTTCTATGTATATTTGCATAAAAGGTTGCAAATAAAAGATCAATTATATTTAAAATGGCGATTCTCTTCCAAATCAATGATTTTACAAAATGATTTTTTTTTAATCGATTTGGTAATTCTAATCCAAATCAATAACTTTTCAAAATGATTTATTTTTATTCAACACACACACAGATCTGTGTTTATACATCACCAATCAACAAATAAATCATCCACAATCACATCACAGCAGATCTAAGACATATACATACAATAGTTACATAGCAAATAAATTAATTAAATTAATTAATTAAAAGAAAGGGAAATCTCACCATGATTTTGAATCTGTTCAGTTCAGATTGGAATTTGTCCCCAAATTCTGATTTGTCCTGTTTCAGATCTGGTTTGTTTCATTGCGTAGATCTCGATTCTACGATTCCAACGCTTCGAAAATCATCCGATTTCATCGTTGTTTGAAATGGTTACGGTCTTTTAAACATTCAATTGCAATTTAAAATAAATAAAACATAATTAATTCAATTACTTTGACTTTTTCCCATCTCCTTTGACCGTTCTCTTTCCTCTCCCCTTTCTACTGTTACGTATTCTTCCAAGAAAGAACGAACCCATCCTCCGATGTTCACCTTCAAATCGTACCACCCCCAGAGCCTCCGTCGGTCGATCTAACCTCGCCACATCGTGCGCCACTCCACCACCTATCAACGCCCCCAGTCCCTCGAAATCCGCACGCCCCAATCGTCCTCCAACTCGTTCGAAAGTCAACGCCTTTAGGGTGAAAATTCTCACGAGTTGCGAATTGAAAACCGATCTCAGCCGTACCAAATTAAAGAGTGAAGGAAGCTCTTCAATGTTTGCTTTGATTTCATGATCTAATTTGATTTGGATTGTGTGGAATTAACATTTGAATTTAGGACCATATCGGCCATTGATGTGTTCAGGCGGCGGCTGGTTTAGTGATAATAGGGTTAGGGTTTAAATCTCTTATTTATATAATATTTAATTGTTAAATTTGCAAATAAACCCATAATCTCTCAACAGCTCCGATTTCAGCCCAACAAGAGATGTCCCTAGCCCAATACCCCCGTTCCGGACGCAATGGGCTAGGTTCCGTCAGCCCAAACGAATGTCTTCAGCCTGTTTTATTTAAATTAATATTTAAATCATTTATTTAATTAATTCAATCGTACATTAAAATTCACCGGGGCCACATACGACCTCTAAAAAATTCCAAAAAATATATTTTTAGATATGTTTTGACGATACGGTTCTAACAAGACTAATTTTGTTGAATTCCGAGACCGTTTAAAAAATGGCCTTTTTCTAGTCGATCGAACTTGACTGTTGTAATTGACAAAACACATTTTCTTTTGCCACGCTCACATATTAATTCGAAAAATTATGAAAATTGAAATCTAGCAATAATTTGACATTCCGGTTCCAACAAAAGTGGTTTCGTCGAAAATGGAGGTCGTTTGAAAAATGGCTATTTTTAATATATATATATATATATATATATATAAATTCTACAGCGATTTTTCTGAATTTTAAATTAGGCATAACTTTTGATTCCCGCTATGAAATTTCGATTTTTCGGATTCATTGGAAAGATATTTTTAAATAGATTCTAATATTTTTGGTTTCACTAAAATCCGTTAAATTTTGAATCCGATACATTCGGTCAAAGTTCAAGTTTGACTTTTCAGACTACCGTGCTATTTCTAACTCCTTTTATAATTAAAATAAAATTTCTCGTTCTATCTACGATTAAAATAAATTTCCCTCGTTATTATTTAAAATAAATTATTTTAACTATTAAAATTAATAAATTTTTTAGATTGGTTCAGAATTTGCGGGTTGTTACAGTTTTTATAGCGTTGAAAAAGTGCTACAAGTATAATTTCAAAAAATATTGTTGCTGAAATAAAATGCAACAGAAAATATTTAGTAGGAAAGAATAAATGCTACGAAAATACTACGGTAGCATTGAAAAACCGCTACAAAAATAAGAAAAATGATGCAAATATCACTTTAATTGCATTTTAAAGCCGCTACAAAAAAAATTCTTTTTGTAGGGTTTCTGATACACTACAATATGTTCATTTTTTGTTGCGTTTACCAAAACGCAACAAACTTTCAGACATGTAGTTGCATGTCGTATAGCAGCGTTTATCGGAATGCTACTATAAGTTTTCGTAGCGTTTTTACAGCGTTATAAAAGGCATTTTCTGGTGTAGTGAGATATGTTGTATTAAGTAAGAAATAAAACGTTACTAATTAACGTTAAAATTCGAAATCAAAACGAGGCAGAAAACTCGTTTGGACCTAGGATAGGTCGACCTTGTTCTTACGTTGGTCGAACCACGTCTAAGGCGGGTCGACCCAATCGGGTCAGATCTATTTTTTTAGGTGACGTGTTTTCTAGAATAAACGGTTTGGAATTTATTTGGTAAAATTTGATGGACCAGACCTTCTTGTACACCTATAAATAGACTAGTAGGACCTAGCCTCAAACTAATATTTTTGAGGCAACGCCAAGGCTTTGCCATTTTCTTCCCTCACCAAATCTTTTAGGAATTAGAAAAGGTTAGTTTTAGGAAATTCTGATTCAAGGTTTGAAGATAAAGAATGTAAATATATAACATAGGTATTCAGAATTCTAGTCAGTGTGAGGTAAGTTCTTGAATCTGATTTATTTAGGTTTCTCTTCCTCTTTCCTTCTTCTTTTAGTATCATATTTGTAAATTCGTGGTTGTTTAATATTAGATTCAGTTAGGATGACCACCGAATCACAGATCTGAATCAGATTCAAGGATTGGAAAACTGTTAGGTAAATGGATTTAAATTATAATTTTTGAATAATGGTATATTTACCGTTTACATTCCCCGTCGTTCTGAGCATGCTAAATAACTGTAAGTTGTGATAACTGCATTATGATTTATTTTTAGTTATGTTAAGAATATTATGGTTGTATAGGTTTATTCTATGAATTTGTTAATTGGATTGAAAATCACTATAATAATGAAATTGTGAAATCCACAACGAGAGGTGAATATGTTACTGAAAATGTTGTTAATGATAAATTGGATATTGTAAATCAAATTATAGTGAAATTAGGAATAATGGAAAAAGAATAGATATGCCTAATTTGTATGAAAATTTTACAATAATTGGAAAATTGTAGATAACCGCACTGAGACCCGAGGTTAAGTTCAACTTGTGGTAGAAGTCTGCCCGAAACCGCACGGCAAATCCAGCATCCATAGGTAGTCAGCATAATATGAGAGATCTGGCGCCTAAACATATATAAAATATCTGTAATGAACTGGAATTTTCATCCTTCAAAATCGACATAAAACCCATGTCAACTATTCAAGCATCGAACATATCAGATCATTATTATAAAGAAATTAGAGGGTGAGAAATAGAAAGAAAGTTAGAACAGAAGTAGAAGAACATAAATACAACAACATCAGATTAAACACGAATCTCACAAGGAACGAATAAAATATATTACATAACATAATTTTGAAATACAAATCTGTACTTATATATACATACCATTATCAGAGTACAACACAGCGGAAATAAATAATAGCTATAAAAAGCTGAAGCCTCCTGCTCCAAGCCCTTTCAAGTATATCTGTAAAATCCCGACTACTTGACTTCCCATATAAATTTGGGTACCCAAGAATTTAGGGTAAAAACAAAACAAAATAAACTCTGGATCAGTCATATGACAGGTGTGAGTAAACTCCAACCACTTAATCTAACTTTAAAAATCCTTTTAAGAAAAAGGATAATCATAAGACCAATCCGCACATAAACATGGATGGTTTTTACCTTATGATAATCCAAAACATTCTTTGAAATCAATACTATTCTGATATTATAATAGTGTCCAAATCAAATAAATGACAATATAGCAGAACGCTTGCATCTTACGCTCCACATACATAATATACAACCAAAACTACGGGCTCTTATTGGAGAATGGATTCCAACTGGAAAGGTATGGGACCAGCTTCCGACAGTGTATCTCTAGAGGGGAATACACTGGATTCAACAAGAACATCTTGCAACCTAGGCTAAAAATGACCAGTCACTCATTTCACTTGAGTGTACCGAATGTCTTATCACCAACGATTGGGATAAAAAACCGTTACCCGAAAGGGATAACATCGAAAGAATAAAGAAGTAAATGGCTTTTCTTTAGATTAGGTGACAATACACCCTAACTGGGAGCTATTCACTTAGCCATGCGACCTACGCGATTTTATACCATTTCCCGGTTGTGAGGCTTGAGGCAACGCTTATCTTTTTGACATGCCACATCTTCATTTACTTTGAATATCACGTCGTCAAACCCGCCAAAGTCATTTATTGACTTCCCCAAAAATATCACGGGCATAAAGCAAAGAGAGACGAATTCCTCTGCCACCAACGTAGATACATTTGAAGAGATCAATGTAAATGATCTGTAAGGCTTACTCTGTCAGACATTCGTCCATACAAGTTGTCGTAGGACTGGACAAACCGAAGGCACCATTATGTCAATCCATCTTAGGGAATTTCTACCTAGGATTGCAAGAATAACCCTTGCATAAAATCCGTCTTCAATTGTCTTCAGCATATTTGATTTGCAACGCTTATATCCATACGGAGTGGTTTTCGGATAACAAACCTAATCCTGATCTCTCCGTATTAACAATGGAAAAAAGGCCAAAACTTTGACAGTCGGTTATTTAGCTATCAAAGGAAAACATCCATACAATCAACGATCCTATTTCAAAATGGAAATTTCTACCGACCAATCAACAATCAACACCAAGCCCTTTAAATTAATTTATCATTAATCTATTCATTTCCAAACTTCTCTTCAATATCCTTACCTAAATATTTTTGCAACTCGTTTAGCCTCTCACGATTCTTGGAAAACATTTCCGTCTATTATAAACTATTCATTTCCTATATTCCAGAAAATATTTCTTTTTAATCATCGGAAAACATTCCCATATTTATTCACATTTTCTTATTTTCTATATTTAGAAAATATATGTTATTAACATTGGAAATAATTTCCCTTTCTTATTCACGTATTATTATCCTTCCACATCCATCAGTTCTTAACAGTAAACTAGTAAGATAACAACTCCCTTAGTATTAATCCCAAAGGCCAAAACCAACATCAGATTGACGCTCTGGAAACCATTCAAATTAACTAATCTCCAGTCAGTTTCTAATTTTACTTAACTTCATTTCTTAATTTCTTATCAAATCATTGCTTACAGAACTCTCGGATTCAGTTAACGAATCCACTTCTTTTACGGAAAACATTGATTATAATGATGGCGTAATAATCCCTACTTCCCAAAGTATTTACTTCAAAATATAAATTTAATTCATTAATTTTAATAAGTAAATAAATAAATGAATAAATAAATCTTGATTTAAAAATCGTAAAGTAAATGGTACTTTCCTGAATTCGATATAATCGAATTTCAACATATAATTCTCTTCCAAAATATCTCTATTCGATAACTCTCTTTCAAATAATCTATATTTGATTAATGTTCCGAACTTCAGAATAATTTATCGTTTCAGGTCGACTAAATCTCTGTTTCCATTCAGAATTCACTTTTGAATTTTTCACTTCCGATTATTTAACAATTTCTTTTTATAACCATTTTAATCTGCAAAACATTTGCTTTTATATCATTATTCACTTTAAAACGTGAATATTATTCCTTTATAGAAACTAGACCTGTCTTACCAAATCAAATCTTGATTTCAATTTATAAATATTATTACAGGTTCAAATTCTGTTTATCGAGTCATTTTATAAATCTACAACTAATCCATTTTTCCCGAAATAGAATCCACTATAATATTTTAACCCAATTTCCTATCTCATTCAAATTCCCATTTGAATTCCTATTTCAAAACCCAATTTCCTTTATAAATGTTTTTATTTGCAAAATATTTACTCCCACCCATTATTCACTACAAACGTGAATAATATTTCTATTTATAAAGTAAATCAGTTTGATTTCACATTTTAAACAATATCTCAAACCCAAATTCTATTTATACTTCTATTTATAGACTATTCATATAAAATCTTATTTTGTTTCCAACACTTATAATCTCATTGATAATTCCCTTTATGGTAATCTCACTAAATTGTTTCTTTAAAATGATTATTTCCAACCGTTAACCCTTTTGGTTAAATTCTTACTTTTCTGTTCTATAATACCTGTTTAAACCACAAGAATTCATTTTGCAAAACATTTGCAATTATTTTATAAATCTGATTATGCATACTTATTTATTTATAACACTTTTTATTTAATCTAATTCATATAAAAATATGAATTAAAATCTTATTTTAGTTATAAAAATAAATTTTATAAAATTAATTACGTCAATTCTTCTAACGGCGAATCAATGCCTTAAAACAATGGATTTTAAGCCATCAGCTATCAGTCACCTAACCAATACTGCCCATTGGTTAATAACAGAATAACGTAGAATTTAAAATCCAACAATCAATATCCAAACCAACATCCAATCACAATTTGTTTAAACAGTTCATATAACAATATATGGAAATAGTATGCAATAATATTTTAGGAATCTAGTTGGATCACTCCAACCTGTTTCCCTGCATCCACAGATGTTAATCAACATAAATTATATCAATTTCATACCAATATGAAATTTTATAGCAAATGGAATCAATATTCAAACAATGACTTATATATAAACTATATATATTATCTCAACCAATTATCGACAATTCATCAAAACAATCATCACATAGCATCCAATCATCATTTATCAATTCTAAAATAGGTTATAAAAATATAAATTGGACAGTGAGTTTATTCAATTGGTCGTTAACCATTAAATAACGAATAATGATCGACTAATCCGATCAGGCGTTTAATTTTGCCAAAAATTGAGACGAGCTCCAAATCACTGCTAACCAGTTCCATTGTGTAGCCATCGTTCATACAATCCCAACGAATCCTGTTTTGTTGAATTTTGGTAAATTATGAGATAGTTATTGATTTTACAAGCATTCAAACTATTTACTTGTCATTAACTATTAATTAATTATAAAATTAATTAACTTAAATCAATCTTTTAACTACTAATCTGCCGCTCATCAGCATTCTTCCCCAACGTTATCACACTGGTGCTTTCGAACTTAAATTGTTCCATTTCCCTTCTATTATGCTCCTTCATTACTCCACTATTCCCAAAACCCTTATCACCATTATGCTTCTGATCATAATCTCCATCTTTCAACATCCATAAGACACAACTTGACTCTCTCCACCAATTTGCGTTTTCCTGACATCGCATGCACCAGCGGAAAAAACAACGAGCATTAATAGCACAAAAATCCCCAAAACTTCCATAAACGATGCTATTTACTACCCACAACCCAAATCGAGCGACCAATACTTAATTAAATTCTTCGATCTCACGAAAATACGAGCCCTAGCTCATGCTGTTAAGATACAGCGAATGATATTCCCACGAAGATCAGAAACCAAAATATCACAGCGAAGCTCTCTTCGAAATGAACACAAACATATGGGTTTTTGGATTAAAAGAATTTATCTGATTTTCTTTTGATTTTTGAAACTCACGATTGTTTTGCTATGTGAAGAATTACTAGAGGCGGATTTCCCCGCTGACTAGAGAAATGAAAAAGTTAAGTTAGGATATATTTATAGGGTTGGAAAAATACTATTTTAATCAATTTTATATTCAGATATAATCAATTGTTGTTTGTGTTTATTGTTTAAAAATTCATACTGTCACATACGATATCCAATTTTGACGAAAATGGACATACATCTATATTTCGACATTTCGGACTCAAAAAAACTTATTTCGTCAGATTCCGAGTCCATTTGCTCACACAACGTTTTTTTAAAGTCAAATTATCGATTGATTCACATTTAAATTCCGCATGGTCACAAAACAACTCCGATTGGTGCGAAATTTGAAATCTAACAATAATTAATCATTACGAATTTAATCAAATTCATTCATCAAAAACGGAGGTCGTTTGCAAAACGGCTATATTTTAAGGCTTATATATAACCAGTAAAATATTAGTATATTAAAAACAATTAAATTTATTAAAAATAAATTAATATTATCGTATATATCCAAATAGAATATCATATAGTTCCAAAATAAACGTACTTGGATTTATAACTCGATATTTAAAAATTCAAGTTAAATCGGTATTCAATTTATATAAAAACCCTTTTATATATTGTTAAATAAATCGTTATAATTTATAAATGGTTCCATAGTGACTATCTGAAAATTTGATTTGGACATAACTCACAATCTGTAAGACGAAATCTTGATTTTTCACTTTTGTTAGAAAAATATGGTTCAATAGATTCGAACGTTTTTTGTTTCAAAGAAATCTGACTTAAAACGGATTATATATATTCAGTTAAAGTTCGAATCGTTAAATTATGAAATACCGCGATGTTACGAGCTTGTTTTAATCTATATGACAATAAATACGTTCAAACTTCGTTTTATAAATAATTTAGTTATTATAATTCAATTCTAAACTGAATTAAATCTTTTAAATTATCCAATAAACACAGTATTGCAAATTCAGCTATTTTTGACGATTTCGGAAATTATATTATATTATCCCACTATTTATATTTATTAAATAATCAAACTTATTTAATACAAATCATTTAAATTTTCCAAATTACTATTGAAATAATTAAATTAATTAAATTGCTTAAAATATGGGACGCTACATTCCTTCCCCCTTAAAAGAATTTCGTCACCGAAGTTACTAGGCCGGGAAAATGTTACAAACCCTACTATATTAAAAATCTTTTATTTTACTTTTTAACTTCAGTTTCAACTGAACCAATTTATTCCAAATAAAATATTAATTTATTCTGATAAATTAAAATTTTCAAAATTTCCGAAAATTTTCTAGCACCTTAAATTTCCGGAAAATTTTGCCAACATCTCCTTTGTACGACTCAATCGGTACAACTACAACTCGGCTCTCTAAGCCTTCTCCAATCTGATAGAAAATCAAAATGCCAAGCGGCTTGCCAAATAGGCTCATAAATCTCATACTGGTATAAAACATAAACTTGCACCTTTTTGTCGGGCATATCATTATGTCATTTTCATCTGCTACCAGTTTAGCATATACCAATGTTGTCCCAATCAAATTCCAATCAATCTTTATCCTCAAACCGAACCATGGGCTTATATTCAAGTCGAATTCCATCCTCCACTCAAATCCCATTCTTAATTCCAACTCTTAACTTATATATTCAACATATTAACCAAGTTAAGTTCCATTCTCACATTCCATTAACTAATTAATTTCTCTAACCAGTTATCTTCTTCTTAGAACTCTAATCTGATTTTCATTTCAAGAATCAAACCACTTACTCACTTGAGTCCAATTATATTTCATAATACAATTTTGCTCAATATTACTCTATTTCGATTCAGTTTCCGCTTAATTGGCTTCAATTTGCTTTCACAAATTTCAATTTAATTTATTTTTAATTCAGACAACCTCTTCCTGCGAGTTTTAAATAACTTAACCTTTTCAAAAGTAAACTTTCCCTTTTCGTATTCAAAGCAACTTATTTTCTCAAAACAAGTCAAAATCAATATTTTTGGTAGTAATCCGTCAATTAGAAACTCGAAAATGAACACTGATGATGTTGCCAGCATCATCAGGGTTATTTCCTAGCAATTGAAGTGAGTTCAATACTATTTCATTTTCAAAACTCATTTCTTAAGACTCTTCCTTTTTAAAATTATTTCAAAATATTCTTCCCAATGCTTGAAAACATTTCAAAATCTCCCAGGATTTTAAAATTTCCATATATTCAATCCAAATCCATTTATAAACAATTTTCCAAATTTTTGGAATTAAGTTCCAGTTCTCATTGAAATTCTGATTTAATCCATCTGTTTTTATATATTACACTTATGTGGATTATAATTAGTTATTTATAATCATTTCAATTATAATCTTGTTCGATTATAACAACAACCATCACATCCAATATATTATAAAAATCCCAAGATATGTACTTTTTATATCAAAATATATTTTGGGAAAAATTATTTCATTTACCCTCTTTTTCAAAACCTACTGCATCGGTTCATCATATTCAAGTGTTTAGAAACCCCTATTGATACAGTTGATCATACTGATCGACCAAAATTCATAAACCACTCAACCAATGAATTTCCACAATATAAAACTGTAATGACCCGCAAATCCATAACATCCGAGTTGACTATATACATCATACGTCCAACCCAAATATCACGAAAATATGAAACATTTTTTTTAGAAGAAAAGGGTAGAAGAAGAACAGAAGTAACAACACAGAATCTCACATCGCAGCGGAACAAAATATAATATATCATATCTTTGAAATACAAAATCTCCACTGTATAACATATACTTATCAGAGTACAACACTTAAAACACAGCGGAACAAAACTCTATATAACTAACGCTGAAGCCTCCTGCTCCAAGCTCCTTTAGATAGATCTGTAAAATCCTGAACTACTTGACTGCCCGTACAAATTTAGGCACCCAAGAGTTTAGGTAAAACAAAACAAATAAACTCCGGGTCAGTCATGGGACTGGTATGAGTAAACAGTTTAAAACAGTTTCAGAAACTAAATGATACCTCATAAGACCACGCCGTATAACACGGAACAGGTTTTTCCCTTATGAGAATCCAAACACTTGACTTATCTTTATATCAAAACTCTTTTGATATTATAATAATGTCTAAATCAAGTAAATAACAATCTAGTGGAACGTTTGCATCTCACGTTCCACATATATAATATACAATCAAAACCGCAAGCACGTATTGGATATTGGGTTTCCAACTATGACAAGGTATGGAACCACCTTCCGCTGGTATATCTCTAGAGGAGAATACACCGAGTTCAACAAGAACATCTTGCAACTCAGCCACACATGACCGACCACTCATTTGGCTTGAGTGTATCGAATGTATATCACCAACGGTTGGGATCAACAACCGTTTCCCGAATGGGACAGCAGCGACAATAGATTTTTAGAAGTAAATGAAACTCTAGATCAGGTGATTATACACCCTAATAGGTGCGACCTACATAGCCATGCTGCCTGCCCGATTTCTGTCATTTACCGGTTGTTGAGGCCAGAGGCTACGATTTCTCATCACATTAGATTCATTTCGAATGTCACATTGTCAGATCCATCGAAAATCACTAATTGACGTCTACAACAGTACATTACGTGTCAGCTAAAAGAAGTTTCCTTCTCCGCTTCCACTCTTGGTACGGTTGAAGAAATCAATGTACGTGACCTTTCTGGAAATACTCTGTCAGACATTCATCCATACAAGTCACCCAGGAACAGGATGAACCGAAGGCACAATTTCTATTAATAGAAAAAGTCCTTGCACTCTACTCCATCTTCGATTATCTTCATATAATCTGATTCGCAGCGCTACTGCCAATACGGAGTGGTTCTTCGGATAATAATCCAACCGGTCTCTCCATATTGACAACGATGGTCAAAACTTCGATAGTCTATGATTTAACTATCGAATAAAAACAAGTGTTTCGATAGTTGATGGTTTAACTATCGAAGAAAACAAGTGTTCATTCAATTATCAAGCAATCACTGAGCCCTTAATTAATATTCCATTAATTAAATCACTACTCTATTTCTTTATCAATATTTGTTAACCAAATATTTTTAATAACCATATTGGCCTTTTACGTTATTTGGAAAACATTTCCGAATATCGCCTTCCTTTATTTTCTTAAACTTAGAAAATATATGATAGTTATAATTGGAAAATATTCCAATTACTTATCTCTTTCCCGATCTCGTTTATTTCTATACTTAGGAAATATTCTTTATTCTATTTCCAAACTTACATTTATTTGGGTTTAAATGGATGTTGTGTAAAACATCGTTACAACAACCCAAATACTATATTCAACTAACTCTTATCCAACATTGATCTTCGAGCCTGGAATCTTACTATTTATTTGTTAATAATGAAATCAATCAAGTTGGGGTATAACTACCTCTCAGACCTTGACTGAATAATATTTATAACGTCAAAACAGATATGACTACTTACTCGAATTATCAATACCATACAACTAATTCTTCACTTTTAAACACATATACACTTTCTCTTTCCATTCTTACTAGATTTTATTCTTATACTTCCTTTTTGATTTTACTATTCTATTCTTAAGTTCGTTTCCTTATCGACTTCTATATATATTGATATATAGATTTCTAACTATCAAATTATCTTAAAAATATTCTAACTCCTTAAATTCCCGGAAAAATTCGCCATAACCTCCTTTGTACCGGGAGCTTCGGGATATTTCTAATAGCCTCCCATGGCCCTCATCAATCCAAAAATAAAAAATAAAAGCCAAGCGGCTAGCCGATACGGCGCATAAAATCTCATATATGAATTAAATACGTACCTTTTTGTCGGGCACTCTATTTATATACCTTCTAACACTTTATTCCAAACCCGTCTCCTGTATGTCTATACCTGTCCAAACTATTTTAACTATACCAATCATTTTAACTTAATTTGTTAATTAAATCTGTTGATTAACTTCTTAGTCTATTCCACTTCTATTTATCCAAATCTATTATCTTCTATTATTCAAATCCTATAATATAAATCCCATTTGAATTCTCTTTATTCAAATTCTATATTATAAATCCCATTTGAATTTCTATATTCAAATTCTATATTATAAACCCCATTTGAATTCTATATTCAAATTCTATAGTTAAACTTCATTTGAATTCTATTATTCAAATTTCGTATTATAAATCCCATTTAAATTCTATGCCTTATTTAAACAACGTTTATAACTTCACTTAAAATACCACATTTATATATTTATAAACGAAGTTTATAAATTCAATTCAAATCCCATATTTTCCTTTATAAACAAAGTTTATAAATTCGATTCAAAACCCACCTTTTCATTTATAAACAGAGTTTATAAATTCAATTCAAATCCCACCTTTTCATTTATAAACAAAGTTTATAAATTGAATTCAAATCCCATATTTTCCTTTATAAACAGAGTTTATAAATTCGATTCAAATCCCACCTTTTTATTTATAAACAGAGTTTATAAATTCAAACAAGTTAATATTTCCTATAGTTCATTTAAAATCCAAATTCTATTTATAAAAATAGAATTCCCCTTTTAAATCTCAAATACCCTTTTAGGGTATTTTATAAATCAATATTCCAAACCCCAGTGATATTTTTAAACAATCAAATCAACCAATTTTCAATCATTTGATTTTTAACACATCATATATGAATATATATGAAATCAAACAAGCAACAACAGATAATATATTTTTGAGGAATCCAGTTGGATTCCTCCAACCTGTTTTCCTGCATCCACAGACGTTAGACAACATAGTAGTACCCATCCTGCTTCGAGGCAGGATATCGCAGTATGAAGGTCATCCACTAATCATAGCGTGGGGCGCATAGGGTAATCATCCGCTATGAAACTGCGGGCATCCGCAAATGAGACTGCGGGAATCCAACCAATCATCAACCCAATATATATATATATGTATATATCCTAAATAACTAATATATATTTTAAAACAATCAGATAGAATTCAAATAAGCACAGACAATTATTTTTAACTATATAAAAATAATTCTAATTAAGTGGTGAGTGTGATTTTACTCACCGAATTTCCTATTGCCGAATATCCAGTTAAATCATGTATCGTCGCGGCTACGAAGTACTCGTGTTGAAATTTATCAAGCACCTTTGCTATTTCATTCTAGGTCAATGAATGAACTCCTTCTTCCTGTTTCGATAGTATGAACCGGTTCTTGCAACATTTTACCATTACTTTCTTCTTCACTGTTTCAACATTTTCAGCCTTCAACTCATCCTTGCGAGCGACACAGCAAACAACGATCTCTGTAATTATTGAATACCCAAAACATCTCCCACTCAAATTAACTTTCAGACTACCAATAAATCTCCTTTCGTTGAACCTGGCGCGTCAAACCCCTGGAGCAAACCATCGACCTCAGCCATTACCCATGTTGCTTCTCACATCTGCACTTGAATCCACCATCATCAACACAGTCGAACACGCTGGTACCATCCTTATCACAGTCGAATCCTCCTAAATTGGCAATCGCACCCACCACCGAAAACACCATCGCCATTCAGTCCAGCTTCAGAACTTTGATCGAACCCAGAAGCAGATCTGCTCCTTATACCACCGTCTCCTCTTCTTGCCCAAAAAATCCACTGTGACCCCTTAAACCCCTCCATCATGCATCGCGACTTCAATTCGAGGGTCCCCTCTTTCATGGAGCGTTCTGGCTTGTTCAATCCTTCAGGAAATCTCGAGCTTCACATCGCGATACCCAATTCCCAACGCAAGTGTCTCCGGTTGAATCGAGCTCCTGGTCTTAGGATTTCCGATCACTAACTCGATTTTACTGAGGATTTTATTTCTATAAAGTAATAAAGTAGAGGGATGATCTGTGTTTGATTTTGAACCATGGGGAGCGACCATTTATTGTTTTGATCTGAGAAATGAAAATTGAAGAAAGAAGTGGCCATCGATTTATACCAGGAAGGCGCGGCTTCTAACTTGGACAACGAGACCATTAACTTGTGGAGTGGAAGGGGACACAGTTTGGTTTTAGTTGGTGGTAATAAATGAGCCACAGTTTCGTTTTGGTTTTTGCCTTGTAGCTTTTATTCTGACCACACAACAAAGATATTTTATTTTTATTTAAACTGGCATCCTTTAATTTAAATTGTCACTTAAATTTCAAACCAATTAATTTCTTCAATAATAATTAAATATTATTTATCGTTTATATTCGAATTAGAATTTCCACAGATCATCTGAATTATCTTGATTCAGCTCTAACTTCGAATATATATATTTATTGTTTTTCCTATTCGTCAATTTAAAATATTCGATTTTTAAATCGAAATTGATTATTAAACTAATAACATAATATAAAATTCCACTTATATTATCCACCCAATATTTAAATTAAATATTAAATACTCAAAAATTAACCCATAAGGATCCGGGTCATTACAAAACCCATTTTTATGAAATCTATAAATACGTTCTCTCGTATATGCACACTCAACTCAATATAAGGTATTACTAACCCCCATCTCTATTGAGTTACGCCACAGAGTCAAGGTTATCACTCAAACCTCATTCTGATACCACTATAACGAACTGGAATTTTCGACCCCGAAAATCGACATAAAACCCATGTAAACTGTACAAGCATCGAACATACCAGATCATTATTAGAAAGAAATTAGAAGGTGAGAAATAAAAAGAAAGAAAGATAGAACAGAAGAAGAACATAAATATAACAACATCAAAGTAAACACGAATCTCACGGTGGAATGAATAAAATATATTATGTAACATAACTTTGAAATACAAATCTGTATTTGTGTATACATACCATAATCAGAGTACAACACTTGTAACACATCGGAAATTAATAATAGCTATAAAATGTTGAAGCCTCCTGCTCCAAGCCATTCCAAGTATATCTATAAAATCCCGACTACTTGACTGCCCGTAAAAATTTGGGAACCCAAGAGTTTAGGGTAAAACCAAAACAAAATAAACTATGGGTCAGTCATGGGCCTGGTGTGAGTAAACTCCAACCACTTAATCTAACTTTTAAAAATCCTTTTAAAAAAAGGATAATCATAAGACCGATCCACACATAAACATGGTTGGTTCTAACCTTATGATAGCCCAAAACATTCTTTAAAATCAATACTATTCTGATATTATAATAGTGTCCAAATCAAATAAATAGCAATCTCGCATAACGCTTCCATCTCACGCTTCACATACATAATATACAATCAAAATCGCGGACACTTTTTGGAGAATGGATTCCAAATGGCAAGGTATGACACCACCTTCCGACATTGTATCTCTAGAGAGAATACACCGGGTTCAACAAGAACATCTCGCAACCCATGCTAAACATGACCGGTCAGTCATTTCGCTTGAGTCCACCAAATGTATTATCACCAACGGTTGAGATTAACAACCATTACCCAAAAGGGAAAACATCGAAAGAATAAAGAAGCAAATGAATTTTCTCTAGTTCAGGTGACAATACACCCTAATTGAGAGCTACCCACTTAGCCATGCGACCTACCCGATTTTATACCATTTCCCGGTTGTAAGGCTTGAGGCTACACTTATCTTTTTGACATGCCACATTTTTATTTACTTTGAATGTCACATCGTCAAACCCGCCAAAATCATTTATTGACTTCCCCAAAATATCATGGGCATAAAGCTAAGAGAAACGAATTCCTCCGCCATCAACGTAGATACGTTTGAAGAGATCAATGTAGATGATATGTTAGGCTTACTCTATCAGACATTCATCCGTACAAGTTGTCCTGGGACTGGACAAACCGAGGGCACCATTCCATCAATCCATATTATGCAATTTCTACCTAGGATTGCTAGAATAGCCCTTGCATAAACTCTGTCTTCAATTGTCTTCGGCATATTTGATTTGCAACGCTTATGCCCATACGGAGTGGTTTTCAGATAATAAACCCGATCCCGGTCTCTCTGTATTAACAAGAGAAAAATGAACAAAACATTGATAGTCGGCTATTTAACTATCAAAGGAAAACATCCATACAATCAATGATCCTATTTCCAAATGGAAACTTCTACCGACCAATCATTAATCATCACCGAGCCCTGTAAATTAATTTTCATTAATGTATTCATTTCCCAACTTCTCTTTGATATCCTTTCCCAAATATTTTTCCAACTCATTTAGCCTCTCATGATTCTTGGAAAACGTTTCCATCTATATAAGCTATTCATTTCCTATATTTCAGAAAATATTTCTTTTTAATCATCGGAAAACATTCCCATAAATATTCACAACTTCTTTCTATATTTAGAAAATATATGTTATTAACATTGGAAAGCATTTCCCTTTCTTATTCATGTATCACTATCCTTCCACATCCATCAGTCCTTAACAGTAAACTAGTAAGATAACAGCTCCCTATGTATCTATCCCAAAGGCCAAAACCAACATCAGATCGACACTCTGAAAACCATTCAGCTTAACTAATCTCCATTCAGTTTGTAATATTCCTTAACTCCATTTCTTAATTTTTTTATCAAATCATTGCTTACGCAACTCTCGGATTCAGTTAACGAATCCACTTCTTTTATGGAAAACATTGATTATAACGATGACGTAATAATCCCTGCTTCCCAAAGTATTTACTTTGAATTATAACTTTTGTTCATTAATTTAAATAAATAGATAATAAATCTTGATTTAAAAATCGGGAAGTAAATGGTACTTTCCTGAATTTGATATAATCGAATTTCAACATATAATTCTCTTTTGAAAAATCTCTATTCGATAACTCTCTTTCGAATAATCTATAATCGGTTAACGTTCCGAACTTCGGAATAATCTATCGTTTCTGGTTGACTAAATCTCCGTTTCCATTCAAAATTCACTTTTGAATTTATTACTTTCAATTATTTAACAAATTTTTTTGCAACCATTTTAATCTGCAAAATGTTTTCTTTTAAATCATTATTCACGTTAAAACGTGAATATTATTCCTTTATAGGAACTGGACTAGTTTTATCAAATCAAAACTTGATTTCAATTTATAAATATTATTACAGGTTTAAATTCTATTTATCAAGTCATTTTACAAATCCACAACTAATCCATTTTTCCCAAAATAAAATCCACTATTTTATTTTAACCCAATTTACTGTATCATTCAAATTCCCATTTGAATTTCTATTTCAAAACTCAATTTCTATAAATGTTTTTATTTAGAAAATATTTACTTCCACCCATTATTCACCTCAAACGTTAAAAATATTTCTTTTTATAAAATCAATCAGTTTGATTTCACATTTAAACAATATCTCAAATCCAAATTCTTTTTTCACTTCTGTTTATAGACTATTCATATAAAATCTTCTTTTATTTTCTACACCTATAATCTTATTGATAATTCCCTTTATAACTGCTACGTTCACATTCAATTTCAAATATCGGTGTCAAAACCGATTTCCAATTTTCTATATAAATTCCGACTTGAATTTATAATTCAATTTATGATAATCTCACTAAATTGTTTCTTTAAAACAATTATTTCCATCCATTAACCCTTTTGGATAAATTCCTTCTTTTCTGTTCTATAACACCTATTTAAACCGCAATAATTCGTTTTGCAAAACATTTGCAATTATTTTATAAATCTGATTACGCATACTTATTTATTTATAAAACTTTTTATTTAATCTAATTCATATAAAAATATGAATTAAGACCATATTTTAGTTATAAAAATAAATTTTATAAAATTAATTGCGTTAATTCGTCTGATGGCGAATCAACCCCTTAAAACGATGGATTTTAAGCCATCAGCTATCAGTCACCTAACCAATACTGCCCATTGGTTAATAACAGAACAACGTTGAATTTAAAATCCAACACTTAGTATCCAAACCAACAACCAATCACATTTGGTTTAAACTATTCATATAACAATATATGGAAACAAATAATATGCAGTAATATTTGAGGAATCCAGTTGAATCCCTAAAACCTGTTTCCCTGCATTCACATATGTTAACCAACATAGATTATAACAATTTCATACCAATATGAAATTTTATAGCAAATGGAATAAATATTGAAACAATAGCTTATATATATAACTATATATTTTTTATCTCAACCAATTGTCGACAATTCATCCAAACAATCATCACATAGCATTCAATCATCATTTATCAATTCTAAAATACATTATAAAAATATAAATTGGACAGAGTTAGTGAGTTTACTCATTTTGGTCGTTAATCATTAAATAATGATCGATTGATCCGAACAGGCATTTAATTTTACCAAAAATTGAGACGAGCTCCAAATCACTCCAAACTAGTTCCATTGTGTAGCCGTCGTTCATACAATCCCAACGGATCCTGTTTTATTGAATTTGGAAAACATATGAGATAGTTATTGATTTTACATGCATTCATACTATTTGTTTGTCATTAACGATTAATTAATTATAAAATCAATTTACTTAAATCCACCTTTTAACTACTAATCTGCCGCTCCTCACCCTTCTTCCCCCATGCTATCACACTAGAGCATTCTAACTTAAACCATGCCATTTCCCTTTCATCATGCTCCTTCATTACTCCAACATTCCCGAAACCCTTATCACCATTATGCTTCTGACCATAATCTCCATCTCTCTACATCCATATGACACATCACGACTCTATCCACCATTTTGTGTTTTCCAACATCGCACGCACCAACGAAAATAAACAACGAACCATAATAGCACAAAAATTCCTAAAACTACGACAAACGATGCTATTTCATACCCACAGCCCAAATCGAACAACCAATACTTAATTAAATGCTTTGATCTCACGAAAATACGAGCCCTAGCTCGCGCTGTTCTGAATACAACGAACGATATTTCCATGTAGACCAGAAACAAAAGTATTCCAGTGAAGCTCTCTTCGAAATGAACACAAACATATGGGTTTGGGGATTTAAAAGAATTTATTCGATTTTCTATTGATTTTCGAAACCCATGATTGTCTTTCTGTGTGAAGAACTACTGGCGGGGATTTCCTCGCTGATCAGAGAAATGAAAAAGTTTGGTTAGGGTAAAGGTTAGGATATATTTATAGGGTGGAAAAATATTATTTTAATCAATTTTATATTCAGATATATTCAGTAGTTGTTTGTATTTATTGTTTAAAAATTCGTACTGTCGCATATAATATCTAATTTCGGCGAAAATGAACATACGTCTATATTTCGACATTACTCACCCAACGAAACTTGTTTTGTCGAATTCCGAGTCCGTTTGCTCGCACAACGTTATTTTAACGTCAAATTATCAATTGATTCACATTTAAATTCTGCACGGTCACAAAACACCTCCGATTGGCGTGAAATGTGAAATCTTGCAATAATTAATCATTACTGATTTAATAAAATTCGTTTTGTCAAAAATGGAGGTCGTTTGCAAAATGACTATATTTTAAGGCTTATATATAACCAATAAAATATTAATATATTAAAAAAATCAATTTATTAAAAATAATATTATCGTATATATCCAAATAGAATATCATATAGTTCCAAAATAAACATACTTTGATTTATAAATTGATATTTAAAAATTCAAGTTAAATCGGTATTCAATTTATATAAAAACCCTTTTATATATAATAAATAAATCGTTATAATTTATAAATAATTCCATCGTGACTTTCTGAAAATTTGATTTGGGCATAACTCACAATCTATAAGATGAAATCTTGATTTTTCACTTTTGTTAGAAAAATATGGTTCAATAGATTCGAATGTTTCTTCTTTCAAAGAAATCCGACTTAAAACGGATTATATATATTCAGTTGAAGTTCAAATTGTTAAATTATGAAATACTACGACGTTACGAGCCCGTTTTAATCTATATTATAATAAATACGTTCAAACGTCATTTTATAAATAAATTCTTTATTATAGTTCAATTCTAAACTGAATTAATTCTCTTAAATTATCCAATTCACACAATATTGCAAATTCATCTATTTCCGACGATTTTGAAAATTATATTGTATTATCCCACTATATATATTAACTAAATAATCAAAATTATTTTATGCAAGTCATTCAAATGTGCCAAATTACTATTCAAATAATTAAATTAATTAGTTATTAAATTGCTTAAAATACGGGATGTTACAATATATGTATACAACAGGCAACAAATAAATAAATTAGTAATGTCTATGAGGGTATAACAAAATAGATGTTTTGGGGAATTAATAAAATAAGGATACTTCATTGTCCATTAAAGTCTTTGGAAACTATGATCGTTAGGTCCATGAGAGACATTAATTGTAACCAATAGAAATAAATGGTACATGTGCAAATATACAAGTCGGTAAAGAAATGGACGTTATAATAATGAAAGTTTGGTTAATGTTAAAGAAACAAGGAAAATGCGATGAATGGGAAATATAACCTACTATAATTAATCATAAGAACAAGAATGTAATATGATAGGTAGACTTGTCCTAGAGACAAGTGACATAAGTTAAGATAAATGAAAAAGGAAACTTATCAATAAACCTTAGTTAAGAGAAATTAGTTAATGACAATAAGCAGTTGTGGTAACGAGATAATGATTAAATAAGAAGGAATGAAGTAGGCTTACTATTTTAATAAACCTATAAATTGGGAATATGAAGTCAAACAAAGGAAGTCAATCAAGCATAAGGCTAAATAAAAGAAGAGGACAACCAATGGTATGCTAATAAAATCTAGTGACTTGAGATAACAATGAATAGAGACCAATCAAGTTAATTAGCTACATGGTGAGATATGATAAGTGCTTAATTAAAAGATTAGGCATAGGGTCTAATAACACATTTACGAGATGCGCTTGGCCCAGTCAACATGTACGAAGGTGAAAAACCCAATGGGGTAGATCATTGTGGTGTCTGGAGGCACGAGAGGAGGACATGCATATGATTATTCTACGTGGTTAATTGGCGGGACTGGAGGGAAGCACACAGCTTCTGAGAGACGTGGTAAGGTACTCCGTGGTGGTCCTTTGTTGTGGTACACGTTCAGAATATACTCGTAGAGATGGGTGTCTGCGCAATACCATCTAGTGGGTATACGTTGACCGCAATCGTGCTTGGCAGTCAAATGGTTATGGTGGTATGGCGCTGGGGTTATTCAGTGACTAACCTTGGGACATGTTGCTTAGGACCAAATTAAGGATAGTAATCGTCGGATACCTGTAATTGGCAGTCAGTGGGATGCGGAAAGACCAGAGCTAAACTAAGATACCACTAACTTTCACTATCGATTCATAGTTGAGGGACACGCCAAATTGGATAATAGATTAGTTGCTAGGGGCACGTCATTTAGTTCTTGATGTAATCTTTCGTTAGTTGAGGGAAGGGTCTGGGTGAGGCTATAGCCACTGTGAAAAGCAGACCATACTTGGATATCTGTATTATAGGTCCTTTACGTGGACCTATACAGATATGAAAAGGCTCCCGACCGAGTTCCGTGCATTCATGCAGCCCCTATTATGAGACTCCGGGTATATTAGGTAGTATGAGGTTTGAGGGTCTTGGTACACACACCGAGTGGTGTGTCATAGAAGTTAGGGCATTACTCTATACGCTCGCGTGGCATAACGATGAAGGTTCTATGTGGTAACGTGGCGTTATGAGTTGGATTTCCGTACATCGTTTGGCGTAGGATACACTTCTGTGGCATGATGGTGGGGACCGTGCGAGGAGGGTACTATGGGGAGTACCTTAATATGTTGGGGTAGCTACATATATACCATGTTAGGTCAATCTATTGGGAAGTAAATGGGCATGACGTGAGTATAGGGTATTCAGTGTTATTAACTCAAACAACCTAATAAATAAGAAAACATAACTAAACGGTATATGTAGGGTTATTTCAAAATGCAAAATTTGACCAATCACCAGAACTTTGTGTTCTGACCCCCTCCTCATAACACACTCGCAAGTTAGATTTTAGACAGAGATATGATAGTTTTGGATACTTGTTAGGAAATATTATTACTTTGGTAAGGCTATATTTGATTATATTATATTTTATCCATTATGTTGTAAGATGTTTACCGAGATTTGATATATTTATTATCTCTATCTTTTCTGCAGGATACCAGACAAGCTGACTCGAGCTTTGATAGATTGGAATTTTTGAAAACTAATTAGTTTGTCAAAATTCGAGTTGTTACATCTGGTATCAGAGCTTAGGTTTATGATTCTTGTATAGATAGTGAGTGAAAGTATTCGTAGTTTAAAGAAATATAAATATTATATATACACACACACATATAAAACACACACACCCCTAGATCCATAAAGGAACCCACTAAATAGGAAGAGAGGCCCATGGATAGAATTGGGATACTAGTTATGTAAATTAAGGAAATGGTTATGGGAATTTTGAGATTAAGAGATCCATAGGTTGTTTGGGTGAAAAGTGTACAATGTGCTTTGTAATGAAAAAGAAGGATCCCACAGGTTATTATCTGAAATGTCAATATTTCGGATTAGTTGGTTTGGCAGTCGAGCCTTATAAATGGGGAAAGAGTAAAAAAAGGATTAGGAATATATATATTTAAGAGAAATGACTTTGTGGGAATATTTACGGAACTTAGAAACCCACTTTATGTCTGGCGCCATTGTTGACTTTTAAGAACTTGAAATTTTAAAAGATTTTGGGTACTAGTTTACAGTGTTTTTCAAGTTTTGACCATAAAAGGTTACAATTGTTAAAGTATGTAGTAGATAAATTATATAGAAACAATTTTTGAAACAAAAAGAGATATTTTTGACATTTGAAAAAAGGTAAGTAACATATTTGAAAGGTACATATTGGATTTTGGGAAAATGGGGTATATTTTTGGAACGACGATTTCTTATGAAACTTTTGTCAAATTTTAATTCTTTCAGAAAGATGTGTACATTATAGAGCATGTATGGCTCGCTAGTTTTAAAATATGAAAGAATTAAATAGCAAAAAATAGAAAAGATTACATTATTGTCAAAAATTAAAATTTTCGATAAGGAAAATATTGAAAAATTTCTATTTTTTTGGCATGAATTTTTGACAATTGTTTTGACATAAACTTTAGTGGGTGGACAAAATAATTTGTGGAAATTTATAATAGAGTAGATGTTTGCACTTGGTTGTGAGTAGTTAAACTGATGTAGTAAAAATGGACGGTTGTGAAATTAATTGAAAAATAGTTGTCCTTGTCAACTCTAGTTTTTATGATTTGAAATAAAAGAGTTGTGTTTTTTTCATGAGATGTCATTTTTTTATGGTTTGGCAAAAGTAAGTTTTAATAAAGTTTGGAAGCTTTTAATTTTCGGAAGGAAAAAATGATGAGGCCAAACCACCCTTTTAAATCATGGAGTAGGTAAGGACTAGTACCTAGGAGAGACGGGGAATATTTCGAGGCTGTAAAGTGGATAGGAAGAATTGTTTTGGAATAACAACGAATTCCTATAGAGTGCATAAGCACTATAGAGCTTAGGTTGTTGATTGGAAAAGACAATTAGTACATAGCAAGAACTAGTTTTGACAAGTAGATGGTAGTGGGCAAGAAAGTTGTTTAGATCCGGTGCTTTGGACTTTTCTTTGTCAAATGGAACGTGGTCCTAGGATTCTTAGCCCTTAATAGTAGCTGTGTAGCGTGTTAATTTTCCTATTTTAATTTTGAAAGAACAAGAAGGCTTAATCAAAATCAAATTTTGATCAGTGGATTGAGTTAAATAAGTTAAGGAAAAAGATGATGGCATAACAAAAAGAAAACAAAAAATGATGACAAGTGCAAAAATAAAGCAACAAATATGACAATTGAGAAAAGCAGAGAATTCGAGAAATAAAAGAAAAAATTGGATTTTTACAAAGTAAGCTGGAAAGGAAAATTTATAGCAAAGGAAATTTTCTTATGCAAACCGTGCTTGGGTAGGAAGATAGCAAATCTTTATATAATAGTTGCTTAAAAATCCAAGCACAGTTAGAAAAGGTACTTAAAAGAAAAACGGAAGATGTGAAGTTTTCCCTTTTTCACATGTTTATAACATAAGAAATCCAATTTAGAAAAGTAGACTTTTCTGTAATTCGCAATTTTAAAGTTGTCTGATAGGGTTTGGATGCAGAAATTGGATGAACTACATTCTTGCTCTGTGAGAGTGTAGGAAAAATTGGATGAAAAAGTATTTTGATTTTCAAAATATTGCATTCATATATAAATTGCCAGTATATCTAGGATGTGTGCATCATGTTTTCAAAAATATTTTCAAGAAAACTTGCATTCATATAAGAGGTACAGCTTAGGCATTCATTTCATTCATGTATTATTATGTTGTATTACACTTTGCATAAGTGCATAAACGGTTGCAAAATCAAATGTACACACGATGGTTGTAATTTATGCGAGAAGTTACTTAATTTTACCCTAACCAAATTTCGGGGACGAAATTTCCTAAGGGTAGGAGAATGTAACACGTCGCATTTTTAATTAAATAATAAAATAAAATTTGAGAAGCTTTCAAAATTTGGTCATGGAATTAGCGTCAGTGCGTCCGTGGCGATTTTCTGATCAATTTAGACATATGGTTTGCAGGAAACGGATTTAAGATGAAAATGATATCTTTAAATGAAAGATTACAACAAACGTAAAAATAAGATATAAGAAGAACATTAAAAAGAACAATGACCACCATTATTTTTAGTCTTTTTAACAAATGCCTATGTAGCCCATTTGGTAGAGACGGGTCTCTCCCAAGTGAGTAATGCAATTTTGAGTCCCGTGGGCACCATATTTTTATTTCAGAGGAATGGTTAAAGAAATGCATATTGTAAGAGCAAAATATGTATAAATGCACATATAAGGAAAATTATACATAAAGGCAAGTATATCAATATATGTATACATGCATATGTACATATATGTGTATGTGTGCACAAAAATATACACATGTGAAAGTGAAATCCAAGATAAACATGCAATCAATGAAAATAGGTAAGAAATAAATGATGACATAACGTCGTTTGAATTTTGAAAAAGAAATAAAGACTCTGTGTGTGTGTGTATATATATGTGTGTATATATATATGTATATGTGTATATATATATATATATATATATATAAAAACACGCATAAATCCAAATGTTGAGATAAAAATTGCAAGTTAAGAGCAAAAAGTAATAAATGCATAATAAAGGAAAAATGGACAAGAAATTAGCTGCCTTTGAAATTGGAATGTATTAAAGGGAATAAAACTATATATTAATAGCGTTATTAACTGCATTGATTAAGCAGCTATTAATGGGCAAGGAATTGAAAGGTTGTATGCGTATATATATGCATAAATTCGAAATTCAAACTTAAAGATAAGTTATAACTGAATTATTATAATTCAGATATGCTATATTAAGTAAGAAATAAAATGTTGTTAATTAACGTTAAAACTAGAAATCAAAATGAATCAGAAAACTCGTCTGGACCCAGGATGGATCAACCCAGGTCTTACACGGGTCGACCCAGGGGTCAACCCTGTGTCGATCCAATCAAGTCAGATCTATTTTTTTAGATGATGCGATTCCTGGAAAAACGGTTCAGATTTTATTTAGTTAAATCAATGGACAAGACTTTCTTGTACACCTATAAATAAACTAGTAGGGCCTAGCCTCAAACTCATATTTTCCGAGACACGCCAAGGCTATGCCATTTTCTTTTCTCTCCAAATCTTTCAGAAATTAAAAAAAAAGTTTTAGGGAATTCTGATTCAAGATTTTAAGATAAAGAACATAAATCTACAAAATAGGCGTTCACAATTCTGGTCAGCGTGAGGTAAGTTCTTGAATCTGATTTTTTATGTTTCTCTTTCCTTCTTCTTTTAGTATCATATTTTCAAATCCGTGGTTTTTTAATATTAGATTCAGTTAGGAAAACCATGGAATCACATATCTGAATCAGATTCAAGGATTGAAAAGCTGTCAGGTGAGTGGATTTAAATTATTCCTTTTGAATAATGATATATTTACCGTTTACATTCCCCATCGTTCTTAACATGCTAAATAACTGTAAGTTGTGATAATTGCGGTATAATTTATTTTTAATTATGTTAAGAATATTATTATTGTATAAATTTATTCTATGAATTTGTTAATTGGATTGAAAATCACTGTAAGAATAAAACTGTGAAATCTACAATAAAAAGTGAACATGTTACTGAAAATGTTGTTAATGAAAATTTTGATATTGTAAATCAAAATATATTGAAATTGGGAATAATAGAAAAGGAATAGATATGCCTAATTTGTATGAAAATTTTACAGTAATTGGGAAATTGTAGATAACCGTACTGAGACATAAGGTTAAGTTCAACTTGTGGTAGAAGCCTGCCCGGAACCGCCCAACAAATCCAACATCCATAAGTGGTCAGCTTAATGTGAGAGATCTGGTTCATAAACATATATAAAATATATGTATACAACAGACAATAAATAAATAACTAAATTATTAATGTCTATTGGGTACAATAAAATAGATCTTTCGAGGGAACAATAAAATAAGGATACTTCATTATCCATTAAAGTCTTAGGAAACTATTACCGTTAGGTTCATAAGTGACATTAATTATAACCAATAGAAATAAATGGTACATGTGAAAATATACAAGTCGGTAAAGAAATGGACGTTATAACAGTGAAAGTTTGGTTAATGTTAAAGAACCAAGGAAAAAGTGATGAACGGGTAATATAACCTATTATAATTAACCACAAGAATAAGAATATAATATGAGACATAATTTAAGATAAATGAAAAAGGAAACTTATTAATAAACCTTAGTTAAGAGAACTAAGTTAATAAGTAAATGACAACAAGCGGTTGTGATAACGAGATTATGATTAAATAAGAAGGAAGGAAGTAGGCTTATTATTTTAATAGACCTATAATTGAGGAATATGAAGTCTAACAAAGGCAGTCAATCATTAGTGGATGCCCACTCCGGCGGCATAAGGCTGAATAAAAGAAGAGGACAACCAATAGTATGCTAATAAAATCTGGTGAGTTGAGATAACAATGAAAAGGGAACAATCAAGTTAATTAGAAACATGATGAGATACGACTAGGGCTTGATTAAAAGATTAGACATAGGGTCAAATAACACATTTACGATGTGACATCACATGTCCGTTAGTGTCACTCTTGAACATAATGCATTAAGTTCTATGAAGCGTTATAGGTAAACATAATAGAATCTCACAAGACAGATATATAAAATAACAACGAAAATTTAAAACTTTTTTTTTCAAAAGAAAACATCGTAGTCTCAAAATCTAGTTACAACATCAGACTAAAATACTGGAACAAAATACATCAAATAAAAACATCTGTCTTACGCCAGAAACCATCAATGTACATAAGTATACAATCATAATCCCCATATGTAGCCATAAACAAGTAGATAAGTAGTCAAAGCGATACATTGAAGCAAGTCCAAATCCAAGCAGAAATAGAAGAGAGAATCCTAATCAAGCCTGATCGTTCCCGCCCTGAGAAACTAGAGAGGAAAAGGAAGAGAGAGAAAAGAAAACAAAACGGGTCAGACATAAAGTCTGGCGAGTCCAGTGACTTGTAGCATATAAATAAGTAAAAGTATCATGATAGGTATGTAAACAAATGAGAGATAACAGTAGCATAAAAGGTGTAAACAGGACGGACAAGATAAACAGATTAAACTATGCTTCTTAGTTACTTTTCTCTACACCAATACTAGTATACCACATTAAGTGTTTTCCAATTACTTAACAGAAACAGAATGATCCCCAACAGAAACATAAATGGTAGACTTAGGTGTACTTCTAGTAATGGATTTTGCCTCAAACAGAAATAACGGGTGTTACCCCCAAACAAAAATAACAGGCACCTAAACAGGACTAGATGTATCCTAATTACTATCCCCAACGATTGACTCCTACAACGTAAATACCCTGTGTCGTTCCCATAGTAGGGTGTATTACTTCCTAAAGTGGCAACCACCAGAAGGACACAGACCTATTTACAGGTGCTATAGCGGCTTATTTTCCCAAGCAAGCCGAACCCATGCACTCACATGACTCCGTTGGAGCGTGCCATCATAACACCTCTCCCCTAATGAACCTCTTATAATTAGTCTAGTAAGCGTGCCCTGACCCCTACGTCGTGCGGGGTCCCCCTTTAATACCATAATGAGTTACTGATTGATATGGACCCCACACAACAGATGACACAAGCCACCCCTTAGGCTCGCATCCCCAACTAACTAGGATTTTGACAGGTTAAGCCTAACAAATTAACAAGCCCGCAAAATCCCAACAATTAAAACAGGTTAAGTTTAACGAGTTCGTATAAAACCCCACAGTTTTAATAGATTTGCTTAGCCCTATAGTTTCAACATCTTTACACAACCCCTCCCACATATTTAACAAGCCATAGATTAACAAGTTTATATGTATATAACCCCCATAGATTAAACAAGTTAAGTATTACAGTTTCATTAATATATTCCACTTAATCTTTAAATTAAGCCTACAGGTTTATATGCCCCAAACGACAAGTCATAATTCACAGTATACTTTATTCCCCCAAATCATAGTCATGATTCATAGTACAAGTTATGCCCCCAAATTATCATTCCCAATCATTCTCAATTTAACCCAATTTTGTTCGTATGCATATTTCAGCGATATTGGTCTAGGCTCGAAGGTAGCCTAGGCTATAAAAATAAAAAGGAAATGAGAGAGAGGAACAGAATAGGCATAAAACAAAATAAGCATATAATAACAGAGATGGACATATGATAGAAGAAATAGGCATATTAGGAATATGCATATAAGAACTGAACAACATATTAGGTATACAGAGGAATACATGTAATAGCAAATCTATTTAGGCATGAATCAGATTCTTAACAGGCATAGGTTTAGATCTAGATTTATAAACATGTCATAATTACTTGTTAAAGGTTTATATCTAAAAGTAACATGAACTTATAGAGACTGGATCTAAAGAGCAGAGAATAATATGATGAAGTTACAGAATAAATTCTTGTATTGTTGAAGAAAATAGGCTAATTCAATCCAAGCTGGGGCAGCATCTTGTTGTCTCCATTGTTTTTTATGAATAAAAACAATAGAAATGATGTCCTATATATAGCCTACCATCAACGAACCCGGTCAACAATTCAGTCCCGATTCATAGAAAAGAATCCGCCCACATCCCTTTTGGGTCGACCCACCCTCATCTGGTCGATCCATGGGTCGACCCATAGGTTAACCCACGCGGCCTTGGGTCGACCCATAGGTCGACCCAGCCCGAGTGTGGGTCAAACCCAACGGGTTGTTTTCCCCTTGGTTTTCCGCTCTACGAATTTGAACTATTTTGAATTTTCCGAGTTTTTATATATATAATTCTCTTGTACGTATACAAACTTCTAAGCTTAATAACTTTCTCATACGATGTCCGTTTTACGCAAAGTCAGAGTCTATCTTAAGCAGAATTCCGATACAAACACAAGGTACGATCTGTTTTTCTTAATTCCCGATATTTAATTAAGTATTCTTTAGTTTATCGTTATAATGTCCTTTATAATTACAAGGTGTTACATTCTCCCCTACGTAAAGGATTTCGTCCCCAAAATCTCTAAGTTAAGAAGAATGTTTTTTCTAACATCCATCAACCATCTACTCATCCATCAATCACAGGCATCCATTGTCCTTAAAAGAATTCTAACTCTTGTATGAACATATGCAAAGGTGTGTGTATATGTCCCTATGCTGATGCGAAAAATCAGGCGGTCTACTGATTCAGTCGACCTCCTTAATGCGGTGTATGTTAGTGCCATGAATCCAATATGTATGCAAATAGTTCTAGTATATCATGTAAACGCTATATGTGTGCACAACCATCCATCCAAATGAAACACCCATATGATGATACAATTATTTCCATCATTAAAAATTTAAAATGCACACACAACCATATGCAATATGTAAGTGATTGAGCCGATCTAGTGCCTAGTGTGTGTGTATATGCATCCACGAGCAACCACTAACAAACACTTGCATCCACTTGTATCCATCAAAGATAACATGTTTCAAACACATGTTTACATCCATTGGTTTTCTACCAAAAGTTCAATGATTCGATTGATATGATATATTCAAATGACAGAAACAAGTATGAATGAAAGCTTCAAAAAAGAAGTTAAGAACGTACCCTTGAAAAGAAAAAGGCACGAAGTGCGAACCTTTTCTTTAGTCTCCCAAGTTGCATCTTCGCGGTCTTCTCCCCATTGAACTTTCATTAATTTAACTTCTCGGTTGCAAAGCTTCTTAACCTCTGATCCAAGTATACGGGTAGGAACTCGTCTAACCATCGCCTTCTGTTCCACCTCTACTTTTTCAAGCATGCTCAGCTCAACTACCTCTGCTGTGTCGTGCAGACATTTCCGTAAATGAGAAACGTGAAAAACATCATGAACACCTGCCAGTCTGTTTAGTAGTCTCACCCTATAGGCCATCTGACTTATCCTTTCCACTATGGGAAATGACCCCATAAACCTTGGCTCTTACTTCCCTATAAATCCAATGTAAACCACATTCCTCAAAGGTGATACTTTGATGAAAACCATGCCTCCCACCTCAAACTCAATATCAGTCCTTCTCTTATTTGCACAGAACTTCTGCCGGTCCTGAGCTGTCTTCATGCGTCTGCGGATAAGATCAATCTTTTCTGAAGTTTCTCTAACCATCGCGGTCCAAGTAGAAGCCTATCTGTAGACTTCCGCTAATAAGTAGGTGATCTACAAGGTCGTCTGTACAATGCCTCGAAGGGTGTTGTACCCATACTAGCCTGATAACTATTGTTGTAGGCGAACTCAACAAACAGAAGATGCTCATGCCAAGTCTCCCTGAAGTCTAGGATACACAGCCTCAAAAGATCCTCAAGAACTCCATTAACCCTCTCAGTCTGCCCATCGGTCTGAGGGTGATATGCGGTGCTCAAACACAACTGTGTACCTAATGCCTCTTGCAAGCTCTTTCAGAACTCATTAGTGAAGATGGGGTCACGATCACTCACAATGCTAGAAGGTACTCCATGTAAACAGACTATCTCACGAAGATAAACTGATGCTAACCATGTTGTCGTTCTCTTACCCTTAACAAGAATGAAATGAGAGCTCTTAATAAGCCCGTCTACTATAACCCAAATACTGGTGTTGCCTTTCCTTGATCTAAGCAAACCATCGATGAAATCCATAGAGACGCTCTTCCGCTTCCACTGTGGGACCTCTAGAGGATGAAGCAAACCGTCAGGCTTCCTCTACTTAGCTTTAACTTGCTATCAAACTAAACATCGAGAGACAAATTCCGCTTCATCTTTCTTCATCCCAGCCCAAAAGAAAACCCTCTTCATATCTCTATACATCTTATCACCACTCGGATGGACAGTCATCCTAGAATGATGGGCTTCCTCAAGGACCGTCTTCAACTGACTTCCAACTCGGGGAACACAAAGTCTTCCATCCCGTCGCAACCACCCTCTATCATCTGTGGAATATCTACCGAGATGACTAGAAGTCTCTCCTCTACTGAGCCTATCAAAAATGTCTGCTATCTTGGGGTCCTCTCGCTGTAAATATCTTATCTGATCCATAAGAGTAGGTCGCACCTCTAAGGATGCCAACAAACCAGGTGTAAGATCTGTATATGGCCTAAAATCGAAGGTCGATATATACTCCAAGCTCCACCTCTCTAAGAGTAGAGGACTCAAAGTCATCCTCTGCCTACTCAACGTGTCTGCCACCACATTACCCTTGCCAGGTGTATAAGCAATCTCAAAATCATAGGATGCTAGGAACTCCATCCATATCTGCTGTCTCAAGTTGAAATCCCTTTGCGAGAATATATACTTGAGATATTTATGATCCACGTACAACTCGAACCTCTCTCCAAGTAGATAATACCGCCAAGTCTTAAGCGAACACTATAGCAACCAACTCCAAATCATGGGTAGTGTAGTTCTTTTCATGAACTCTCAACTGTTTAGTTCCATAGCACGCTACCCTTCCCTCTTGCATCAAGATGACACCAAGCCCTGTACCACATGCATCAGTGTACGCTGTGAACAATTTGCTCCCATCAGGAAAATTCAAAACTGGGGTTGTCGTCAGAGCCCACTTTAACCGCTGAAAAGCATCCTCACAATCAATGCTCTAAGAAAAGGTCAGATTCTTCTTCGTCGGTCTGGTAAGTGGGGCTAATACCTTTGCGAAGTCCTTGATAAACTTCCTATAATAGCCTGCTAAACCGAAAAAACTCCTCACCTCCGTTTCATTCTTTGGAACTTTCCAATCTTGAACTGCAACTACTTTCGCAGGATCCACCGCTATCCCATCCTTCGAGACCACATGCCCTACAAACCTTACTTCCTCTCTCCAAAAGTGACATTTAGAGAATTTCGCCTTAAGCTGGTGCGCTCGGAGTGTCCTCAAAACCTCCCCTAAATGTAGGGCATGATCTTTCTTGCTCTTTGAGAAGATTAGAATGTCATCCACAAAGACCACAACGAACTTATTCAGAAACTCGGAACACCTTACTCATCACATCCACAAAATATGCAGGTGCACTTCGTCAATATAAAAGGCATGACTAGCCACTCAAAGAAACAATCCGGAGTTCTGAAAGCGGCCTTATATGTACTGTCCTCAGCCACCATCAACTGATGAAACCCCATGGCCAAGTCTAACTAAGAGAAAACAAATGCACTAACAAGCTGGTCAAATAGATCATCAATCCTCGGAAGTGGGTTCCTAATATCCTTAGTGAGCTTATTCAACTCCCTGTAATCCACACATAAACGAAGCGAGCCATCCGCCTTAGTTGCAAAGATGACTGGAACACCCCATTCTGATATTCTTGCCTAATAAACCCCTTCTCAAGTAGCTCCCCTACTTGCTTGCTAAGCTCCCTCCTTTCCCTAGAAGCCATGCGGCGTACAGGCAAAGCTTCTGGCTTCGCATTGTCCACCAAGTATATCCGGAAATCATTCTCGCGCCTCGGAGGTAAGCCCCTAACCTCGTCAAAAACATCCGGATACTCACAAACAACAGGTATATATCGCAAATCATCGACAGAGGCATCAAGTGATTCTAAGAAACTAAGCATAACAGACCCCTTTGGGTCATAAGAAATCACGAGAGTCCTCCCTCGGCAACTCAAAAGTCTAATGACCCTCCTCTCAATCCATAATGGCACCATACATGGCAAGCCAATCCATCCTTAGAATCAGACCATAGCCCATAAAACCAAGCACATATGCATCGCACTCAAACTCGACGCCCAACACAGATATCCTCAAACCCCGACAAATCATAGACAGATGAGCCATGCCCCCAATGGGGTTTGAGACAATAACGGGATCAGAAATAATACTAGTACTAAGGTGCATAGGCTTAACCACAGAATCAGATATAAAAGAGTGAGAAGCGCCCGAATCAAAAAGAGTCCTAATAGGATGACCGGAAAGAGAAATCAAACCTTTAATAGAAACTTTCGAACCTATGTCTGGTACACTGGCCTCGAGAGCATGCACCTACCCTTTAGAAGATCCTGCCCTTTGGCCATGTCCTTGCTTCGGGCACTCCCTAGAATAGTGTCTGACCTCACCACACTGGAAGCAAGCATTCTTCCTTTTTTTGCAACCTTTGACCAAATGACCCAAGCTCCCACAACCATGACAATTCTTTTTGCCTTGAGCTTTGTCGTTCTTTCCGTCCTTCTTTTGCTATTCTTTCCTGGGCCACACTTTCTTGTTTTTTGTCTCATTAGTCTTAGCCTCCTTTTTCTCCTCTTTTCCATCTTCGTTCATCAATGCCATATCAACCAGTCTCTCAAAAGAAGGCCCCATCGGTATGTGAAATAATGCCAATGCTTGAAGGGGTTGATTCAATCCTTTGGAAAACCTTAAGGCTTTCTTGTGCGGAGTATTCACCAGCTCAAGACCAAACCTTGCCAACTGAATGAACTTATTGACATACTCTTTGACAAACATATTTCCTTGCTTAAGTGCTAGAAACCTCTCCATTTGCATACTCTCTTCTATGTGAGAAAGAAACTTCGTCTCGAATCTTTGTCGGAAATTATCCCAAGTTTTCACTGGACGCCCTACTTGCATCACTTCCTACCAAAACGAAGCCTCGTCCTTAAGCTGCCATGCAGCCAACTATATCTTTCTGGGGTCATCAATATCGAAAAGCCCAAATAAGTTCTCTGTCTCTTTAAGCCATTTCCATGCTTCCATAAAGTACTCAGTTCCTTGGAATGGCTTTCCTCCCATAGCACAGAAATCCTTGCATGGGCGTTTTCTTGGCCTCCAGCAGACGCCGTAACCTCAAAATATCTACGGAATCAATCCGATATCTGAATGCCTTCAGGAATATTCGGTTCCCCAGACATGCTGAAAAGAAAAAGAAAGGGATTCAAAAAGAGAACCGAACGATATTTTATATGGCTTTGGGGAATATGTTTTACAAAAATAGACTTTTCTTTTGGAAATACTTTTTTTTGAAACCTTTTTGAAAACAATTTTCAAAATATTTTATCCAATCTTGTAACCTTCAGCTCTGATACCAAATGTGACAGCCCACGTCCATTTTTGTCACTCTTTAATAGAATGCATTAAATTCCGTGAAGCGTTATAGGTAAACAGAAGAAAATATCACAGGACAAATATATAAATAGCAGCGAAAATTTAAAACTTTATTTTCCAACATAAAACATCATGGTCTCAAAATTCAGTTACAACATCAGACTAAAACACTGGAACAAAATACATCAAATAAAAACATCTGTCTTGCGTAAAAACCATCAGAGTACAGAAGTATAAAATCATATTCCCCGTAAGTAGCCATAAACAAGTAGATAAGTAGTCAAAGCAATATATCGAAGCAAGTCCAAATCCAAGCGGAAACAGAAGAGAGAATTCTAATCAAGCCTGAGCGTTCCTACCCTTAGAACCTGGGGGAAAAGGAAGAGAGAGAAAAGAAAACGAAATGGGTCAGACATAAAGTCTGACGAGTCCAGTGACTTTTAGCATATAAATAAGTAAAAGTATCATGACATGTATGTAAATTAGGGCCGTCAATTTCGTACACGACCCGAAACACGACTCGTAACCCGCACGAAAAAAACCCGATCCAACCCGACCCATTTATAAACGGGTCATTTTCGGGTCAACCCGCTCTGACCCGTTTAATAAACGAATAGGATACGGGTTGACCCGCAAACCCGTGGGTTGACCCGGCCTAACCCATTTAACGTAAAACATTGATAGTTTGATATCAAGCCCAACAACCCAGCTGTATAAAAATTAAAACCCCCCGGCCCAGTCCATTAGATTTAGTAATTTACTGTGTAAGTTTTTTACCTAGGAATAGTAGAATACCCAGCCGCCGCATTCCCAAATGCAATTACACGGATTCATTTCACAATTTTCCCTAGGAAATAGGAATACCAAGCCGCCACTTCCAATTTAGGGTTCTTCACTTCTTCTTTCTAGTTTCTACCAAGCGCCTCTCTCGACACTCACAGGCGCCACTCTCGACACTCATAGGCGCCGCTCTCGAATCGAGTCTCTCCACTCTCGACACTCACAGGTGCCGCTCAAAGCGAAGGCCATTCATTTAGTGTAATTGTTTAAAGTTTAAAGTATTAAATGTCCATGTATGGACCTATGGTGACTTGAACATAATAGTTTAGAGAATTAAATGTATTAAATGTCCATGTATTAAAAAATATTTTGAAACCTGTGAGAAAAGGTAGATTATATTAGTATTAGATTTTAGTACTATGCATAGTAGAAATGCTAATTATAATTATCATTTTTACTTTATGTTGGAATTAAATTTATAGTTAAGAAATACTAGATTATAATGGCAATGGATTTTACTTAAACATAATAATTTTGTAGAAATGCTAAGGTAAGTTATTATTTTAATTTCATTGAATGAACATATTCCACGGTTAATAGAGTACTAAATGACTAGCATTATGATTTAGGTATTTTATGGATTAAAATCATTTGAAATAATGTTAAAGAAATCAACATTTATTATATACTGCTGTTAGCTCATAAATTAGAAAATGTTAGATTTTATTTGCTTAAGATTGTACTTATGTATTATAATTTAGTAGAAATGCGAAGTGTATTTATTCTAGTTGGGACAAACATATTTTACTTCTAGAAAATCTAACAATTCGTGGATATTTAATACATCATAGCGTAGTTGTGATTTCATTTTGTAGTAATGTATATATTTTTCTTCTTCTAATGTTTTGCAAAAAAGAGATGAGTGTTTTTACCCCCAAATTGTGGTGATCGAGTTGAAGATGTCAATATGGAAGAAGTGGAAACAGGAAACACATAAATAGAAAGTGAAAAAACAATCAGTAAGAGACGTAGAAAGCTTACTTCTGAGGTATGGACTAAGTTTGAAATTGTTCCATTGCAAGATGACGGAAAGGAAAGAGATAAGTGAAGAATTAACGGAGGACATTGGTAACTTAGAAATCGACGGCGTCCACTCTCAAACCTCTGAGTGTTCTTCAAACAATCAGTTTCACCGCAACTAACCGGTATGTTTAATAACTTTATGACGTCATTATTTATTAAGTGAATGTATATATTGCTCTATGAAGTCATTGTTTTTTTTAGATATGTCGTAAGAATTAAGAACAATTTATATTAGCTTCACTATACTAAGAACAACTTATATTAGCTTCACTATACTAAGAACAACTTATATTAGCTTCACAACAGACTGCTCCGAGGCGAGCCGCTGCAAAGATGCAGCAGCTCGGAGCTGCTGCAAAGATGCAGCAGCTCGGAACTGTTGCAAAGAAGCAGCAGCTTCTTAGCTGCTATTGCTTTGCAGCAGCTCGGAGTTGCTGCTTCTTTGCAGCAGCTCTGAGCTGCTACAAAGAAGCGGCAGCTCCGACTCCGAGGATTTGGATGTTGCGAAGTGCATGTAAGAGAAATGAATAGTAATACCATTGTTTTCAATGCATGCAGGATTTAGATGTTGCGAAGTGCCAATGCTTCAGGGAATCTTCTATCAAACTTCTTGCAAGTTGTCTTTTATGTGTATTGTATTTGTAATTTGTATGATCCATTTGATGATTGTCTATTTGTCTACTTTATTACTAGTTTGTAATTGATGATTGCATTGTATGTTGCCTTAGAGTTTTAAGAATTGTACTGTTTTGGACTATTGAATCATTGATGCATGATGATTAGGTATTTGTTTGTTGCTACTTGCTAGGCTATTGCCTTAAAGTTTTAAGTATTTGTTTGTTGCTACTTGCTAGAGCCTAGGGATGTGTTCTCACTTGCCGCTGTTTTAAGTTTTAACTTCTAAATTAAACAGGTCAACGGGTCAAACAGGTTGACCCGACCCAATTAGATAAACGGGTCAGGCGGGTCGGGTCGGGTCGGGTCAACCCGTTTATAAATGGGTCGGGTTCGGGTTGGCAATATCTGACCCATTTGTTAAACGGGTTAACCTGAACCCACTTTGACCCGACCCAACCCTACCCATTGACAGCCCTAATGTAAATTGGATGAGAGATAACAGTAGCTTAAAAGGTGTAAACGGGATGGACAGGATAAACATAATAAATTATGCTTCTCAATTACTTTTCTCTACACCAATACTAGTATACTACATTAAGTGTTTTCTAATTACTTAACAGAAACAGAATGATCCCCAACAGAAACATAAATGGTAGACTTAGGTGTACTTCTAGTAACGGATTTTACCTCAAACAGAAATAACATGCACCTAAATAGAAATAACGGGTGTTACCCCCAAACAGAAATAACAGGTACCTAAACAGGACTAGATGTACCCTAATTACTACCCCTAGCAATCGACTCCCTCCCACGTGAATACCATGTGTCGGCCCCACAGTAGGGTGTATTACTTCCTAAAGTGGAACCCACCAGAAGGACATAGACCTATTTACAGGTATTATAGCGACTTATTTTCCCAAGCAAGTCGGATCCATGCACGCACATGACTCCATTGGAATGCGCCATCAGAACACCTCTCCCCAAATGAACCTCTTATAATCAGTTCAGTAAGCGTGCCTTGACCCCTACCTAGTGCGGGGTCCCCCTTTAATACCAGAATGATTTACTGACTGATATGGGCCCCACATAACAGATGACACAAGCCATCCCTTAGGCTTGCATCCCCAACTAACTAGGATTTTGACAGGTTATGCCTAATAGATTAACAAGCCCGCATAACCCCAACAGATAAAACAGGTTAAGTTTAACGGGCTTGTATAACCCCCCACAGATTTAACAGATTTACTTAACCCCACAGTTTCAACATGTTTACTTAACCCACCTACAGATTTAACAAGCCATAGATTAATAGGTATATATGTATATAACCCCCACAGATTAAACAGGTTAAGTATTAAAGTTTCGTTAACATATTCCGCTTAATCTTTAAATTAAGCCTACAGGTTTATATGCCCCAAACCATAAGTCATAATTCATAGTATAGTTTATGCCCCCAAATCCCAGTCATGATTCATAGTACAAGTTATGCCCTCAAATTACCATCCCAATTTAACCCAATTTCGTCTGTACGCATATTTCAGCGATATCGACCTAGGCTCGAAGGTAGCCTAGGCTATAAAAATAAAAAGGAAATAAGAGAGAGGAACATAATAGACATAAAACACAATATGCACGCAATAACAGAGATGGACATATGATAGCAGAAATAGGCATATCAGGAATATGCATATAAGAACTGAACAACATATTAGGTATAAAGAGGAATACATGTAATAGCAGATCTGTTTAGGCATGAATCAGATTCTTAACAGGCATAGTTTTAGATCCAGATTTATAGAAATGTTAGGATTACTTGTTGAATGTTTATATATAAAAGTAACATGAACTCATAGAGACTGGATCTAAAGAGCAGAGAATAATATGCTGAAGTTGCAGAAGAAATTCTCGTATGTATATAGGTTGTTATTGAAGAAAATATGCTAATTCAATCCAAGATGGGATAGCATCTCGTTGTATCCATTGTTTTTTATGAATAAAAACAATAAAAATGTTGTCCTATATATAGCCTACCACCAACGAACCCGGTTAACAATTCAGTCTCGATTCAGAGAAAAGAATTCGCCCCAGATCCCTTATGGGTCGACCCACCCTCACCTGGGTTGACCCATGGGTCGACCCACGCGACCTTGGGTCGACCCACAGGTCGACCCAGCCCGAGTGTATGTCAGACCCAATGGGTCATTTTCCCCATGGTTTTCCCGCCCTATGAATTTGAACTATTTTGAATTTTCTGAGTTTGTTTATATATATATATATATAATTCTCTTGTACATATACAAACTTCTTAGCTTAATAACTTTCTCATACGATGTTCGTTTTTCGCAAACTCGAAGTCTATCTTAAGCAGAATTCCAAGACAAACGCAATGGAATGGTCCATTTTACTTAATTCCCAATATTTAATTAAGTATTCTTTATATTATCATTATAATTTCTTTTAAAATTACCGGGTGTTAAACATGAGATACACTTGGACTAGTCAACACGTACGAGGTGAAGAACCCAATAGGGAAGATCATCGTAGTGTATGGAGACACAAAAGGTGCATGTCCATCTGATTATTCTACTTGGTTACTTGGCTGGACTGGAGGGAAGCACGCACCTTTCGAGGGACATGGTAGCATACTCCGTGGTGGACCTCTATTGCGGTACACGCTCAGGATGTACCCGTAGAGGTGGGGGTCTACGTATACCACCCAGTGGGTATACTTTGAATGCAAAGTAGCTTGGTAGTCAGAAGGTTATAGCGGCATGGCATTGGGGTGATTTGGGGATTAGCCTCGGGAGAGGTTGGTCAGTACCAAATTAAGGGTCATAATCGTCGGATACCTATCATCGGCACTCAGTAGGATATGGAAAGACTAAAGCTAAACCAAGATACCATTGACCTTTCACTATCAATGCATGGTTGAGGGACATGCCAAATTGGATGATATATTGGTTGCTAGGGGCATGTCACTTAGCTCTTGATGTAGTCTTTCATTAGTTGAGGGAGGGGCTTGGGTGGGGCCATAACCACTGTGAAAATCTGACCATACTTTGATATCTATATTATAGGTCCATTACGTGGACCTATGTAGATATGAAAAGGCTCCCGACCGAGTTCCGTGCATTGGATGCAACCCTATTACAGGACTCAGGGTATAGTAGGCTGTACGTACGTTTGAGGGTCTAGGTATACGCACCGAGTGGTGTATTGTAGACGTTAGGGAATTACTTCGTACACTCGCGTAGCATAGCGATGATGGTTCTACGCAGTAACGTGGCATTATAAGTTGGATTTCCGTATGTCGTTCGGCATGGGATACGCTTCTATGGCATGATGGTGGGGATCGTGCGAGGAGGGTATTATGGGGCGTACCTTAATATGTTGGGGGCAGTTACGTACATTCTATTTTAGGTTAATCTATTAGGAAATAGATGGGTACGATGTAAATATAGAGTATCGAGTGTTGTTAATCCAAACAACCTAATAAATAAGAGAACATAACTAAACAGTATATGTAGGGTTATTTCAGAATGTATAATTTGACCCATCACCAGAACTTTTTTCTGTCCTTCTCCTCATAACACACTCACAGGTTAGGTTTGGGGCAGAGATATAATAGCTTTGGATACTGGTTAGACATTATTATTACTTCGGTAAGGCTATATTTGATTATATTATATTTTATCCATTTCGTTGTGAGATGTTTACCGAGCTCTGATATGTTTATTATCTCTGTCTTTTCTACAAGATACTGAACAAGCTCTGATATGTTTACCGAGCTCTAATATCCATTTAGCCTTGTTTCAAACTTTATTACAGATATGGACCTGTTTTGGGTTTAGTGAAGGCGAGTTTTGGGAACTCGCACAAAGGCGAATTCCCAATACGCGCCATTAGTAAACCCAAATTCAAACAACAATACTTATTTTGAACATGTTTACACAGAACAGTTCTACATTGTTCACTTCTAGATAATTTCTGAATAACAAAACGTTGTAATGCTATGTCGATTATTCCTTTTACATTAAAATCAACGTTTAATTTATATTAAAACGATCTATATATATTTAATAAATTGTTATGCTTTATAAACGATTCCACAACGATTTTCTAAAAATTTGATTTGGACACAACTCGAAATATGCAATATGAAATCTTCATTTTTCTCCTCTGTTATAAAAATACAGTTTAGTAGATTCGAATGTTTATTGTTTCAAATAAATCCTACGTATAAAGAATCGTATATATTCAGTTTAAGTTTGAAGCATAATAATACGAACTACCACGACGTTACGAGCTCGTTTTTAATTATATTATAAACTATACATTCAAATATAACGAATTTCATAAACTAAATAACAACAAATATTAGCTAAAAATTTATTGCGATGGATCCTAACACATAAATAAGTACTAAAACTTAGGATGCAACAGATACTATGTAACGAACCGGTAATTTTGACGTATTAAGATATGAATTAAATCAAAATTTAACATTAGAATAGTTATATTGAGATTTCGACATAAAATTTGGACTTTCGTCTATCTTGAACGAAGTTGAATATACTTTGGTAAATTTAATTCCAATATGAACGGTTCGTCAAAAACAAACACTAGTAATATTTCAATGGATTTGAATTTATACTAATATTTGAAATTTAACTAAGGAAATAAATGCGATTTTGAAATATAGGACCTTGTCAATTTATTTGAATATTTATAAATTTGAAACACAACCTATGGTGACTTGAGGACTTAAAAATCTAATTTATTTCTAAACTTGACATCGAATATAGATTTGAAATTTTAAAAGCTAATTAATCGCAAATCTTGTTTTGAATAAGATGGTAAATTTATATTGATCTTGTTGAATAGAACCGTTAAGCAAAATTGTTTCCAATAAGCAATTAATTCGATAAGCATATATTCATTCATATCAAATTAATTCACCCATTAGTAAAATGATTGAGATATATTTGTTGAAAACAAACCATGTTGTTTCCATTCCTATTAACCGGGTTCAGTATATTTTGCCTAACTACTTTCCTTGGTTCAGCCAACTTTACTGCAAACGATATCTGAAATTTCCCTATCAGAATGCAAAGATTTGGAAAACACTGTACAGGATTTCAAATCTCTCTCTGTCGGGTTCAAAGATTGTGTACCAGTACATCCAGATATTTGAAATCTTCTTGTGCAGAAATCATGTGCTACGTTCTTTTCTTTCATCTCTTCCCTGTAAAGAATTATACGGGTATCCTTCCTCCTCTATTATAAAAGTGGCGTACCTCTTTTCTCTTCGTTCCCCAAAAATCAAAGTCAGATCCTCCTTTCTCAAATCAATTTCACATCTTCAAAGAGAGAGAGCCGATGCCAAATAATCACAATAAGGTGGCTATAACCATTTTTCCTCTTCCATTATTTGGTCCTCAGGAAGTCAAAAAAGAGGAGACACGCAAATACCTTAGTGGCAAAACCCATTCTAATTGAATCCATCTCGTTTCCCCAATTACAGAAAATGGCGAAAACAAACGACCCTTTTTGACCATCGAAACCATTATTCTTCCTTATCGAAGCTTTCCGTGCCTCCTACTAGCCGCTCGCGCAACCACCACACACTGTCCGCGACCGTCAGTCTTCCGCCATGCCTTGCCCCATCCGAATGCTCCACCTCTTTCGAGCGCGAACCATAGCTGCCTTCGTCATCAATTTTTGCACTGACATCTTCGATTTGAATTAACCATTTGGGATATGGTGCTGCTTGACCCTCTTCGATCGAAGCCCTACTCGACTGTTGCCCTAGCCATCACCGCACGGTCTTCCATGTCAATGTCGGCTTCCACCACGCCTCTACTGGGGGATGTCGAACAAGGATGACCCAGTTCCTGAGCCGATGCCTTCCAACGAGCCTAGCTTCAACCGACATCTATATACAAATTGCGTTAAGATTCAACTTGGGGGTAAGCGGACGTCAACCTGGCATATTTATACCTTGTTTCATGTTGACAGTAATTTGATTATAACCATAAAAAAAACGTGACCAATCGTCAAATCAGTGGCAACCACTGACGTTCCACCACCAGGCACGCTAACCGCATCGTGAAGGCCTGCATTGGTGAGTACTACTTCCATCATCTCTGCGTTACGCAAATCAACCGTTCGGATAAATGCCTAAAAGGCCGCTGTTTGGTCTAAAGAATATTGTTGGGTTCGGTTCTGAGCTTTGTTTGTCGCTGCTTTGCTCGTCTATATCCAATCTAGGGTGAGTTTTAATTTGACTTAAATTTTGATGCATGTCGCTTAAAACTTCGATTTGATTCGCTGTTATTTGTAGCTGAGTGTAGGCGTAACTAAATAAAGCGGCTTGAGCTCGCTAATCTTTGATGTCGAGAGTCGAGTTTGGAATGGAGTACGTACATTTCCAATATTTTATTCATATACATGTACACATATGTATATGTGTATGGATTTTTGGAAGTCTACTCATCGTTTGGCTATCGCACTCATCCTCGTATTTTCTATCAAAACTTTGCATTCATCGTCCAACCCCGAAAGGTGAGTTTTTCTCACTCACAGAGTAGTTGATTATTAAGTGAATTAAACACTTGAAATGTTGAATGGAATGTTAGGGTGCTTTAGATTTGGTTGCTTTGTGGTTATGCACGTGCGACACACACTGTATTTCATATGACATGTATGGATGTATGCTTGACATGCTATGTTATTTTCTCATCATGCAAGTTCCCCCTTTGATTAGCAAACATTTCGGGTTGAAATGATATATACCCGAACCCCATGCAGGTTGAAATGATACATACCCGGGATTCGAATATTTTTAAGAACGGATTGAAATGATAAATATCCGTACCACTTGACCATAGGTTAGAAAATTTTATATACAGACACCGTGGTCAATAAAATAAAGTATTTTAAAATATTTTATCAATTTCACAAGTAGAAATTTTAAATGGAATTTCTTATAGTATACAGACATCGGGTCAGACCGTGTATTTCAATTTGGAGAAATATCTGTTACATCACGAGATTTGCTAGAGATCCAGTCATCCATCTGTTATTACGCAGTTACCCACACTTCCGTCGGTATATTCATATATCAGTATGAATCTGTATTCATTCTTCTGCTATATCTATGTTTATTTCTATACTCTGATATTTTGTAAATTTAAAGATTTTGTAATATTGTATAAAAAAAATTCTTTCGCTGCGAGATATTCTATGTTCTGTGTCTGTAACTCTATGATGATTTGTATTTCAACTTCATAAACAATTACAATCTGTCGTTTTGAGCGTTCCGAGTTGGTTTAATTACCGATTTGGAGCGGGCAAAATGTCAGGTCATGACAGCTGGTATCAGAGCTTTGGTTACACAAAGCGTAGCTCATGTTGTTGAAACACTCGTTAGAGATGGAGTAGAAATACTCTAGAATGAGTGAAATCATCTTGGAATCATACCCGAGAGAGCGTATTTTGAAAATAAAAATACTTTAAATGATTTTAAAGGATTTTTGAAAGGATCTTCTGTATATGAAAATATTTTGGAATTTTAGCCTTGTTTTGAAAAAAATATCCTTGTTTTAAAATTCAATCCCTTTTGAACTCGTCCCTCTAGCTGAAAGCTCCTTTTAGGTTGGATCTCCCAAATACGAGTCTTGTATTAGTTCGGTCCATCTTAAAAATTGGTCGTTCCTAAATCTAGAATCTTCCTTAATACTTTTACCTTATCCTTGACGAATTCATTCGATTAGTTCGATCGTTCGTCAGCTCCTAGCTTATATTCCAATTTAGTTCGTATTGAATTAAACGAAAATTTAAAGAAACTTGAATAAGCTAATAATGCTTAAACATTTGATTTGGAAAATTTTAGTAAATAGAAAATCAAATGGAAACGGGTTATATGTAAATTTATAACATCGTATTAAGAAAAATTTCAATAATTTGTGCATTTATAAAATATATTGAAGTAATTATACGCAAATAAGACTCGTAAATTTAAAGTTGAAAGTAAAATGTCTTCTAAGATATAATAGTTTTGAATTTTTAAATCCCATTATAAGTTGAATTTTTAAATCCCATTTTGAAACTTGAGCAAGAAGACAAATTTAAATGAGACTTGGATATATAATAATAAATTTTGTGTGAATAAATAATTAAGATATGGATATTTTGTTGTAATTGAATATTTGAATTGGATCGCTTAAACTAAGTAATTTGGAAATCTTGTGTCGTATATTCTTTTAAGATAATAAGATAAGCTGCAATAATAAATTGAAATGAATTATATAACGAAGAACTAATAAATGAAATATTAAAGAGTTATATAAGCAAAACTAGTTGGATGAATTGAAATAAAAAATGGTTTTATGGAATTCAGATGGTTGCAGAAAACAAAATAACTTCTAGATAAAAGTAATATTAGCACCATAGTTTGAAACGTAAGAATTTTAGTCTAATTTACAGAAACATGGAAACGACATTTGATTTTGAGCAATGTGGCAAAAATAAGAATTTTTTTGATTTTAAACCAGTAAAATAAAATACGAATACTTATAAGGGAATTTATTGCCTTGTAAGGAAAGAAGAATCAATATAGTGGATTGTGTAAATAGCATATGAGGTTGAATGGGTTTTATGAACCTGCCAAAACAAATGCTAACCTGAGCCTTTTAAGTAAATTATGTCTGAACTAAAAAATGTTTTAAGGAGGCTATACAAATGAATTTAACATGGAATGAACCATTTTCCTAAGGTATAACTCATGGAAATATAGGCTGTAAGGTGCATAAATTAAAGGTAATTTGAAAATCTATAAGGGTCCATTCTAAGTGTTTGAAATAAAATTCTTAACTTGAGAAGTTGAAATAAATGATAATGGAAAAAGCTAACTTATAAGAATAAATATAGAATTTCAATATACATAACCAATGGGTTAATTTATGATTGTAAACCAAATTACTTCATCATGAATTTAGAAATACCGTGATACTCATTCAGAGAACATGAGTATATAAGTCTTTTTAATATCTTTTAATACACATCAGTTGTTGACAGTGGGATTCCAAGCTAGAGAGGAAAGTGTCTCAAGTCCACAAACATGTTAAGGATAAGGGGACATGTAAAGAATGAACTAAACCTGGTATATTTTGGAACTTAGGAGATGGAAAATAAATAACTGAATAACCTTGTTGCTAATCCAATCAGCATTGGTACTGCATTTACTCCAAGGATTGAAGTTTAAATTAACATTTATAGACCTGTATATGCACACCACCTCACCATATGGTCATAGGGATGGCTGTTGTAAGCAGCAGCCGCAAAACTGCCGCCGCCAACAACGCTGACTGCAGCAACTGCAGTACTCCAGCAGCAGTGGCTGCTGTAAAAAAATAAATAATAATAATAATTGTAGCAAGCTAAACAACTTAAAATGGAATTAAATCGAATGTGATTGAGAGAAACTTTAATGAATTGTTGGAGTAGTGATGTGAAGGAAGTAGTCTAAAACAAATAAATGGTTGGTAGGTTAAACGAATGTAAGAAACATATATATAAAACGAGAAGCGAATGCGAGGAAAGAAGTAAAGAAAGGAACTTGCAACATGGAATTCGAAAATTATATGGTTGTTAACGAATGCAACAAATATGGACTGAAATCGATATAAAATGAAAACTTGAAAGTAAGTAAATGACAAGTACGTACAATGAGAAAATTTCCAAACTAAATATACCTTTAACAGTTTGGAACCACTAACATTTTTGTTATGGATATTTTGCGTATTATTCGTGCTTTGTTTCCATCTATTTTTAAAACAAAATCCATAGTTGGAGGTAAACAAAGTTCATGTTAGCAAGATTAAGTTAGAGAAAATAAACGTCAAATGTTGATAGAAAATGAGACATGTGTTAATAGTATTATGCTCATGGTTTTGTTTCATTTTCATTATGCTAGGTAAAGTTATGGCATATAACACTTATTGTTGCTTTACCATATTTACATATGATTGTTTCTCATCTGTTGCTCAGTGATTAGTAGGTTGCAAAGGTGCACATCGCATGAGGAGCTCGCTTTTGCGCTAAAAATGCAAATAAAAATAAGCAAATACGCTTTAAATTACCGATTTGAAGTGGTCAAAAAGGCGGGACATTACAGTATGTGCTTGTTTTAACGAGATACTTCATATGTGAGTTTTATAATAATATTATATTCTAACTTGACCCCTATATATACCCCTCCAAAAGCAGTTAACCCTAATTTTTCATGCTGAGATTTTGTTTGTGTCAACATAGTTTAAGCCACCTCCAAGCTATATTGAACAGCCGATTTCCTCCTATTTTTTCCTCGTTTTTTCACCCAATCCTTCCAGTATTTTGAAGACTCCTCAACTAGAGTTTTGTCGATCTAATCAAGACGTAGCTATTGTTCAGTGGATATGGACATCTATGATGTAGGTTGGCCAAAATCACACTTCGAAAAGCCAGCTTTCGAGAGAAAATTGTAGGTTATTGGGGTAGTCGACTGGACATAGGTTTTGGGCGTGGATCGCCGGCGAAGTGGCGCATGCATTGGTAACCTTCGATCGAACTCCGGTTGAGGGACAGTGGTGGGGTGAGTTGAAGTTGGGAGGCAATGATGTCGAGTTTATTTTGAAGGGGAAAGCAACAGTTGTACGTGAATGTAGAGAAGCAAAGAGTGTCAGGCATGTTTGAGCAATGCAAAGAAACGATCCGGGCACGTTCTTTTTGGCAATCATGAATGTTCGGCCTTGTTTTGATTAGTGTGGTAACTTGTTGAAGAACAAAGCAGCAATATGTTCTGGAAGATGGAACAAAATCTGTCGACCGAAATATCCTTAGGTTTAATAGTAAATTAATTTGACAAAAATATATTTAAGGATACATTAGTTAATTAATTTATATTTACTAATGTGCGGTTCTGTACAGGCTATTGGGAAAGAAGACAACGTGAAAAGGAAACCAACTAAGATTGTAACAGCCCAACAGATTTTCGACCACGAAAATCGACACAAAAACACCATGTCGAAAATGTAAGCATCGAAAACACAGGAACTTTATTAGAAAGAAATTAGAGGGTGTGAAAAGAAAGAAATAGTAGAATAGAATAAGAAATGACACGATCTGAACATCCCCGGTCTCCGAAGAGAAGAGAAAGAACGGATTGCTTTGAGAACACGACAAATCAGAACACAAACAAAAGAACATTTCCTTGCTTATTACAACAATTACATCAGAGTACAAGAATATAACAGAATATGAATAATCTATACATCAGAAAAATATCAAAGATTTAAAATACATTACAAAGCAGCGGAAAATAATACAAAACACAACTGAAAGGAATATATGGATACAGAGCTTTCCAAATATAATTCCAGCTGTAAACCAGGATTTTGTGGATATAAATCTGCAAAAACCAAAACTACTAGCTGCCCATGTGGAAAATAGGGGCACCCAGAGTTTAGGTTAAAACAATAAACTCTAGGTTAGTCATGTGACTGGTGTGAGAACTAAAACAGTTATTTAAAACTTTACTTCAAAATCAAATATATAAAAGGACCACGTCGTATAACACGAAACGGGTTTCCTCCTAAGAATACCAATGTATATAACAAAACAACACAATGCTTTTTTGGAAACATGAAGCTATTATAAAACCCAGGTCCCATCACACAATGCAACGCAAGCTGGAGGGTAGGGTTTTCCTTTATAATAGCCAAACATGTTTGGTACATTAAAACAAATCATTTGATACTATTATAAGTGCATAGTGTATAAAACAACTTCAAATGTAAATGCATCAATCATAGACGACATAGGTACCATATATCATGTCGCCAATACTAGTTCTATAATTAAAACCACAAAATCACGTATGGAAGTTGGATTTCCATTTGTGAACCAAGGCAAGGGATCGTCCTTCCCGCTTCGAGACTCTCTAGCCCGAGCCTCGGGAACAGCCGCAACTGCACCTTGGATTGCCAGGGGCCAGTCCACACGAAGTGGATTAAAATGCCTAAACAATTCGTTTCCTCGCCCTATGTGGTGTAAAACTGGTCAGTATATCGACCAAACCATCCATCGGCACCGTAGTGGCCGATATAATTGAGGCGCCTCGCTATCCATCAACTACATAAGGAAAACGTCTGGGCTTGCAAAACCCTGACACCACTCCTAGCTAGAAAGAAACGCATGTCTTCCCTGATGTCCTCTCCCATTTCTGGTTCACATCGGGGTGTGAGGCTCGCGAATTAACACTACACACAAAGCAATGCTATATTAAAGCCGTGCTTTGATCATTAACCACAAGTGTAACACCCCGTGAATTCTATAACATTAAGCTTCACAAATTAAAGTGTAATTAATTCTAAATGAAAGAATTAAGGGAAATGAGTTACGCCATTGCGTTCGTCTCAGAATTCTGCTTGAGATAGAGTCCGAGTTTGCGTGAATCGGACTCCGTATGAAGGAGTTATGACCTTCAGAAGTTTCAGAATAAAATTTAAAATTCAAACAGCTCGGTTTCAAATTCAAAATTCGAAAAACAGGTTCAAACTGGGTTGGGCGGGAAAATTCCCGCCCAGGGACCAGGTCGACCATAGGGTCAACCATTGTGTCGACCTGGTCACCCCAGGTCGACCATAGTGTCGACCTGGGTGTCGACCTGCCAGTCGACCTACCTGGTCGACCTGGCTGGCTGGGTTTGGCTCGAATTTCTGTGGCTCGGTGTGTCATTAGGGCTAACATGTCACCTCTTGATTGGCTCTTTGAACTTTGTATGGTCTAGATTCCTCCTGTCTTCATCTGACATCTCAAAAAAATTTAAAAATCTATATATACACCCTAAGTCTCAACTAAAATTCACACAAAAAAATAAGATTGGAGTCGTCATACTGCCAAGAAGGAATTGAGCGTAGCCGTCAAGAGAGAGGAGCTTAGAGATGAATCAAATTAAGAAAAAGACTAAAGCTTAATCAAATTAATCAACGCAACATTAATCTACCCAAAGGAACGCACCTCAATTTCAGAATTCAGAATCCAGAATTCAAGATTCTGCATTCGTTGTAAGTATAGTGACCTTTCAGAATATGAATAAAACTGTGACGTGATTCGATGTAAATGAAAATAGAATTGTGTTATTGTACGGTAATGATATAAATTCTGTGTATTGTAATGATTCTGTTATGACTTGTGTATTGATATTTGTGGCCTAAATTGATTAATGCAAGCCTATTGGACAATTGTATATGAAAATAATGGCACCTGCAAGTTTGTGGCAAAAACTAGAATTTGATCCCTTTATGTTTATGTCGATAGCATGGACTGCATACATTCCCTAAGTCTAAGTTAAAGCTTATGTAAACATGTTCTAGGTTTGAGACCTTTTATGCCTACATGACCCAAAACCTATGAACACATTCTTATGTTTATTTGCAAGTATAATTGGATCTATGTTAAGTACCGTTTGGGTTACATAAACTATGCAAGTTTCATGTTGAAATAGGCTATATGATTAGTTGTTAAAAATTGGACATTTTGGTGATTATACGACATGCTAGTTTCGTCGTTGACATTATGCCAAGTTAAACATGTTTAAACCCAAGTTTGTATAAGCCTAAACTATACCATTTTATATGACACCTACTTAGTTATACTCTGATTTGAATGCAAGTTTACATGACCCATAATTTATGTTAGTTGAATCGCTAAATTTCAAGTTCATGCGCCACACACCTTTATGTATTGTGAAATATTACATGTTCTTGATTTCCCCTTTTTCTCACGTTTAAAAAGTTGGGCTGAATTGTGTCGAGCCCAACATTTGTTATAATGTTGCGAACGTACAAACGAGGGTAATAACGTTGGGTGTAAAACATGAAAAATATATGTTGGCATGGTTGGCACATGCCAACGACAATGACATTTAAATGGTATGAATTGTTATACCCAAGAATAAAGGACATGACATTTACATACAATTGAGAAGTGATAAAATATGTAAATTTAGAAAACACAGTATGCTTAACCCGAGGTTGGATTGAGTTGTGACGTAAACCTGCCCGGACCCGCCCGGCTGTCCAGTAGTCACAACAATACCTATCCAATGTGGGTGGTTAAGCATTGATCCCAATAGGGACCCGAGGTTAAACTGAGCTACGGTGTAAACCTGCCCGGAACCGACCGGTACATCCAGTAACCGTAGCAATATCTGTCTAATGTGCGTGGTCTGGTGCTTTAAGAGGTTAAGGACAGATGGTATGGTTAAGTCAACTAAAAACACTTAACCAAATTCAACATGTTAACAAGAATTGATGGGTGAGGTTAGGTAAATACAGACACTTAACCCCTTAACATGTTTGACTAGAAAACCCTAGTAACGAGGGACCCGTTTCAGCAGTAACCCAAGTTAGGTATCATGGTACCCTGAAACTAGGCAGGGTGGAGCACGATTACCGGGCTGATTATAAGCGGTCAAAACGACGGCGGTGGGTGCACAGTGTAGGTTCTAACGGGGTGCGGGCGTGCACACACTCCGGAGCAGACAAACAGGGCACTGGGGCACCAGTAGTATAACCTATGTATTCTAAGGTTTGTGTCGGGGCCGCCACCATAGGTCTTGATACACCCCATGGTGGGACCAGCATAGGTATCTACAGTTCTTGGGGGTCGTATGGCACATATGTTTATGCGAGTAGGAGTCGATCTTTAGAAATGGAATCACTTCACCCTCAGTATAGGGTGCATCTTTAGAAAATGGGGATCACTACACCCTCAGCATGGGGTGCTAGTTAGAATAAGTTCAAGTAGGTGCAGAGATATAGTGTGGGTGCAATAGTACATTCGATTCTAAACTACACTTCCTTAGCGTGTGATACTTTACTGTTTTCAGTTTATATCTATCATGCCCTTTTTCCTATTCACATACTGAAGAGTTACTAGATTTACTCAGGCTTTATGTCTGAACCTATTTTCTTTTCGTCTTCTTTTCTTTCGTTCCCCCCAGGTCCTCAGGGAGGAAACAACCCAGCTTAGTCAGACTCTTTGCAAGCTTCAAGACTGTAGATGTATGGTTTGGATCTCTTTTGCTCGGACTATGGCTTTGGATATCACTATGGGGATTTTTGTTACTTTATTTATGTTTTATGCTTCTTTAATAAGCAAGACAGTATTGAGGTTGTAATGTTGGAAGTATTTTTGAGACAATTATGGAAGTGTTTTGTTTGAACACGTATTAATGAAATAAAAGTCTGTTTTGTTTCCGTTGTTTAAAATATGTGTATTTATATCTGTCTTGTGTTTACCTGTGACTTTTACTTATAAACCTCCACCAAAGTTAAGGCATTCCCTTTGTGAGTGACCTTAACGGAGGTGGGGTGTTTCACTTGGTATCAGAGCATAGGTTTACCAGATAAGATAAAAGTTTTTGAAATTGTTTTCAAAAGAAAGTTTAAAGAAGCATTTTTCATGAAAAAAATGTTATTTTTTATAAAAAAAAGGCATAATCCCCCAAAGCCATGTGCACTATCTCTCTCTATCCTTCGTTTTGAATCTTTCCTTTCTGTTTCAGCATGTCTGGGGACCTTACTCCCCAGCTACAGATGCTTTTACTCCTCCTCCTCCTCTACGTGAACTAGCAAACGGAAGAATCGCCGAACAAGAAGACGGATAATAGTCAAGGAGGAAAGGACCACAACAATAATAACAAGACACGTGAGAAAAGGAAATGTTATTTCTGTGGCATTGTTGGACATGTGGTGAACGACTACAGAAAGAAGAAGAGGAAGATGAGTGCTACTTGCTTCCATTGCGGTGAGGCTGGACACATGGCTAAGGACTGCCCTAAGAAGCAAGGGCAAAGCCCGCAAGCAGGACCTTCCGAGGGTACCTCTTTAACTTCTTCTCCTAGATGCTTTATTTTATCCTGCTTATCTTCTCAATCCTATCTTGAGAATCTTAGGTAGAAATATTTCTGTAGAAAGCTTAGTCTATCTTTATGATCATCCAGTTCACACACTTTTTGACTCTGGCGCATCACACTCCTTTATTTCATCTGCCTTAGTAGAATCTCTGCATCTAGACACTAGTATGGTAGAGGATCCCTTGGTAGTTTCAAATCCAATTGGGGGCTCCGCTTACTTGTCAATGGTTTGTTTGGGTTTGAAAATCTCTATTCTCAGCGTTGAGTTTAGTTGTAATGCCTTTGTTTTGGGCATCTCGGGATATGGTTTGATCTTAGGCAGGGACTGGTTATCCAGTAATGGTGCCATTCTTGATTGTGAGAAAAGAGTAGTTAGACTCTTGACTCGGCTTGGTAACACTCTAGAAATTTCTTGTAATCCCTTGAATGCTGTTATGCTTAGTTATCTAGAGTCGCTTGATGCTCCGGATGAGAATTTGCAGTCAGTTAGAGTAGTCTGGGAATATCCAGATGTCTTTGAGGAGGTGAAGGGCTTACCTCCGAGGCGGGAAATAGACTTCCGCATATATCTTGTTGATAATTCAAAGCCTATAGCTTTACCTGTCAGAAACATGGCTCCAAAGGAGAGAAAGGAGCTCAGTAAGCAGGTTAAAGAACTTCTCGAAAAGGGGTTCATTTGATGGAGCGTTTCGGAATGGGATACTCCAGTGGTGTTCGCAACCAAAGCAGACGGTTCGCTTCGCCTTTGCGTCGACTATAGGGAGTTAAACAAATTGACCAAGAAAAATAGGCACCCTCTTCCCCGAATCGACGATTTGTTTGATCAGCTTGTAGGTGCGTCGGTCTTCTCCCAACTAGATCTGGCAACTGGGTTCCATCAGCTAAGAGTAGCTGAAGACAGCATTGATAAAACGGCGTTCAGAACCCCAGACGGTTTCTTCGAGTGGCTTGTCATGCCTTTCGGCTTGACAATCGCAACTGCTTATTTCGTAGACCTAATGAGTAGGGTATTCAGAGAATTCCTCAATAAATTCGTGGTGGTCTTCGTAGATGATATCTTGATCTTCTCAAAGAATGAGGAAGAACATGCTCAGCATCTGAAAGAAATCATGGAAACTCTTCGAGTTCATCAGCTAAAAGCCAAATTCTCCAAGTGCCACTTTTGGAGAGAAGAAGTAAGATTTCTTGGGCATATAGTGTCCAAAGAAGGGATGGCGGTGGACCCCGCGAAAGTAGTGGCAGTGCAAGATTGGAAGACACCAAGAAATGCAACCGAAGTCCGAAGCTTTCTTGGGCTAGTAGGTTTTTACCGAAAGTTCATTAGGGATTTCGCGAAAATCTCGGCTCCACTCACAAGGCTAACAAAGAAGAATTTAGCATTTGCTTGGGATTTGGACTGTGACATTGCCTTCCAACGCCTAAAAAGAGCTCTTACAACAGCTCCAGTTCTAACTCTGCCTGATGGAAGAAAAATGTTCACAGTATACACAGATGCATGTGGAACGGGACTAGGCGCTATTCTAATGCAAGAAGTAAGGGTAGTAGCTTATGGTGGAAGACAATTGAAAGTTCATGAAAAGAACTACCCAACCCACGATCTTGAGTTGGCCGCCATCGTCTTTGCACTTAAGTCTTGGCGCCATTATCTCCTAGGTGAGAAGTTTGAATTATACACTGACCATAAATCATTGAAATACCTCTTCTCGCAGAAGGATCTTAACTTGAGGCAGCAAAGGTGGATGGAGTTTCTTTCCTCGTATGATTTTGAAATTTCCTGTACTCCCGGCAAAGGCAATGTAGTAGCAGACGCGTTGAGCCGAAAGAAACTGACTTTAAGCCCTCTCTTTGTGGAAAGGCAAAGCTTGGAGTATATAGCCAGTTTTAACTTTAGGCCCTCCTCGGATTTTGTACCGGGTTTGTTAGCATCTCTCGAAGTACGCCCTACTCTCTTGGACTCAATAGGGGCTGCACAACGTGAAGACCCTCAGCTTGTTGAAGTGATTGATAAACTTATTAGGGGTGAGACTTCTAGTCACCTCAATAGATACACCATCGATGATAAGGGTTGGCTAAGGCGAGATGGGAGACTATGCGTCCCACAAACAAGGGAGTTGACAAAGAAGGTTCTCGAGGAAGCGCATCATTCCAAGATGACTATACACCCTGGCAGTGATAAGATGTACAAGGATATAAAAAGAACATTCTTTTGGAGCGGCATGAAGCAGGACGTGGCAGATTTCGTTTCTAAGTGCATGACCTGCCAACAGGTCAAGGCGGAACAGAAGAATCCTGGAGGACTACTTCATCCTTTAGAAGTCCCATAGTGGAGGTGGGATAGCATTTCAATGGACTTCGTTGATGGGCTGCCTAGGTCGAGAAGAGGCAATACTAGCATTTGGGTAATAGTGGATAGGCTTACTAAAAGCGCCCACTTTATACCCGTTAAAAGTAGAAGGACTGCCTCATCTCTAGCATCTCTTTATCTCAAGGAAATAGTTCGACTCCATGGGATACCCTCCAGCATTGTTAGTGACCGAGACCCTATCTTCACAAGCAAGTTTTGGCGGAGTCTGCAAGAAGCTGTAGGCACACAGTTATGTTTGAGCGTGGCCTATCACCCCCAAACAGATGGACAGACGGAAAGGGTGAATAGAGTTTTAGAGGATCTTCTGAGACTTTGCGTTCTTGACTTTGGAGGGACATGGGAGGATCACCTTCCTTTAGTGGAATTTTCCTACAACAACAGCTACCAAGCTACCATCGGTATGGCGCCCTTCGAAGCCTTGTATGGAAGACCGTGCAAATCACCAACTTGTTGGTGGGAGTCTACAGATAAACTTATACTTGGGCTAGACATGATTCGAGAGACTTCAGAGAAAGTGGACTTGATACAGAGAAGGATGAAGACATCCCAAGACAGACAAAAATCCTACGCCGACAAAAGAAGGACCGACCTTGAGTTTGAGGTTGGGGACAGGGTTTTCCTTAAGGTATATCCTTTAAGGAATGTAGTTCGCTTTAGATCCACAGGAAAGTTAGCACCAAGATTTGTAGGGCCGTTTCCTATCATCGAGAAGGTTGGGAAGATGGCCTATAGATTAGAGCTACCCGAGAGACTGGCCGGAGTTCACAATGTCTTTCATGTTTATTACCTCCGGAAGTGTTTCCATGAATCTACGGAAGTGGTGGAACCTAGCATTCTAGAAGAAGCCGAAGTGGAACGTGAAGCAACTGTGAGGAGAGTTCCAACCCGCATCTTAGGAACTGAAGTGAAAAAGCTACGCAACCGCGAAGTCAAACTCGTTAAAGTTCAGTGGAGCGACGCCGAGGAAGACGCGACTTGGGAAACTGAGGACAGAATACGTGCTGCCTACCATTTTCTTTTTGAGGGTACATCTTTGATCTCTCTTTTTCCTTAAGTTATGCTTTATCTATCTTTTTAGGTATATCTCCTCGGTCCTTTTCCTAACTCCTTAGGTAGAAAACAAATGGATGCAAACATGTATTTGAAAACATGTTATGGATGATGGCTGCAAATGGTTGCTAGTGATTGCTAGTGGTTGCTCGTGGATGCATATACACACACACCCTAGGTTTTAGATCGGCTCAGTCACTTCATATTGCATATGCATATGTGTATTCTCATTGGTATATGGTTGAAACTTGATATGCTGTCATATGGTTGTCACATTTGTATGAATAGTTGTGCACTCATGTAGAATTATGAGTAGGAAAAATTTGCATACATAATGGATTCATGACACTTACATGATTCGCATTAAGGAGGTCAACTGAATCAGTAGACCGCCTGATTTCTGCATTAGATAAGGACATGTACACACACTATGCATATAATCATGAAGCATTAGAAGTCTTTTAAGGACAGTGGACGCCTGTGTTTGTTGGTTGAGTAGATGGACGATTGGATGGTAGGATATACATTCTTCCTAACTTGAAGATTTCGGGGACGAAATCCTTTTAGGGGGGGGGGAGATTGCAACACCCCGTGAATTCTATAACATTAAGCTTCACAAATTAAAGTGTAATTAATTCTAAATGAAAGAATTAAGGGAAATGGGTTACGCCATTGCGTTCATCTCGGAATTTTGCTTGAGATAGAGTCCGAGTTTGCGTGAATCGGACTACGTATGAAGGAGTTATGACCTTTGGAAGTTTCAGAATAAAATTTAAAATTCAAACAGCTCGGTTTCAAATTCAAAATTCGAAAAACAGGTTCAAAGTGGGCTGGGCGGGTAAATTCCCGCCCAGGGACCAGGTCGACCATAGGGTCGACCATGGTGTCGACCTGGTCACCCTAGGTCGACCATAGTGTCGACCTGGGTGTCGACCTGCCAGTCGACCTACCTGGTCGACCTGGCTAGCTGGGTCTGGCTCGAATTTCTGTGACTCGGTGTGTCATTAGGGCTGACATGTCACCTCTTGATTGGCTCTTTGAACTTTGTATGGTCTAGATTCCTCCTGTCTTCATCTGACGGCTCAAAACAATTTAAAAATCTATATATACACCCTAAGTCTCAACTAAAATTCACACAAAAAAATAAGATTGGAGTCGTCATGCTGCCAGGAAGGAATTGAGCGTAGCCGTCAAGAGAGATGAGCTTAGAGACGAATCAAATTTAGAAGAAGACTAAAGCTTAATCAAATTAATCAATGCAACGTTAATCTACCCAAAGGAACGCACCTCAATTTCATAATTCAGAATCCAGAATTCAAGATTCTGCATTCATTGTAAGTATAGTGACCTTTCAGAATATGAATAAAACTGTGACGTGATTCGATGTAAATGATAATAGAATTGTGTTACTGTACGATAATGATATAAATTCTGTGTATTGTAATGATTCTGTTATGACTTGTGTATTGATATTTGTGGCCTAAATTGATTAATGCAAGCCTATTGGACAATTGTATATGAAAATAATGGCACCTGCAAGTTTGTGGCAAAAACTAGAATTTGATCCCTTTATGTTTATGTCGATAGCATGGACTGCATACATTCCCTAAGTCTAAGTTAAAGCTTATGTAAACATGTTCTAGGTTTGAGACCTTTTATGCCTACATGACCCAAAACCTATGAACACATTCTCATGTTTATTTGCAAGTATAATTGGATCTATGTTAAGTACCGTTTGGGTTACATAAACTATGCAAGTTTCATGTTGAAATAGGCTATATGATTAGTTGTTAAAAATTGGACATTTTGGTGATTATACGACATGTTAGTTTCGTCGTTGACATTATGCCAAGTTAAACATGTTTAAACCCAAGTTTGTATAAGCCTAATGTGAGTGGTCTGGTGCTTTAAGAGGTTAAGGACAGATGGTAGGGTTAAGTCAACTAAAAACACTTAACCAAATTCAACATGGTAACAAGAATTGATGGGTGAGGTTAGGTAAATACAGACACTTAACCCCTTAACATGTTTGACTAGAAAACCCTAGTAATGAGGGACCCGTTTCAACAGTAACCCAAGTTAGGTATCATGGTAACCTGAAACTAGGCAGGGTGGGGCACGATTACTGGGCTGATTGTAAGCGGTCAAAACGACGGCGGTGGGTGCACAGTGTAGGTTCTAACGTGGTGCGGGCGTGCACACACTCCGGAGTAGACAAACAGGGCACTGGGGCACTAGTAGTATAACCTATGTATTCTAAGGTTTGTGTCGGGGCCGCCACCATGGGTCTTGATACACCCCATGGTGGGACCAGCATAGGTATCTACAGTTCTTGGGGGCCGTATGACACATATGTTTATGCGAGTAGGAGTCGATCTTTAGAAACAGAATCACTTCACCCTCAGTATAGGGTGCATCTTTAGAAAATGGGGATCACTACACCCTCAGCATGGGGTGCCAGTTAGAATAAGTTCAAGTAGGTGCAAAGATATAGTGTGGGTGCGATAGTACATTCGATTCTAAACTACACTTCCTTAGCTTGTGATACTTTATTGTTTTCAGATTATATCTATCATGCCCTTTTTCCTATTCACATACTGAAGAGTTACTAGATTTACTCAGGCTTTATGTCTGACCCTATTTTCTTTTCGTCTTCTTTTCTTTCGTTCCCCCCAGGTCCTCAAGGAGGAAACAACCCAGCTTAGTCAGACTCTTTGCAAGCTTAAAGACCGTAGATGTATGGTTTGGATCTCTTTTGCTCGGACTATGGCTTTGGATATCGCTCTGGGGATTTTTGTTACTTTATTTATGTTTTATGCTTCTTTAATAAGCAAGACAGTATTGAGGTTGTAATGTTGGAAGTATTTTTGAGACAATTATGGAAGTGTTTTGTTTGAACACGTATTGATGAAATAAAAGTCTGTTTGGTTTCCGCTGTTTAAAATATGTGTATTTATATCTGTCTTGTGTTTACCTGTGACTTTGACTTATAAACCTCCACCAAAGTTATGGCATTCCCTTTGTGAGTGATCTTAACGGAGGTGGGGTGTTTCAACAAGACTCTTCTTTTCAACAGAAGCCTTGATCATTTGCATCTCAGCATGCCACACAGGCAATTCACGCTATGCAATCGACGTCTATCAATCACACAGAACGAAATCCGATGTCAGACACACATCCATTTACAAGTTCGTTCTGGGTCTGAATGAAATCGGACGCACCTTATTCCTCATCCCATATGTCCAATACAGGAGAGAGGTCCTCGCAAATACGGTCAATCTCCAAGTACGTCTGGATGATCACCACTTATTACCTCGTCTTGGGTGTACAACCCAATCAAGACATCAGTAATCATCCAAACGATGTGAAGAACTCCGGTCTTCAACCACCGTCTTTATTGTCGACTTATCGTCGAATCAGTTATTCAGAATGAGTATAAACCCGGCCTTTCCGAATAACTCGCGTATATAATAAACAAGTGTTATAAAAACACAACATACGCCTAATTCCAATTTTGAATATTCTTTTATTTAAATATTCATATCCCATGGGAAAGGTTCCCATTAATTTTATCAAAGATAAATTCTTTAAGTTTATTCTTAAATCTTCCATTGGATTTCATCAAACCAAATTATTGTTTACCCAAACTAGTCGGGATTATCGCACCTTACCGAAGTAATCATTTGTTATATTTCCCAATCCCAGCCTATTCATCCCATGAAGCAAAACTGGTAATACTCCATATCTAACACCACGGTGTTATCGATAAATTTAATTACCATTTCACATTCAAATCTAATTAAAGATTTAACTATCGCTAGGAGCAAAACTAGTGATACTCCATTCTCGATCATTTCCCAAATTTGATAATTTAAATTATCAATTCACGTTTCAATCTAATTAAAGATTCATTAAAACTCTAATTCAGTTTTAATCTCTAAAAATCAGAAAAGTCATTACTTATTGATTTTTGTTCAAAGTCCAGAAATTAATCTTATCTTTAACTGGATTAATGAACTAATGTCATTTAAAACATAGTTCATGATTATTATCCCGGGGAGGGGAGGAAGAAGGCAGCGGTGGTGCTGGGGTCCCCAGCGACAGGCGCAGAGGCGGCGTTGCTCCGCCTACGGCGATGGCTGGATGAAGAGGCAACGCGATTTAGGTCATCGCGGTTTTTTTTCTTTTTATTTTTTTATTTTCTGATTTGGTCAACAGGGGGAAAGAGAGAAAGGGATGGGGGTTATATAACATTTATTTATGGGTCCGTTTGATACAGGTCCTCGTAAAGTTTCAAAATTAGGCTCACATCCGGTCCAACTTTTCATGCAAATTAGGTCCCTATTTTTTTGAAAATTAATTAAAAAAATATAAAAAAAATCACGAAAATTCATTATTAAATAAAACATGTACGCGCCGAAAAATTCATGTGTTAAAACAATAAAAAACCACGTCAAAACCCAAAATAACACAAAATCAGCGAAACAATAGGTTTTTCCATCAAAAGATGCACATATTCGTACATAGTTGCATACATTCATGCTTATATTTCAGTGTTGCGCCAAACTGCAGTATAAATGCATACACGTATGTAGTTAAACACCAATATATGCATCGTTTTATGCATATATTCAAATTTGGCCTCTTTTTTCAATCATTCGCACTTTTCAAGAATTGTTGCACACATTTATGCTATTGTACAGAATACATGCATACATTCATGCGCATATTCAGAAGCCTTCACCTCCTTTGAATTTGTTGCACACATGCAGGCATATATGTAGAATAGTTGCATTCATGTGTGCAACTACTCATAACACGTGAATCTCACTTAACTTTGTATGCATACATGTATGTAGTTATTTGGTAATAGTTGCATACATGTATGCGTATATTGGTCCAGATTTTCAACATAAATACATGCATGTATCTATGCTACTATTGGCAATAGTTGCACAGAAGTATGCAACTTTTTTTTTTTGGTGAATGCTTCTGGGAATATTTCCTATTTTTTGATTTTTTTTTATTGGCTGGCGCATTTTTTTCTGGTCAGAAAGGGTAAAAGGCGAAGGGGGATGGACCAAAAGGCGAAAGGGAGAAAAAAATAGGGCGGCAGCTGAAAATAGGGACCGAAAATGCAACCAAACTTTGGGGAGGATGTGCGCTGTATTTTGAACTGTTTAGGGATGTGAGCCTAATTTTCACTTTATTTTATTTATTTTAGTTTTCTCTAAAAAGCAACTTTTTATTCGAACTCCAAATCGAACCCAATGACTGTCGCCCCTAGCTAATTACCCCCATTCCGAACATAATGGGATATGTTTCGTAATCCAATTCAACTGTTTCGATCAGTTTCCATTAAAATTAAAATATAAATCAATATATTTTAAATTCAAACGCACATTTTAAATTATTGGAGCCACATACGGACTCCAAAAATTCCCGAAAAATATATCTAGCTATGTTTTGATGATACGGTCCTAACAAAACTAATTTCGTCGAGTTTGGAGACCGTTTGAAAAACGATCATTTTCCAGTCGATTAAATTCAAACCGAATTGACCAAACATGTTTAAATTCACCATGCTCACATATTCATTCCAAAAATTATGAAAATTGGAATCTAGCAATAATTTGACATTCCGGATCCAACAAAAGTAGCCTCGTCGAAAATGGAGGTCCATTGCAAAATCGTTGTTCTTTTTTTTACGGGCTATATTTCCATAGCGACTATTCTGAATATTCAACTGGCCATAACTTTTTATTCCCGGTATGAAATTTCAGTTTTTCAGATCCATTAGAAAGATATTTTCAAACAGATTCAAATATTTCTAGTTTTTCCAAAATCCGGTTTATTTTGAATCTTGTACATTCAATTGAAATTTGAAATCGAATTTTCAAACTACCGCGCCATTTCCAATTCCTTTTATAATTAAAATAAATATTTATGTTCTAATTTTGATTTAAATAAATTTATACGTTCTAATTCTATTCAAAATAAATTTCTAGTCGTTATTATTTAAAATAAATCATTTTAAATATTCAAAATTCATTAAAATTTCCAAAATAACAATTTTAAATTGGTTCTGATTTTCCGGTTGTTACAATCTCCCCACTTAAAATCTTTTCGTCCTCGAAAAGGAACGGAGCTGAAAGTTGTTTAACTAATCAACTTAACTTTTAGTTTGGCTTTCATTCTTCAACTTTTCAGTTACTAAGAATTTTCCAATTCTTCAAAAATTTGGCTAACACCCTAAATTTTTGAAAATTGTCGGCATAATCTCCTTTCTACGGGGAGATATTTAAAACCTCAACTAGCCACGTAGGGCACACACCATCCAAAAAGAAAAAGAAAAAGCCAAGCGGCTAGCCAATCGGCTCATAAATTCACCAAAACCCTATAAATTTGTAAACATGTACCTATTTGTCGGGCATACAATTTTATTCCTCTTCTCTAGCCTCCTTAATATGACCTGTTCAATACACATGTATATACATGTATGCAATTTCTAAAAATTTCCAATTCAGTTCAACATTTGACACAATTTGGCTTAATGGCTCAAAATTTTAATTAATTAGACCAATAATCAAACAACTCAACCAGCAATCAATTAGTTTATTATCTTTTCAAATTCATAATTTTTACATATATAAAAAAAATCCATTTTTGATGCCAAATCACCACAATAGACCCTATCTAGTTTTGGTTCTCACACCAGTCAATTGGAAATATATAGATATCCCACTTTCGAAACTCGAACATAAATGCTGATGATTCTATAGCGATCATCAGAACCATCTCCCGGCGGCTAGAGTGTGATTCTATATTTATCCAGTATATTAAAATTTCGAATATACGTTCATGATATGTATATGCAAAATCTCATATACTCGATTGTCCAAAATAAAATAAAATAATATACTCAAGTACGTATAATTAGATTAAACTTTCAAAACAAAATTGGTTTTCATTTTTATTTTAAAAAATAACTCTCTTCCGACTCATTCTAGGATGCTACTGATTCTATCTCTAACGAGTCATTATCACTGGATATTACTAATCCAATCTCTGATTAATTCTTTCATTCGGTTCTAATATGCCTTGTTCTCGAGCTCTGTAAAACCAAAGCTCTGATACCAACTGACACGACCCGAACTTCACCAGTCTCCGAATAGAAGAGAAAGAACAGATTGATTTGAGAACACGACAAATCATAACACAAACAGAAGAACATTTCATCGCTTATTACAACAATTACATCAGAGTACAAGAATATAATAGAGTATGAATAATCTATACATCAGAAAAATATCAGAGATTTAAAATACATTACATGTAACGACCCGCATTCTACGCATCGAAGGATCGTAGAATATTTATTTCTTTCACATACGGAGTCGTATGGTCATGTAACTTTGGGAGACGACTGTTGGGGTCATTTCCCATGTTCATGATTTTTGCCGATTTTTAAATGACCATTTTGCCCCTAGCTGATCTTGTTTAGTCCATAACTTTTGATTGGTAAGGAGTTTTGACCTGAAACCACTTCCATTAGATTCGGATGATGGTTTACCTCTATGTATAGTGGTCTCATTAGCCAAACGGACTCACCGTTTGGGAGATATGGCTAAAACAAGGTTTAGAAGGTGAAAAACAGCTTAACCGGGTCTATTTAGGGTGATTAGCAAGAGGGCCCATAACCCATTTCGGGATTAGGGTTATGGGGAGGCTGAGAACAGTAGGAAAACAAATTTTATTTCATTTTTCAGCTGCCTAAAACATTTCTCTAACCCTAGCCATAGCCTCCACCTTCTAACTTCGTCCCAAATCGCTTCTAATCGCTTCCTAGTTGAAGATTATGCCAAGCTACATCAAATCAAGGCAAATTAGCATCAAATTGGGAATAGAGCTGCTGTGTTGCATAGAGATTCAACCCAAATCAGATAATATTTCAGACCTATAGTTTGTTTATGGCCAAGGTGAGTGATTTGCATTGTTTTTCACTAATTACGGCTAATTCTGGAAAAATTTGTAAAATTCTAAAATATTATTTTATGGCTCTGATAAAAATTTGAGTTAATTTCGACTAAATTTGCTAATCCTATTGTTAAAACAAGCTTAAGGGGATTAAGGGGAAACATGAGTTTTTGGGGTATGTTTGATCTTAAATGACCTATATGCTTGGTGTTTTGACCTTGTTGATTTACCCTATATGTTACTACCACTGTTTGGATAGTTGTATGATTGATTAGTAAAGTTAGAATGGTTGAAAATGCCGTCGTATGGCGAGAATGGACGATATAAGCTTGCTGGAAAAACTGCAGGGATCCGGACCGGATCGGATGTGGGAAAGGGGTTCGGATCGGATAGGATCGGTCGAACCGAACCGACACTAGAGACATGGAATCCGAACCGAATCGGGGTCCAGGTAGAAGAAGAGTATGGCAACAAAGGAAGGCCACTAGCTTGGAGTTGGAGTTGGAGTGAAGATCTGAACTGAACCGAGATCAATGAGCACCGAACCGAACAGGGGACGTTGGACTGGAATGAGGTGAAGTACAAGAGCCGAACCAAGAGATACGAACTGAACCCAGGTAGAAGACATCCGAACCGAACCAAGCCAGAAGGGGAGCACCGAACCAAACTGCACCTAGGAGCATACTAGGAAGCATTGGACCGAACCAAGCCAGAAGGAGAGCATCGAACCGAACCGCACCCAAGAGCATACTAGGAAGCATTGGACCGAACCAAACCGATGATGACTAGAGCACTATGCATATTCGAACCGAATCGGACGTGTGCTATTACTACTACACGACGACTTTTCTGAAGACTAATTCGAATTCGACCAAAATCCGAGATGCAAAGGAAGTCCAGATGGGAGGTTATTACTCAGGATCCAAATGGGAACCAATGAGTTAACTTCATGAGTTGGGCTTTGCTGCGGGACGTGTGCTAAGGGGTTATCGATGTCTATAACTTTGGATCACTATGGAGTATGGGGTATGTGGACGGATTCAGGGCCACAGTGGCCTAGGTAGGTGGTAGCAATAGTTATACAAGTCGGACTCCGTCACTACCTCAATGGGTCTAGTGATCAAAATAGTGGATATCGTATGCTTTAAGCACTGAGTGAGAGATGTGAGGATGGTTTCTATGCTTGATTGTTTGACATCACTATGACATGCACACTCTACCCCCGTATCTTTACACCATATGTTAGTGTCACCTTAGAGTATTGTACGTCTTGTTGTGCTAACTCTTTGGTTGCAGGTCCAGGTTCAGGTATGGTTTGGTATACCTGTTATTGTTCTGTTTTGCTGCTTATCGCTCATACCATACTTTCGTCTGACCCAGAGTTTTATGTCTCTTCTTATTACTCTGGGTGCTCTTAAACAGGCAGAGTAGAGACATGTTAGGTGATTATGCACGAGTAGCTGTACCGGAGACAAGCAGGAGGCTTCCACGTATGATATATATAAATATTCTTCCTATGTCACTGCTGGTCACTACTTTGGGCATTAGTAGTGTACCTTTCTTATTTTTGTTTTAGAGGCAGTTTGAAAAGTTGTAATAATGATGATGTGGAACATAAGTTGTATTTTGAATTCTCCGCTGCTATCATGGTTTAGTTTTCAGCTTATGCGCTGTCTCGCCTGTTTTATGTCAAGTATGTCATTATTATATTTTATTCCATGCACTGTGAGACATTCTACAGGTTCCTTGCTAGTTCAAATTCCCTTCTTTCCTTTCTTTGGCGACCGTCCCATGCTGGTTGGACATCGGCACAACGCACTTTCATTGGAAATGTCGGCTGGTGCGGGCCAGGCCGTCACATTACATAGCAGCGGAAAATAATACAAAACACAACTGAAAGGAATATACAGATATAGAGCTTTCTGAATATCATTCCAGCTGTAAACCAGGATCCTGTGGATATATATCTGCAAAAACCAAAACTACTAGCTGCCCATGTGGAAAAGAGGGGAAGCAGAGTTTATGTTTAAACAATAAACTCCACGTCAGTCATGTGACTTGTGTGAGAACTAAAACAGTTATTTAAAACTTTACTTCAAAATCATATATATAAAGGGACCATGCCGTATAACACAGAATGGGTTTCCTCCCAAGAATACCAGTGCATATAACAAAATAGCGCAATGTTTTTTGAAAAAATGAAGCTATTATAAGACCCAGATCCCACCACACAATGCAATGCAAGCCGGAGGATAGGATTTCCCTTATAATAGCCAAACATGCTAGGTACATTAAAACAAATCAGTTGATACTATTATAAGTGCGTAGTGTACAAAACAACTTCAAATATAAATGTATCAATCATAGACGGCATAGGTACTATATATCATGTCGCCAATACTAGTTCCACAATTAAAACCGCAAAATCACGTATTGGAAGTTGTATTTCCATCTGTGAACCAAGGCAAGGGATCGTCCTTCCCGCTTCGAGACTCTCTAGCCCGAGCCTTAGAAACAGCCGCAACTGCACCTTGGATCGTCAGGGCCAGTCCTCCGTGTGATTAAAATGCCTGAACAATGCGTTTCCCCGCCCTATGGGGAGTAAAAATGGTCAGTATATCGACCAAACCATCCATCGGCATCGTAGTGACTGATGTAACCGAGAGGCCTCGCTATCCACCATCCACATAAGTAAAACGTCTTGGCTTGCAAAACCCTGACACCACTCCTAGCTAGAAAGAAACACATGTCCTCCCTGTTGTCCTCTCCCGTTTCAGGTTCACACCGGGCTGTGAGGCTCGCGAATTAACACTATACACAAAGCTATGCTATATTAAAGTCGTGCTTTAATCATCTTCCACAAGACTCTGCATGCCACACATGCAATTCGCGCTATGCGACCGATGTCTATCAATCACACAAAATGAAATACGATGTCAGACACGTCCATTTACAAATTCGTTCTATGTTTGAACAAAACCGGAGGTACCTTATTCCTCATCCCATATGTCCAATACAGGAGAGAGGTCCTCGCATATCCGGTCGATCTCCAAGTACGTATGAACGATCACCAATTATTACCTCATCTTGGGTGTATAGCCCAATCAAGACATCAGTAATCATCCAAACGATGTGAAGAACTCCGGTCTTCAACCACCATCTTCATCATCGACTTATCATCGAATCAGTTATTCAGAATGGGTATAAACCCAGCCTTTCGCGTATATAATAAACAAGTGTTATAAAAACACAACATACGCCTCATTCCAATTCTGAATATTCTTTTATTTAAATATTCATATCCCTTGGGAAAGGTTCCCATTAATTTTATCAAAGATAATTTCTTTAAATTTATTCTTTAATCTTTCATTGGATTTTAGTTCAAACCAAATTATGGTTTATCCAAACTGTTCGGGATTAGCGCACCTTACCGAAGTAATCATTTGTTATATTTCCCAATCCCAGCCTATTCATCCCATGAAGCAAAACTGGTAATACTCCATATCTAACCCACATTGTTATCGGTAAATTTAATTACCATTTCATGTACAAATCTAATTAAAGATTTAACTATCGCTAGGAGCAAAACTGGTGATACTCCATTCTCGATCATTTCCCAAATTTGATAATTTAAATTATCAATTCACATTTCAATCTAATTAAAGATTCATTAAAACTCTAATTCAGTATTAATCTCCAAAAATCATTACTTAATGATTTTTTTTTCAAAGTTAAGAAATTAACCTTATCTTTAACTAGGTTAAAGAACTAATGTCATTTAAAATATAGTTCACGATAAACCCGAAATCCCATTCCATTAACAATGAATCTTCACGGAAAACAGATCAATATATATAATCGATATAAACTTCCATATCCAACCGATAATATAAATGGAATAACGGAAAAGCCTTTTAAATTCCATATATAGTAACAGTCTTCCTCCACAGAAGTTCACTTCGATTATTACCAAATCGAATTCCATTCCGTTCCAATTTATTTTATTAAATTGGAAACTTTTCTTTGGAAAATTTCCCTTAAATCTTAATAAAAAGATTTATAAATTCCAAATCACATTTCACTGTAAATCGGGTTAAAGAATGAATGTTGTTAAAACATAGTTCACAATAAACCCAATGCTCTTAAACCCAGTTGAGAAAAGATTAAATCTTTTAATTAAAATTTAATGAAGTTTTCCAATTAATTAATATTTAATTGGAATTGAATTGAATTGAAATTAGATTTTGGGTTTGTCGTGAATGGTGTCTTCATTAACACTGTTCTTAAACCCCGTGTGAAAAGAATAAATCTTTTAATTAAGATTATTAGAGTTTCCAGTTATGTTTAGTAACTCGAATAAAATAGAATGTGAATTGGTGCAGTTGGGCGATGTGTAAAATATATCGTCCCAATCAATATCGGTTAAATGTGTGTATATAAACAAATCGTTCGATTTGTAACTGAATATTTATTTTATCCATATACACGTTAAAAATTATATTTTTAACTATAAAATATTTATTTCAACTCATGAATATTTTATACAGTTCATATATACAATAAAAATGTTCTTTTTATTATTCAAATATTTTATTCATCCATTTCACAATACAATCACAATCAACTTCTACCACACAATACAATCAATCAAGTCATCCATGGTCCGTGGACGACGGGGAACAGTTCATATATGCAGTTATAAAATAAATAATTGTACAAAAAATTGTAATGAGAAGTTCTCACCTTTGGGATCCACTCCACCAGTTTTATTTCCGAATTTCTGAACCGTTTGGATTTGCCCGAAATTCCAACGCAATCCTTTTCACGCTGTTCATAATAAAAATCACATTTTTAATATGATGTTTATATATTTTTATTTCAAATCTATACATATAAAAAATTGTATTTTTATAAAATAAAAAATCATATCTTTATATGTTTATAAATCCTACCTTTATATTTTTTAAAATCAAGTTTTTATATTTTTAAAAATCAAGTATTTATATTTTAAAAATCTTACCTTTATATTATAAAAATTTAGTTTTTACATTAATAAAAATCTTATCTTTATATTATTAAAATTCAGTTTTTACATTAATAAAAATCTTATTTATATATTATTAAAATTCAGTCTTTACATTAATAAAAACCTTATCATCGTATTATAAAAATTCAGTTTTTACATTAATAAATTTTTTAAAGCAATGATTTAAACATGTTAATTAAATAATAAAAACTCACCTTTGATTTTCTTGCCAAGGTTGAACATGTTTAATGGAGGAGGTGGCGGTTAAGACGGAGGAGGGAGCGGGTCCCGATGGCGTCGTAGGCGGGTGGCGCGGTGGGTGGCTTGCTTGACGCGGCGGTTGACCATCGGAGCTGTGGCAGTGGTTTCCTCGCGCTTTGGGGAAATCAATGTAAGGGGGGAGGAAGAAAGCGGTGGTGGTGCTGGGGTCCTCAGCGATGGGCGCGGAGGCGGCGCTGCTCCTCTTGCGACGGTGGCTGGATGAAGAGGCAACGCGATTTACGTCATCGCGGTTTTTTTTTTGGATTTGGTCAATGGGGGGAAAGAGAGAAAGGGATGAGGGGTATATAATTTTATTTAATTTTCTCCAAAAAGCAACTTTTAAATTCGAACTCCAAATCGAACCCAACGACTGTCGCCCTTAGCTAATTACCCCCATTCCAAGCACATTGGGATATGTTTCATAACCCATTTCGACTGTTTCGATCAGTTTCTGTTAAATTTAAAATATAAATTAACATATTTTAAATTCAAACGCACATTTTAAATTACCAGAGCCACATACCGACTCCCAAAATTCCCGAAAAATATATCTACCTATGTTTTGATGATACGGTCCTAACAAAACTAATTTCATCGAATTTGGAGACCGTTTGAAAAACGGTCATTTTCCAGTCGATTAAATTCAAAATGAATTGACCAAATACGTTTAAATTCACCACGCTCACATATTGATTCCAAAAATTATGAAAATTGAAATCTAGCAATAATTTGACATTCCAGACCTAACAAAAGTGGTCTCGTCGAAAAACGGAGGTCGTTTGCAAAATCGCTATTTTTTTACGGGCTATATTTCCATAGCGACTATTCTGAATATTCAACTGGCCATAAATTTCTATTCCCGCTATGAAATTTCAATTTTTCAGATCCGTTAAAATGATATTTTCAAACAGATTCAAATATTTTTGGTTTTGCCAAAATCCGATTTATTTTGAATCTTGTACATTCAATTGAAATTTGAAATTGAATTTTCAAATTACCGCGCCATTTTTAATTCCATTTATAATTAAAATAAATATTTATATTCTAATTTTGATTTAAATAAATTTATACGTTCTAATTCTATTCAAAATAAATTTCTAGTCGTTATTATTTAAAATAAATCATTTTAAATATTCAAAATTCATTAAAATTGCCAATTTTTTTTTATAAAATTGGTTCTGATTTTCCTGGTTGTTACAACAAAAAGAGCCAACACAATAAAGAGTCTCACATCGCAGTAGAACAAAATATAATATAGAAATAAATCTTTATAAATATCTTTAAATAAAAAAGTACAATCATTAGAGTACATCAACACATATAGACAATTATATTAATCTGTCCTCATATACAACACACAACGGAATAAATACTAGATATTATACGTCTTAACACCTCCAGCTCGTCTCTGGACTTCCCAGCATCCGATAACCTGAACTGTACAACCCAGTCTAACCCGAGCATTACAAACGCCGGATCAGTCTGGTGAACCAGAGTGAGAAAAACACATTAAGTTTAAATGTGTCACACAACTTGATTTTAAAGTCAAAAATCTTTTCAAAAGAAAAGGATGATCGTAAGACCAAATCCACACATAAATACGGCGGTTTTTACCTTACGATAATCCAAAACATTTTTGAAATCAATTTTTTTTTGATATTATAGTAGTGTCTAAATACAAATAAATATCAATCTAGCGGAATGCTTGCATATCACGCTCCACATACATAGTATACAATCAAAACCGCGGGCTCTTATTAGAGAATGGATTTCCTGACAAGGTATGGGATCACCTTCCCGACAATGTACCCCCGGAGATGAATACATTGGGGTTCAGTAAGAATATCTTGCAACCTAGGCTAAACATGACCGACCCCTTACTTCGCTTGAGAGTACCAAATATATCATTACCACGGTTGGGGGCCAGCCAACCGAATATATAACATACATACAAAAATAAAAAGGGACAACCGAAGGCATTTTATTTCTCCAGATTAGGTAATGATATACGATGGGTGCGACCCACATTGCCATGCGACCTACCCGATTTTGTGCCATTTCTCGGTTGATGAGGCTTGAGGTTATAATCTTCTTTTGGAATATCTGATCACCATCCACTTTGAATGCCACATCGTCAAACCCGTCAAACCACTAATTGATTTCTTAAAAATATTACGACTATAAAGAGCTAAGAGTAACGAATTCCTCTGCCACCAACATAATACCTTTAAGAGGTCAGCTATACATGACTTTTGCAGGGCATACTCTGTCACACATTCGTTCATATAAGTCATCCAGGAACAGGATGAACCGAAGACACTCTCCTACCACATTCTATGTAGGTATCACCCGAGGGATAAGAAGCGAGTAGTCCTTGCAATCCATAGATTCCAATCATGACAGAATCACTGTCGAAATATATCTGGTACTAAACCAGAGAAATTCAACAAGTAGTTTTTCCGCTCAGGAAGATCAATGGTCTTCAATTGCTCCATCTTCATTAATTATCTTCTACGTATTCGCTGGTTCAGAATGGTTTTCAAATATAGATTCGATCTCGGTCTTTTCGTACCAACAATCGTATTGTCCAGATTTGATAGTCGGCTATTTAACTGTCAAATAAATAATCATGAGGATAAAATGAGTTCACTAATTCAGTACCAACATTATATGGCCTTCTAATTAAAAATAATTAACGAATAGTTAATTAAACTTCTAAATATCTCGATATTTTTAACATAGTATTTACTTCTTATTTAGCATAAGATTTATTTTCAAAACTATTTCAAATACATTAGAATTAAATCATATATATATATATATATATATATATATTCCCAACCTTGGTTTTAACAAATTTCACGTAAAACATTGTTACTTGAAAACAATATCGAATTTCTATTCTTAGAACAAACTAAATCTAAAAGATTAACCTTTTTATTTCCTTTTACTTTTGGAAATATCGTTATATACATACATATTTTTTTTTTGAAAATTATACATACATACATACATACATATATATATATATATATATATATATATATATATTCTCAAGTCTTCCTATTTCTGTTACTTTAGAAATTTCATTATAAATATTCTCAAATCCTTTTTATTTCTGTTACTTTGTAAATCTCAATATTCTCAAATCCTTTTTATTTCTGTTACTTTGCAAATCTCTATATACATTCTTAAATCTTGCGATTAACATTGCATTATTTTTTCACATATATAATAAATTATTCTTAACCTCTTTCCTACTACAAACTAATATCATCCTCAGATTTTCTCGAAGTCGTTCAAGTTGGGGTATTTATTTACCTCTCAGACCTTGGTCAACAACGTTTTTATCTAAAGATAGATGTGAGTTGTAATTAAAACCTATAGTTCCTTTTAATTTCAAAAACAAATCTCATTTAAATATTTTATTTAGAAATACAGTTTTATAAAACCTTCTTACTTTTGGAAATCTCCTTCTCGAACATGACCATTATTTCTTAATTCATTGGTTAAGTAATTGCTTATTAAAAACATTACCTTTTAACTTCTTTTAACAATTCGTTTTATATCTCAGATTTTTGTTACAAAATCCTATTACTTGCTCCTTTACCAAATTCACTTCCAACAATCCCTTTTCTAATCCATTCACCCATTTCCCGCTTGAAAATCTTATTTCTATTTTCTTCATTTCACTTAATTCCATTATTAAACAACGTTAATTTAAAATTAACAATTGAACACCTCATCTCTTTGTATAAACTTTGTTTATATAATTTTGGTTTAATATAAAACCTTTTATTCTTAATTTCCTTTTTCTTAATTCAAATCTTAAGTCAACATTAATTTAAGCTATCGCTTAAAATTCCTTTTAGAACTTTGTTATAAAAACTCGAGTTTTAATACAAAATCGTTCGTAAACACCTTTCATAATTCAATTAGATTTCATTCAACTTCGATTACTTTTTAAATGAATTCCAATTAAAAGGTAATCTCTTAAATTATTATTAAATAAAATAATAATTTACTTCAATCATTAACTACTTAATTATCTAAAACAATTAGTAATTTCTTTTCAAAATCTTATTAAAATTAAACAAATATTCTTTAAGCTATTTTATTAGATAAATTCACAACAACTAATTTAATAATCAATTCCAGTTAAAACGGTTAACTTATTCAACTTAAAACACAGTTATCTCGTTAACCAGTCCTAATTAGTTGTTCCTTTAAATTAATTAATAATATACTTAATTTAAAAATTCCATTTAATTATTTCTTTAAAAAAACAATTTACCCAACTCTTAACCGTTGGGTCAAGTTCTGCTCATTTGCATATAAATCTTATTTACATAAGCCTTTTCTTTATAACATAATTTAACACTTGCTTATAAATTTAAATAACAAATAATAAATATTTATTTCTTTTAAATAAAATGTTATTCAAAATAATAGATTTAAAAATCTATCTTCAGTTATAAAAATAAATTTTATAACCTCACTTCCGTTTATTTACCTGACGGTAAATCAATATAAATAAAACTATTGATTTTTAGGCCATCTACGGCCAGTTACTCAACCATTATTACCTATCGGTTTTATACAAAATAAAATGTTGAATTTTAGGTCAACGGTTAACAACCAAATCAATAATCCAAACAGATTGGTTTAAAACAGTTCATATAATGATAATGTGAGAATAAATAATATAAAATATATTTCAAGAATCCGGTTGGACAACTGCAACCTGTTCTTCCCTGCATTCATATAGAATATTTCAAATAATATTATTCAATTCAATTTAACAGATAGTTTTAATAACAGTAAATAATGATTATTTGACATTACCGAATTAATAAAACAATTCAAACAGTTAAACACTTTTATTTTATAAATGTGACCAGCAAGGTAAGTTACCTCAATTGGTTCCAATCGTTAAAATAACAAATCGGTTTTTCACTAAAATTAAACAATGTTTAATTTCATCGGTTAAATAAATATATAAAGATAAAATTAACAAGCAGTCAACCATTAGCAACCATAGTACACAAAATAAAAACCCGACTTATATAAAATATAAGTGGGAAGAACTGAGTGAGTTTAACTCACCTTGATCTAATCCCATTTTCAACGGCTTGTTTTAATTAAATTAAAAAGTCATTTTATTTAATTAAAATTCCGGTTGATTCCAATCCCATCCAGTTTGGTTTCACAGTGAAGATCTCGTCAAGTCAAGTCCAATGTCTCTCGAATCGCCTGATTCTGATAATATATGCACAGGTTATAAATATTCAAAGTTAATATAATTAAATTATAATTAAATTACTAATTACTTTAATTAACCAAATTAAATACGTATTAATATTTTTAAACAGCCGACCCTTTGATTTGGGAAAACTGGCCTAACTTTGCTTATCCCGTTTGTTTCCTGAATCAAGTTTTTAATTACATTTAGTACTTAGACTAAATAAATTCTAATTAAAATTAATTAATTACTAATTAATTTATAATATCCTTATGTTTTAAAACTGAAACGACCCGAACTTCCCCGGTCTCCGAAGAGAAGAGAAAGGATGAATTGTTTTGAGAACACGACAAAATAGAACGCAGGCGGAAGAACATTTCATTGTATATTACAACAATGCTTCAGATTACAAGAATATACAGAGTATAAATCAATATTACACAGAAATATCAGAGATTTAAATTACATTTAAATACATCGCAGCGGAAAATAATACAATACACAACTAGAAGAGATATACGGATACAAAGCTTTCCGGATATCATTCCAGCTGTAAACCAGGATCCTGTGAATATCAATCTGCAAAACCAAAACTACTAGCTGTCCGTGTCAAAATAAGGGCACCCAGAGTTTAGGTTAAAACAATAAACTCCAGGTCAGTTATGTGACTGGTGTGAGAACTAAAACAGTTATTAATCTTTATTTTTAAAGTTAGGTAAATCAAGGGACCACGCCGTATTACACGGAACGGGTTTCCTCCCAAGAATACCAGTGCATAAAACAAACAGCGCAATGCTAAATAAAGAAAAATGAAGCTGTTATAAGACCCAGGTCCTATCACACAATGCAACGCAAGCCGGGGGATAGGGTTTTCCCTTATAACAGCCAAAGAATGCTTGATACGTTTTAAAACAAATCATTTGATACTATTATAAGTGCATAGTGTATAAAACAACTTCAAATCATAAGTATCAATCATAGGCGGCATGGGTACCTTATATCATGTCGCCATACTAGTTCTACAATTAAAACCGCAAAATCACGTATTTGGAAGTTGGATTTTCATCTATGAACCGAGGCCAGGGATCGTCCTATACCGATTCGAGACTCTCTAGCCCGAGCCTCAGGCAAGCGTGCAGGCAAGCCTTGGAGCGACAGGGCCGGTCCACCGATGTGGATTATTATGCCTGAACACTATGTTTCCCCGCCGTTTGGGGCGTAAATGAGCCAACGAATGACTCCATCGGACCCGGATCGTCCGATCAAACCGAGGCGCCTCGCAACAGCAACAACCACACAGGTGAAAAGTATATAAATGTCAGGGCTGGTAGGTCACTGACACCACCCTAGCTTGAAAGAAACGCATTCCCTCCCTGAGGTCCTCTCCCGTTTTTGGTTCACCACCGGGTGTGAAGATCGCGAATTCACGTTACACAAAGCTATGCCACACAGGCGGTGCTTTGATCATCAACCACAAGACTTTGCTTTTCAACAGAAGCCTTGATCATTTGCATCTTAGGCATGCCACACAGGCAATTCACTCTATGCGTTTGATATCCATCTGTATATAACCCCTGAGCTCATACGTCTCAGAGAAGGGCTTTAAGCAAGAGAATAAATTCTCCCCCGCCAAACAGATATATATTTAATAGAAATCAATCACACAGACTAAAATCCAATGTCAGACACACAGTCCATTTACAAGTTCGTTCTGGGTCTGAACGAAACCGGAGGCACCTAGTACCCCGCATATCCATCGATCTCCAAGTACGTCTGGACGATCACCAACTGTTTCCATCTTCTTGGGTGTACAGCCCAATCAAGACCATCAGTAATTATCCAAACGACGTGAAGACCTCCGGTCTTCAACCACTGTCTTCATCTTCGACACCACGTCGAATCAGTTTTTCAGAATGGGATAAACCCGGTCTTTCTGAATAACTCGCGTATATATTATAAAAGTGTTACATAAACACAACATACGCCTCATTCCAATTCAGAAAATTCTTTTATTCAAATATTCCTATACTTTGGGAAAAGTTCCCATTAATTTTATCCAAGATAAATTCTTTAAATTTATTCTTTAATCTCCTTTGAATATCAATTCAAACTTGTCGGGATTAGCGAACCACACCGAAGAAATCATTTATTTTATTTCCCAATCCCAACCTATTCATCCCATGAAGTAAAACTGGTAATACTTCATATCTAACACCACAGTGTTATCGGTAAATTCAATTACCATTTCACGTTCAAATCTAATTAAAGATTTAACTATCGCCTGGAGCAAAACTGGTGATACTCCATTCTCGATCTTTTCAATCTAATTAAAGATTCATTAAAACTCCACTTAGTTTTAATCTTTAACTGGGTTAAAGAACCAATGTCATTTAAAACACGGCCCACAATAAACCCAAAATCACATTCATTAATTATCGGGTTAAAGAATAAGTGTTATTTAAAACACTGTTCACGATAAACCCAAAAATCAATACCAATTCTATTCCAATTAAATATTATTTAATTGGTACACTTCATTAAATCTAAATAAAAAGATTTAATCTTTTCTCAACTGGGCTTAAGAACAGTGTTAATGAAAACACCATTCACGACAAACCCATATCACATTTGATATTAAATACACGGCTCTGAATAGAAAATATGTAACGACCCAGATTTTTTTGACAGTTTATTTTAAATATTTAGTATGGTTTTAAATATTGAATTTATAATATAAATGGTATTTTATTGGGTTATTATTTGAATAATCGAAAACCAATTCCGTTAAGTTTAAAATAGCGTATAATCTTGAAATTTGACGGTCGTTAAATTAACATAGGGTTCCATGGTTGAAGTCAAGGAACCATAAGATATTTTGGTTATTTAATTAAATTAAAAATCAAATCAGTTAATTTAAATATACTGTCCCCTAAAACCCAAATAAGCTGACCTAAAAAAACTAAGCGCCACCCTAAAACTGAAAAAAATTCAGACATAATTCCCTCGAGCCAACAAACCTGTCGGTGATCTTCAATATCAGGGAAAACAAAAATTAATGGTGAGGTACGTATGTTCCTTCGTTCTCCCCTATATAAACAGTTCGAACCTTTGTATTCTTCCCATTCTCAACTAATCCATTTCATCCCTTCCGTTCCTCTCTTCTGTCATTTACGAAATCAAATCCTCCGATTTATAAAAAAAAAAAATGATGAAATCGAAGTCGGAATGATCCTTTATAACCGCGAAAGGAAGAGAAAGGGTCGGACATCGCGACAGTCGCGATTTCAGGAAGAAGAAGGACTGGCATCGCGAGTTCCTAAAGCCTGAAGCTCGATAACGCGCAGGAGTCCCTCGCGATTTCAGGAGAGGAAGGGGAACTGGTATCGAAAGTTGATGGGGGTAATTAGGTCAGCCTAGTGGAGTTCGAACTAACTGATTCGAACGGAGATGACATCGATGAAGGAGGTGCGACAGTATCTTCGTGGTGAGGTTTGGGAGGATAGCTTGGTGGAGATGACTGCGATGAGGGTTCAGGGAGCGCGACAGTACTGATCTCATCGGTGGAAGCTGATGTGAAGAAATTGTAGGGGTCGGCCTGGAAAACAACGCCATCACAGGGAGGTTCAGGAAGAAGGGCGACCCTGTCTGTTTAGTAAAGGAAATAGAGATGCTTGCAAAGAGTTCGATGAATTGTCATAATGGAGAATAGCGGTTTTAGGGGCTGATGAAGTGAAGAGGATGGATTTAGGTAATTCATTAAAATTTTTTTTATAATTTATTTATTTAGTTAGTCTAGTTTAGTTAAAGAATTAATTTGTGTGTCATAAATTTAAATAGAGAATTAGTTTGTCATTTATTTAAAGAAAATCAATTTATAAAATCAGTTATATAAAGAAATAAATTGGTATAGAAATAAAATCCATAGACTAAAAGTTGAGTATGCAAATTAATGTTTAACTTGGTTAATTAAAATATATAGGAAAATTAGTTATTCGTTTGAATAGTAAATTTAAATGAATAGATGTTTAACCTGTAAATTTAAATAAAATTATCATAGGTACACGATAAAATTCATTCGAGGCGATTCGAAGCAGTAAGATTTGAATTTCACAGGATATTCGGCAAAGGAAAGTCACGGTGAGTAAATCTTACTCACCTTTTATTTTTAATTATTTTTATTTCGTTAAAAATAATTGTTTGTTGCTTGTGTGAATGATTTCTGGTTGCTTTATATATATTAGTTATTTAGGCTATATATATATATATATATATATATTGGGTTGATTGATTGGTTGGATTCCCGCAGTCTCATTAGAGGATGCCCGCAGTTTCATAGCGGATGATTACCCTATACGCCCCACGCTATGATTAGTGGATGACCTTCTATACCACGATATTCTGCCACGAAGCAGAATGGGTATTATTTATGTGCTAACGTCTGTGGATGCAGGAAAACAGGTTGGAGGAATCCAACTGGATTCCTCAAAATTATATTATCTGTTTGTTGTTTGTTTGATTTCACATATATTCATATATGATGTGTTAAAAAAATCAAATGATTGAAATTTGAATGGTTTGATTGTTTTAAATATCACTGGGCTTGAGTAATGATATTTAAAAATATCGTAAAAAGGATATTGGAGATTTAAAAAGGGAAAATTCTATTTTTAAATAGAATTTGAATTTTAAATGGAAATAAAAATATAAACTTGTTTTTGAAAAATAAAACAAGTAGTTCCTTTATAAACGAAGTTTATAAATAGTTCTTTTATAACGAAGTTATAAATGAAGTAAAAAGAATTATCATTTGATAATTCAGAAATAGAAATACCAGTATGAAATTGGAATTTGAAATGAAATTTCAAAATAGGATTTGAAATGTATTTTTTAAATATATAACTCAAATGGAATTTGAGTATAACATTTGAATTTTAAAGGGGTTTAAATATTTGAATTTTTTGAAGAGGATTGAATATTAGAAATTCAAATAAGAAGTTCAAATAGAATTTGAATAGACGAGATTAGAATGAAAAGTAGAATTTGAATTCAAGGAATTAAAATAAAATTTGAATTCAAAGGAATTCGAATAAAGAAATTCAAATAGAGATTTGAATGTTGAATTTCAAAATAGAATTTGAAATATATATAGAATTTCAAAGAAGAAATTGAATAGAATTTGAAATATAGTATTTCAAAGAAGAATTCAAAAATGAAATTTGAATAGAGATTTGAAATGGAATTCAAATATGAAATTTTGAATAGAGATTTGAAATAGAAATCCAAGTGTTGAATTTGAACATGGAATTGAATATAGAAATTCGAATAGAAATTTGAATATGAGATTTCAAAATAGAATTTGAAATAAACTTTGAAAATAGGATTTCAAAGCAAAATGGAAAATGGAATTTCAAAAATAGGATTTCAAATAGAAAATCCAAATGGTTTTGAAAATGGGATTTGAATTCAGGGAAATTCAAATGGGTTTGAGTGAAGAAATTCAAATGGGTTTGAATATTAGAATTAAAAATGAGTTTGAATATTAGAATTTAAATGAGGCTGGAAATGAATTTGAATATTAGGATTCAAATGGAAAAGGAGATGAAATTTGAATATAAGAGATCCAAATTGAATTCAAAAAGGATTTGATCTATGGGATTTGAATATGAAATTCAATGAGAGTAAAACTATGGAATTTGAAATGTAAGGATTCGAATGGAATTTGATATATATATATGAATATATATATAAAAATGAAGTTGAATTCATTTTAAACGAAGTTTAAAAGTTTATATTTATAAATATAATTAAAACGAACTCGCTGCAGCGCTGCAGTTCGTAAATTAGCGATTCGAACTTCAATTGAATATACAGAACTCAATTGAAGTCGAAACTTTTTGAAACAAGAAACGTCAGGACCGGTTTGATAATAGTTTTCTAATGAAGGAGAAAAATCTGGATTTCGTCGTATAGATTTTGAGTTATGTCAAAATCAAATTTTTAGAAAAGCAGCGCCAGAATCGTTTTAAAACCATAATGGTTTATTTAATATTATAAAAGGATTTTTAAGCAAATAAAATCCGAAGTTCGATTTAGAAAATTTCAGAGTGAGTTGTAAAATATATGCGAATTCAAGTTGTGTAAATGAATATGATTTTTGAAACAGAAATCAGATTTTGACTTTGAATAGAATTAACTAATTCGAATAGTAATTAGTAAAAGAGATGTTGAATTGACTTTAGGCCTTAATAAGTGAATTCGATTTGAGAATTTATATTCGAAATAGAAAAGAGAACTAGAATTAAAATCGAAGTTCAATTTAGTTATGAACGAGTTAAATATTTTGTTTGAACATGTTATGTTCAACAAAGAAGTAAAATAGACAAAATGGCCGATTTAAAGAGTAAATGGGCGAAACTGAATTCAAACGATTAGATGGTATTGAATTGAATTGGAAACAGGTGAACAGGTGTTAAACAGATATGGGATGAGGTATATGAAGTTTATAAACGTAATGCTCGACAAAAAGGTACATGTTTAAATTCATATATGGGTTTTATGCGCCGTATCGGCAAGCCGCTTGGCTTTTCCTTTTTCTTTTCGATTGGAGAAGATACCGGGAAGCTATTTGAAATTTCCCGATGCTCCCGATACAGGGGAGGTTATGGCGAAATTTTCCGGAAATTTAAGGAGTTAGAATATTTTAAGATATTTTGATAATTTGAAATCATTGTATCGACGTATTGGATTCGATAGTAAAGTGAATATAAAAATCGAATGTTGTAAACAAAAGGGGATAGAGATAAATGATTGAAAGTGTTTTCAATTGCAAATAGAGATTTTTCTAATATATAGAAGATAAAAGAAGTTGATATTTGGAAACGTTTTCCAAATGGCATAAAAGGCCAATATGGTTATTAAAAATATTTGGTTAACAAATATTGATAAGGAAATGAAGAAGTGATTTAATTAATGAAATATTAATTAAAGAGCCCAGTGATTTGTTTGATATGTTGGATGAACACTTGTTTTTATTCGATAGTTAAATCACAGACTATCGAAGTTTTGACCATCGTTGTCAATATGGAGAGACCGGTTGGATTATTATCCGAAGAACCACTCCGTATCGGCATTAGCGTTGCGAACCAAGTATGTTGAATATATTGAAGACGGAGTGAAGTGCAAGGGCTTTTCTAGTAATAGAAATAGTGCCTTCGGTTTCGTTCAGTCCCAGAACGAACGTATATGGACGAATGTCTGACAGAGTATTTCCAATGATCAAATGGGTTGGTCTGTATGGATATATATGGTTGCAACGGATTTATCCCTTAGCATAACATCCAGAATATTTGTGCAAACTCAACTAGTGATTAACGGATCTGACGATGTGGCATTCAAAGTGATTGTGCTACCAATGAATGGTAAGTATGCGTAGCCTCAGGCCTCAACAACCGGGAAAGGACAAAAATCGGGCAGGCAGCATGGCTATGTGGGTCGCACCCATTAGGGTGTATAATCACCTATCTAGAGAAATTCCTTTTGTTTCTAAATCTATCGATTCTGCCCATTCGGGAAACGGTGGTTTGAGTCCAACCGTTGGTGATATACATTCGATACACTCAAGCGAAATGAGTGGTCGGTCATGTGTGGGCCGGGTTGCAAGACGTTCTTGTTGAACCCAGGTGTATTTGCCTCTAGAGATGCACTGTCGGAAGGTGGTCCCATACCTTGTCATGTTGGAAATCCAATCTCCAATAAGCGCCATGCGGGTTTTGATTTTATACTATATATGTGGAGCGTGAGATGCAAGCGTTCTGCTATTGGGTTATTTATTTGATGTAGACATTATTATAATATCATTGGATTTGATATCAAAGTGTTTTGGGTTATAGTAAGGTAAAAACCGTCCATGTTTATGTGTGGGCTGGTCTTACTATTATCTTTTCTTTCGGAAAGAGTTTTGAAAGTTAAACAAGTGGTTGGAGTTTACTCACACCAGTCCCATGACTGACCCAGAGTTTATTTTGTTTTGTTTTCCCTAAACTCTTGGGTGCCCAAATTTGTACGGGCAGTCAAGTGTTTCAGGCTTTTACAGATACACTTGGAGGAGCTTGAAGCAGGAGGCTTCAACGTTAGTTATTTAGAGTTACTTCCGCTGGATCAAATGTTATGTGTACTCTGATGATGGTATGTATGTATGTACAAAACAGATTTGTATTTCGAAGCTTATGTTATATAATATATTTTATTCGTTCCGCTGTGAGTTTGTGATCTTCGTTTTCTTCTATTCTAATATTTCTTTCTTTCTATTTCTCATCCTCTAACTTCTTTCTAATAATGAGTCGTATTTCTGTGCAATTTGAGTTGGACGTGTGGTGTTTTTAGTCAACTCAGATAGCTCGGATTTGCGGGTCGTTTAAGGTGGTATCAGAGCTTAGGTTGAGCAAACACCTAGGCTTGTGTGGCATGTGCTCATTAGAGATAGGGTCAGTAGTACCCTAGAATGAGTTGAGTGTATATACGAGAGAGCGTATTTGTAATTTGATATAAAAATTGTTTTATATTGTGTTGGCTAGTCTGGTGAGTGGTTTATGAATTCTGGTCGAATCGTGGGACGCCACGACGTCGATAGGAGTTTGTAAACACTTGGACAGAAGAATCGACATAATATTGTTTTAAGTGGGTAAATGAAATAATTTTACCCAAAATTTCTATTTTGATATAGAAAGAATAATTTTCTAGAATTATTATTATATGGATGTGTTGGATGTTGATTTTATAATCAAACAAGATTATTAAATTAAAATGGTTATTTATAACCAAATAAAATTTGTATATGAAATTAAATATACAAATGAGATGAATTAGAATTAAATTCAAACCAGAATTAAGAATTCAAAATCCTGGGAAGTTGAAAAATATTTTTCAAAGTATATTAAAATAGATTTGGTTAGAAGGATTTGAAAGAAAATTATTTTAGATGGGTTTTAAAATTTTTAAAGCACTGAACTCACTTCAGTGGCTGGGAAATAATTCTGATGATGATTGCAACATCATCAGTGTTCATTTCCGAGTTTCTAAGTGATGAATTGCTACCTTAGAAAAAGTTTTGATGGAAATTTGTTTGAAAGAAAACAAGTGGTTTGAAAATTCAAATGTTTTGAATTTGAAATGAAAATAAATATATGTATATATTTATGGGATTTCAAAAGGATTTGAAAAGAAAACCCAGGGATTTGAATTCTGGAATTGAAATTTAACTTAAACAAGTTAAATGGGTCGAAGTGAATGAATTAATTAAAATCAATTTGAATTGGTTTAATAGAATATAGATTGGATATAAATGGATTGATCGTAGATCATTCGAATCAAATGTGTGAAGACCAAAAGTTTTGGTTGAAGTTAATTTGTTGAAATATGAAGAGGTGAGTTTCAACATAAAGGAGTTTTGAAAAGTTAGTGAGTTTATAGTATTTTCCTACCTTAGCAATTTCGAGGACGAAATTATTTTAAGGGGGGAAGAATGTAACGACCCAGATTTTTTTGACAGTTTATTTTAAATATTTAGTATGGTTTTAAATATTGAATTTATAATATAAATGGTATTTTATTGGGTTATTATTTGAATAATCGAAAACCAATTCCGTTAAGTTTAAAATAGCGTATAATCTTGAAATTTGACGGTCGTTAAATTAACATAGGGTTCCATGGTTGAAGTCAAGGAACCGTAAGATATTTTGGTTATTTAATTAAATTAAAAATCAAATCAGTTAATTTAAATATACTGTCCCCTAAAACCCAAATAAGCTGACCTAAAAAAACTAAGCGCCACCCTAAAACTGAAAAAAATTCAGACATAATTCCCTCGAGCCAACAAACCTGTCGGTGATCTTCAATATCAGGGAAAACAAAAATTAATGGTGAGGTACGTATGTTCCTTCGTTCTCCCCTATATAAACAGTTCGAACCTTTGTATTCTTCCCATTCTCAACTAATCCATTTCATCCCTTCCGTTCCTCTCTTCTGTCATTTACGAAATCGAATCCTCCGATTTATAAAAAAAAAAAAATTGATGAAATCGAAGTCGGAATGATCCTTTATAACCGCGAAAGGAAGAGAAAGGGTCGGACATCGCGACAGTCGCGATTTCAGGAAGAAGAAGGACCGGCATCGCGAGTTCCTAAAGCCTGAAGCTCGATAACGCGCAGGAGTCCCTCGCGATTTCAGGAGAGGAAGGGGAACTGGTATCGAAAGTTGATGGGGGTAATTAGGTCAGCCTAGTGGAGTTCGAACTAACTGATTCGAACGGAGATGACATCGATGAAGGAGGTGCGACAGTATCTTCGTGGTGAGGTTTGGGAGGATAGCTTGGTGGAGATGACTGCGATGAGGGTTCAGGGAGCGCGACAGTACTGATCTCATCGGTGGAAGCTGATGTGAAGAAATTGTAGGGGTCGGCCTGGAAAACAACGCCATCACAGGGAGGTTCAGGAAGAAGGGCGACCCTGTCTGTTTAGTAAAGGAAATAGAGATGCTTGCAAAGCGTTCGATGAATTGTCATAATGGAGAATAGCGGTTTTAGGGGCTGATGAAGTGAAGAGGATGGATTTAGGTAATTTATTAAATTTTTTTTTATAATTTATTTATTTAGTTAGTCTAGTTTAGTTAAAGAATTAATTTGTGTGTCATAAATTTAAATAGAGAATTAGTTTGTCATTTATTTAAAGAAAATCAATTTATAAAATCAGTTATATAAAGAAATAAATTGGTATAGAAATAAAATCCATAGACTAAAAGTTGAGTATGCAAATTAATGTTTAACTTGGTTAATTAAAATATATAGGAAAATTAGTTATTCGTTTGAATAGTAAATTTAAATGAATAGATGTTTAACCTGTAAATTTAAATAAAATTATCATTGGTACACGATAAAATTCATTCGAGGCGATTCGAAGCAGTAAGATTTGAATTTCACAGGATATTCGGCAAAGGAAAGTCACGGTGAGTAAATCTCACTCACCTTTTATTTTTAATTATTTTTATTTCGTTAAAAATAATTGTTTGTTGCTTGTGTGAATGATTTCTGGTTGCTTTATATATATTAGTTATTTAGGCTATATATATATATATTGGGTTGATTGATTGGTTGGATTCCCGCAGTCTCATTAGCGGATGCCCGCAGTTTCATAGCGGATGATTACCCTATACGCCCCACGCTATGATTAGTGGATGACCTTCTATACCACAATATTCTGCCACGAAGCAGAATGGGTATTATTTATGTGCTAACGTCTGTGGATGCAGGAAAACAGGTTGGAGGAATCCAACTGGATTCCTCAAAATTATATTATCTGTTTGTTGTTTGTTTGATTTCACATATATTCATATATGATGTGTTAAAAAAATCAAATGATTGAAATTTGAATGGTTTGATTGTTTTAAATATCACTGGGCTTGAGTAATGATATTTAAAAATATCGTAAAAAGGATATTGGAGATTTAAAAAGGGAAAATTCTATTTTTAAATAGAATTTGAATTTTAAATGGAAATAAAAATATAAACTTGTTTTTGAAAAATAAAACAAGTAGTTCCTTTATAAACGAAGTTTATAAATAGTTCTTTTATAACGAAGTTATAAATGAAGTAAAAAGAATTATCATTTGATAATTCAGAAATAGAAATACCAGTATGAAATTGGAATTTGAAATGAAATTTCAAAATAGGATTTGAAATGTATTTTTTAAATATATAACTCAAATGGAATTTGAGTATAACATTTGAATTTTAAAGGGGTTTAAATATTTGAATTTTTTGAAGAGGATTGAATATTAGAAATTCAAATAAGAAGTTCAAATAGAATTTGAATAGACGAGATTAGAATGAAAAGTAGAATTTGAATTCAAGGAATTAAAATAAAATTTGAATTCAAAGGAATTCGAATAAAGAAATTCAAATAGAGATTTGAATGTTGAATTTCAAAATAGAATTTGAAATATATATAGAATTTCAAAGAAGAAATTGAATAGAATTTGAAATATAGTATTTCAAAGAAGAATTCAAAAATGAAATTTGAATAGAGATTTGAAATGGAATTCAAATATGAAATTTTGAATAGAGATTTGAAATAGAAATCCAAGTGTTGAATTTGAACATGGAATTGAATATAGAAATTCGAATAGAAATTTGAATATGAGATTTCAAAATAGAATTTGAAATAAACTTTGAAAATAGGATTTCAAAGCAAAATGGAAAATGGAATTTCAAAAATAGGATTTCAAATAGAAAATCCAAATGGTTTTGAAAATGGGATTTGAATTCAGGGAAATTCAAATGGGTTTGAGTGAAGAAATTCAAATGGGTTTGAATATTAGAATTAAAAATGAGTTTGAATATTAGAATTTAAATGAGGCTGGAAATGAATTTGAATATTAGGATTCAAATGGAAAAGGAGATGAAATTTGAATATAAGAGATCCAAATTGAATTCAAAAAGGATTTGATCTATGGGATTTGAATATGAAATTCAATGAGAGTAAAACTATGGAATTTGAAATGTAAGGATTCGAATGGAATTTGATATATATATATGAATATATATATAAAAATGAAGTTGAATTCATTTTAAACGAAGTTTAAAAGTTTATATTTATAAATATAATTAAAACGAACTCGCTGCAGCGCTGCAGTTCGTAAATTAGCGATTCGAACTTCAATTGAATATACAGAACTCAATTGAAGTCGAAACTTTTTGAAACAAGAAACGTCAGGACCGGTTTGATAATAGTTTTCTAATGAAGGAGAAAAATCTGGATTTCGTCGTATAGATTTTGAGTTATGTCAAAATCAAATTTTTAGAAAAGCAGCGCCAGAATCGTTTTAAAACCATAATGGTTTATTTAATATTATAAAAGGATTTTTAAGAAAATAAAATCCGAAGTTCGATTTAGAAAATTTCAGAGTGAGTTGTAAAATATATGCGAATTCAAGTTGTGTAAATGAATATGATTTTTGAAACAGAAATCAGATTTTGACTTTGAATAGAATTAACTAATTCGAATAGTAATTAGTAAAAGAGATGTTGAATTGACTTTAGGCCTTAATAAGTGAATTCGATTTGAGAATTTATATTCGAAATAGAAAAGAGAACTAGAATTAAAATCGAAGTTCAATTTAGTTATGAACGAGTTAAATATTTTGTTTGAACATGTTATGTTCAACAAAGAAGTAAAATAGACAAAATGGCCGATTTAAAGAGTAAATGGGCGAAACTGAATTCAAACGATTAGATGGTATTGAATTGAATTGGAAACAGGTGAACAGGTGTTAAACAGATATGGGATGAGGTATATGAAGTTTATAAACGTAATGCTCGACAAAAAGGTACATGTTTAAATTCATATATGGGTTTTATGCGCCGTATCGGCAAGCCGCTTGGCTTTTCCTTTTTCTTTTCGATTGGAGAAGATACCGGGAAGCTATTTGAAATTTCCCGATGCTCCCGATACAGGGGAGGTTATGGCGAAATTTTCCGGAAATTTAAGGAGTTAGAATATTTTAAGATATTTTGATAATTTGAAATCATTGTATCGACGTATTGGATTCGATAGTAAAGTGAATATAAAAATCGAATGTTGTAAACAAAAGGGGATAGAGATAAATGATTGAAAGTGTTTTCAATTGCAAATAGAGATTTTTCTAATATATAGAAGATAAAAGAAGTTGATATTTGGAAACGTTTTCCAAATGGCATAAAAGGCCAATATGGTTATTAAAAATATTTGGTTAACAAATATTGATAAGGAAATGAAGAAGTGATTTAATTAATGAAATATTAATTAAAGAGCCCAGTGATTTGTTTGATATGTTGGATGAACACTTGTTTTTATTCGATAGTTAAATCACAGACTATCGAAGTTTTGACCATCGTTGTCAATATGGAGAGACCGGTTGGATTATTATCCGAAGAACCACTCCGTATCGGCATTAGCGTTGCGAACCAAGTATGTTGAATATATTGAAGACGGAGTGAAGTGCAAGGGCTTTTCTAGTAATAGAAATAGTGCCTTCGGTTTCGTTCAGTCCCAGAACGAACGTATATGGACGAATGTCTGACAGAGTATTTCCAATGATCAAATGGGTTGGTCTGTATGGATATATATGGTTGCAACGGATTTATCCCTTAGCATAACATCCAGAATATTTGTGCAAACTCAACTAGTGATTAACGGATCTGACGATGTGGCATTCAAAGTGATTGTGCTACCAATGAATGGTAAGTATGCGTAGCCTCAGGCCTCAACAACCGGGAAAGGACAAAAATCGGGCAGGCAGCATGGCTATGTGGGTCGCACCCATTAGGGTGTATAATCACCTATCTAGAGAAATTCCTTTTGTTTCTAAATCTATCGATTCTGCCCATTCGGGAAACGGTGGTTTGAGTCCAACCGTTGGTGATATACATTCGATACACTCAAGCGAAATGAGTGGTCGGTCATGTGTGGGCCGGGTTGCAAGACGTTCTTGTTGAACCCAGGTGTATTTGCCTCTAGAGATGCACTGTCGGAAGGTGGTCCCATACCTTGTCATGTTGGAAATCCAATCTCCAATAAGCGCCATGCGGGTTTTGATTTTATACTATATATGTGGAGCGTGAGATGCAAGCGTTCTGCTATTGGGTTATTTATTTGATGTAGACATTATTATAATATCATTGGATTTGATATCAAAGTGTTTTGGGTTATAGTAAGGTAAAAACCGTCCATGTTTATGTGTGGGCTGGTCTTACTATTATCTTTTCTTTCGGAAAGAGTTTTGAAAGTTAAACAAGTGGTTGGAGTTTACTCACACCAGTCCCATGACTGACCCAGAGTTTATTTTGTTTTGTTTTCCCTAAACTCTTGGGTGCCCAAATTTGTACGGGCAGTCAAGTGTTTCAGGCTTTTACAGATACACTTGGAGGAGCTTGAAGCAGGAGGCTTCAACGTTAGTTATTTAGAGTTACTTCCGCTGGATCAAATGTTATGTGTACTCTGATGATGGTATGTATGTATGTACAAAACAGATTTGTATTTCGAAGCTTATGTTATATAATATATTTTATTCGTTCCGCTGTGAGTTTGTGATCTTCGTTTTCTTCTATTCTAATATTTCTTTCTTTCTATTTCTCATCCTCTAACTTCTTTCTAATAATGAGTCGTATTTCTGTGCAATTTGAGTTGGACGTGTGGTGTTTTTAGTCAACTCAGATAGCTCGGATTTGCGGGTCGTTTCAAAATATATCGGCTTATATTCAATATCAAATTCTACGACCAACAGATATCGTATTGGAAATAACGATATACATATCTATATCTTTCAAATTTCCATAACAACATCTGTATAATCACGAAATCCAACATCGAAATATTCCAAAGACAATTTCGATTTAAATCCATTCCAATGCAATCATTGGAAATTCTGGTTATTTTCAAAACCATTTCAAATTCAATTTATTTCTTTAAAAATAAATAGAATTATAATTCTAGTTCAAAACTAGTTCATTTCGATAAAAATCTATTTTTATCTTTTCAAATATGGAGTTTTTCATCCCAATTCTTTCTAAATCATTTCTTATGATTTTACACAAATTATTACTATTTTTAATAGTTTTATCAAGGCCCGTACAGTCGATTTCCATCAACGGCCAAGGAACTGCACTTACAGCGACCTTTTCCAAATTTGATTTGGACGTAACCCCAAATCCAATTGTTAGATTTCAAATTTCTAATATTCGTTAGAAAGCTCTTTTCGATACGAACCCAATGGTTCCGGTTTTAGGAGAATCCGACGGTCGGATCTCCCGTAATGTCCGTTCGAAGTCAATGGTCGAAATTCGCGAACTGCCGCGGCGCGGTGCGTTCTATTCAGGCCATTATATTATATATACTTCGTCGATTTCAATTCAGAACGTGCTTTATAAATCGTTTTAAATTCATTTTCAAAACGGTTTCAACTTCATATTCAATTTCAAATCAAAATTGAATATTCCAATATAAATTCGTTTTAAATTCCCTTCAAATTGATTTCAATTCAATTTCAATTTAATTCGAATGCAATTACTTTCGATTTCAATTCGAATTCAATTCTATTCAATTTTCAATTCGAATTCATTTCTATTCAATTTAATTCGAATTTCAATTCTTTTCAATATAATTTCAGATTTTGAAATCACTTTCGATATTCATTATAGAATGAATAAAATCGATATAAATATCGTTCACGTCAAAATGGCGCAGATCTAATCAACACGGCTTTATATATTTTATCCTCAAATATTTCTATTCAAATATTTCTATTCTCAAATATTTCATTTCAAATATTTCTATTCAAATATTTCTCTTTCGAATATTCTATTTCAAATATTTCTTTTTCAAATATTCTATTTTCAAATATTTCTACTTTCAAATATTTCTACTTCTAAACTGGAATGAGGCCCAATCAATTACCATATAATGTTAATTATATGGGTTTTCTACAACACATGTATACAATAACAACGATGAGTAATCAACCATAATCCAAAGTGCATTCTACACTGTATAAGCATCAAATATAAATATTTAACGCTCATAACAGTCTGTCCATCAATCGATCGACATACAACTAATTATTGGGACTAGTGTATGTCATATATCATCCCAATACCCGTGTGGGGTTTTCAAACAATCAAACACAGATTTTATTTGTGCAGTTGGGCGATGTGTAAAATTTATCGTCCCAATCAATATCAGTCAAATGTGTGTATATAAACAAATCGTCCGATTTGTTTATTTTTATTTCATTTCATATACACGTTAAAAATTCTATTTTTAACTATAAAATATTTTCCCCTATAAAATATTTTATTTCAACTATATAAATGTTTTATTTCATTTTACATCACATCACACAATCAACTACACATCAACATCAAACAAACAAGCATACAAGCCGTCCATGGTCTGTGGACGACGGGTGTCGGGTGCTACTAAACACCGTCTGCATCCTAGTATATATTTCAACTAGAAAATTAAATTAAAGAGTGAGAAATTCTCACTGATTTGCTAATCCAGACGCCTCGGCTCTTCTTTATAGAAATCTTCGCCGTTTCTTCTTTCATCACTTTTCACTGCCCGTATTCTCTACATATATAAAAATCACATTTTTACTTCGCTATTCAATATATAAAAATCGAATTTTTACTTTGCTATTCAATATATAAAAATAGAATTTTTACTTTCTCTATAATATAAAAATCATATCTTTTATCCACATTAAAAATCATGTCTTTATTTAATAAAAGATTATATTTTTATACTTCTACAATATAAAAGATTATATTTTTATACCTCTACAATATAAAAGATTATATTTTTATACCTTTTCTTCATATAAAAATTATATTTCTATATTCCACATATGATAAAAATCGAATTTTTTATTCTTTCTATCATGTAAAAATTATATTTTTCCTACGCCTATCATATAAAAATTATATTTTTAATTGTCTACTAATATCAAAATCATATTTTTATCTCTAACAAACTAATTACTTTATAAATAAATAACCTAGACAATTAAATAAACCAAAATAAAAATAAAAATAAAAATAAAAGAAACTTACATTGTATCAGATTTATCCGAGGGGGGGGTCTTCGGTCGGCAGCAGGAGGATGGGGGGGGGGGGGTTTCGATCGCGGCAGAGGAGAAGGGGGGGTTTCGATCGCGGTAGAGGATAGGGGGGTCGATCGCGGCAGAGGGGGGGGGTCTCGATCGCGGCAGAGGATAGGGGGGTCGATCGCGGTATAGGGTGGGGGGGTCGCTCGCGGCAGAGGATAGGGAGCGGGGTCGCTCGCGGTAGAGGAGGAGGGGGGGTCAAGATCGCGGCAGAGGATAGGGGGGGTCGATCGGTGGCGCGCCGCCTGTGGGGGGGGGGGGCTCGGCGGTAGTTTAGGTTTTTTTTATTTCGTTTTCTGAAATGAAAACTAACGGAGGGGGGGGGCTGAGTAAATAAAGGAGGGGGGGTTATTTTTAATTATAGTTTTATTTTATTTTAATCCCAAAAGGTAACTTTTTCTTTCGACCTCGAAACAAGGCCCACCGCCTGTCGTCCATAGCTAATTACCCCCATTCCGAACACAATGGGATATGTTTCGTAAGCTGATTCGATCGTTTCGATCTGTTTTCGTCAAAATCAACATATAACTCTATATATTGAATTTGAACGCGCATTTCAATTTACCGGGATCACATACTAACTCGAAAAATTCCAGAAAAATATTTTCTAACTTCGTATTGATGATACGGTCCTAACAAAACTAGTTTCGTCGAATTCTGAGGCCGTTTGAAAAATGGCCATTTTCCAGTCGATTAAAATCAACTAAAACTGGTCAAACGCGTTTTCCTTTGCCACACTCACATATTGATTCGAAAAATTATGAAATTTGGAATGTAGCAATAACTTTACATCCCGGATCCAACAAAAGTGGTTTCGTCGAAATCCGAGGTCGTTTGCAAAATTCCCATTTTTAAGGGCCTGAATTCCATAGCGACTATTCCGAAATTTCAACTGGACATATCTTTTTATCCCCGCTATGAAATTTTGATTTTTCGGATTCGTTGGAAAGATATTATCAATTATTGGTTTCACTAAAATCCGGTTTATTTTGCACCCGGTACATTCATTTGAAGTTTGAAATCGAATTATTGAACTACCGCGCCATTTTCAATTCCTTTTATAAATATAAATAAATATTTATATTCTATCGACGATCTATATAATATATACGTTCGATTTATATTCAAAATAAATTTCTCGTCGATATTATTTAAAATAATTCATTTTAAATAATCAAAATTCGCTAAAATTGCCAAAATAAAAAATTTAAACTGGCCCAGATTTCCGGGTTATTACAAAAACATGGTGAGATCTATTTCTGGAAATAACTAGTGAAACAATGGGTGCCAATTAGACTAATAATACTTGTTTAATGAATCGCTAATTTACTTAATTATAAAACTAATAAAATAATTATGTTGTAATTAATTTTGGCCAAACTTACACTAGTTCCTAGTTTGATTTCATGCATGATAAATCATTTTTACAATTATATGATTAAATTCAAAACCAACCAACAGTTTAATTACAGATTAATAAACTAAAATCAGGTGGGTTTAACAGATATAAACATGCCGATATATATTACATTGGTTTCATAAAATCACGTGCTTCCCAAAAATGATGGGACGACTGTGCTACTCCTCCCCTTTGTTAAAACTTCCTGATGCCCTCAGTTTTCTTTTAACACGCTAAAGCCAATCACGACCTGCCATACATCATCCGCTTTGGTTTACTGTAATCACAAGAAAGATGAATTTTTTCACTGCTGCTTTCCCAAATCATCACCCAGTTGTTTTCGTTCCTTCATCGTTGCATTTCATTGTTCCAGGCATCTCCATTCACGCAAGACTCAACTGCACCATGCCAAGGATTTGATCAATGCGTCGCCCATGCATCACCAGTGCTCGATCAGACTATACCACCTTAAACACAGCAGCGCTATAATGACCCGTAACTTCCCCGGTAAGGAAAGAGCGGATACTTTGAGGACAAGCCACATCGGAACACAGACAGAAGAACATTTCATTGTTTATTACAATAATTCATCAGAATACAAGAATATATACAGTATGAATAAATATTACACATCATAAATTATCAGAGATTTAAATACATAACTGCAGCGGAAAATAATACAAAACACAATAGGAAGTAATACACGGATACAGAGCTTTCCGAATATCGCTTCAGCTGTAAATCAGGATCCTGTGAATATAAATCTGCAAAACCAAAACTACTAGCTGCCCGTGTCAAAATAAGGGCACCCAGAGTTTAGGTTAAAACAATAAACTCCAGGTCAGTCATGTGACTGGTATGAGAACTAAAACAGTTATTTAAAACTTTACTTTAAATAAGATATATCAAAGGACCACGCCGTATAACACGGAACGAGTTTCCTCCCAAGAATACCAGTGCATATAACAAAACAGCGCAATGCTTTTTGGAAAAATGAAGCTATTATAATACCCAGGTCCTATCACACAATGCAACGCAAGCCGGGGGATAGGGTTTTCCCTTATAATAGCCAAACATGCTTGGTACGTTTAAAACAAATCATTTGATACTATTATAAGTGCATAATGTATAAAACAACTTCAAATCATACGACATGGGTACCATATATCATGTCGTCATACTAGGCTCTACAATCAAAACCGCAAAGTCACGTATTTGGAAATTGGATTTCCATCTGTGAACCGAGGCTAGGGATCGTCCTCACCGAATTCGAGACAATCTAGCCCATGTCTCCGGAACAGCCGTAACTGCCCCATGGATCGTCAGGGCCGGTCCACCGATGTGGATTATTATGCCTGAACACTATGTTTCCCCGCCCTTTGGGGCGTAAGTGAGCCAAATGACTCCATCGGCTCCACACAGTCACCGATATATCCGAGGCGCCTCGCAATCCAACAACCACACAGGTAAAAAAAAAATGTCAGGGCTGGTAGGTCACTGACACCACCCTAGCTAGAAGGAAACACATGCCCTCCCCGAGGTCCTCTCCCGTTTCTGGTTCACAACCGGGGTGTGAGGCTCGCGAATCAACGTTACACAAAGCTATGCCACACAAGCGGTGCTTTGTTCATCAACCACAAGATTTTGCTTTTCAACAGAAGCCTTGATCAATTGCCACTTAGGCATGCCACACAGGCAATTCACTCCATGCGATTGATATCCATCAATATATAACCTCTGAGCTCGTACGTCTAAGAGAAGGGCGTTAAGCAAGAGAATAAATTCTCCGCCGCCAAACAGATATATATTTAATAGAAATCAATCACACAGAATAAAATCCAATGTCAGACACACAGTCCATTTACAAGTTCGTTCTGGGTCTGAACGAAACCAGAGGCACCTTGTACCTCGCATATCCATCGATCTCCAAGTACGTCTGGACGATCACCAACTGATTCCCTCCTCTTGGGTGTACAGCCCAATCAAGATCATCAGTAATTACCCAAACGATGTGAAGACCTCCGGTCTTCGACCACCGTCTTCATCCTCGACACATCGTCGAATCAGTTATTCAGAATGGGATAAACCCGGTCATTCTGAATAACTCGCGTATATAATAAATAAGTGTTACACAAACACAACATACGCCTCATTCCAATTCATCAGTCACTAACTGTAAATTAGTAAGAGAACAATTCCCCAAATATTAACCCCGAAGGCCGAAACCAACATCAGATCAATACCCAGGAAACCATTCATCCTAACTAATCTTCAGTAAGTTGCTAAATTTCACATTCTTAGGGAGAGGTTCCCATTAATTTTATCAAAGATAAATTCCTTAAATTTATTCTTTAATCTTCTTTTGAATATCAATTCAAACCAAATTATGGTTTATCCAAACTAGTCGGGATTAGCGAGCCTTACCGAAGTAATCACTTGTTAAATTTCCCAACCCCAACCTATTCATCCCATGAAGTAAAACTGGTCATACTTCATATCTAACACCACGGTGTTATCGGTAAATTCAATTACCATTTCACGTTCAAATCTAATTAAAGATTTAACTATCGCCTGGAGCAAAACTGGTGATACTCCATTCTCGATTATTTCAATCTAATTAAAGATTCATTAAAACTCCACTTGGTTTTAATCTTCCCAATAATCATTATCAATGATTATTTAACTTGGGAAATCATATCCTGTCTTTAAATGGGTTAAAGAACCAATGTCATTTAAAACACGGTTCATTATAAACCCAAAATCACATTCTATTCCATCAGCCTTTAACCGTAAATTAGCAAGTGAACAATTCCCTAAGTAATAACCCCGAAGGCCGAAACCAAGATCAGGTCAATACCCAGGAAACCATTCAACTTAACTAATCTTCAGTTAATTTCTAATTTTCTTAACTCCGTTGGGTCTAAGAACAGTATTATTAAAGATACCATTCACGACAACCCAAAATCACATTTGATATTAAATACAAGGCTCTGAATAAAAAATATATCGGCATATATTCAATATCAAATTCTACGACCAACAAATATCGTATTGGAAATAACGATATATATATATATATATATATATCTTTCAAATTTCCATAATAATATCTGTATAATCTCAAAATCCAACATCGAAATATTCCAAAGACAATTTTGATTCAAATCAATTCCAATTCAATTATTGGAAATTCTGGTTACTTTTAAAACCATTTCAAATCCAATTTATTTATTTTAAAAATAAATGGATTTTAATTCTAGTTCAAAACTAGTTCATTTCGATAAAAATCTATTTTTATCTTTTCAAATATGGAATTTTTCATCCCAATTCTTTCCAAATCATTTCTTACGATTTTACACAAATTATTACTATTTTTAATAATTTTATCAAGGCCCATACAGTCGAATTCCATCAACGACCATCGAACTGCACTTACAGCGACCTTTTCCAAATTTGATTTGGAAATAATTCCAAATCCAACCGTTAGATTTAAAATCCCTAATATCCGTTAGAAATCTCTTTTCAATACGAACCCAACGGTTCTAGTTTTAGGAGAATCCGACGGTCGGATCTCCCGTAACGTCCATTCGAAGTCAATGATCGAAATTCGCGAACTGTTGCAGCGCGGCGCGTTCTATTCAGGCCATTTAATATATATAATATATATATTTCGCCGATTTCCTTTTAAAACGTATTTTATAAATCGTTTTAACTTCGTTTTCGAAACGATTTCAACTTCATATTCAATTTCGAATCAAAATTGAATATTCCACATCATCGATATACAAATGATAATATTTTCAAAATATTATATTTTGAAATCAATTCCTTTTCGATATTCATTATAAAAACGAATAAAATCGATATAAATTCGCGTCAATATGGCGCTTATCTAACCAACACGGCTTTATATATTTCAATAACTTCGTTATTCTATTCAACAAATGAATATTTTCTTCAACACCTGAATATATATTTTTATTCAACACATGAATATTTATTTTTATTCAACAAATGAATTTTTATTCTATTCAACACATGAATTTTCTATTCTATTCAACACATGAATTTTTATTCTATTCTATACATGAATTTTTATTCTATTCAACACATGAATTTTTATTCTATTCAACACATGAATTTTCTTTCTATTCAACACATGAATTTTTTATTCTATTCAACACATGAATTTTTATTCTATTCGACTCATGAATTTTCGTTTATAATATTCCTTATTTTCCAAATTGGAATGAGGCCCAATCAATTACCATATAATATTAATTATATGGATTCCCTACAACACATGTATATAATTGCAACGATAAATCATCAACCATCATCTAGAGTGCACCACACAACTGCATAAGCATTAAATATAAATAATTAACGCTTACACAGTTTGTCAACCAATCGATTGACATACAACTAAACAATCGGGATTAGTGTACGTCAAATATCATCCTAATACCCGTGTGGGGTTTCAAATCAACAAACACAGATTTTTATTTGTGCAGTTGGGCGATGTGTAAAATTTATCGTCCCAATCAATATCCTTCAAATGGGTGTACATAAACAAACCGTCCGATTTGTTTATTCATATTTATTTTATATACCCGTTAAAAATTATATTTTTAACTATAAAATATTTTATAACGATAAAATATTTTATTTCATTCCACATTACACAATCAAATTTCACAATGCATCAATCAAACATACAAGTCATCCATGGTCTGTGGACGACGGGTTCCGGGTGCTGCTAAGCACCGTTTGCATCCTAGTATATATTTCAACTAAAAATTAAAATAAAAGTGAGGAGTTCTCACCGATTAGCTAAACCAAACACCGCGACTCTTCATATGCAGAAAATCTTCGTCGTGCTCCTTTTTTTTCACTTTCGTCGACCGTGTCCACTACATATATACAAAGATCGAATTTTTATTTTCACTTCATATATATAAAAATCAACTTTTTATCTTCACTTCATATTTATAAAAATCGTATTTCTATGACGCTATACACATATATAAAAACCATATTTTTAAACCTCTTCTTCAATAAAAATCTAATTTTTACTTACCCTACCTATATATAAAAACCAAATCTTCTTGTATATATAGCTCTAATCTTTGTAGATTAGAAAAATCTAATCCTTTCCTTTTATATAAATCATTTCTTTACCTTGTTCTTCACTTAATAAAATCATACTTTTATTTCTAAACGATTACAGATTAAAAATCATATTTTTATAATTAAAAACACTTCTTTATGTAATAAAAAAAATTGATTTTCTTCTATGTATTATATGAAAAAAAAACTATGTTTTTAACTTAAAATAAAATCAAATTTAAAAATACAGTAAAAAGAACTCACCTTTATTGGTAAAAACTGAATCTTGCGCCGGAGGGGGGGGGGGGGGGGTTCAGCGCTGATTGAAGAAGGAGGGGGAAGAGGTTGCGGCATGGGGTTCAGGTGGAAGGCGGTGGGTTCCTGGCTTGGGGCGTGAGGTGCTGCGATCTCGAATTGGGTGTGGCGTTTTTGGAGAGGGGAGAGAGTAGGGGAGGACGGGGCCTGAGGTGATGGAGGCAGGGGAAGCCGGCGGTGGCGTGGCAGGGGGCGCGGTGGTCGATGGGGGGGGGGGGGGTAGCGACGGGAATCGTTCGCTGGTTTTTTTTTCTTTTCTGATTTGTTTGAGAGGGTTTGACTTTGAGGGGAGAGAAAGAGTGTGGTGAGGTTATTATATATTTAATTTATTATTTAATTTTGAATCCATAAAGTACCCTTTTCATTCGAACTCGAAATCAAACCCGCCGACTATCGTCCCTAGCGTATTACCCACATTCCGAACACAATGGGATATGTATCGTAAGCCGATTTGGCTGTTTTGACCAGTCTTCGTCAAAATCAAAATATAAATCTATATATTGAATTTGAACGCACATTTCAATTTACCGGGGCCACATACGAACTCTAAAAATCCCGAAAAATATTTTATAACTTCGTATTGACGATACGGTTCTAACAAGACTAATTTCGTCGAATTTGAAGACCGTTTGAAAAGTGGCCATTTTTCAGTCGATCGAAATTGACTGAAACTTTTAAAACACATTTTACTTCACCACGCTTACATATTGATTTAGAAAATTACGAATTTTGAAACCTAACAATAATTTGACATCCCGGATCCAACAAAAGTGGTTTCGTCGAAAACCGAGGTCGTTTGCAAAATTTCCATTTTTAAGGGCCAAAATTCCATAGCGACTATTCTGAATTTTCAACTGGGCATAACTTTTTATCCCCGCTATGAAATTTTTATTTTTCGGATTCGTTGGAAATATATTCTTAATTAGATTCTAATATTTTTAGTTTCACTAAAATCCGGTTTATTTTGAATCCTGTACATTCATTTGAACTTTGAAATCGAATTTTCGAACTACCGCGCCATTTTCAATTCCGTTTATAATTGAAAATAAATATTTATATTCTAATGTCGATTCAAATAAATATATACGTTCTAATTCTATTCAAAATAAATTTCTCGTTGTTATTATTTAAAATAATTCATTTTAAATAATCAAAATTCGCTAAAATTGCCAAAATAAAAATTTTAAATTGGCTCGGATTTCCGGGTTATTACAACCGCCACCTTCCTCCGTCAGCATTCGCCACGATTTGAGACCACCTATCCCCTGAAAACCAGCATGAACCGCCGCCGCTTCGTGTAGGAATTCCTGCCACACCCGCAAATAGAACTCTATCTGCTCCTTTGAAAATATAGCTCTTACTAAGCTCAATAATATAGTAGTTTAGAGTTTGTGGAAATGGTCTATAGATTTAGAGAAAAATTAGGAAGAAGGATAGAGTATTGTGGATCGTTCGTTAATGGTGGAGGCGGTTTCAGAATTTGTGGACCACGAGAATCAGAAAATTAGGGTTTGACCCTCATAAATGCATGTATTTATAATGAGATGGGTCAAAAAAATATTATTTTATTATAACGAAACTTACCTGTGAAGTATCGTGTTAAAAACCATTACATACGATGTCCAATTGAGATGAACTCCTAATCCAAGAAAAAAAATCCAGACCCGATGAGACAGTTTTCGTCGAATTCCGAGGTCATTTGTAAAAAATCCTTTATAAATCACAGGCTAAAAATCACGCGTTTAAATTTCCCACGATCACGAAATAAATCCAATCGACTTGAAACTTTGAAATTCTACTAGACCTTTTCCTTAAGCATCCAATGAAATTTATATCGTTAAAATCAGAGTTGGTTTGGCCAGTCGTTTATTCCTCCAAAGTCACCCATATTTAAATTGACCAAAATAATATAAATGACTAAGGCGTTTATCGTTGCCTTGATCAAACGGTAAGTCCGATTAACACAAAAATTGAATTATTATAATAATTAATTAATACGAATCTAACAGAACAATTTTTGTTGCATTTCGAGACTGTTTTCCGGTATGCTATTTTTATATGCCAAACAACGCTATTTTGGACACCAAAATACCCGATGTCCAAAAATAAAAGGTTTCTGCCTATTCTGACTCTAAACGTCGATACGAACTCGATGGAATTGATTTTGTCACTTAATTCGATCGTCTACTCAATTTATACTCAAATAACTCTCTATTAAACTAAATTAATTTAATCACACGCTATAGAAAATGACTGGGTGTTTACTGCTGTTGTTGTCACATACATTATCGGTTTGCCACAAAATTTAATACCGTAGAATAATTAAACGTTACGGTTCCAATGAAACTAATTTCATCGAGAATCGAGGCCGTTTGCAAAATGGCTATTTTAAAGGCTTATATAATATTTATAAAATTTTATATAAATTCCAAAATAATCAAATTAAATAATAATAAATTATTATTATCGTAAATATCCCAATTGAAATATCATATATTTCCAATTATAAACCAATATGGATTATACAACTTGATATCAACATTTCGAGTCAAATGATGTCTAATATATATATATTAAAACCCTATTATATTAATTAATAAATGTTATCGTCTATTAACGAAATCTATATGACTATTTTAAATTTGATTTGGACATGACTAACAATCTATAACACAAAATCTGGATTTTTCTCCTCCATATGAAAATTATAATCAACAAGATTCCAATGTTTCTTGTTTCACATAAATCCGACGTATATCGGATCCTGTATATTCAATTGAAGTTCAAGACTCAGTGTTATGAACTATCGCGCCAATACGAGCTCGGTTTAAAATATACATAAATTATAACATACAAACATCATTTTATAAACGATTTCAATATTTAAATCCATAAATATTCCAAATATAATATTTAAAATAATAAATTAAATTAAATATTTGTCTACCAAAAATACAGGACATTACAATCTTCCTCGCTTAAAAGAATTTCGTCCCCGAAATTACTAAGATGAAAAAAATGCTAGAAATCCCATTCACTTTCAAAAATCTAATTTGTTTTAAATCGGAAACCAATTAATTATTGTTGATAAAATTTTCAAAAATATCAAAAATATTCTAACACATTAAATTTTCGGAAAAATTCGGCAGAGTCTCCCTTGTACGGAGTGACATCTGCGATATCGCAGGAACAAATAATATATATATATATATCGACCCACACGGTTGGAAAACAAAAACCAAAAACCCAAAATTTATTTTTGCGTAGGCGTACCTTTTTACGAGCGCTATTGAGCATACTTGATCAATGTCTATGCGATTTACTCAACCAAAATCTATTCCTCAAAGCCATCTGGCACATGTACTTAACTCAACTCAATATATAAGTACAATTATATGAAATTCTTAAATAATATTACATTAATTATCTAATATAACGACATGAATTCCAAAATCAAACAGATAGCGTCAATTCATTTTCAAACACAGGGTTAAATCATTAATTTCAATTCATATGCATTTTCATTCCAATTTAATTACACTGGAATTTATTCTTTAGTTTATAATTCATTCCGCTCCATTAAATTGTTGATTATTTCTATCTAAAACAATCTACCATCCAATAACAAATCATTCACAATCAACAACCAATACACAACCAAATCAACCAAATCAACTGAATTTACATTAAATATTAATATTTAATTTGGTTTAACATATTTGAACATCAATCGGTTAATATTCGATTGATTTCTATTTAATTATAATTCATTCAAATTCCACATTCCAAATTTATTTAAATTAATTTCAATATCATTATTAATTTAATTTCACTTAACAAAATTAAGTTCCAATTCAAATTTTTAATCCAACTTGAATTCCATTCAAATCAAACAACACACAATACCTCAATAATTTGATAAATCATTTCTTTTCTATGCAAAAATATATTTCGGATCATTACCCTCTTTAAAAATAATATTGTATCCATTACCATTTCAATGCTTCTCAACACTTGAATCGATCAAGCAACACAACACAAAACTTTTGTATATAAAATCCACAAATACGCGCTTTAATATACATACACTCAAACTCAATCTAGGGTATTACCGACCCCATCTCCATCAAGTTATGCTACAGAGCCAAGGTTATTACTACACCAATAGCTCTGATACCACTGTAACGACCCAACAGATTTTCGACCCTAATAATCGACACAAAAACACCAAGTTGAACATTCAAGCATCAAAAACACAGGAACATTATTAGAAAAAAATTAGAGGGTGAGGAAAGAAAGAAAGATATATTATAATAGAAGAAGAAGAATCAACACAACACTGAGTCTCACATCGCAGCGGAACAAAATATGATATAGAAACAAGTCTTTATAAAGGGCTTTAAATAAAAATTTACAATGATCAGATTACATCAACACATCTGGACAATTATATTAATCTGTCCTTATATACAACACATAGTGGAATGAATACTAGATATTATATGTCTGAACACCTCCAGCTCGTTTCTGGACTTCGCAGCATCCGATAACCTAAACTGGTACAACCCGGTCTAACCCGAGCATTACAAACATTGGATCGTTCTGGTGAACCAAAGTGAGAAAAACACACTAAGTCTAAATGTATCACACAACTTGATTTTAAAGTCATAAATCTTTTCGAAAGAAAAGGATAATCGTAAGACCAAATACACACATAAATACAGAAGGTTTTTACCTTACGATAACCCAAAACATTTTTGAAATCAATATCATTTGTGATATTATAATAGTGTCTAAATACAAATAAATATCAATCTAGCATAACGCTTGCATCTCACGCTCCGCATACATAGTATAAAATCAAAACAATGGGCTCTTAATGGAGAATGGATTTCCTGTTAAGTTATGGGACCGCCTTCCCGACAATGTACCTCCGAAGATGAATACATTGGGGTTCAACAAGAACATCTTGCAACCTAGGCTAAACATGACCGACCCCTCACTTCACTTGAGAGTGCCGAATATATCATTACCACGGTTGGGGGCCAGCCAACCAAACCGATAGCATACATACAAAAATTAAAAGGGACAACCAAAGGCATTTTATTTCTCCAGATCAGGTAGTGATATGCCCTTTTGATGGGTGAGACCCATAAAGCCATGCGACCTGCCTAATTTTGTGCCATTTCCCAGTTGATGAGGCTTGAGGTCAGCGAGTAGTCCTTGCAGTCCATAGATTCCAATCAGGATAGAATCACTGTCGAAATATCTCTGGCCGCTAACTAGAGAAATTCAAAAAGTAGTTCTTCCCCTCAGGAAGATCAACGGTCTATAATTGCTCCATCTTCAATAACCATCTTCTATGCATTTGCTGGTTCAAAATGGTTTTCGAATATAGATTTAATTCTGGTCTTTTCGTACCAACAATCGTATTGGCTACATTTGATAGTCAGTTATTTAACTATTAAATAAATAATCATGAGGATAAAATGAGTTCACCGATTCAGTACCAGCATTACATGGCCTTTTAATTAAAAATAATTAACGAATAGTTAATTAAACTTATAAATATCTCGACACTTTTAACATAAAATTTATTCTTATTTAACATAAGATATATTTTCAAAACTTTTTCAAATACATTCAAATTAAATCATATATACATTCCCAACCTTGGTTTTAACAAATTTCACGTAAGACATTATTACTTGAAAACAATATCCAATTTATATTCTTAGAATAAACTCATTCCAAAAACTTAATCTTTTTATTTCCTTTTACCTTTGGAAGTATCAGTGCGTGTGTGTGTGTATATATATATATTCTCAAGTCTTTCTATTTCCGTTACTTTGGAAATCTCATTATAAATATTCTCAAATCATTTTTATTTCCGTTACTTTGGAAATCTCAATATATTTTCTTAAATCTTGCGATTAACATTGCGTTTTTATTCCACATATGGAAATAATAAATTATTCTTAACCTCTTTCTCGTTACAAACTAATATCTTCCTCAAATAATCCCGAAGTCATTCAAGTTGGGGTTACCTCTCAAACCTTGATCAACAACATTTTTATCTTAAGACAAATATGATTTGTAATTAAACCTATATTTCCTTTTAATATCAAAAACATATCTCATTTAACTATTTTATTTAAAAATACAATTTTATAAAACCTTCTTACTTTTGGAAATCTCCTTCTCGAACATTACCATTATTTCTTAGTTCATTGATTAAGTAATTGCTTATTAAAAACATCACCTTTTAACTTCTTTAAACAATTCGTTTTATATCTCGAATTTTTGTTACAAAGTCCTACTACTTGCTTTTTTTTACCAAATTCACTTCCAACAATCCCTTTTCTAATCCATTACACATTTCCCGCTTGAAAATCTTATTTCAGTTTTATTCATTTTACTTAATTCCATTACCAAGCAACGTTAATTTAAAATTAACGATTTAACACCTCATCTCTTTGTATAAACTTTGTTTATATAATTCTGGTTTAATATAAAACCTTTTTTTCTCAATTTCCTTTTTCATAATTCAAACCTTAAGTAAACATTAATTTAGGCTATCACTTAAAATTTCTTTTATAACTTTGTTATAATAACTCGGTTTTTAATATAAACCATTTGTAAGCTCCTTTCACAACTCAATTAGATTTCATTTCAACTTCGATTACTTTTTAAATGAATTCCAATTAAAAGGTAATCTCTTAAACTATTATTAATTAAAATAATAATTTACTTCAATCATTAACTACTGTAGCAGTAGTTAAATTCTTAATTAACTAAAACAATTAGTAATTTCTTTTTAAAATCTTATTAAAAATAAATAAATATTCTTTAAGCTATTTTATTAGATAAATTTACAACAACTAATTTAATAATCGATTCCAGTTAAAACGATTAACTTATTCAATTTAAATACAGTTATCTCATTAACCAGTCCTAATTTGTTCTTCCTTTGAATTGATTAATAGTATAATTAATCTTAAAATTCCATTTAATTATTTCTTAAAACACAATTATCCAAATCTTAACCACTGGGATAAGTTCTGCTTACTTGGATATAAATCTTATTAACATAAGCCTTCACTTTATAACATTATTTAAGACTTGCTTATAAATTTCAATAATAAATATTTATTTCTTTTAAATAAAATGTTATTCAAAATAAAAGATTTAAAAATCTATCTTCAATTATAAAAATAAATTTTATAATTTCATTTCCATCAATTTACCTGACAGTAAATCAGTATAAACAAAATGATTGATTTTTAGGCCATCTACTGCCAGTTACTCAAATAAAATTACCCATTAGTTTCAAACAAAATAAAATGTTGAATTTTAGGTCAACGACCAACAACCAAATCAATAATCCAACCAGATTGGTTTAATAGTTCATATAATGATAATGTGATAATAAATAACATTAAACATATTTAAGGAATCCGGTTGGACTTTCCAACCTGTTCTTCCCTTCATTCATATAGATTATTTCAAATAATATTATTCAATTCAGTTTAACTGATAATTTCAATAATAGTAAATAATGACTATTTAACATCACCCAAATAACAAAACAGTTCAAACAATTAAACACGATTATTTAATAAACGTGACCAACAAGGTAAGTTACGTCAATTGGTTCCAATCGTTAAAATAACAAATCGGTTTTTCACTAAAATTAAACAACGTTTAATTTCATCGGTTAAATAAATATATAAAGATAAAATTAACAAGCAGTCAACCATTAGCAACCATAGCACACAAAATAAAAATTCGACTTATATAAAATATAAGTGGGAAGAACCGAATGAGTTTAACTCACCTTGATCTGATTCCGTTGTCAACTGCTCATTTTAATAAAATTAAACAGTCGTTTAATTTGATTAAAATTCTGGTTGATTCCAATCCCATCCAATTTTGTTTCACAATGAAGATCTTGTCAAGACAAGTCCAATGTCTCTCGAATCGTCAAATTCTGATAATATATGGACAAGTTACAAATATTCAATGCTAATATAATTAAATTATAATTAAATTCCTAATTACTTTAATTGACCAAATTAATTACGTATTAATATTTTTAAATAGCCGACCCTTTGATTTGGGAAAACTGGGCTAACTTTTCTTATCCCATTTATTTCCTAAATCAAGTTTTTAATTAGACTTAGTACTTAGAGTAAATAACTTCTAATTAGTAGAAATTGGATATGATTATAGGATAAGCTAATTTTATTTCCCAAGTATAGATAATGAGTAATGGTATAGCAAATGTTTTTATAATGATAATATAGTAGAAATTGGATATGATTATAGGATATTTTCCTAAGTATTAAAATACAATAGTTTTGAAATAATCTTAGGTTAAATAAGAAGTGGAAAGCTATATTTGTTATATTGAAAGGTTTAAGAGTTTTAAACTAACATTCGTTAATTTTTTTAATTAAATAGGCCAAGTAATGTCGGGTATTGAATCAGTGAACTCATTTTATTTTCATGATTGTTAATTTGATAGTTAAGTAACCGACTATCAAATCTATCCCATAAGATTGTTGGTACAGAAAGACCAGGATCGAATTTATATTCGAAAACCATTCAGTCCAACAAATACGTAAAGATGTTGATTGAAGATGGAGCAATTGAAGACCGTGGATCTTCATATGCGGAAGAATTACTTGTTGAATATTCTCTGGGATTGCAACTAGAGGTACTCTAACGTGATTCAGTCGTGGCTGAGAATTCATGGATTACAAGGACTACTCGCTACTGATCTATAGGGTAATTCCTAGGATGTGGTAGGAGGGTGCCTTCAGTTCATCATATCCCTGGATGACTTGTATGGACGAATGTCTAACAGAGTATTTCCTAAAAACCACATACACTGATTTAAATAAATATATCGAGTTGGTGGCAAAGAGGGGCACTTCGTTTATACCCAAAGTATATTTGTGGACGTCAATTAGTGATTTGATGGATCTGATAATGTGAGATTCAAAGTGAATGATGGCTAGACGTTCAAAAATAAAATAAATAAATGAATTACGACCTCAAGCCTCATCAACCGGAAAATGGTACAAAATCGGGTAGGTTGCATGGTTATGTGGGTCACACCCATCAAAAGGGTATATCATTAACTGATCTGGAGAAATCAAATGCCTTCGGTTGTCCCTTTTATTTTTGTTTATATGCTATCGGTTCGGTTGGCTGGCCCCCAACTGCGGTAATGATATATTCGGTACTCTCAAGCGAAGTGAGGGGTCGGTCATGTTTAGTCTAGGTTGCAAGATGTTCTTTTTGAACCCCAACGTATTCATCTCTAGAGTTACATTGTCGGAAAGGTGGTTACCCATACCTTGCCATGGAAATCCAAACTCCAATAAGAGCTTGCAGTTTTGATTGTATACTATGTATGTGGAGTGTGAGATGCAAGCGTTCCACTAGTTTGCTATTTATTTGTATTAGACACTGTCATAATATCAAAATAATATTGGTTTCAGAAATGTTTTAGGTTATCGTAAGGTAAAAACCATCTATATTTATGTGTGGATTTGGTCTTACGATTATTTTTTCTTTCGAAAAGGTTTGGACTTTAAAATCAAGTTGGATGATACCTTTAAATTTAGTGTGTTTTTCTGACTCTGGTTCACCAGACTGATCCGGCGTTTGTAGTGCTCGGGTTAGACTGGGTTTTACAGGTTTAGATCTGGATGCTGCGGATTTTAGAAGACATGCCGAAGGAGTTCAGACGTATGATATATATTTAGTGTGTATTTTGCTATGTGTTATATATGAGGACAGATTATTATGACTGTCTGGATGTGTTGATGTACTCTGATAATCGTAAGTATTTTTAAATCTCTCAGTAAAGATTTATTTCCATATTATATTTTGTTCCGCTGCGACGTGAGACTTTGTATTTTTGTTGGTTCTTCTTCTTCTTCTATTCTAATATATCTTCCTTTCTTTTCTCACCCTTTAATTTCTTTCTAATAACTATCCGCTTTTTTGTGTAATTTGGGCTGGACTTGAGTGGTAATTAGCCAACTCAAAGGGTACAGAGACGGCATGTTATGTAGGGCTTCTATGTCAAAACACTTCGATTGTGCGAAACCTCGTGGGTCAAAGATTACTCCCAAACATTGGCTCTAATTTGGGATAAGTTGGAGGAATATGAAGCTAAAACGCAGAAGTTGTTATTGATCGACGTGGCAACACTAATTGTTCAATTTTCAATGGAGGAAGAGCGCCAAGTGTTGCCAAAAGGTTGGGCACTACTGGAAGAGGATGCCAAAGTGAAGAAGGCGTAACAACTTACTACTGCAAAGAGGAATGCTCTCACTATTGAGAGCATGGTGGTCGCTCATGCATTTGAAGGTGGTAGTTCTGGGCACTAGCAAGTTATGCCACTTGGTCCCACTAGCGGTCCATCAGTTTTAGCTCCCGTCGTTACCGAGTATAATCTCGAATTCTCGATTATCTGGGGCTGGAACACGGATGTTCCCTTCTGTAAAAAACCGAGAGCACTATGCATGTTGACGCACGCAGCAAGTGTTGAAAGGTAAACTCACTTCCTCACATGTACTTGAGAGGCTGATAACACGAAGTTGAAGTAGGCAAATTTGTCTTCTTCTTCATCGCGCAAGTTCCTCCGGAGTAGAGGTGACATCGGCTTACGCTCCAACTATGCCTGCCGTTTTCGGGTTCGATGTGGATTCTTATAAAAGGGATGGGGGATGAATATGGTCACTTGGAACATTTACGACTCTAGAGTGAGGAGAATTCTGGATGGAAGACTTCGATTTTACAGAAGAAAAAGGGAGGCAAGAAGGGGAGACCTAGGTGACCGGGTCGATGGAGGCAGGCAGGCCGACCTTGCTTGAACTAGTCAAAGAGAAAAAGTTCCAAATGTTGATGAAGTTGCTAGTGGTTGAGGCGAAAAAGATAGATGATGAGGACACCCTCTTTAAATCTCAGGAGGAAACGTGGGAGAAGGCCAAGGAGGTGGTCCACGCTAAGGTTCAGGAGGGGTCTAGGAAGAAAGCTGAGGATTAGGTTGCCCAGAAGAGAGAGGAGGAAATGCTTAAAAAGTTAAATGTGGAGGAAGAAGGAAGCGGAAGCCCGATCTTGAGGCTCAGAAGAAGATGGAAAGGGAAGCTAAGAAGGAGGAGAGATAGAGGCCAGAAAGAAAGCAAAGGAGGTTGAAAGGAAGGGACACATCTGTTGTGTTAGCACTGTCCACTGAGTTTTATCCTAAGCCCTTGAAAATCATAGGCGACCCTGGAGTGTAGACCACCGAGGTCCCGGATGAGTCTGAAAAGGAAGTGTTTGTAATCAAGCCTACTCCGACCAAGGGAAAGAAGGGAAGCGGGGGAAGCAACTCCAGGAAGAGAAAGAGGGAATATGAGGATGAGTCATGCACAGCCAAATCTGAGAAGAAGAAGAGGGGTAGCTCGTCTAAATGATTATTATAGATAACTTTTTGATTAGGTCAGCCAATAGGATACTCAAGTACGACCCTCACTTTTGGAGGTATGATGTAGTTTTCATGTACATCGCATTGTCAGAAAGAAAAGATAGTTGTATTTTGGTTTGTTAATGAAAGTTAGTTAACTTTTCTTACATATTATTCTAAGTGTTTGAATTTTTGTCTATGCTTTTCAATTTCTGTACTTACATAAATGTACTCATCATTGCACTTAAAACAATATTGATCACGACTTCGCTCTTGAAATATTCAAATCGTGCGAAGCTCGAGTGTGCAGACTCCGCTCTTGAGATTCCTCTCGATTTTTACCATTAAGTGTGCAGAGTTAGAATTTAGTAAATCTACTCTCGGGATCTCCTTATGGTCGTTGATCCCGAGTCGTCAGGAGTTAAGTGTACGCACTTCACTCTCGGGATCTCCTTTCGGTCGTTAGCCTCGAGTCTTGCAAAGTTCGGGTTTGGTGATTCCGCTCTGGGAATATTCTTGCGATCATCGATTCCGAGTAAGGAGTCGTAGGTAGACGTCGTTGTTTCCTCCTTTGTACTCTCATCATTTCTTTCAGGTTAGAGATGAGGGCATCATTGGTTCGTCAATTTTATACTCGGATTCAAGCTCTATGGATCGGAGTTAACTAAGCAAGCAGTCGATGTCAAACCTACTCCGCTGGTGGTTACCCTTGAGTCTGGAGACTAAGGGATGGAGTTGTACACTCAAGTTAATGAGCATTGCGAGTTATTTATACTCACTCTCGTCGTTTCTTAGAGACTCAAGTTGACTTGTGAAGGGCAGACTACTCCACGAGGTTTTACTTTTTGTAAATACTAGGGTGGAGGATCGATGCCAAGCTTTGAGGTGATGATCCAGTGTTGTGCGCTCATGCATGCAAGTCGGTTGTTATCACGGCTCAAACATACTTCACCAACGGTTAACACATCAAGAATATGGTCATTTGAAATTTCTTTACTGTTAAGCTGTCGGCTGTACTGGCCTTTCCTTTACAATGACTTGAAACTTGAAAAAAAAACATTTTTGGAAAGCAGTAAACCTGTACATTAAGCTATGTAAAATAATGGCAAAGATGTTCGTTATTCATGCCCTTGGTAGTTTGGTGCCATCGACGGTTGTTAGCTTGAAGTTTCCATCTCCAAGCCTCCGTTAAATGACGTATGGACCTTCCCAGCTGTAACACCCCTAAGTGCTACATCGTGGAAGCCTGTGTGAAGTGGGTACTTATATAGTAGAGCCCATCTCTTAATAACGCCGAGGCCTTTTGAGGAACAAAACCCCACACCTATACGATGGCTAAGTTGGGGACAATATCTTGCATGAACGTAGGTGCGGGTTGTTATAGTTGTATCAGAGCCAATACCCAGTTGGAATTGCGGGCTCCTACGTGGACCACAGTGCCTGGGTGAGGTGTTTGTGAGCCAACGGGGATATTGGGATCTGTAGGAGGGGAGAATGTAACACCCCAAAGTCCCACATCGTGGAAGCCTGTATGAAGTGGGTACTTATATAGTAGATCCCATCACTTACTAATGCCGAGACCTTTTGTGGAACAAAACCCTACACCTATACGGTGGCTAAGTTGGGGACAATATCTTGCGTGAACGAAGGTGCGGGTTGTTACACTACGAGGACTGAAACCGGTCGATATGGGAAAGATCATTTTTAGGACGATGTCGCCAACGTCAAAGTGCCTTGGGCGGACTTTGGAGTTGAAGTATCAGATGACCCATTGACGGTGTTTGGATGCCCTGAGTTCAGATTCGTCTCTCTTATCTTCGAGAAAATCAAGTAATCCCAAGAGAAGATCTTGGCTAGTCTTCGGATCATAGTATGCGACTCGATGAGATTGGAGTTCAAGCTCAACAGGAATGACGACTTCAGATCCATACGAGAGAGTGAATGGGATATGACTAGTCGCTAACTTATGGTAGTCTGGTAAGCCCAAATGGATAGAGCGAGTTCATCTACGCACTTGCCTCTGGCCTTTTCCGAACACTTCTTGATGATGGATTTGATGACCTTGTTTAAAACTTCGATTTGTCAATTGGTGTGAGTATGAGCAACTGCCGAGAACTGTTTTTTAATGTGGCGTCGACGGTAGAAGATTTTGAACTCAGAACACTAAAATTGGGTCCCATTATCAGAAATGATAGTCTTGGGAACTATAAAACGATAGATGATGTTGCGAACGACAAAAGTTGATTACTTTTTTAGTAGTGATTGTAGTTAGGATCTCGACTTCGGAAAATTTGGTAAAGTAATCAACTGCAGCGTTATCATATCGAGCGTTGCCTTTGTCCATCAAAAGAGTTCCGATGAGTCGATTCCACAAATTGTAAACGGCCATGGAATGACCATCTGGGTTAGTTTGGTAGGCGGGGCTCTTGAAATTTTGAGAATCTCTGGCATTTATCGCACTTGCGGTGTAGTCAACTTCATTCCGCTCGAGAGTAGGCAAAAAATAGCCGTATCAGAGAATATTTTTTGCCTGAATTTCACCCCAGTGTTGTCACTGCACTCGCCTTCATGCACGTCCAATAGTACACAGTCGACGTCGTTGTGGGCTACACATCAAAGTAACAGAACAAGGAATCCTCTTTGGTAGAACACTCCATCTTAAATGGTGTAGCGCGTGAGTGCTCATTTTTCATTTCAGTTGTTTGGGAGAATCCCATGTTGTAGGTAGTTCTTGATTAGAGTCATCTAAGACTCGGTTTCAGGATCGATCTCCATTGTTAATATCGATTCTGTTTGATTATGACCGATACTCATGAAGTCGAGTACTTCGACTAGGACAAGTCTTAAGAGCCGCACATCACTAATTTTTGCTAATTTGTCCAATAAATCAGCCTTGTCATTTTGTTCTCGAGGGATGTTAGTAATGATGTTGTGGTCGACCTGGGTAAGCATTTCATGAACCCGAGTGAGGTAAGGAACGAGCTGTACCCCCTTGGCTTGATACCTATGTAGTTAGCGCCCCGTTATTAACCTGCTATATCCCCACTATATCGTATAGCGGATTTCCACCATTACGCTCTTTCCAAATAGCCTCTGAAATAGCCTTTCCGCTTTAATCACTGCTATATTATGATATTCCCGATATATCCTATTCTGCTATTTTCGTTATATCTTATATAAAAGAAACGAATTTAAAAAAGTAACATTTATACAATATAAAATAAAACAAACTAGTTTTCCAATAGAAATTTTTAAAATAAAAAATACAATAATCTTATGTTAAGTTTAATTAAGGTAAATAAAAGTTTACACTTATTCAAATATGTTTGTATATGATTTTATTCATAATTAAGAATTTACTAATTATAATTAAATTAAATGTTAATTCTCCATTTATTTGTATTTTATATCTTTAAAAGCATTAAATACGAATTTTACATGCTATTTTAAACTCATCCACTGCATCCCGCTATTTCCTTGCTTTATCCCAACAACAACTTTTTTCATCTCTACCGCATTGGATCCACTGAGCGCTTTAACTGCATGATACTCCACATGCATCTGACATACGATGAGCTATGAGTCAAAGTATATTTTGATATCCTTGATGTTGAGTTCAATAGAAGTTCGAATTCTAGCAATCAAGGCTTCGTATTTTGCATTATTGTTGGTGGCAGGAAAGATGAGCTTTAGATCATATCAAATTTAGCGTTCCTCAGGAGTAACAAGTGAACACTGATTTTTCGACGAACCATACACGAATAGCTTCTATTGGACGTTGAGAAGCTCGCTATCTTCCATTGGATCCTCAAGAATAGTGAACTTTGCGATAAAGTCGGATAGGGCTTGTCCGAGGATAGCTGGGCATAGGATAAAAGTAAGCTTGAAGTGACTTAACTCGATATTCAATTTCAAAAGTCACCAAAAAGCCTCATGTCGTTGAGGGACCTATCGTAGCAGATGGTCAACGTAGACTTTGGTTGGATGAGACTAGAAGTACGACCAAAGCTTCCGGGAAAAGATTAATAGGTAGTAATTAACTTTCTCAAGCTTTGGATGTTCTTTTTGGCGATCGTCAATCTCTTGTTGATGAAATAGACCGGCAATTGGACAAGATCTTATACGTGCATTAGTGTCGAGCTAATTACCTACATAGAAACAACCAAATATATAAGTAAGTCTTCGTGGTCCATGGGTTTTGATAGGATGGGTGGTCGTTCTAAGTAATTCAGGAGGTCATGGAATATGATAATGCATTCCAGTGTCCACACAAAGTTGTGCTTCCATTTTTTGAGCAAGTCGAAGAAAGGAATGCACTTATCTTTTTATATGAATCGACTTAGGGTGGCCACTTTTCTGTTTAATCTTTGAATATCTTTGATGCTCTATGTGGCATGTATATCCCGGATAGCTTAGATTTTTTCTGGATTAGCCTCGATTCCCCCTGATTTGACGATGAAACCCAGGAATTTTAATGATGCAACGCAGAAAGAGCATTTCAAGGGATAGAGTTTCATGCCATATTTACAAAGAACGTCAAACATTTTTGCGAGGTCATTGACGTGGTTATTCGACATCCTCATTTTCATAAGCATGTCGTCCACGTACACCTCAACTGATCTACCGATTTGGTCCTTAGGCATTTAGTTGACCATTCGCTAATAGGTTGCTCTAGCATTCTTGATACGAAAGGGAATGATGGCATAACAATAGAGCCCAAGGTCGGTGATGAATGAAGTGTGCTCCTGATTTGGAAGGTACATTGGAATTTGATTATAGCCTGAGTACACATCCATGAAAGAGAGAAACTGGTAGCCTGCAGTTGAATCAATGAGTTGGTCGATCTTTGGAAGCAGGAAGCTGTATTTTAGGCATGCTTTGTTCAAGTCTAAATAGTGGACACATGACCTCCACTTTCCATTTCATTTTTTGAGCAAGACAGGGTTGGTGACCCATTCTAGGTAGAGGGCGTCGCAGATAAAGTCGTTGTCAAGTAGCCTATCCACCTCCTCCTTAAGTGCCACCAATCTTTCTATTCCTAAGATTTGGCGCTTTTGTTTGACTATACGATGCTTCAGATTGATACTAAGCATGTGGCAAGCTATTCCTGGGTTGATGCCACACGTATCGGATTGGGTTATCCCATAAGGAATCCATAAATTCTTCCTTTATTGCTGGGTGAAACTGTGATCCAATCTTTAAGATCCAGGTTAGGTCAGTAGGGTTTATTGGAACGTTAATGGTTGGATCTACTGGGTAGACTTTTCAGAATTGGGCACTTAGTATTTCCGTTAGTCTGTTATGCGCTTATGATTTTGGCGCAGTTGATTTGTTATGTGCCCTTGCCCTTCTCCTTATTAATCGAGTCTTTCCATTCTACAAATTACAAACACTCGTGGTAGCATGGTCTCCTTTGACGGTTCCGATTTCACACTCTGTTGGAGATTTCATGAGGAGGGACTGTGGTATATAAACTCGGAATTCTGCAAGGAAAGGATGTCCGAGGAAGACGTTGTAAGGGGAGGGAACATCAATGACCCTGAAGGTGAGGATCAGAACCCTGCTACGATCCCCATCTTTGAATCGGACAAGCAATTCTACTAGACCAACTGGCCGGCTAGAAGACCCATTGAATCCATGGACGTTGGCATGGCATGGCTTTAAGTCCTTGGCCTTAAGTTTCATCTGATCATAGGATGACTTATAGAAAATGTTAACGGGGCTTCCCGAGTCAACGAGGACCTTTTGGACATAGTACGAACCTATGTATGTTGAGATGATGAGGGGATATATGGTTGGAATTTCAATTTCAGTAGCATCCCTCTTACGCAAGACTATGTCATCATGCACAGTCCTTTGAAGCTTTCCACGACAGGTTCGTCCTGGGCGGAGCACGCTTCCAAGTAGGCATGCTTGATTAAGTTGGCGTACTCCATCATTTGCTCGAAGCTTTCATTTGTGGGCTGAGGCCCACGACAAATTGTATTAATCATGATACCCTCGAGGATGTAACAACACACATTTTACATATTGGAAGATCATAAAATATTTTTATTTTATTCCCTGAGGCTTGGATCCTTCTCATATTTCAATATGTTGCTTATGGGGATATGAGACATATCCATAATTTTTACCAATTTTGTTTGCGACCATTTTACCCCTATCAGTCTTGTACAGGGCAGAACTTTTGACTCAGGTTGAATTAGTCAATGAGACCTGTGCCATTGGAAAGGAAATGATGATTGCCTTTCCGTAGAGTGGTTACATTAAAGATTTGGCTTAGAGGTTTGGGTGGAATCGCTATTTTAAGGTTTAATAGTTGGCTGTCTAGGTTTGATAAGCCAAAATGGGATGAATTGGGAAGGCCCATTAGTGGGCTAGTGGAAACTATAGACAAGGGGTGAGAGGTATGGAAAATAGTTTACTTCCCCATTCTCCCATTTGGAGGCCTTGTGCTCCTCCTCCCTCTAACACCTTTCCACCGTTAAAAATAAAATCTAAGAAGGGAAATTGAAGATCTACACCATTGGAGGCTAGACCCGCATCAATTGAAGGGTGAATTCATCAAATCAAGGAGTTCGGTTTCAATTACTTGCTGTCTGAAATCTTATTACATTGATTTTCGCTTGTTTTGGAAAATCGGTGAGTGATTTGCATCTCTCATATGGATTCAGTATAGTATATGAATGCTTGATCATACTTTTCATCAAATTCAAGTGTTTTACCATAGATCTATCACTCTATGGTCCAACATAGCAAGTTTAACTAGTAAATTCCATGTTATTTCATACGTTTATGCAAGTTAGATTTATCATTTGGATCATATGCTTATTTTTAATGGTTTTGGTGAAATTTACATTATTTAGTGATAAATCGCCATATTCATGTTGTTAGCGATCTTATGACATGTCTATGAGAGTATTTGTTGAGTTGGTTGAGCATGTTTTGTCGTTTTGGTCGATTAGAGAAATTTTGGCCGAGATTGGGCTCAAATTGGAGATTGTAGGTTTTGGGTCGCACGTGGTGGGTTGGTCGCACCATGGTGTGGTTTTTTTAGGGAACAAGATAGGAGCAGGGTCGGTCGAGAGGGCCTAGGGGAGTGGGATCGAACGAGCGAGCATAGGGGAGCAGGGTCGGTCGAGCAAGCCTAGAGGTCGGGGTCAGTCGAGTGAGCCTGGGGGTTGAGCAGAGCAGGCCGAGTCGAGTGGTATAACTCGTGCATCGTAGGGTCGAGTAGTGGGTCGGTCACTCCTAGTTGAACGGGTCGGTCCTTGCCTGAACGGTTGGGTCGGTCGTCTTTGAGGGTCTTGCTGGTTTTGTAACGTGAGAGGCTGGTCGGTCGGACTGGTTCCAAGGGAGGATCGGTCATCATATAGGGTCGGCCGGTCGTGAGTTGAGGTGGTCACAGGCCTAGTCGGTCGTCCATATACCTTGGTCGATCATGATTTTGACAACGCTTTCAAAGGCTACGATGGAAGGCCTAAGTGCTAGGGTTTGTTTTCTTTAGCAAATTGATGTGATGTTATGGATTGTTTCGAACCCTATTCTATGGTTCGAGAGTTGTGATTACTTCGAAGTAAATTCAATAGGAAATATTGAAGTGAGGTAATTTATATGTTGCCAGTTGTAGTGCAACGGGTGAAACTCCAACTCAAAGGTAATATGTGTTAGGTGATAATGGTGGGATAGTCGCCGTTGATGACGACTAGAGATACTAGAGTCTGAGAGATTATTGTTGTCGTAGGTTCTAGCTGGCTTAAAGCAGGGATCACATGATTTCGTCGTATGGTCAAGTACCCTGGGTTTCGTCGTATGGCCTAGACACATTTCATTGTATGTGTAGGGTTTCAGCTAGAACCGCGGTACACCATTGGCCCTTGATGGGCGACAAATTGTTTGTCGGTTATACGACTAACGATAGTTTCAAAGCAAGGTTGGCGGCGATAGCCAGAGTTAGTCATGGACGTTTAGATGCTTGGCTGTAATGATGATTGAGGTGCTACTGCCATGTATGAATGGTTTCTCAAATTGAATTGTTGTTGCTCACTTTCAGAGATGGGGAATGCGGTTGTGAGTACTTCTCTGGTGTTTTGGTAGATTAGTTCGTTTATCTACCTATTCTTATATACTTTATTTATGATGTTTGTTAGCTGTTTTATCGCCCACTAAACTGTAGTCTGACTCAAGGTTTTATATTTCCCTCTTGTTACCTTTGGTTGTTCATCCGCTATTTGGATGGGTGGACTAGATGTCGCAAATGGCAGGTGATTGCTTTGTGAGAGCGATGTTGCTATTCGGAGGCAAGCAGGAGGCTAGCATACTATTTTTACTACTATCTAGTACCATTGTTTTCCATTGTTTGTTATTCTACTCTTAGTGCTGTAGTGAGGCAAAATTGTATAAACACTATTGCTAAATCTAAGTGTATCCACTTTCTAGTTATTATGGAAGTTTAGTGTTTTTCTGCTTCACTAATATTGCCTATTGTATATATTCTATTATATTTTATCCTTGCACTGCGAGATTTACGACAGGTTCCGCTTGTGTTTACCCACCCTGATGATCGTCCATAGCTGCCGTGCACACCTTTCAGCGCATTAGTCCTCTTCTATAGTGCTGGGGTTATGGGCGGTCGTCAAATTTGCTATCAGAGCTCTAGTTATCGATTTTAGCCAAAAAACAAATACATAATCACGTAATAGAGACGTATTTGTACATTTCAGTTGGATGTATACTATATGATACTATATAGTACAGTAGCGTTTGTACTTCTTTAGCAATTATTTTATGTGTGGACTAGTCATTCTAGTTTTTAGATTTAGAATGAGCCATCAAACTTTAGGAAACACTACTAAGGATGAGCCTGCGACTGGAACAACGGGCGATGGGAACCAGTTGGAATCTTTCACTTTAATGCCAGAATGCCTAGTTATGTTCGGGGCCATGATGGCCACTGTCCTGCTAAGCATGCCCATTTCAGAAGCGGTAATAAGGCGTGGTGTTCCTGTACATGTACCTAGGGGTGATTCCACTAAGACACAGAGGGATTATTCTCCTACAGATGAAGAAGATGAGTTAAGAAGAGGTATATCTTTAGAGCAACTTCGACGTCGGGCCAAGGGACGAGGAGAGAGGATCAATGCTTCTTGGGATAAGGCTTGTAGAAACAGACATAAACCTCATGAAGAAACTTTTGCAGGCCCTAGTAAAACAAGGAAGCTGAATAGGGAAAAGAAGAAATCTAAGAAGAATGACATTTTCTTTAACTGTCAGCTAAAGGGCCATTATGCCAAGGACTGTAAGAAGCCAAGAGCCAAAAGGAATTGATTTAAATGCGGCAAGCCTGGGCATAAGAAGAAAGACTGCCCATATTTTCTGAAGGATAAGCAACCGGAGGAATCATGTGTTCTGGAAGCTACTCCAATTTCCTATTGTCTTCCTGATGAGAATCAGAAGAAACTATTGCTAGTTTGGATATATACTTTTTGCCAATGGACTTGTTGAGTTCTATTTGTTACTAGAGCATCGCTTTCTTTTACCTAAAATAAGATTGTATGCCGAATAAGCTTGGAACTTGAAGTTGTAATAGACCTTTGGTTGTAACTTATCTAGTATGGGTTCATCTTCTCTTTGTATACTTTGTGAATCCAGTATTGTTGATTATGGACGCTCATTTCTGAGTGGTTGCTTAGTTGTAACTTTCGCTGGGTTTGGAATCATCTTGGGTATGGATTGGCTTAAGAGGTGTGCAGCAGAAGTGAGTTGCGAAAAGCTAGGGATTAGAGTCGGGGATGTGGAAGGGCGAAAGGTGTTGATTCGGGGTAACCCGAAGATGATGTTCTCGTGAGTTGTTGTATTCGCTTGTAATTCAACAAGAAGATTTATCATTTGTGCTAATCGCAAGTGAGTTTGAGGATGTCTTTGGCGAAGTCAAAGAGTTACTGATGCATTGTGATATTGAGTTTAAGGTCGATTTGGTCGAGGATGTAAGACCTATCGTTAGGCCTCTTAGGCGGATAGTGCCTAAGGGACAGCGAGAGTTAGGCGCAGGCTCGTGACTTCTTGGGAAAGGATTCATTCGAAGGAATGTTTTCGAATGGGGTGCGGTATTTGCAACCAAGTCTGGTGGCTTGTAGAGAATGTGTAAGGACTACTGTGAGCTGAACAAGATGACCAAAAAGAACAAGTATCCGTTATTGAGGATCGATGACTTGTTCGATCTGCTTTACAATGCCAAAGTGTTTTCTCAAATGGATTTAACAATGGAATTTCACCAATTGCGAGTGGTAAAGGATAGTGCATCGAAGACATGCGAGTTTGGGAGTGATGTTTTCGAAATGGAAGTGCATGAGTATTTGGCGAGATTTGATTTCAGACCACGATGTGAATTGGAACCTGAAATGTTGGCTGAACTTTATGTGAAATGGATAGTTCGATTCCATGGTATCCCAAAAAGTATAGTAAGTGACCGAGATCCATTGTTTACAAGTGGATTTTGGAAAAAAATTCAAGAAACTTTGGGAACCGAGTTTGGTTTGAGTATGGCATATCATCCCCAAAATGATGGTCAAATCGAGAGGGCTAACCGAGTTTTGGAAGATCTCCTAAGGGATTGTGTGTTGGATTTTGGGGGATCATGGGAAGACCCTACATCTAGTTGAGTTTGCATATAATAATAGCTACGAGTTTAGCATTAGGATGGCACCATACGAGGCGTTGTATGGTAGGCTGTGCAAATCTTCAGCATGTTAGTTAGAAACTGGGGGTAAGTAGATACTTGGGCCAAAGATGATTAGAGAGACCTCGGATTGTATCGAGATCGTTCGGCAACGAATGAAGGCAGCCCAAGATTGTCAGATGAGTTTTGCTGATAAGCGTCGAAAGGATTTGGAATTCGACGTTGGCGTTAGGGTTTTCGTAAAGATTTAGCCGTTAGAGAACATGGTTAGATTTAGAAAGAAAAGAAAGTTAGCTCCTAGGTTCGTTGGACCATTTCCGATAGTCGAGCGAATTGGAATGCTCGCACATAGATTAGAGTTACATGAGAAGATGTCGTGTGTGTATAATGCTTTTCATAAATTGTTTTATGAAAATACGCGCATGATCCGGAAGTGGTAGTGCCTCTGGAGTAGTACGGAAACCTAGAAGTCGAGGCTGCGGTTACAAAACCTTGTAAGCTACTTCGTGTTGTAGCAAACGACACCAAATAGTTTAGGAGGAAGACAGTTAAGTTAGTCAAGGTACAATAGAGTGAGGAGGACGACGATTGTACATGGGAAATGGAAGAGAGTATGGAGACGACCCATCTATAACTCTTTGTTTGTATGACCCGTTGATATCACCCAATTATCACATCATTTTTACTTATTTTTATTATTGTTACCCATTGTTATTGTTTTTCTGATTGTTACTGTTGATAGAATTCCGCATGCTAGGATAAGGCTATGGATGCATGGCTTAATGGTTGCTAGTTTGGATGATAGAATTGGCTTCTCATGGATGATAGGCATGCAAAATTGTTATGGTTGCTTCTGTTTTCTTGGAATTTTGGGGGCGAAATTCTTAAGGGGGAGAATGTAACATCCTGCATTTTAAGTATCGGAAGATTGTAAAATATTTTTATTTTATTCCCCGAGGGTTCAATCATTCTCATATTTTAATATGTTGCATATGGGGATGTGAGACATGTTCATAATTTTTACCAATTTTGTTTGTGATCATTTTGCCCTTGTCAGTCTTGTACAGGGCATAACATTTGACTCAGGTCGAATTAGGAAATGAGACCTGTGCCATTGGAAAGGAAATGATGATTACTTTTCTGTAGATTGGTTACATTAAAGATTTACCTCAGCGGTTTGGGGGGAATCGTTGTTTTAAGGTTTAACAATTGGTTGTCCAGGTTTGGTAAACCAAAATGGACCGAATTGGGAAGGCCCATTAGTAGGTTGGTGGAAACTATAAATAGGGGGTGAGAGGTATGGAAAATAATTTACTTCCCCATTCTCTCATTTGGAGGCCTTGTGCTCCTCCTCCCTCTAATACTATTCCACCATTAAAAATAAAAATCTTAGGAGGGAAATTGAAGATCTACACCATTGGAGGCTAGATCTACATCAATTGAATGGCGAATTCATAAAATCAAGGAGTTCAGATTCAACTACTTGCTGTTCGGAATCTTATTACATTGATTTTAGCTTGTTTTGGAGAATCGATGAGTGATTTGCATCTCGCACATGGATTCAATGAAGTATATGTATGTTTGATCATGTTTTTCATCAAATTCAACTGTTTTACCATAGATCTATTAGTCTATGGTCCAATTTAGTAAGTTTAACCGGTAAATTCCATGTTATTTCATATGTTTATGCAAGTTAGATTTATCGTTTTGATCATATGCTCATTTTTAATGATTTTGGTGAAATTTGCATTATTTAGTGATAAATCGCCATATTCATGCTGTTAGCGATCTTATGACATGTCTATGATAGTATTTGGAGAGTTGGTTGAGCATGTTTTGTCGATTTAGTCGATTAGAGAAGTTTTGGTCGAGACTGGGCTCGAATTGGAGATTGCAGGTTTTGGGTCGCACGTGGTGGGTCAGTCGCACCATGGTGTGGTTTTCTTGGGGAACAAGACTGGAGCAGGGTCGGCCAAGCGGGCCTAGGGGAGCGGGATCGGGCGAGCGACCATAGGGGAGCAGGGTCAGTCGCAAGGGCGGACCCAGGAATTACCACTAGGGTGGGCTAAATTTAAAGCAACCATTTTTTAAAATTATAATGCAATTTCAATTACTACTACAAAACAACGATCACAAAAAAAGATTCAAAATAATAAGAAGTCGATTCATATTCACTTTTAATACATAACATTTAGCTTAATTGGGCACGACGGGTCTTCGCAGAGTCAAATTCCTTAACTACAGAATCCAAATCAATCTTCCAAGCAAAATCACGCTCCAAATAAGGAGACATGCAATCAGCAAGAAATTCATCCCCCACAGCATTGCGGATCGCCTTTTTCACATGTTTCATACCTGAAAATGCTCTTTCGGTAGTTGCGGTAGTGACAGGAAGTGTTAGCACAAGACGGATCAACTTATCAATCATATAATAGTTTTCAAACTTTCTTGTCACAAATAATAATTGACATAAACCAGCAAGTGTAGTTAGATTTTCAAATCGAGGATCACTTTTAACATCTAGCTCATAATGCATCAATTGACATTGCAAAGCATGAATGTCTTGTCCACTAAAATCCATGACGTAAAATTTTTCGGCAAGCTTGCATATATTTTCTGCATTAAAAGATTTAAAGGCATCACTAGGATCTAGAGCTGAACTAAGAGTAAGAAGCTCAACCACCACACCATTGAATCTATTTTCTAACTCCATTAGTTGGAAATCGATCGTAGAGTTAAAAATGTCATAATGATAATGATGTTCAACCGTGATGGCATCCCGTTGTTGACAACTACGACTTGTACCCTCTTTATATGGAGAACTCATATTAGGAACTACAATGTCATGACGATGACAAAAAGTTAACAAAGTCTTTAAAAATGCATCCCATTGCTCCAATCTTAACCTTTGAAGAAGAATTTTTGTTGTTGAAACTAATTTCATCGCATTCAAAATATCTTGAGATTTGCGTTGTTATGCTTGGCAAAGTCCATCAGTGATGCCCATTATTTTATCCATCAAGTGCAAAATAAATAGAAAAACAAAGCTTCTTAACGTTTTGAATATACCGAAAGCTTGACCTCTCATTGTTTGATGTCCACTCTTTTTAACACATTCAACAACCAAGCAAGCAGCATCATACATATTTATTAAATCTCTCACGGATTCATAATGTGAGCTCCAACGAGTATCTCCAGGACGGTGTAAAGTACCAATTTGATTAGCCCCTGTATTTGTTTGTCGTTCTCCACTAAGCAACATTTTCTCTATCTCATTTTTTTGAGCAGTCTTTAACTCACAAAGACGTTTTGGCGATGCAACAACAAAATTAACAACACATGTTAAATGAGAATAAAATTGCCAAACATTAGGTTCGTCTTTTGCTGCTGCAACTAATGATAGTTGTAATTGGTGAGCAAAGCAATGCACATAATAAGCAGACGAACAATCTTGAAGGAACAATGCTTGTAAACCTTTCCATTCTCCACGCATATTACTAGCACCATCATAACCTTGCCCCCTCAAATTTTGAATTGTTAGATTAAATCTTCCAAGCACATTAGATATCTCAGTCTTCAGACATAATGCTGATGTACTCTCAACGCCAATAATATCTAGAAAACGTTCTGCTATTAAACCATCATACGTGACATATCTCAATACAAGAGCCATCTGTTCCCTTTTAGCTTCATCCTGAGATTCATCAACAAGAATACAAAACTTGTTATCCCCAATTTCATCACGGATCATGTTTCTCACTCGATTGGCCAAGATATGTAGGATCTCCTTTTGAATTCTAGGAGAAGTGTATTTAGCATTTTGAGGCGCATTATCCAATATATTTTTTGCAAGGCTATCATTTCCTTTTGCTTTGAACTTTAATAATTCAATGAAATTTCCTCGGTTTAATGAACTTGGGCTTTCATCATGTCCCCTAAAACCAACGGCTTGAAGAGCAAGATAACGAACAGCTTCAATGCTTGTTTTAAGCCGCATTTGGTTCTTTAAAATTTCCTCCCTTGATTGAGAATTAATTACTCTATCGATATGTTGGGGAGTGTTTTTTAAATTTCTTACGCACTCCTCACATTTGCTATGTGACGAAGTGGTAAGACCAACATGTTGTAGAAATGCGCATTTTGCTCCATCATTAACCTTCTTCCATGAGTTAAATCCATCTAAAGTTAGGGCGGATTGTACCCCAGATGATCTACTTTTCTCTCCAAAAAGATAGCAAGGAAAACAATATGCTCTATCATTAGTAGAAGAATACTCCAACCAAGGAAATTGTTGGAACCACATAGCTTGAAATCGACGATGTTGCTTTCCAACAAGCGTTTTAGGGTATTCAGCCAATTTAGGCTGATATGGTCCTAAATTAATATAAGCTCGTCGAACCTCATCTCTTTTAGTAAGAGATTCAATTTCACAAATCGGCGATCGTAATGCTGGATCCCGTTCAAGCGTTGTTGAATTGGACCGAGGGATGGTGACTGAAGGAGGTTGAACATAAGATTGAGAGTTGAATTGAGATGTATCAGCTTCCAATATTAAATGCTTATTTGATGGTCCATCATCATTGCTCTTTTTAAAAAAAGATAGAAGAGTTTTGGGTTTCTTGCTTGGTTGTTTGTTTGACATTTTAATACAACCTAATGACATATTAAACGTTATATGAAGTAATTAGCAAAGTTTGACATTATCAGATCTAATGGAATAACAAACAAACTAAGGTAATAATATAATATTTTTATTTAAAGACAATTGGACAAATGAACTCAACAAGGTAATTGATTTTCCTCTTTGAATAGTATCAATCATTTCAGTTTTTTTTAACTACTTTAGACAAATCAAACTTTAGTGTTTTTTTTTAAAACAAATCAAAGTACATTTGAACAACAGTGAATGACAAACTTAAATTGATTTAAATAAACTAAAGTTTGATTTGTTTAATCAATTTGAACAACCGTGAATGAAAAATGAAAAATGAAAAATAATTACAGACCCTTGAATTTAAACAAATCAAACTTAAATTGATTAATCAAACTTTAGTACCATAAAAATCAAACTTAAATCAATTCAATTTCACGGTTGAGATGCAATTAGGAGCGCTGAAATCACAAACAGGGAAATCACCTGAAGGCTGAATTTGTATATCTATCGAGCTGAGCTGACTGCTGAGATGCAATTAGGAGAACAATTCAGTAATCTCTGAAATCACAATTCACAAACAGGGAAAAAATTAGGTTTTTTCTTTCAACTAATCAATTTCTAATTTAATAATTAAAAAAGAGAATGGAAATCACCTGAATTGAATTGATTACTCTTCCTGCTGAATTGAAGATTTGAGAAATCGCGATTCACGAGTCTTGTTTTTTTTCTTTCGTCGCAGGAAAGTGGAGAACGAGCGCTGGAACTGGGAGCCTGGAGTGGAAGAACACGTCGTTCTTCAGTTTTTGCCCTTTTTCCTTTCCGCCATGGGCTGGGCTGATTTATTGAGTACCATAATTTTTTTTTATTTCTGGCTGCATTTTTAGACTGGGCTACAGCCCATCTGAGCATGGTGCTCAGTCCGCCCTTGGTCAGTCGAACGAGCCTAGAGGGCGTGGTTGGTCGAGTGAGCCTGGGGTTTGAGCAGAGGAGGCTAAGTCAGTGGTATGGCTCGTGCATCGTGGGGTCGAGTAGTGGGTCGGTCACTCCTAGTTGAACGGGTTGGTCCTTACCCAAACGGTCGGGTCGGTCATCTTTGGGGGTCTTTCCAGTTTTGTAACATGAGAGGCTGGTTAGTCAGGCTGGTTCCAGTAGAGGGTCGGTCATCATATAGGGTTGGCCGGTCGTGAGTTGAGGTGGTCATAAGCTTGGTCGGTCGTCCATATACGTTGGTCCATCATGATTTTGATAGCGCTTTCAGAAGCTACAATGGAAAGCCTAAGTGTTGGGGTTTGTTTTCTTTAGCAAATTGATGTGATGCTATGGATTGTTTTGGACCCTATGATTGATGTTTTCTTTGGTTCGAGAGTGGTGATAACTTCAAAGTAAATTTAATGGGCAATATCGAAGTGAGGTAATGTGTATGTTGCCTGTTGTAGTGCAACGGGTGAAACTCCAACTCAAAGGTAATCTGAGTTAGGTGATAATGGTGGGAGGATAGCGCCGTTGATGACGACTAGAGATATTGGATTTCAAAAGATTATCATTGTCGTAGGTTCTAGCGGGCTCAAAGCAGGTTTTACACGATTTCGTCGTATAGTCGAATACCATGGGTTTCGTCATATGGCCTAGACATATTTCGTTGTATGTGTGGGGTTTCAGCTAGAACCGGTCCACCATTGGCCTTTGATGGACGACAAATTTTTTGGTCGGTCATACGATTAACGATGGTTTCAAAGCAAGGTTAACGGTGATAGCCAGAGTCAGTCATGGACGTTTTGATGCTTGGTTGTAATGATGATTGAGTTGCTACTGCCATGTATAAATGGTTGCTCAAATTGAATTGTTGTTCCTTTAGATGTATGGATCGTAAAGGCTATCACCGTTAGAGGTGGGGACGGCGGTTGTGAGTACTTCTCTGGTGTTTTGGTAGATTATTTTGTTTATCTACGTATTCTCATATATTTTATTGATAATGTTTGTTAGTTGTTTTATCGCTCACTAAGACTGTAGTCTGACTCAAGGTTTTATGTTTCCCTCTTATTACCTTGGCTGTTCATTCGGTTGTTTGGATGGGCGGACTAGGTGGCAGGCGATTTCTTAGTGAGAGCGGTGTTGCTGTTCAGAGGCGAGCAGGAGGCCGGCGTACTATTTTTACTACTATCTAGTACCTTTGTTTTCCGCTGTTTGTTATTATACTCTAAGTGCTGTAGTGAGGCAAAATTGTATAAACACTATTGCTGAATCCAAGTGTATGGATATCACTTTCTAGTTATTATGGAAGTTTAGTGTTTTTATGCTTCATTGATATTACCTGTTGTATATGTTCTATTATATTTTATCCTTGCGTTGTGAGATTTACGACAGGTTCCGCTTGTGTTTACCTACTCTGATGATCGTCCATAGCTACTGCGTACACTTTTCAGCGCATTATTCCTCTTGTATAGTGCAGGGGTTATGGCGGTCGTCATAGAGGAGGTCTTAGATTGGATGGCCCAGGTGCCGCTTGAGCTTGAGGAGGTGCGAGAGTTGAAGGGCCTACAACTGCTTCTCGGGGAGCAGGGTTTGAACGTACTGCTCGAGGTGTTTCTCTCGGATAAGCTTTTCAATGGAATCCTTGATGTGACGACAATCGTTGGTGTTTTGGCTGAACATATCGTGGAATCTGGAATATTTACTAGAATTCTTCTCTCGGTCGGTAGATTCTCTGGTGTTCCGCTTCTTGTATTGCATTATATCATGGATCTCTAAGAAGATTGTGTCCAAATAAGAATTGAGTGGAGTGTAGACCATGTAAGTTAGGTATCAATCGCGCTTCTTTGGATCTCTAGCCTACTGGTTGTTATGGCTACCTGGTTTGCCGCTATTTGGCTTAGGCTTGAATTGGACTATCGCCTTACCCTTGTCGGAGGATTCTCCGATATATTTACCCTTGACGCTGTCTTAAATAGTTCTTTGTTGCGCGTTGTGAGGATAAACAGTCTGAGTCGCGTTGTTTCTATGTTCTTCTTCTTGACATAGAAACTTATTAACCTTTTCATGGAAAGCTTCCAAAGTCTCCGACTGCTTCCTATCGATCCTAGCTCTGAATTTGGTATCGACAGAATTCCCTTGGTAAGTTGAATTAGAAGATGCGAGGCTCGGGATCTTTGACTTCCGCCACACGTTTTTAAAGTGATTGTGGTACTCTTAGAGTTCCTCCTTGCCCAGGTACAGATTGGATAGAGTCATGGTGTCCTTTGGTCTTGCGATGTGCATCTTGCATTATTTCACCAACTCGGTAGCAAGCTGTTCAAAAGTGGAGATGGATCTTAGCGGGAGTCTAGAGAACTAGATAAGAGCAACGTATTTAAGAAAGACTGGGAAGTATTTTCATTTCACAGCATTGGTGGCGTGACTTGAGTCTATGTGCACTCATAACGGTTCAAGAAGTTACATGGATCAGTTTTCCCTAAGTATGCCATTAACCGAGGCATATTGAAGTGTCGAAACCATTAGGCATTGTGCACGGACCGAGTGAAGGGTTATGCCTTGTATTAGTTTCCTAAACATCGACGGCGTGCCATTGGATTTCTCTCACGATCCTACAGACCAATTCGATGAGAACTGCAGGTTGGACCTCCGCTGGATTCCAACGGTCATGGTCCAGCTGAGGAATTCATGGTCGTAGGCACCTTTAGTGATGAACATCGACATCATCTTAAGGTAGGTCGTCAACCTCGATTGCTTGGTTCTGTTGAGATTGGTGGGGAAGGACTTGAGCCTAGTTCGTTATTGGATGTGTAGGTGCCAAGTTTTGATTAACGACAAGAATGTTTTGTTGTGTAGAGTTTTGGGTACTATTTCCTTGAACGTTGTTAGGACCCTACTGGGAACGATGCCTTTGACGCGTACCCTCGCTGATGGTAATGGTTATTCGGTTACCGTTTTCATTGCCACTTTTATGCATTAATCCTCCTCCTTTGACTATGGTTTTGTGGTAACTGCCTGAAGAAGAGCTTTCCGAGACATTCTGTGGAGAACAAGTGTTTCTGTTGACTTCGAGGCGAACAACATCGTATTTAGTTTTTTCTTGGAGTCGCTGCATCAAGTCAATGTTCTGTTTGATTTGATCGTTAAACTATCTCGTCCTTTCCTCTAATTTCTTGTTAAGTTTGAAGAATTGGGCTTGAGTAACTGGAGCTTCCGGTTGGAGGAGGTAGCGATTTCCGTATTAGTTGGAATTTATGAAGGTTGAGGCTAAGGGGAAGTTTCCATCTAAGTAGCAGTGGAAGTTCCGATCTCAATGTTTTTTCCTTTCCTAGCCCTTGTAAGAGAACTTAGCAGGTGAGTCTAAAGGACATAAGTAGCACCCCTAGTTCAAAATGGAAGGCAGTAGGAAAGAGGTAAAGTCTTGAGTCTTTAAGCTCTCAGCGAAAGCACTAACATATTGATGCGCAAAATTGGCACAACACTCAAAGATTTTCGAATTCACAAAAATAGCATTTCGCGTAATGAAAATATGTAGGATGTAATGAACACAATATTTATAGTGGTTCGTTTTGGATTGAACCTACATCCACTTTGAAGGATTTTCTAATATTATTCACTCTTGTCCAAGTACAATGATGAACACCATGATTACAAGTAATTACAAAGGTAATGGTGGTGATTAAGTTTTAATAAGCCCAAATATGGAGTTATAGCCCTTGTTCCCGAGATTCCTTTGCTATCCGGAAGTTCAAATCTTTGAGAAGTACGCAATTTCTTCTTTCCAAAGCTACAAAGAGCTCTAATGGTGTTTAAGGTCAAGAATTCCTTCACAAAATGTCAAATAAGCCAAACTCCATCCCCTTTTCTCGTTGCTGGTGAAGGGGTATTGAAACACACCACACCCATTAACTTCACCCATATGAAGATGCATTAAGGCTTATGAAGTGCTTTGGTATAAAGAAACAATGCAGAGAACCTCCCTCTCAAATTATTTAAACATTATTTAAATATAGTAGAAACTTTAAACATTATTAAATAAATAATTACATTTCATAAATACTAAGTAGTCATAAAACTATCTCGTGGAATGCCATAATATCATAGTACATAAGTAAAAAAAATAAAAACCCATAAAATCCATCCCTTTCAAATTTCGATACAATTGTCAAAAAACAAGAAGTAAACCAATACATAAATCTGGAAAGAGTCTGAATCCAAGCCGAACCGAATAATCAAGAATCACTGATGAGACCCTTCACCCTATGAACCTTAGGGGGAAAGGAAGAGAGAAGGAGAAAATAAACCTTGTCAGACATATATCTGGTGAGTTCTAGTAGTTTTTAGCATTAGCATGAGGCAGGGAAGCATTTAGATAGATGAATAGTTCTAAAAAAAAATCAAAACATCACAAATGAAATAGCAGGAAAGATAAGCATGAATAAAGATAGGCTTCTTATTTATATTTGAGATTGTTGCACCAACTACCAAGATATCACAACAAGGCTTTACCTAATTTTTACCCGTCGATCTGCTCCTATACCTATAATGTGATAACCTATGTCAGTTATAGTACTCGAGGTTATCAATCCCGATCCCATCAACTAAAAGGACATAGCCGTTAATCCCAGATGTTATAACAACTTATCTTCCTCAATTAGCACGATGCACGCTCATCGTCCCGCCGGATTGTGCCCATACCAAACTCGTTTGGACCTCTTTCTACCCAGTAAAGTAAAGCATACTCTCGTCTATATCTAGTGTGAGACCTCCATGATAATAGAGATACCAACTGATATGGGTCCCCAACCAAATATGCAATTGACACAAGTCATCCTTAGACTCGGTCCTCATTCATTAATTTATCAGGTCACTTAGTTTTCCCAATCCGTCCCTGCACTGCCAGAAAGGACCTAAACTAGGATTATATTATGTTATTAGACCTTTTATCTTCCCCAATCAGCCCACGCTATAGGAACGGACCTAATCTACAAGCCACTTATCTTCCCTAATCAACCTCACGCTGCCGGAATAGACTCACTCTATCTTAGCCTATTAATTTTATCCTCAATTTAAATTAACATGATTTAAGTTTATTAATAATCCCAATATAACCTCATACTATATCCCTAGGTTGTATTAACATACCTAATCAATGTTATCTTTTTATACAACCTATTACCACGTTACTTAAAGTTCAATTAAGTTCAGTCTATTCCAGTTTACATGTTTACGTGTTCTCCAATTACATCACTACTACAAAACAGGCCTGTTGCTTCCCCTCATTTGCATCAGTTGTAACAAAAAAAGATGCTAATAGCAATAGTTGCATCAGTTCTGTATGAAAACTCGATGCAATTGGTAAGAGGGAAGCAACAGATAACACAAAATTGCAGTTTGCATCGGTTTTATGTAAAAACCGATGAAAATAAATGGATGCAAAAGGTTTAATTGCACTGGTTATAAATTATATTCGATGCAACTATATTTATTTGCACAAGCAAAATGCCACAACTGATGGAATTTAAATTGCTTTGGTTAAATTTGGGGATGCTATTTTTTTGCCCACTTTATACACACGTGAAAAAAATTTGCCCCCTTTACACGTTACTTCCCGCGCCTTCTCCCGCCTCCTTTTCACTTTTCCCAATAAAAAAACTTCGTCATTCTTGATTTATCCCAATAATTGCTGGCAACGCAGGTATTAGAAAAAAAAAGATCGGATTTCCCCCAAAATAGATCGAAACGCAGATCCGATTTTCCAGAAGAAAGATCGCTTCACACTTCGTCGCTTGGATTGACTACGGCAGGTATCAGATCTTCTAAGTTGTTTACCTTGTTTCGATGTTTTATATTTTGGTTCGTTGTCAGCTAGAGATTCAAGTACTGGCTTTAGTAATATCATCAAGGAACCGAACAAAAAAAGCTCGACCATGAATTTTCAATTATATCGAATATTTGCTGAAGATTTGTTTTTACCTGTGTTGAGAAAGTGATGAAATCTTGAGAAATGTTGAGAAAGTGACGAAATCTTGAGAATATTTTCAATATAATTTTGAAAATATTCGATAATCAATAATTGAAAATATTCGATATAATTTTGATTTTGAGAAAGTGACGAAATCTTGACGAAATCAGTAATTGGCTTTTGTAACATTTTGATTTTGAGAAATGTTGAGAAATCTGGAGTTTTTCAAGTGGTTGTTCGTTTGTGTTGAAGAAGTTGGAACTTTTTTATTGCACTGTTAGCAACATGAACCCATGTTTTCCTACTTCACATATACCACCTCTCCTAGTTTCACATTATACATGTACATTTTGATCAAATATGTTGCATTAGCAAACAAATTATCGCCAATTGTTAATCTGTTGGTTTTTGATTATCAGTGGTGTTTATATTAGTAAAGATGTAGCAAGTGGTAATATGAGATGGTGTAGGCTACACCAATTATTAAATTTTTATATTAATAACTACTTCATGGCTTAACAAAGGATGAGCTTGAGATCTATATTTTTATCTCAACTATAGATCCTGTTTAGTTTATTGTTCAGAAAGAGATATGCTATCGTTCTTAGATGCTACAATGACATGCATGATATAACAGTTTATTGTTCATCAAAAAGATCTATAAAGCATAATCTCCCTTTTCTATAGAATGGTCCAGATATTTCTGTTTGGTGCACACTGCACTGCACATTCAATCATTCTTTTAAAAATACGTTATATTTATGTTGCAACATACTATCATAAAAACCATTTTGATGTATAGAACTTCAGAAATTTCATAGGAAAAGAGCAATAATAATCTTGTTCATGGATTTCTCTCCCTCCATGTATTTGTTTTTATACCCTAACTAGCGAGTGTCCCCTGCTACGAACACGGGTAGTGATATATCCACCATTGTATGTTATTATAAGAATAATGAAATCAGACATTTTATATTTTGTGTTACAATATATAGTATATAATTTGTATTATTTGTAAACTGATTTAAATCATTATCAAAAGGGCGTTGAGCAGAAGGACATTATAGTTGTTAAAACAAAAATGTGACGTATTGATAATGTTAGAGAAATGCATAATTGACATTCCAGGTTGGTGAACGACAGTAGGGTAAAGCAGTGTAAAATATGAAATAACATTCAATTCATATTTAATAAAACATTAACTGGATGAATGCACTATCAATAACAAAGTCAGATACAAAGGAGACCGTCCACAACGTTTTGAAAATTCGATAACTGGGCATTCTTTGCTGAATTGCATGTCAAAAAATATTTGTTCATTGTCCAAATTAAATCTGCAAAATTTACCTAATGAAGTAGTGGCTTTGGAGTTTGGACTGAAGAGAATTTAATCCATACAGAAATTTAAATCCTCTACAACTCGTCATAGAGTATTACTGTACATCAGTTCCATTGCTGCAGCGAAGCAGACGCTACGATCAGTTCTCAAAGAGCGTATAAGATCAAATCCGCCAACTAATCTATTTTTCATGAAATGTATGTTAACAAACTTTCTTGGTTTGAATTTTTTTTTATATACTGTAAATGCAATCGAAGATTGAAGTGCTGGAGACATTGAATCTATAAAATTGAACATTAAACAAGAGTGGGAAAGCCGTAATGTTCCAAATTGTTCAGACTGACCTACTGCCTACCATGGAAGGCAGTGACATCAAAACTAATACTAAAGGCCTCGTGCTTGCAAATAGAAGCAAGTATGTCGGATTTTTAAAACCCATGTAGTGTGGATGTACCAAATAAGCGTGCATAAGATTGAAGTTTAAAATATTTGGACACATAGCATAACATTGATGAAAAAAATTGAAATCTGTCCTACATCTTTAATGTAAAGTAACAATTGGCATGAGAAGAATAAACTGCAATATCAGTAGAACTGGTAGAGTCTGAGCCATGCTTTCGACATGGATGATTCAGGTAGAATATTATCCATGGTACTCACAGTTTTCATGAAATTAATAGAAAAGAACACAATTTCGCTACAAATTCCACAGTGATACTGATTTTTAATGGGTTTGAAGTTCTTTTTTTTTTAAAGTTAATACATAAATTAAGAACTATAATGCTCACAGCAAAAAATTAGAGGTCATGGACAATATACCAGTATGATCATAAGAGTCAGTCGCCTCTTAGTATCCCTTTTTGATGACAACTCTTAATATATTGTGTGGAACATGCAAACTCAGGTTCCTATTTATTTAGCCAAAAATAGGTACATAGATAACATGCATATAACTGATGGGCATATTAGAAATTTAGACAATGTTCTGCATAAATGCATTACTTGCCGGAAGCACTAACATAAGATAAATGACATAAGTTTTGACCACAGACAAAACTTACAATGTGTACTTATGTTTTCTTAATAAACAGTTGTACTGACACATGCAACTACCCATGTTCCACTGAGCTTCATTAGCACTGTTATGTGTATATGCACATTTTCATGTAAATACATGCAAAAAGTCTGTCTTTTCAACTTTCAAGTCACTTAATCATCTCAGATTGTCTCTCAACTTCAGCTCCTTCTCAGGTCTATGCACATCCAATGGCCCTGCCTTGTCCTACTGCCCTGGTAGTTATGTTCCTCTCCTGGCCATAGCAGGCTCTCATAAGTCATATCAATGCAAGTACATGCACTTGTGAAATACCCATTCACCTCTGTGCTCTTGCACGGGCACCCAGCTCAGTTTCAGAACTTGGCCTTCATCTTTGCTTTGCTACCTTGTCCTTGCATGCTTCTCTCAGCAGTAGATGTGAAGTTCTTGTCACTGACTCATTGGTTGCAAGGTTGCCCCCAGTAAATATGCTAAATTTTTATGCCACCAAGTCACCAACTGGGAGTTTACAGTCTTTCATACACTTAACAGTTAAATCTGCCTTTATAATAAAGTCAGTCTCTGTTTGCAATTTTGCGTTCAGAACTTGAAAAGGGAAGAAAGATTGGCGCTGTTAGAATGTTTCTTTTTTTGGGTTATCATGTGATCACATGTGTTTTATATTATTGGTTTACAAACCTGAATGTTAACCACTTTTGTTTCCATTTCAGTTAATGCTTGATTAGAAAATAAGCATAATGCATAAAATTTAATTGCTAAATTACTTTGTTTGTCAGGTAGATCTGCGAGATAGGAAAGCATTAGAGGAAATATTTTCCTCCACAAGGTCAGCTTTTTATAAGGCTTATGTTATCTCTGTTTTGATATTTCCGTCAAACCCATTTTCAAAACTTATCATTTTTTTTTCAGTCATACAATAGTGTCATGTTATGTAAGCGCTGTTTCATCCTTATTTTGTGTAGGAAATTATTTTGAATATTTTTGTTTTCAGGCATACATAATTGAAACTGGTTTAAGAATTTGTTAATTAAAGAATCCATGTATCTAATCTTTCATGTGTATGCATGCAATTTACTTCCAAATGGGCCGCGATACTAGTAAAAAAGAATTCCACCCTTGCTCTCCTATCTACTAAGTTATTTCAGTTTTTTTAACAAAAAAGCAAAATCTGTAGTATAATTATTAAAACCATAGCTATGTGGGGCTAATCCGTGTAGTAGTTAGAAACATAAATTTTGCCGTTTAATATCTCTTGGATACTGCTTGTCATAAACTTTAATTTTTTTTTGTCTATGGTGGTATTGTCCATTACCCTTGTTTTAAAGTTTAAACTGTATGCATAACTATTATCAGTAAACGGATTTACTTAATCCAGGTCAAATATTGGATGAATAGTGAATACTGTATATTACACAGTGGACTTACCACAACGCTAATAAGTATATAAAAATAATAGCAACGCTACATTAAAAACGATACCTAAAATTACAGTATGATAAAATGGTGTTAAAATTCGCCTAGGTGGTAGATCAAGGTTATGTACCTTTTCTGAAAATTTTGGTAATGTTTTATCATCACAGTATTATTGATATGCTTTGTTTGCTGATATTTTAACCATGAATCTGCTTCTATAATTCTTTGTAAAATGTATTTTATGAAAATCAATTATATACGAGTAACTTATTTATCTAAAAAGGAAGCTGAAAATGTCTGTTTCATTTTTTAGAGCACAACATGAAGAAAATTAATAGTTGGTAGCCATATTATACTACGGTGTTAGGATGTAGATTATGCATAATGAAATGAACATTTTTACTGAAACAGAGGATGAGAAAACTTGTAACAAGTCAGAAGATGGTTTCTAAATTATAATCATATCGGTTATCAGCTATCAGTATGGTTATACCAAAACAATGTTAGGAAGGATAATAGATAACTATAGAAGTGCATCAATATAAAAGGCATGTTATCAATTAGAATATATGCTTTTAAACCCGCGAGATACTGTATTATTGTTCTACTATAATTTGCCTATTGATTTAATTTAACAAGACCATCCGGAACACAGCAAACAGATGATGCTAATATTTTTATTGTCAAACCCCAACCAAATCTATGGCTTGATATTCACATTTCCTTGTGGCAGTAATTTTTTCCCCTCTATTCTAGCATTTTAAACTACATATGAAATAGATGTAGGGAGAGTTAAAGAGGAAGCCATTTACACTTTTTTTAAATGGTGTAGATTGCAAGTGAACTAATATTTTTGTGTCTAAACTGGAAGTGGAAGATGTGTCTTCTATGAGTACTAGTGCTACTACAGAGATAAAATTAGTAAAATTTTACAATCACAGAGCGTTAGCATTGTCATTTTCCTTCCCAGCTATTCTAACTTCAAATACATTAGGCCTTCACAATCGAACACTATATCGATTGCCACTACTAAACTTAGTTTATCAGAAATATATTCAACTTAATAAACATAGGTCTAAAGGCTTACAAACCTACGGTCATATATGCAGTTTTGAAGTTGTCATTCATTTTGTTGGACTTAAAGCTGTAGGAGAAAGCGTGCAAAAAACCCTGCTTTATTACGACAACAATCTCATCGGGATCATTGTATTGCTGGAAGTAATGGCTGCTCATGGATGCAAGAAGGTACTTTGTTTCGTTTCCCCAAAATCTGATATATAATTTGAATCAAAAGCGAAGTGTAACAAGTTCATTATGGCAATGTTGAGTGATTTTTTTTCCATTAGCATATGCATTATATTGAACAAGGGTCATGTAGTATATTTATATAAGAAGTTTCCAGTGAAAAGAAAAACCATTACAATATATGTGAAGAGCAATACGAATATGTACCTAAATCATACAAGAGTATTGTTTGCATAATATGAGCTGATGATAATCAAGTGTAGCAATGTTTGAGTATGATATTTCATTTATTCATGTTCTGTAACAACCCGGAAAATGCGAGCCAGTTTAAAAATTTTATTTTAGCAATTTCGATGAATTTTCTATATTTGAAATGAATTATTTTAAATAATATCGATGAGAAATTTATTTTGAATAGAATTAGAATGTATATATTTATATACGTCGTCGTTAGAATATAAATATTTTATTTTAATTATAAAGGAATAGAAAATGGCGCGGTAGTGCGATAATTCGATTTCAAACTTCAATTGAACATACCGGGTTCAAAATAAACCGGATTTTAGTGAAACCAAAAATATTAGAATCTAATTGAGAATATCTTTCCAACGAATCCGAAAAATCAAAATTTCATAGCGAGAATAAAAAGTTATGTCCAAATGAATTTTCAGAATAGTCGCTATGGAATTCTGGCCCTTAAAAATGGAAATTTTGCAAATGACCTCGGATTTCGACGAAACCACTTTTGTTGGACCCGAGATGTCATGTTATTGCTAGATTCAAATTTTCATAATTTTTTGATTCAATATGTGAGCGTGGCAAAGGAAAACGCATTTGACCAGTTTCAGTTGATTTTAATCGACTGGAAAATGGCCATTTTTCAAACGGTCTCGGAATTCGACGAAACTACTTTTGTTAGGACCGTATCGTCAATACGAAGCTAGAAAATATTTTTCTGGAATTTTTCGAATTAGTATGTGGCCTCAGTAAATTGAAATGCGCGGTCAAAATCAATATATAGAGTTATATGTTGATTTTGATGAAAACTGATCGAAACGATCGAATCAGCTTACGATACATATCCCATTATTTTTGGAATGGGGGTAATTAGCTATGGACGACGGGCGGTGGGACTCGTTTTGAGATCGAATAAAAAGTCAACTTTATGTAAATTAAATAATTAAAATAATTAAAAATAAAACCTCTCTCCTCTCTTCCCTTTTACCTCAGCCCCCCCCCCCCCCCCCGTTCAAATTCATTTCAAAACTAAATAAAAAAAGGAGATCGCCGGAGCCCTAAAACCCGCCGCCACACCATCCACGCACCACGCCGCCTGCCACCAGTCGCCCCGCCTCCGGTTCGTCACCCCCTCCTCCACCTCCATCGTCTTCCCCTTCTTCCTCCGTTCCCATCTCCAATCGCGGAATTCAAACCCGCCGAGCCCCCCTAGCCCACCACCGATCCTTCTCCTCCCTCGGTTCTCCCTCCTCATCCCCAATCCGACGCAACACCCCCCCCCCCCCGCTAAAATCGAAAATTGTATTTTCTATCCCTTTCCTTTTTGAGTGTTTTTTTAACGTTGTTATTATTTATTTATTATCCAGTTCATTATATAAATCAAGAAAATTAGACGAAGAAATTATTGGTTTCAAAAATATAATTTTTTCCATTAAAAAGGATTGATTTTTATCATAGAAAAGGTCGAATTTTTATATTAGAAAAGTTTGAATCTTTATATAGTTGAAATGGTGAAGTAAAGATGAGATTTTTAATTTGAAAAAGGTGATATTTTTATTTATATAAAATAGGGTTTTTCTCATGTGAATAACAACATGAAGTGATAAAATAAAAATAGCAATATTTTTGTAAACAAAAATATCATTGTTTTGTGAATAAAGATAGGATTTTTATTATTAAACATCGTTATAAAAGTGAAAAATTACATTTTTATTTATAAAAATATGATTTTTATATTTTAGAAAGAATAAAAACTCGATCTTTATTATGTAGGAGATATAAAAATATGATTTTTATTCATGTAGAGTAATAAAAATATAATTTTTATTATATTGCTAGCAAGATAAAAATAGAATTTTTATCTATATAGTAGCGGTATAAAAATGCGATTTTTATATATGTAGTGGCTACGAGCAACGAAAGTGACAAAAGGCGAGAACGACGAAGATTTCTACATAAGAAGAGTCGAGATGTTTGGATTTAGCTATTCGGTGAGAACTTCTCACTTTCAATCTTCTTTTCTAGTTAAAAATATATACTAGGATGTAGACGGTGCTTAGCAGCACCCGACACCCGTCGTCCACAGACCATGGACGGCTTGTATGCTTGTTTGATGTGTTGTGAAATTTGTTTGTGATGTTGATGTGAAATCGATAAAAAAATATTCATGTGTTGAAATAAATTAATTATCGTTAAAAATATAATTTTTAACGTGAATGTGAATAAATATATATTCATTTACAAACTGGACGGTTTGTTTATGTACACCTATTTGAAGGATATTGATTGGGACGATAAATTTTACACATCGCCCAACTGCACAAATAAAAATTTGTGTTTGTTGATTTGAAACCCCACACGGGTGTGGCGATGATATCTGGTGTATACTAATCCCAATTATTTAATAGTATGTCGATCGATTGGTCGACAGACTGTGTAAGCGTTAATTATTTATATTTAATGCTTATGCAGTTGTGTGGTGCACTTTGGATGATGATTGATTATTTGTCAATGCTATTATATACATGTGTTGTATGGAATCCATATAATTAACATTATATGGTAATTGATTGGGCCTTATTCCAATTGGAAAAATAAAGAATAGAATAAAATATAGATTCATGTGTTGAATGGAATAAATATTCATTTGTTGAATTGAATAACGAATCTATTGAAATATATGAAGCCGTGTTGATTAGGGATGCGCCATTTTGACGTGAACGATATTTATATCGATTTTATTCATTTTTTAATGAATATCGAAAAGTGATTTCAAAATCGAATATATTGAAATGAATTTGAATTGAAATCAAATAGAAATGGATTCGAATTGAAATCAAATAGAAATGAATTCGAATTGAAATTAAATTGAAATGAATTCGAATTGAAATCAAATAGAAATGAATTCGAAATGAATTCGAATTGAAATGAATTCGAATTGAAATTGAATTAATTTGAAATTCAAATTGAATTGAAATTGAATTAAAAATCGATTTGAATTGAAATCAATTTGAAGTGAATTTAAAACGAATTTATAGAGGAAAATTCAATTTTGATTTGAAATTGAAAGGGAAGTTGAAATCGTTTCGAAAATGAATTTAAAACGATTTATAAAATACGTTTTAAAAGGAAATCGATGAAATATATAATATATATATATTATATATATAATGGCCAGAATAGAACGCGCCGCGCCGCGGCAGTTCGTGAATTTCGACCATTGACTTCGAATTGACGTTGCGGGAGATCCGACCGTCGGATTCTCCTAAAACCGGAACCGTTGGGTTCGTATCGAAAAGAGCCTTCCAATGAATATTAGAAATTTGAAATCTAACGGTTGGATTTGGAAATATGTCCAAATCAAATTTGGAAAAGGTCGCTGTAAGTGCAGTTCGATGGTCGTTGATGGAAATCGACTGTACGGGCCTTGATAAAATTATTAAAAATATCAATAATTTGTGTAAAACCATAAGAAATGATTTGTGAAGAATTGGGATGAAAATTTCCAAATTTGATAAGATAAAAATAGATTTTTATCGAAATGAACTAGTTTTGAACTAGAATTAAAAATCAATTTATTTTTAAAATAAATAAATTGAATTTGAAAGTGGTTTTAAAAATAATCAGAATTTCTAATATACGAATTGGAATGGATTTGAATCGAAATCATCTTCAGAATATTTCGATGTTGGATTTCGTGATTATACAGATATGGTTGTGGAAATTTGAAAGATATATTTATATCGTTATTTCCAATACGATATTTGTTGGTTGCAGAATTTGATATTGAATATAAGCCGGTATATTTTCTATTCAGAGCCTTGTATTTAATATCAAATGTGATTTGGGTTTGTCGTGAATCGTGTTTTAGGTGACATTGGTTCTTTAACCCAGTTAAGGACAGGATATTGATTTTTTTGAAGATTAAAACTAAGTGGAGTTTTAATGAATCTGTAGTTAGATTGAAATGTGAAGTGATAATTTAAATTATCAAATTTAGAAAGTGATTGAGAATGGAGTATCACCAGTTTTGATCTTAAGCGATAGTTAAATTTTTAATTAGATTTGAACGTGAAATGGTAATTAATTTTACCGATAACACCGTGGTGTTAGATATGGAGTATGACCAGTTTTACTTCATGGGATGAATAGGTTGGGATTGGGAAATAAAATAAACGATTATTTTGGTGTGGTTCGCTAATCCCGACTAGTTGAATTGATATTCAAAAGAAGATTAAAGAATAAATTTAAAGGAATTTACCTTTGATAAAATTTATGGGAATCTTTCCCTAAGAATGTGAAATTTAGAAACTAACTGTAGGTTAGCTAAGCAGAATGGTTTCCTGGGTATTGATCTGATGTTGGTTTCGGCCTTCGGGGTTAATATTTGGGCAATTATTCTCTTGATTAATTTACGGTTAGTGACTGATGAATTGGAATGAGGCGTATGTTGTGTTTGTGTAATACGTATTTATTATATACGCGAGTTATTCAGAAAGACCGGGTTTATCCCATTTTGAATAACTGATTCGACGATAAGTCGAAGATGAAGACGGTGGTCGAAGACCGGAGGTCTTCACGTTGTTTGGGTGGTTACTGATGATCTTGATTGGGCCGTACACCCAAGAGGAGAGAATCAGTTAGTGGTCGTCCAGACGTACTTGGAGATCGATGGATATGCGGGGTATTAGGTGCCCCCGGTTTCGTTTAGACCTAGAACGAACTTGTAAATGGACTGTGTGTCTGACATTGGATTTTATTCTATGTGATTGATTTCTATTAAATATATATCTGTTTGGCGGCGGAGAATTTATTCTCTTACTTAACGCCCTTCTCTGAGACGTACGAGTTTAGGGGTTATATACTGATGGATATCAAACGCATAGAGTGAATTGCCTGTGTGGCATGCCTAAGATAAAAATGATCAAGGCTTCTGTTGAAAAGCATAGTCTTGTGGTTGATGATCAAAGCACGACCTGTGTGGCGTTGCTTTGTGTAACGTTGATTCGCGAGTCTCACACCCCGGTTATGAACCAGAAACGGGAGAGGACATCAGGGAAGGCATGCGTTTCTTTCTAGCTAGAAGTGGCGTCAGTGGTTTTACACGCCCTGACGAGTTTGACTTATGTGGTTGTTGCTGTTGCGAGGCGCCTCGGATATATCGGTCGATCCGGGATCGATGGAGTCATTCGTTGGCTCATTTACGCCCCAAAGGACGGGGAAACGTAGTGTTCAGGCATAATATTCCACATCGGTGGACCGGCCCTAACGATCCAAAGGGTTGATGCGTTCTGATCCTGAGGCTCGGGCTAGAGAGTCTCGAATTCGGTAGAGGACTATCTTTTGCCTCGGTTCACAGACGGAAATCCAATTTCCAAATATGTGACATTTTCGGTTTTGATTGTAGAGCCTAGTATGGCGACATGATAAATGGTACCCATGCCGTCTATGATTGAAACTTATGATTTGAAGTTGTTTTATACGCTATGCACTTATAGTAGTATCAAATGATTTGTTTTAAACGTACTAAGCATGTTTGGCTATTATAAGGGAAAACCATATCCCTCGGCTTGCGTTGCATTGTGGGATAGGACCTGGGTCTTATAATAGCTTCATTTTTCCAAAAAGCATTGCGCTGTTTTGTTATATGCACTGGTATTCTTGGGAGGAAACCCGTTCCGTGTTATACGGCGTGGTCCCTTGATATATCTGATTTAAAGACAGTTTTAAATAACTGTTTTAGTTCTAACACCAGTCACATGACTGACCTGGAGTTTATTGTTTTAACCTAAACTCTGGGTGCCCTTATTTTGACACGGGCAGTTAGTAGTTTTGGTTTTGCAGATTTATATTCACAGGAACCTGGTTTACAGCTGGAACGATATCCGGAAAGCTTTGTATCCGTGTATCTTCTTCAGTTGTATTTTGTATTATTTTCCGCTGCTATGTAATGTATTGTAATCTCTGATAATTTTATAATGTATATTATTTGTTAATACTCTGTATATTCTTGTATTCTGATGGAATTGTTGTAATAAACAATGAAATGTTCTTCCGTCTGCGTACTGATGTGGCTTGTGCTCAATTCAATCCGGGCTTTCCTTACCAGGGAAGTTCGGGTCGTTTCATTTTGGTATCAGAGCTTTGGTTTACAGAGCTCGAGAACAAGGCACATTAGAACCATACGAAAGAATTCATCAGATATTGGATTAGTAATATCCAATTAGAATAACTCGTTAGAGATGGGATTAGTAGTATCTTAGAACGAGCGTGAAGAGTATATTTTTCAAATGAAAACAATATTGTTTTGAAAATTTAAATCGTTTTATACGTATTTGAATATTTATTTGTGTTGAATTTGGACAATCGAGTATATAAAGGTTTTGCATATACGCATCATGAACGTATATTCAAAGTTTTGATATACTAGATAGATATAGGATCACACTCTAGTCGCCTGGACATGATTCTGATGATGGGGCACCATCACCATTATTTATTTTCGAGTTTCGAAGGTGTGATATCTATATATTTCCATTAGACTGGTGTGAGAACCAAAACTATATAAATTTATTGTTTGATTTGGCATCAAAAACATGATTTTCTGTATATATATCGAAATTATGAATTTGAAACGTTAATTCACTAATTGATTGATGGCTGTGTTGTATGATTATTCCTTTAAACCATTATATGAATGAACGGTGAATTTAGGCCAAATTGAACCAAATATTTAACTGTATTGAAATTTGTTTGCAAATGCAGGCATGTACATATATAAGTGTGAACAGGTCATAGCAAGGAGGCTAGAGCAGAAGAATAAAAGTGTTTGCCCGACAAATAGGTACATGTTTACCATAATTTACTGTTTTGTTTGGGTGATGATGATTTTATGAGCCGATTGGCTAGCCGCTTGGCCTTTTCTTTTTACTTTGAGTTGAAGAAGGCCATGGGAGGCTATATGAAATATCCCGAAGTCCCCGGTGCAGGGGAGGTTATGGCGAAATTTTTCGAAAATTTAGGGTGTTAGCCAAATTTTTGAAAATTTTGAAAAGTTCTTAGAAACTGAAAAGTTGAAGAACTTAAGCCGTAAAGAAAATATTGGAAGTTGAGTTGATTAGTTAAACAACTTTCGGATTCGTTCCTTTTCGGGGACGAAAAGTTTTAAGTGGTGGAGAATGTAACAACCCGGAAAATGCGAGCTTGTTTAAAAATTTTATTTTAGCAATTTCGATGAATTTTCTATATTTGAAATGAATTAATTTAAATAATATCGAAGAGAAATTTATTTTGAATAGAATTAGAAAATATAAATATTTTATTTTAATTATAAAAGGAATTGAAAATGGCGCGGTAGTTCGATAATTCGATTTCAAACTTCAATTGAACATACCGGGTTCAAAATAAACCGGATTTTAGTGAAACAAAAAATATTAGAATCTAATTGAGAATATCTTTCCAACGAATCCGAAAAATCAAATTTTCATAGCGGGAATCAAAAGTTATGTCCAAATGAATTTTCAGAATAGTCGCTATGGAATTCTGGCCCTTAAAAATGGAAATTTTGCAAACGACCTCGGATTTTGACGAAACTACTTTTGTTGGATCTGTGATGTCAGGTTATTTCTAGATTCCAATTTTCATAATTTTTCGATTCAATATGTGAGCGTGGCAAAGGAAAACGCGTTTGACCCGTCTCAGTTGATTTTAATCGACTTGAAAATGACCATTTTTCAAACGGTCTCGGAATTCGACGAAACTAGTTTTGTTAGGACCGTATCGTCAATACGAAGCTAGAAAATATTTTTATGGAATTTTTCGAATTAGTATGTGGCCTCAGTAAATTGAAATGCGCATTCAAAATCAATATATAGAGTTATATGTTGATTTTGACGAAAACTGATCGAAACGATCGAATCAGCTTACGATACATATCCCATTGTGTTTGGAATGGGGGTAATTAGCTATGGACGACGTGTGATGGGCTTCGTTTGGAGATCGAATAAAAAGTCAACTTTTTGTAAATTAAATAATTAAAAATAAAACCTCTCTCCTCTCTCCCCTTTTACCTCAGCCCCCCCGTTCAAATTCATTTCAAAACTAAATAAAAAAAGGAGATCGTCGGAGCCCTAAAACCCGCCGCCACCCCATCCACGCACCGCGCCGCCTGCCACCGGTCGCCCCGCCTCTGGTTCGTCACCCCCTCCTCCACCTCCATCGTCTTCCCCTTCTTCCTCCGTTCCCATCTCCAATCGCGGAATCCAAACCCGCCGAGCCCCCTTAGCCCACCACCGATCCTTCTCCTCCCTCCGTCCTCGGTTCTCCCTCCTCATCCCCAATCCGACACAACACCCCCCTGCTAAAATCGAAAATTGTAAGTTTCTATCCCTTTCCTTTATGAGTGTTTTTTTAACGTTTTTATTATTTATTTATTATTCAGTTTATTATATAAATCAAGAAAATTAGATGAGGAAATTATTGGTTTCAAAAATATGTTTTTTACCATTAAAAAGGATTGATTTTTATCATAGAAAAGGTCGGATTTTTATATTTGAAAAGTTTGAATCTTTATATAGTTGAAATGGTGAAGTAAAGATGAGATATTTAGTTTGAAAAAGGCGATATTTTTATTTATATAAAATAGGGTTTTTCTCATGTGAATAACAACATGAAGTGATAAAATAAAAATAGCAATATTTTTGTAAACAAAAATATCATTGTTTTGTGAATAAAGATAGGATTTTTATTATGTAAACATCGTTATAAAAGTGAAAAGATTATATTTTTATTTATAAAAATATGATTTTTATATTTTAGAAAGAATAAAAATTCGATCTTTATTATGTAGGAGATATAAAAATATGATTTTTATTCATGTAGAGTAATAAAAATATAATTTTTATTATATTGCTAGCAAGATAAAAATAGAATTTTTATCTATATAGTAGCGGTATAAAAATGCGATTTTTATATATTTAGTGGCTACGGGCAACGAAGTGACAAAAGGCGAGAACGACGAAGATTTCTACATAAGAAGAGTCGAGATGTTTGGATTTAGCTATTCGGTGAGAACTTCTCACTTTAAATCTTCTTTTCTATTTAAAAATATATACTAGGATGCAGACGGTGCTTAGCAGCACCCGACACCCGTCGTCCACAGACCATGGACGGCTTGTATGCTTGTTTGATGTGTTGTGAAATTTGTTTGTGATGTTGATGTGAAATCGATAATAAAATATTTATGTGTTGAAATAAATTAATTATCGTTAAAAATATAATTTTTAACGTGAATGTGAATAAATAAATATTCATTTACAAACCGGACGGTTTGTTTATGTACACGTATTTGAAGGATATTGATTGGGACGATAAATTTTACACATCGCCCAACTGCACCAATAAAAATCTGTGTTTGTTGATTTGAAACCCCACACGGGTGTTGGGATGATATTTGGTGTACACTAATCCCAATTATTTAATAGTATGTCGATCGATTGGTCGACAGACTGTGTAAGCGTTAATTATTTATATTTAATGCTTATGCAGTTGTGTGGTGCACTTTGGATGATGATTGATTATTTGTCAATGATATTATATACATGTGTTGTATGGAATCCATATAATTAACATTATATGGTAATTGATTGGGCCTCATTCCAATTGAGAAAATAAAGAATAGAATAAAATATAGATTCATGTGTTGAATGGAATAAATATTCATTTGTTGAATAGAATAACGAATCTATTGAAATATGTAAAGCCGTGTTGATTAGAGATGCGCCATTTTGACGTAAACGATATTTATATCGATTTTATTCATTTTTTAATGAATATCGAAAAGTGATTTCAAAATCGAATATATTGAAATGAATTCGAATTGAAATCAAATAGAAATGAATTCGAATTGAAATCAAATAGAAATGAATTCGAATTGAAATTGAATTGAAATGAATTCGAATTGAAATCAAATAGAAATGAATTCGAATTGAAATTGAATTGAAATGAATTCGAATTGAAATAAAATAGAAATGAATTCGAATTGAAATCAAATAGAAATGAATTCGAATTGAAATTGAATTGAAATGAATTCGAATTGAAATCAAATAGAAATGAATTCGAATTGAAATTTAATTGAAATGAATTCGAATTGAAATTGAATTAATTTGAAATTCAAATTGAATTGAAATTGAATTAAAAATCGATTTGAATTGAAAACAATTTGAAGTGAATTTAAAACGAATTTATAAAGGAAAATTCAATTTTGATTTGAAATTGAAAGGGAAGTTGAAATCGTTTCGAAAACGAATTTAAAACGATTTATAAAATACGTTTTAAAAGGAAATCGACGAAATATATATAATATATAATATATATATATATATATTATATATATATAATGGCCAGAATAGAACGCGCCGCGCCGCGGTAGTTCGTGAATTTCGACCATTGACTTCGAATTGACGTTGCGGGAGATCCGACCGTCGGATTCTCCTAAAACCGGAACCGTTGGGTTCGTATCGAAAAGAGACTTCCAATGAATATTAGAAATTTGAAATCTAACGGTTGGATTTGGAAATATGTCCAAATCAAATTTGGAAAAGGTCGCTGTAAGTGCAGTTCGATGGTCGTTGATGGAAATCGACTGTACGGGCCTTGATAAAATTATTAAAAATATCAATAATTTGTGTAAAACCATAAGAAATGATTTGTGAAGAATTGGGATGAAAATTTCCAAATTTGATAAGATAAAAATAGTTTTTTTATCGAAATGAACTAGTTTTGAACTAGAATTAAAAATCATTTTATTTTTAAAATAAATAAATTGAATTTGAAAGTGGTTTTAAAAATAATCAGAATTTCTAATATACGAATTGGAATGGATTTGAATCGAAATCATCTTCGGAATATTTCGATGTTGGATTTCGTGATTATACAGATATGGTTGTGGAAATTTGAAAGATATATTTATATCGTTATTTCCAATACGATATTTGTTGGTTGCAGAATTTGATATTGAATATAAGCTGGTATATTTTCTATTCAGAGCCTTGTATTTAATATCAAATGTGATTTGGGTTTGTCGTGAATCGTGTTTTAGGTGACATTGGTTCTTTAACCCAGTTAAGGAAAGGATATTGATTTTTGTGAAGAATAAAACTAAGTGGAGTTTTAGTGAATCTGTAGTTAGATTGAAATGTGAAGTGATAATTTAAATTATCAAATTTAGAAAGTGATTGAGAATGGAGTATCACCAGTTTTGCTCTTAAGCGATAGTTAAATCTTTGATTAGATTTGAACGTGAAATGGTAATTAATTTTACCGATAACACCATGGTGTTAGATATGGAGTATGACCAGTTTTACTTCATGGGATGAATAGGTTGGGATTGGGAAATAAAATAAACGATTATTTCGGTGTGGTTTGCTAATCCCGACTAGTTGAATTTATATTCAAAAGAAGATTAAAGAATAAATTTAAAGGAACTTATCTTTGATAAAATTTATGGGAACTTTTCCCTAAGAATGTGAAATTTAGAAACTAACTGTAGGTTAGCTAAGCAGAATGGTTTCCTCGGTATTGATCTGATGTTGGTTTCGGCCTTCGGGGTTAATATTTTGGGAATTATTCTCTTGATTAATTTACGGTTAGTGACTGATGAATTGGAATGAGGCGTATGTTGTGTTTGTGTAATACGTATTTATTATATATGCGAGTAATTCAAAAAGACCGGGTTTATCCCATTCTGAATAACTGATACGACGATAAGTCGAAGATGAAGACGGTGGTCGAAGACCGGAGGTCTTCCCGTCGTTTGGGTGGTTACTGATGATCTTGATTGGGCCGTACACCCAAGAGGAGAGAATCATTTAGTGGTCGTCCAGACATACTTGGAGATCGATGGATATGTGGGGTACTAGGTGCCCCCTGTTTCGTTCAGACCCAGAACGAACTTGTAAATGGACTGTGTGTCTGACATTGGATTTTATTTTGTGTGATTGATTTCTATTAAATATATATCTGTTTGGCGGCGGAGAATTTATTCTCTTGCTTAACGCCCTTCTCTGAGACATACGAGCTCAGGGGTTATATACTGATGGATATCAAACGCATAGAGTGAATTGCCTGTGTGGCATGCCTAAGATGCAAATGATCAAGGCTTCTGTTGAAAAGCAAAGTCTTGTGGTTGATGATCAAAGCACGGCCTGTGTGGCGTTGCTTTGTGTAACGTTGATTCGCGAGCCTCACACCCCGGTTGTGAACTAGAAACGGGAGAGGACATCAGAGAGGGCATGCATTTCTTTCTAGCTAGAAGTGACGTCAGTGGTTTTACACGCCCTGGCGAGTTTGACTTATGTGGTTGTTGCTGTTGCGAGGCGCCTCGGATATATCGGTCGATCCGGGACCGATGAAGTCATTCGTTGGCTCATTTACGCCCCAAAGGGCAGGGAAACGTAGTGTTCAGGCATAATAATCCACATCGGTGGACCGACCCTAACGATCCAAAGGGTTGATGCGTTCTGATCCTGAGGCTCGGGCTAGAGAGTCTCGAATTCGGTAGAGGACTATCTTTTGCCTCGGTTCACAGACGGAAATACAATTTCCAAATACGTGACATTTGCGGTTTTGATTGTAGAGCCTAGTATGGCGACATGATATATGGTACCCATGCCGTCTATGATTGATACTTATGATTTGAAGTTGTTTTATACACTATGCACTTATAGTAGTATCAAATGATTTGTTTTAAACGTACTAAGCATGTTTGGCTATTATAAGGGAAAACCCTATCCCCCGGCTTGCGTTGCATTGTGTGATAGGACCAGGGTCTTATAATAGCTTCATTTTTCCAAAAAGAATTGCGCTGTTTTGTTATATGCACTGGTATTCTTGGGAGGAAACCCGTTCCGTGTTATACGGCGTGGTCCCTTGATATATCTGATTTAAAGTAAAGTTTTAAATAACTGTTTTGGTTCTCACACCAGTCACATGACTGACCTGGAGTTTATTGTGTTAACCTAAACTCTGGGTGCCCTTATTTTGACATGGGCAGCTAGTAGTTTTGGTTTTGCAGATTTATATTCACAGGAACCTGGTTTACAGCTGGAACGATATCCGGAAAGCTTTGTATCCGTGTATCTTCTTCAGTTGTATTTTGTATTATTTTCCGCTGCTATGTAATGTATTGTAATCTCTGATAATTTTATAATGTATATTATTTGTTAATACTCTGTATATTCTTGTATTCTGATGGAATTGTTGTAATAAACAATGAAATGTTCTTCCGTCTGCGTACTGATGTAGCTTGTGCTCAATTCAATCAGGGCTTTCCTTACTGGGGAAGTTCGGGTCGTTTCATGTTCACTGATTAGTTTGGTGGACAAATTTTTTCTTTTCAAATTGTTGAATAAATTAAGAGATAACAATGTTACATTCTATTGACATGACATGTTATCATTCACAATATGATGAACTACAGCTTACATTCAAAATCCCAATTATATATTTGTAATGCAAATAAAATACTTATTAAAATTTCTCATGGTTTTCATGAATTTGCCAGTATGAAGTTTTGGCATCAATAATTCCTATGAGTTTTGGATTTTTTGAATCTATGTTGCAATATTTATGTTTTTTTTCATTCATGTTCTGACAATTCATTTGACAAACTTAAAGCATATTCAATAGAAATACCATTTTATCATACAAAAAAACATATGTTCTTGTTTTAATCCGTTTGCATGACTTTGAAAGTTTTAGTTAGTTAGGTTGGATAAACCATGAATTCTAATCTAGTTTGTAGTTTTCGTTGGAAAATTTTGAAGTGGAAATATCTGATAACATGTAGAAGCCTATTACAAGCAATATTTCAGAAGGCATTGTAGACATGTAAATTAATTAACACAATCAGATAAAATATTATCCAGAACTAAGAACAAATACCTAAAAATTTATCATTTCATGGATATCAGGTTTCTTATCTTATATACAAGTGAACCCATATACACACCTGAGTTTTGTCACTATTAATATATTGCTTACAGTGGATGCTAACAACATGGACCGATGAAGAATGCGCACAAATACTGAAAAACTGACTTTTGATTGTTTAATTTTATGCCTTGCAGCTTTCCTGCAGATCTCTTCTTTTGCTGCCTTGCAGCTTTGTCTTTTGCTTCCTTGCATATGGATGTTCTCAGATCTTATTTTCTGCCTTGCAGCTACGTCTTTTGCTGCCTTTTGTTTGCCTGCAGCGTTGGTTGTATGGAATCAGCTTGAAATTTTGTAACATGTCAAAGTAGTTAATGAAATTCAAAACTGTCTTTTGACCATGAATTTATGATTCACTTTTTTGTATGGATTATGGACATTGTAATTGATATATATTTATTGGTATTATCTTATTCAATTTGCATTTGTCGTCAATTTGTTTTATTTACATGATTATAATATTGAGTACGATATTATTGTTTGTTATGAGATTTCTGCATTGGTTACCAATTTTGAAAGCAACAGAGATATTTTGCATCTATAGTAAGAAACAACTGATGCAAAATATGAATGGAGCAGATGCAATATCTCCCTATATTGCATCGGATTTTAATAATAACCGGTGCATCAATATATTTTTTCATCGGTTATTATCAGGAACCGATGCAACAGAGTAATTAGTTTTGAGCCAAAAACCCTTCTTTTTGCATCGAATTTTACCAAAAACCGATGCAAAAATGCATTTGTTGCATCGGTTTTTAAACCGATGCACTTTTTTTTGTCTTGTTGCATCGGCTGCATATGCATCGGTTCCTGAACTGATGCAACAGGGGGGTAAACAACCGATGCAACTGGCCTGTTTTGTAGTAGTGCATGCTAAATTTTATTACCAATTTACAGTCCAGTTCTGATTATAATACCTAACCAGTTTCAATATGCCCAAAAATCTCTTTTTATTCAATTCTAATATTATTTCAATTTAATGAAAAAATAAAGATAAAGGACTACGTTCTCTTCAAGCCTAGGATCAGCACTAAAAGAAAAGGGAAATGGTTTAGGCTACTCGCAAGGGCTTGGCTAAAAATAAATAAAACGAACAAAATAGGGTATAAGCATAAATGTAAATTAACTACAACAAAGAAGGGGATAGAATAAGGAGAACTACTTATAAACAATAAACACCTAGAATAAAATAGGCATAGAGAGTAAATAAACTTCAGTAACTTACTAAAAAACTAATCATATAAACAATGTAAATAACTGTAAGCATAAAAATTGCAAATTACACAAAAACTCACAAATCTGATTATCAAAGCTTCCCCCATGGTCTTCTTCTTAGATCTAGTAGAACCTCCAAAATTATTTATAAATATAAATATTTAAAACTTAAGAACTTCTTTATCCCCATAAAATTTAATTATTTGGCTCTTCCTAATTTTGAGGATAGTCTTGGGGAAGAAGATGAGAGAAAGAATGGATGTGTAGAAATAAGAGAGGCTCTACTAGTCTATTTATAGGGTTTACTGGATGCTCTCAGCCATCCAAATCTAAAATTAGATCTGGTCCAGCCATGTTATGGACTAATAAGAAAGTTCCATGTTAGCGCTTAGTTTAAATTCATGAACGGCAGCAACGCGATGCGTTCTGTTCAGGCCATTAATATATATATATATATATATATAATATAAACGTATTTTATAAATTCCTTTTAAAAACGATTCCCACTTTCATTTCAATTTTAAATCAAAATTGAATACTCCTTATCATTGTAATTTTAAATGATAATATTCTCAAAAATATCAGATTTTGGAATCATTTCCTTTTCGATATTCATTATAAAAATGAATAAAATCAATATAAATATCATTCATGTTGAAATGGAGCAAATCTAATTAACACGGCTTCACATATTGAAATATTTTCTTGTCCATCCAAAATCAGACATCAAATTCACATTTTAATCCTTTACTGAATATTATTTTAAAATATTCGTTATTTTAAAATGTTCGTTATTTTAAAATATTCGTTATTCCGGAATTGGAATCGGGCCCAATCAATTACCATATAATGTTATTTATATGGATTTCATACAACACATGTACACAACGATAATAATACACAATCAACCATCATCCAAAGTGCATTACACAACTGCATAAGCATAAAATATAAATAATTAAAGCTTACAATAGTCTGTCAACCAATCGATTGACATTCAACTAAACAATTGGGATTAGTGTACGTCAAATATCATCCCAATAACCGTGTGAGGTTTCAACCAACAAATACTGAATATTATTTGTGTAGTTGGGCGATGTGTAAAATTTATCGTCCCAATCAATATAAGTTAAATGGGTGTACATAAATAAATCGTCCAATTTGTAAATGAATATTTATTTTCATTTCATGAGAATTTTATGCCATTCACATATACGTTATAATTATATTTTTAACGATAAAATATTTATTTCAACACTTGACTATTTTATATAGTTCATACATTGAATAAAAATGATATTTTTATTGTTCAAACATTTTATTCAACACATGAATACTTTGTACGGTTCATATATACACATTAATATGATATTTTGAACGAATAAATATTTATTTCAGAAAATTTCGTCATTATAACGGTGCGATATTAGAACTGGAGTAATGTCTAGCATTACCCCTAGCCTAATACTAGCTCGAGCCATACACATCAATCACAATCAATCCATATAATCCCACAATCAGTATACCACAATCAATCAAATTCACCATAATTCAATCCAAACAAACATACATGGTTTGTACAATAAATAGTGTCAGGGGCTACTAATCCCCATCTACAACCTAGGATATATTTAACTATAAAATAATTTGAGCGAGAAGATGTTCTCACCTTTGGTTTTCACTCCGCCATTCTTTAATTGATTTTTTAGGAACCATTCGTGTCTGTATTTTATCCAAATTACAACTTGCTCCAAATTGGACCTAGTCAGTTTTATTGTGAAGCTCTTGACTCCAAGATCCCAACGGATCCATTTTCACGCAAATCAGAGTTAGTGGAAAAAAAATTATTGGCATACGAACATTGAATATAGAAATTAAAATAAAAATTCGAGTTTTGAACCTTCACTCTCGTTCACACCCGCCAGAAGCTCATCGCCGCCACCTCAGGCAATCTGTACGTTACTGGACCCCACTACCGGCAGGCCTGACACGAGGCGCCCCTCTCCTCCAAGTCTCGCCTCAGGCGATGCCAATCGCTGGAATTCTTCATTTGCCCCAAAATTCGTTCGTTGTTGATTTCTCTACCGCCATCGATCGCCAGAGTCACGGACCCCTGTGGTTCGATGCGCCTCGCCACCGTGTTCCAATCACCTTCAGGACTATCAATAGAAAATGCCCCATGTCACCGCAATTTGCCAAAAACCCATTCATGCTTCGCCGGAAACTCCCCCTCCGTTAATCTCCAATTTGCCGCTACCACGATCAGTTTCAGGTAGAGCACCCAAAGGCAATATTGTAGCCCTTTCTTCCCTCTACAAGTTTCTCTTTGGTGCCATTATCAACATATAACTGATTGGCCACAAATCCCAAAATTCCGAAACCTATTTTCTGACTTTGGGTTGAGATTCCGACGAACCCATGGGATGATGGGTCATGGAAATTTTTTGGTAGGTAGAGATCATCATGATATACAATACCCAGAAGTCATTTGGGATAATTGCTTACGGATTAAGAGATATAAATTATTTAAGATCCGGGGTCTTTTTAACAAAATGTTTTTGAGGAGGGAGGAGTTGGCTACCCAAATTTAAGTGAATGGAAATAATGAGTGTTAGTGGAGGAAAAGATATTATATAGTAGTATTGTATGCTTCTATATTGGTCCTCTAGTTCACATTCTCTCCAATCGAGAGTTATCGATGCCATGGCCACACACGAACTCCGATGGCGACGAAAATTGACATGCTGCTATGTCTCGATGATACGGTTTTAATGAAACTAGTTTCATCGAATTCCGAGTCCGTTTGCTCAAAAAACTCTGTTTTGGCCTCAAATGGCTAATCGATTCACAATTTATTGCTCACGGCCACATACGAGCTCAAAAAATTATGAAAATAGGAATTTAGCAATAATTTGACATTCCGGATCCAAAAAAAGAGGTTTTGTCGAAAACGGAGGTCGTTTGCACAATGGCTATTTTTAAGGGCTATATATTATATTAATATATATATATATATATATATATATTCCATAAGGACTATTATGAATTTTAAACTGAACTTAACTTCAAATTTTTATTATAAAATCTCAATTTTTTTACATTTGTTAGAAAGATATAATTAATTAGATTCTAATGTTTCTTGTTTCATCCAATTCCGATTTAAATGTATTCTGTGTACTCAATTGAAATTAGAAATCGAATTTTCAAACTACTGCGCCATTTCAGGCTCGTTTTATAATTAAAATAGATTTATTCGTTCCAACTTCGATTTAAATAAATTTTTATTCATTATTATTTTAAATAAATCATTTTAAATATCCAAAATCCATTAAAATAATCAAAATTTTAAATTGGTTCATAAATTCTGGGCCGTTACAGTCTCCCCCACTTAAAATCTTTTCGTCCTCGAAAAGGAACGGAGCTGAAAGTTATTTAACTAACCAACTCAACTTTCATTCTGGCTTTCATTCTTCAACTTTTCAGTTTCTAAGAATTTTCAAATTTCTTAAAAATTTGGCAAACACCCTAAATTTTGGAATTTTTTTGCCATAACCTCCTTTGTACGGGGAGAACTTTAAAACCGCAACTTGCCTCACAGGGCCCTCATCAATCCAATAGAAAAAGTAAAAGCCTAGCGGCTCATCAAATCATTAAAACCCAATGAATACAGTAAATATGTACCTATTTGTCGAGCGTACAATTTTATTCCTCTTCTTAGCTTCCATGTTATGACCAGTTCAATGTATATACACATGTACATATATGCAATTTCAATCAATTTTCAATTCAGCTCAATATTTGATTCTATTTGGCTAAATTTTACCTTTCCATTATCATATTGGTTTTATTAGTGGAATTAATAATCATCCATCACAACCAGCAATCAATTAATGGATTAACTTTTCAATCATATATATTTAATATATTACTCAAAAATCCAGTTTTTAGTGTCAAATCACAAATATTAACCCCATCTAGTTTTGGTTCTCACACCAGTCAATTGGAAACATATAGGTATCCTACATTTGAAACTCGAACATAAATGCTGATGATGACATGTCATCGTCAGAATCATCTCCATGCGACTAGAGTGTGATTCTATATCCATCTTGTATATTTGAGACTTCGAGTATATGTGGATCAGACATATATTAAAATCTCCATATACTCGATGTTCCAAATCAGTTTAGAATGAAATACTCAAATACGTATAATAAGGTTTAAATTTTCAAAACAAAATTTGTTTTCATTTTTATTTTAAAAATAATACTATTTGAAACTAATTCTAGGATACTATTGATCCCATCTCTAACGAGTCATTCTCATTGGATATTACTAATCCAATCTCTGATGAATTCTTTCGCTTGGTTCCAATGTGTCTTGTTCTCGAGCTTTGTAAAACCAAAGCTCTGATACCAAAATGAAACAACCCAAACTCGCCCTTACGGGAAAGCCCGGATTGACTTGAGAACACGAAAAATCAGAACAGAAACAATAGAACATTTCATTGTTACTACAAAAATTTACATATGTGTACAAGAATATTCCGGAGTATGAATAAATAATATACATCAGAAAAATATCAGAGATTAAATTACAAAGTAGCAGAAAATTGATACAATGCATAGAGGAAATACATTAACAAATACAACCGAGAGAAATACATGGATACAAAGCTTTCCGAATGTAGCTCCCGCTATAAACCAGGATCCTGTAAAATAGAAATTTGCAAAACCAAAACTACTAGCTGCCCGTGTAGAAAATAGGGGCACTCAGAGTTTAGGTTAAAACAATAAACTCCAGGTGAGTCATGTGACTGGTGTGAGAACTAAAACAGTTATTTAAAACTTTACTTTAAAATAGAGTAAATCAAGGGACCATGCTGCATGTCATGGAATGGGTTTTATCCCAAGAATGCCAGTGCATAAAACAAACAGCGCAATGCTTTTTGAAAAAAATGAAGCTATTATAAGAATCAGGTCCCATCACACAATGCAATGCAAGCCGGAGGATAGAGTTTTACCTTATAATAGCCAAACATGCTTGGTACGTTTAAAAAAATCATTTGATATTGCTATAAGTGTATAGCGTCAAAATCAACATCAAATATAAATGTATCAAACATTGATGACATAGTTACCATATATCATGTCGCCATACTAGTTTTACAACTAAAACTGAAATGTCGTATTAGAAATTGGATTCCGTCATGAACCAAGGCAAAGGATCGTCCTTATCGAATTCAAGATAATCTAGCCCATGTCACAGGATTCAGCCACAACTGCACCTGGAGCCACAGGGTCGGTTCACCCTTACGTTTGAGTATTATAATTCTTGAATAAAGTATTTCCCTGCTCTATGGGGCGTAAATCTGGTTTGTACATCGACCATCACAAAGAGCCACTAGGGATTCAAATCTGAGGTACCTCGCTATCAACCATCCACATAAGTAAAAATGTCTAGGCTCCATACCACGACACTACTCCTAGCGAGATTGAAACGCATGTCCTCCCTAGATCCGCTCCCGTTTCTGTTTCATACCGGGGTGTGAGGCTCGCGAATTAACGCTACACAAAGCTATGCTATTTAAAGCCGTGCTTTGATCATCAACCACAAGACTCTGCTTTTCAACAAAAGCCTTGATCATTTACATCTCAGCATGCCACACTGACAATTCACGCCATACAACTGATGTCTGTTGACATATAACCTCAAAGCTCGTATGTCTCAGAGAAGGGTGTTAAGAAAGAGAATAAATTCTCCACTACAAAACATATAAATATATTTAATAGAAATCAATAAATACAGAATGAAATCCAATGTCAGACACACATCCATTTACAAGTCCATTCTGGGTCTGGACGAAACTGGAGGCACCTTATTCCTCGTCCCATATGTCCTATACAGGAGAGAGGTCCTCGCATATCCGGTTGATCTCCAAGTACGTTTGGACAATCACCACTTATTAACTTGTCCCGGGTGTACAGCCCAATCAAGACATCGGTAATCATCCAAACGATGTGAAGAACTGCGGTCTTCAACCACCGTCTTCATCATCGACTTTTAGTCGTCGTATCGGTTTTTCAGAATGGGATAAACCCGGTCTTTCCGAATAACCCGCGTATTTTATTATCAATAATCAAGTGCTATAAAAACACATCATACGCCTCATTCCAATTCAGATTATTCTTTTATTCAAATATTCACATTTTTAGGGAAAGGTTCCCATTAAATTGATCAAAGATAAATTCTATCAAAATTATTCTTTAATCTACCTTTGGATATCCATTTCAAAAGATTTTTTAATCTTTTAACAATTCTAAACCAAATTAAGGTTTATCAACTATTCGGTATTAGCGAGCCATACCGAAGTAATCATTTATTTTATTATCCCAATCCCAACCTATTCATCCCATGAGGTAAAACTGGTAGTACTCCATATCTAACACCCACGGTGTTATCGGTAAAATTAATTACCATTTCCCGTTCAAATGTAATTAAAGTTTTAACTATTTAACTATCGCCTGGAGTAAAACTGGTGGTACTCCATTTTCGATCATTTCCCAAATTTGATAATTTAAATTATAACATTCACATTTCAATCTAAATAAAGATTCATTAAAACTCCACTTAGTTTTAATATTCCTAAAAACCATTATTAATGATTATTTAACTTTGGGAAATCAAACATGCCGATCGTTAATCTACACCGTACCATTGATTTTTGCCAATATATAACCTCTAAACTCATACGTCTCAGAGAAGGGTGTTAAGCAAGAGAATAAATTCTTTGCCACCAAAAAGATACATATTTAGCAAAGATCAACAATACAATTCGAAATACAATGCTAGACATATAATCCTGTCTTTAACTGGATTAAAGAACCAATGTCATTTAAAACACAGTTCATGATAAACCTAAAATCACATTCTATTAATTATGGAATCTTCATGGAAAACAAATCAACATATATAATCGATATAAATTTCCGTATCTGACTAATAATATAAATGGAATAACGGTTAAGCCTTTTAAATTCCATATATAGTGACAGTCTTCCTCCATAGAAGCTCACTTCGATTATCACTAAATTGAATTCCATTCAATTCCAACTTAATATATTAATTCGGAAAACTTTACTTTGGAAAATTTTCCATTAAATCTTAGTCAAAGATTTATATATTCCAAATCTCATTTCACTGTTAATCGGGTTAAAGAACAAATGTCGTTAAAAACACAGTTCACAATAAACCCAATTCACATTCCATTTTGTTCCAATCACTAAATATAACTGGAAACTCTAATAATCTTAACTAAAAGATTTATTCTTTTCACACGGGGTTTAAGACCAGTGTTATTTAAGACACCTTTCACGACAAACCCAAAATCCAATTTAATATTAAATAAAAGACTCTAAATAGAAATTATATCAACTTATATTCAATATCAAATTCCGAAACCAACGGATATCGTATTGGGAATAGCGATATCTGTATCTTCCAAATTCCTCAATAATATCCGTATAATCACGAAATCCAATATCGAAATATTTCGAAGATTATTTCCATTCCAAATCCATTCCAATTTATTCGTTCGAAAATTCTGGTTATTTTAAAACCATTTTCAAATCCAGTATTTATTTCTAAAAATAATTGGATTATCTTTGTAGTTAACAACTAGTTCATTTTGATAAAAATATATTTTTATCTTTACAAATGTGGATTTTTTCATACAAATTCTTTCCAAATCATTTATTATGATTTTACAAAAATTCTTAATATTTTTAATAATTTTATCAAGGCCCATACAGTCGGTTTCCAATAACGGCCACCGAACTGCATCCATAGCGACCTTTTCCAAATTTGATTTGGACATAATTCCAAATCCAACCATTCAAATTTAAATCTCTTGTATTCATTGGAAAGTCCTTCTCTATAAGAACCCAACGATTCATGTAATAACCCGGAAATTCTGAGCCAATTTAAATTTTTTATTTCGGCAATTTTAGCGAATTTTTTGTATATTTAAAATGATTTATTTTAAATAATAACGACGAGAAATTTATTTTGAATAGAACTAGAATGTATATATTTATATAGATCGTCGTTAGAATATAAATATTTTATTTTAATTATAAAAGGAATTGAAAATGGCGGGTAGCTCGATAATTCGATTTCAAAGTTCAAATGAATGTACCAGGTGCAAAATAAACCGGATTTTAGCGAAACCAAAAATATTTGAATCTAATTGAGGATATCTTTTCAACGAATCCAAGAAATCGAAATTTCATAGCGGGAACCAAAAGATATGTCCAATTGAAAATTCAGAATAGTCGCTATGGAATTCTGGCCCTTAAAAATGGAAATTTTGCAAACGACCTCGGTTTTCGACGAAACCACTTTTTTTGGATCCGTGATGTCAAGTTATTGCTAGATTCCAAAATTCGTAATTTTTCGAATCAATATGTGAGTGTGGCAAAGGAAAACGTGTTTTGACAGTTTAAGTTGATTTTAATCGACTGGAAAATGGCTATTTTTTAAACGGTCTCAGAATTCGACGAAACTAGTTTTGTTAGGACCGTATCGTCAATACGAAGCTAGAAAAAAAAATTCGGGAATTTTTAGAGTCCGTATGTGGGCCCGGTAAATTGAAATGTGCATTCAAATTGAAAATATACTGATTTATATTTTAATTTGAATGAAAACTTATTGAAACAGTCGAATTGGGATACGAAACATATCCCATTATGTTCGGAATGAGGGTAATTAGCTAGGGACGACAGTCGGCGGGTTTGATTTCGAGTCCAAACGAAAAAATTAACTTTTTGGAGGATAAAATAATAAAATAAATAATATATATATATATATCTTTATACAGTCAAACCGGGGTCAAACCCTCATCTCTTCTCCACGCGGTCAAAGGGAGAAACGCGCTCCCCCAAAATCAAAACCCGAAACCTAAATCGGTTTCTCCGAAGAACGACGTTGCCAACGCCTTCTTCCCCCTTCCGTCCACCGTCGCCAAACCACCCTCTGCCACCTCCGCTTTCTCTCTCATCCCCGCGAGTTCCTCCATCTCGAGACCGCACCACCATCCCAGGTCGCCATCGCACGAGATCCCCAAACCCCTAGCGCCGGATCCGGTCAACGCCAGCCACCCCTGCCGTCGCACCCTCCTCCGTTCAACCACTTCGAGCCCTTTCGTCCAGTACATCAGCGCGCAACAGCCTTTTTTCCCCTTGAATGAAAACCGATTAATGGTGAGTGCTTATCTTATTTATTTACCTTTTTATTTTCAATTTTAAAGCAGTAAAAATATGATTTTTTTTTAATCGTATGAAAACCAAATTTTATGATAATGAGGATTGATTTTTAACATAATAAAAATTAGATTTTTATGATAATAAAGAAGTGATTTTTATAATGATGTAGATTAGAAAAAAAAGAAGTGATTTTTATAATGATGTAGATTAGAAAATAAAGAAGTGATTTTTATTATGATGTAGATTAGAATATAAAGAAATGATTTTTATATATGAAGAGCGATAGAAAGAAAGATAAGATTTTTAAATGTGAGACATTGAAATAAAAATCGGATTTTTATACGTTAGATATATGAAGTAACGACATGATTTTTAATGAAGTAAAGATGAGATTTTTGAAATAGAAAAGATTTGATTTTTATATTTGATAAAGATATAATTTTTATGAAGTAACAGCGAATATAAAAATATGATTTTTATATAGTAGAGGTAATCAAAATTTGATTTTTATGGTATGGAAAGAATAAAAATACGATTTTTATATTATACAGATAGTAAAAATTTGATCTTTATTTATATAGCGAAATAAAAATCTAATTTTTATTATATATACGTTGAAATAAAAATGTGATTTTTATAGCGATGATATAAAAATTCGATCTTTATATTAGAAGTAGATATATAAAAATATAATTTTTATATAGAGAATAGTGTGATAAAAATAGAATTTTTATCTATATAGTAACAATATAAAAATGTGATTTCTATATATGTAGTGGCTATGGACAACGAAATTGACAAAAGGGCGAGCACGACGAAGATTTCTACATAAGAAGAATCATGGTGAATTGGTTTAGCTAGTCGGTGAGAACTTCTCACTTTAAATCTTGTTTTCTAGTTAAATTATATACTAGGATGGAGACGGTGTTTAGTAGCACCCGACACCCGTCGTCCACAGACCATGGACGACTTTTATGCTTGTTTGATGTGTTGTGAAGTTTGTTTGTGATGTTAATGTGAAATAGATAATAAAATATTCATGTGTTGAAATAAATTAATTATCGTTAAAAATATAATTTTTAACGTGAATGTGAATAAATAAATATTCATTTACAAACCGGACGGTTTGTTTATGAACACCTATTTGAAGGACATTGATTGGGACGATAAATTTTACACGTCGCCCAACTGCACAAATAATATTCAGTGTTTGTGGATTGAAACCCCACACGGGTGTTGGGGTGATATTTGGCGTACACTAATCCCAATTATTTAATTGTATGTCGATCGATTGGTCGATAGACTGTGTAAGCGTTAATTATTTATATTTAATGCTTATGCAGTTGTGTGGTGCACTTTTGATGATGGTTGATTATTTATCGTTGCTATTATATACATGTGTTGTATGGAATCCATATAATTAACATTATATGGTAATTGATTGGGCCTCATTCCAATTGGGAAAATAAAGAATATTATAACAAAAATAGTTATGTGTTGACAGTACTCATTTGTTGAGATTAGTCATGTGTTGAAAGAAATATAGATTCATGTGTTGAACGAAATATTTTAACAATAAAATTTATATCTTTATCATATATAAAATTAGAACTAACTGGAAAATAGATAAGATGAGTGGTCTCTTGGATATTGATCTGATGTTGGTTTCGGCCTTCGGGATTAATATTTAGGGCATTGCTCTCTTGCTAATTTACGGTTAGAGTTTGATTAGAAATTAAACGATAGAAATCATAATTTTATAAAATATATTAAATAACAAAAATAGTCACGTGTTCACAATACTCATTTGTTGAGATTAGTCATGTGTTGAAAGAAATATAGATTCATGTGTTGAATAGAATAAATATTCATTTGTTGAATAGAATAACGAAGCTATTGTAAAATATAAAGCCGTGTTGATTGGAGATGTGCTATTTTGACGCGGACGATATTTATATCGATTATATTCTTTTTTATAATGAATATTGAAAAGAGATTTAAAAATTGAATATATATAAAATGAATTCAAATTGAATTGAATATAAAATGAATTCGAATTGAATTGAATATAAAATGAATTCGAATTGAATTGAATATAAAATGAATTCGAATTGAAATGAATTCAAATCGAATTGTAATCGAATTGAAATTGAATTAAATAGAAATGCAATTGGAAATCGAAGTGAAATCGATTTGGAATGAATTCAAATCGAATTGAAAACGAACTGAAATTGAATTGAAATCAATTTAAATTGAAATCAAATAGAAATGAATGTAAAAAGAATTTATAATGGAAAATTCAATTTTAATTTGAATTTGAAATGAAAGTTGAAATTGTTTTTGAAACAATTTTGAAACGATTTATAAAATTCGTTTTAAAAGGAAATCGACGAGATATAATATATATATATTATATATATATATATATATATATATATATATATATAATGGCCTGAATAGAACGCGCTGCGGCAGTTCGTGAATTTCGACCATTGACTTCGAACGAACATTTCGGGAGATCCGACCGTTGGATTCTCCTAAAACCGGAACCGTTGGGTTCGTATCGAAAATAGCTTTCCAATGAATATTAGAAATTTGAAATCTAACGGTTGGATTTGAAATTATATCCAAATCAAATTTGGAAAAGGTCGATGTAAGTGCAGTTCGATGGCCGTTATTTGAAATCGACTGTATGGGCCTTGATAAAATTATCAAAAATATGAATAATTTGTGTAAAATCATAAGAAATGATTTGTGAAGAATTGGAATGAAAAACTCCATATTTGAAAAGATAAAAGTAGATTTTTATCGAAATGAACTAGTTTTGAACTAGAATTAAAATCCAATTATTTATAAATAAATAAATTGGATTTGAAATGGGTTTTAAATAACCAGGATTTCTAATATATGAATTGGAATGGATTTGAATCGAAATTGTCTTTGGAATATTTCGATATTAGATTCCGCGATTATACAGATATTTTGGAGGAAATTTCGAAGATATACTTTATATCGTTATTTCCAAAGCGATATTTGTGGGTTTCAGAATTTGATATTGAATATAAGCAGATATATTTTCTATTCAGAGCCTTGTATTTAGTATCAAATGGGATTTGGGTTTATCGTGAACGGTGTTTTAAATAACACTTGTTCTTTAACCCGATAATAAATAGAATGTGATTTGGGTTTATCGTGAACTTTGTTTTAAATGAAATTAGTTCTTTAACCCAGAAAAAGGAGTTTTAATGAATCTGTAATTAGATTGAAATGTGAATTGATAATTTAAATTATCAAATTTGGAAAGTGAGCGAGAATGGAGTATCACCGGTTTTGCTCCAAAGCGATAGTTAAATCTTTAATTAGATTTGAACGTGAAATGGTAATTAATTTTACCGATAACACCGTAGTGTTAGATATGGAGTATTACCAGTTTTGCTTCATGGGATGAATAGGTTGGGACTGGGAAATAAAATAAATAATTACTTCGGTGTGGTTCGCTAATCCCGACTAGTTTGGAAAATCTTAACATGGTTTGAAATGATATCCAAAGGAAGATTAAAGAATAAATTTAAAAGAATTTAGCTTTGATAAAATTAATGGGAACCTTTCCCTAAGAATGGGAAATTTAGAAACTCATTGTAGGTTAGCTAAGAAAAATGGTTTCCTGGGTATTGATCTGATGTTGGTTTCGGCCTTCGGGGTTAATATTTGGGGAATTGTTCTCTTGCTAATTTACGGTTAGTGACTGATGAATTGGAATGAGGCGTATGTTGTGTTTGTGTAACATTTGTTTATTATATATGCGGGTTATTCGGAAAGGCCGGGTTTATACCCATTCTGAATAACTGATTCGACGATAAGTCGAAGATGAAGACGGTGGTTGAAGATCGGAAGTCTTCACATCGTTTGGGTGATTACTGATGATCTTGATAGGCTTGTACACCCAAGAGGAGAGAAACAGTTGGTGATCGTCCAAACGTACTTGGAGATCAATGGATATGCGAGGAAAGTGCCTCCGGTTTCGTTTAGACCTAGAACGAACTTATAAATGGACTATGTGTCTGACATTGGATTTTATTCTGTGTTGATTGATCTCTATTAAATATACATCTATTTGACGGCGGAGAATTTATTCTCTTGCTTAACGCCCTTTTCTGAGACGTACGAGCTCAGAGGTTGTATATCGATGGACATCAGTCGCATGGAGTGAATTGCCTGTGTGGCATGCCTAAGTGGCAGATGATCAAGGCTTCTGTTGAAAAGCAAAGTCTTGTGGTTGATGATCAAAGCACGGCCTTTGTGGCACAGTTTTGTGTATAGCGTGAATTCGCGAGCCTCACACCCCGGTATAAGTCAAAAACGGGATAGTGACTGCAGGGAGAGCACGACGTTTCTTTCTAGCTATGGGTGGTGTCAGTGCTTAAACTGGCTGACATTTATATTATTTTTACCTACGTGGTTGTGGGAATGTGAGGCGCCTCGATATTAGGTCTGTTAGGACCGGGAAACGTGTGTTCAGGAATACTAATCCACTAACGTAAGTGTGGACCGGCCCTGAAGCATCCGAGAGGCTACCCAGAGAGAGTAGTCCTGAGACATTTTATAGAGTGTCTCGAAGCGGAGAGGAGCTTGCCCCTTGCCTCGACTCATGACGTAAATCCAATTTCCAATACGAGATATTTCGGTTTTATTTGTACAGCCTAGTATGGCGACATAGTGGGATGGGGCACTTATGCCGTCTATGATTGATATTTATTATTGTATATAAAATCAGAAACTAAATGGAAACGAGCTAAGATGGGTGGTTTCCTGGGTATTGGTCTGATGTTGGTTTCGGCCTTCGGGATTAGTACTTAGGGAATCGTTCTCTTACTAATTTACAGTTGGAGTCTAATTAAGAATTAAAAGATTAAATTTCCCGTATCAAGCATTTTTGGGTGTTATAAGGTAAAACCCTATCCTCCGGCTTGCGTTGCATTGTGTGATGGGACCTGGGTCTTATAATAGCTTCATTTTTTGAAAAAGCATTGCGTTGTTTATTCTATGCACTGGTGTTCTTGGGAGGAAACCCGTTCCGTGTTATACGGCGTGGTCCCTTGATTTACCTTATTTTTAAAGTAAAGTTTTAATAACTGTTTTAGTTCTCACACCAGTCACATGACTAACCTGGAGTTTATTGTTTTAACCTAAACTCTGGGTGCCCTTATTTTCGACACGGGCAGCAAGTAGTTTTGGTTTTGCAGATTTATATTCACAGGATCCTGATTTACAGCTGGAACGATGCTCGGAAAGCTTTGTATCCGTGTATTACTTTCAGTTGTGTTTTGTATTGTTTTTCCGCTGCTATGTAATTTAAATCTATGATATTTTCTGTGTAATATTTATTCATACTCTATATATTCTTGTATTCTGATGGAATTGTTGTAATAAACAATGAAATTTTCTTCTGTTTGCGTTCTATTTTGTCGTGTTCTCAAGGTAATCCGGGCTTTTCTTACCGGGGAAGCTACGGGTCTCTACATTTGGTATCGGAGCTTTGGTTTATAGAGCTAGAGAACAAGACACATTAGAACCAAACGAAAGAATTCATCAGATATTGGATTAGTAATATCCAATTAGAATGACTCGTTATAGATAGGATCAGTAGTATCCTAGAACGAGTGTGAAGAGTATATTTTTCAAATGAAAACAATTTTGTTTTGAAATTTAAATCGTTTTAAACGTATTTGAATATTTTATTTATATTGATTTTGGACAATCGAGTATATAAAGGTTTTGCATATACACGTCATGAACGTATATTCGAAGTTTTAATATATTAGATAGATATAGAATCACACTCTAGTCGCCCGGAGATGATTCTAATGATGGTGCATCATCATCAGTATTCATATTCGAGTTTCGAAGGTGCGATATCTATATATTTCCATTAGACTGGTGTGAGAACCAAAACTAGATAGGGCTATTGTTGTGATTTGGCATCAAAAACATGATTTTCTGTATATATATCAAAATTATGAATTTGAAACGATAATTCACTAATTGATTGATGGTTGTGTTGTTTGTTTATTTGTTTGAAAATTTTGAACCATTTAGCCTAATTGAACAGATATTGAACTGAATTGAAATTTGTTTGAAAATGCATGCATATACATGTACATACATTGAACAGGTCATAACAAGGAGGCTAGAGCAGAAGAATAAAATTGTTTTCCCGACAAATAGGTACATGTTTACAAATTTATTTGGTTTGGATGATTTCATGAGCCGCTTGGCTTTTTCTTTTTCTTTTGGATTGAAGAAGGCCATGGGAGGCTATATGAAATATCCCGAAGTCCCCGGTGCAGGGGAGGTTATGGCGAAATTTTTCGAAAATTTAGGGCGTTAGCCATATTTTTGAAAAATTTGAAAAGTTCTTAGAAACTAAAAAGTTGAAGAACTTAAGCCGTAAAGAAAATAATGGAAGTTGAGTTGATTAGTTAAACAACTTTCAGCTTCGTTCCTTTTCGGGGAGGAAAAGTTTTAAGTGGGGGAGATTGTAATAACCCGGAAATTCTGAGCTAATTTAAAATTTTTATTTTGGCAATTTTAACGAATTTTGAATATTTAAAATGATTTATTTTAAATAATAACGACGAGAAATTTATTTTGAATAGAAATAGAATGTATATATTTATATAGATCGTCGTTAGAATATAAATATTTTATTTTAATTATAAAAGGAATTGAAAATGGCGCGGTAGTTCGATAATTCGATTTCAAAGTTCAAATGAATGCACCGGGTGCAAAATAAACCGGATTTTAGCGAAACTAAAAATATTTGAATCTAATTGAGGATATCTTTCCAACGAATCCGAGAAATCGAAATTTCATAGCGGGAATCAAAAGATATGTCCAGTTAAAAATTCAGAATAGTCGCTATGGAATTCTGGCCCTTAAAAATGGAAATTTTGCAAACGACCTCGGTTTTCGACGAAACCACTTTTGTTGGATCCGTGATGTCATGTTATTGCTAGATTCCAAAATTCGTAATTTTTTGAATCAATATGTGAGCGTGGCAAAGGAAAACGTGCTTTGACAGTTTTAGTTGATTTTAATCGACTGGAAAATAGCCATTTTTCAAATGGTCTCAGAATTCGATGAAACTAGTTTTGTTAGGACCGTATCGTTAATACGAAGCTAGAAAATATTTTTTGGGAATTTTTAGAGTCCGTATGTAGGCCCGGTAAATTGAAATGTGCATTCAAATTGAATATATACTGATTTATATTTTAATTTGAATGAAAACCTATCGAAACAGTCGAATTGGGATACAAAACATATCCCGTTATGTTCGGAATGAGGGTAATTAGCTAGGGACGACAATCGACGGGTTTGATTTCGAGTCCGAACAAAAAAATTAACTTTTAGGAGGATGAAATAAATAATATATATATCTTTATACAATCAAACCGGGGTCAAACCCTCATCTCTTCTCCACGCGGTCAAAGGGAGAAATGCGCTCCCCCAAAATCAAAACCCGATACCTAAATCGGTTTCTCCGAAGAACGACGTTGCCATCGCCTTCTTCCCCCTTCCGTCCACCGTCGCCAAACCACCCTTTGCCACCTCTGCTTTCTCTCTCATCCCCGCAAGTTCCTCCATCTCGAGACCGCACCACCATCCCAGGTCGCCATCGCACGAGATCCCCAAACACCTGGCGCCGGATCCGGTCAACGCCAGCCACCCCTATCGTCGCACCCTCCTCCGTTCAACGACTTCGAGCCCTTTCCTCTAGTACATCAGCGCGCAACAACCTTTTTTCCCCTTGAATGAAAACCGATTAACGGTGAGTGCTTATCTTATTTATTTACCTTTTTATTTTCAGTTTTAAAGCAGTAAAAATATGAATTTTTTTTAATCGTATAAAAACCAGATTTTATGATAATGAGGATTGATTTTTAACATTATAAAAATTAGATTTTTATGATAATAAAGAAGTGATCTTTATAATGATGTAGATTAGAAAATAAAGAAGTGATTTTTATAATGATGTAGATTAGAAAATAAAGAAGTGATTTTTATAATGATGTAGATTAGAAAATAAAGAAATGATTTTTATATATGAAGAGCGATAGAAAGAAAGATAAGATTTTTAAATGTGAGACATTGAAATAAAAGTCGGATTTTTATATGTTAGATACATGTAGTAAAGACGTGATTTTTAATGAAGTAAAGATGAGATTTTTGAAATAGAAAAGATTTGATTTTTATATTTGATAAAGATATAATTTTTATGAAGTAATAGCAAATATAAAAATATGATTTTTATATAGTAGAGGTAATAAAAATTTGATTTTTATGGTATGGAAAGAATAAAAATACGATTTTTATATTATACAGATAGTAAAAATTTGATCTTTATTTATATAGCGAAATAAAAATCTAATTTTTATTATATATACATTGAAATAAAAATGTGATTTTTATAGCGATGATATAAAAATTCGATCTTTATATTAGAAGTAGATATATAAAAAATATAATTTTTATATAGAGAATAGTGTGATAAAAATAGAATTTTTATCCATATAGTAACAATATAAAAATGTGATTTTTATATATGTAGTGGCTACGGACAACGAAATTGACAAAAGGGTGAGCACGACGAAGATTTCTACATAAGAAGAATCGTGGTGAATTGGTTTAGCTAGTCGGTGAGAACTTCTCACTTTAAATCTTGTTTACTAGTTAAATTATATACTAGGATGCAGACGGTGTTTAGTAGCACCCGACACCCGTCGTCCACTGACCATGGACGACTTGTATGCTTGTTTGATGTGTTGTGAAGTTTGTTTGTGATGTTGATGTGAAATAGATAATAAAATATTCATGTGTTGAAATAAATTATCGTTAAAAATATAATTTTTAACGTGAATGTGAATAAATAAATATTCATTTACAAACCGGACGGTTTGTTTATGAACACCTATTTGAAGGACATTGATTGGGACGATAAATTTTACACGTCGCCCAACTGCACAAATAATATTCAGTGTTTGTGGATTGAAACCCCACACGGGTGTTGGGATGATATTTGGCATACACTAATCCCAATTATTTAATTGTATGTCGATCGATTGGTCGACAGACTGTGTAAGCGTTAATTATTTATATTTAATGCTTATGCAGTTGTGTGGTGCACTTTGGATGATGGTTGATTATTTATCGTTGCTATTATATACATGTGTTGTATGGAATCCATATAATTAACATTATATGGTAATTGATTGGGCCTCATTCCAATTGGGAAAATAAAGAATATTATAACAAAAATAGTTATGTGTTGACAGTACTCGTTTGTTGAGATTAGTCATGTGTTGAAAGAAATATAGATTCATGTGTTGAACGAAATATTTTAACAATAAAATTTACATCTTTATCATATATAAAATTAGAACTAACTGGAAAATAGATAAGATGAGTGGTCTCTTGGATATTGATCTGATGTTGGTTTCGGCCTTCGGGGTTAATATTTAGGGCATTGCTCTCTTGCTAATTTACGGTTAGAGTTTGATTAGAAATTAAACGATAGAAATCATAATTTTATAAAATATATTAAATAAAAAAAATAGTCACGTGTTGACAGTACTCATTTGTTGAGATTAGTCATGTGTTGAAAGAAATATAGATTCATATGTTGAATAGAATAAATATTCATTTGTTAAATAGAATAACGAAGTTATTGTAAAATATAAAGCCGTGTTGATTGGAGATGCGCTATTTTGACGCGGACGATATTTAAGAGATTTAAAAATCGAATATATATAAAATGAATTCGAATTGAATTGAATATAAAATGAATTCGAATTGAATTGAATATAAAATGAATTCGAATTGAAATGAATTCAAATCGAATTGTAATCGAATTGAAATTGAATTAAATAGAAATGAAATTGGAAATCGAAGTGAAATCGATTTGGAATGAATTCAAATCGAATTGAAAACGAACTGAAATTGAATTGAAATCGATTTGAATTGAAATCAAATAAATGTAAAAAGAATTTATAATGGAAAATTCAATTTTGATTTGAATTTCAAATGAAAGTTGAAATTGTTTTTGAAACAAATTCGAAACGATTTTTAAATTTCGTTTTAGAAGGAAATCGACGAGATATATATAATATATATATATATTATATATAATGGCCTGAATAGAACGCGCCGCGCTGCGGCAGTTCGTGAATTTCGACCATTGACTTCGAACGGACATTACGGGAGATCCGACCGTCGGATTCTCCTAAAACCGGAACCGTTGGGTTCGTATCGAAAAGAGCTTTCCAATAAATATTAGAAATTTGAAATCTAACGGTTGGATTTGGAATTATATCCAAATCAAATTTGGAAAAGGTAGCTGTAAGTGCAGTTCGATGGTCGTTATTGGAAATCAACTGTACGGGCCTTGATAAAATTATAAAAAATATGAATAATTTGTGTAAAATCATAAGAAATGATTTGTGAAAAATTGGGATGAAAAACTCCATATTTGAAAAGATAAAAGTAGTTTTTTATCGAAATGAACTAGTTTTGAACAAGAATTAAAATCCAATTATTTTTAAATAAATAAATTGAATTTGAAATGGGTTTTAAATAACCAGGATTTCCAATATATGAATTGGAATGGATTTGAATCAAAATTGTCTTTGGAATATTTCGATATTAGATTCCACGATTATACAGATATTTTGGAGGAAATTTGGAAGATATACTTTATATCGTTATTTCCAAAGCGATATTTGTGGGTTTCAGAATTTGATATTGAATATAAGCCGATATATTTTCTATTTAGAGCCTTGTATTTAATATCAAATGGGATTTGGGTTTATCGTGAATGGTGTTTTAAATAACACTTGTTCTTTAACCCGATAATAAATAGAATGTGATTTGGGTTTATCGTGAACTGTGTTTTAAATGACATTAGTTCTTTAACCCAGAAAAAGGAGTTTTAATGAATCTGTAATTAGATTGAAATGTGAATTGATAATTTAAATTATCAAATTTGGAAAGTGAGCGAGAATGCAGTATCACCAGTTTTGCTCCAAAGAGATAGTTAAATCTTTAATTAGATTTGAACGTGAAATGGTAATTAATTTTACCGATAACACCGTAGTGTTAGATATGGAGTATTACCAGTTTTGCTTCATGGGATGAATAGGTTGGGACTGGGAAATAAAATAAATAATTACTTCGGTGTGGTTCGCTAATCCCGACTAGTTTGGAAAACCTTAACATGGTTTGAAATGATATCCAAAGGAAGATTAAAGAATAAATTTAAAAGAATTTATCTTTGATAAAATTAATGGGAACATTTCCCTAAGAATGGGAAATTTAGAAACTCACTGTAGGTTAGCTAAGAAAAATGGTTTCCTGGGTACTGATCTGATGTTGGTTTCGGCCTTCGGGGTTAATATTTGGGGAATTGTTCTCTTGATAATTTACGGTTAGTGACTGATGAATTGGAATGAGGTGTATGTTGTGTTTGTGTTACATTTGTTTATTATATACGTGGGTTATTCGGAAAGGCCGGGTTTATACACATTCTGAATAACTGATTCGACGATAAGTCGAAGATGAAGACGGTGGTTGAAGACCGGAAGTCTTCACATCGTTTGGGTGATTACTGATGATCTTTATTGGGCTGTACACCCAAGAGGAGAGAAACAATTGGTGATCGTCCAGACGTACTTGGAGATCGATGGATATGTGAGGAAAGTGCCTCTGGTTTCGTTCAGACCCAGAATAAACTTATAAATGGACTGTGTGTCTGACATTGCATTTTATTCTGTGTTGATTGATCTCTATTAAATATACATCTGTTTGGCGGCGGAGAATTTATTCTCTTACTTAACACCCTTCTCTGAGACGTACGAGCTTAGAGGTTGTATATCGATGGACATCAGTCGCATGGAGTGAATTTCCTGTGTGGCATGCCTAAGTGGCAGATGATCAAGGCTTCTGTTGAAAAGCAAAGTCTTGTGGTTGATGATCAAAGCACGGCCTCTGTGGCGCAGCTTTGTGTATAGCGTGAATTCGTGAGCCTCACACCCCGGTATGAGTCAAAAACGGATAGTGACTGCAGGGAGAGCACGACGTTTCTTTCTAGCTATGGGTGGTGTCAGTGCTTAAACTGGCTGACATTTATATTATTTTTACCTATGTGGTTGTTGGAATGCGAGACGCCTCGATATTAGGTCTGTTAGGACCGGGAAACATGTGTTCAGGAATACTAATCCACTAACGTAAGTGTGGACCGACCCTGAAGCATCCAAGAGGCTACCCAGAGAGAGTAGTCCTGAGACATTTGCTAGAGTGTCTCGAAGCGGAGAGGAGCTTGCCCCTTGCCTCGACTCATGACAGAAATCCAATTTCCAATACGAGATATTTCAGTTTTATTTGTAGAGACTAGTTTGGCAACATAGTGGGATGGGGGCACTTATGCCGTCTATGATTGATATTTATGATTGTATATAAAATCAGAAACTAACTGGAAACGAGCTAAGATGGGTGGTTTCCTGTGTATTGGTCTGATGTTGGTTTCGGCCTTCGGGGTTAATACTTAGGGAATTGTTCTCTTACTTATTTACAATTGGAGTCTGATTAAGAATTAAAAGATTAAATTTCACGTATCAAGCATTTTTGGCTGTTATAAGGTAAAACTCTATCCTCCGGCTTGCGTTGCATTGTGTGATGGGACCTGGGTCTTATAATAGCTTCATTTTTCGAAAAAGCATTGCGTTGTTTATTCTATGCACTGGTATTCTTGGGAGGAAACCCGTTCCGTGTTATACGACGTGGTCCCTTGATTTACCTTATTTTTAAAGTAAAGTTTTAATAACTGTTTTAGTTCTCACACCAGTCACATGACTGACCCGGAGTTTATTGTTTTAACCTAAACTCTGGGTGCCCTTATTTTCGACACGGGCAGCTAGTAGTTTTGGTTTTGCAGATTTATATTCACAGGATCCTGATTTACAGCTGGAACGATGCTCGGAAAGCTCTGTATCCGTGTATTACTTTCAGTTGTGTTTTGTATTGTTTTTCCGCAGCTATGTAATTTAAATCTCTGATATTTTCTGTGTAATATCTATTCATACTCTGTATATTCTTGTATTCTGATGGAATTGTTGTAATAAATAATGAAATGTTCTTCTGTTTGCGTTCTATTTTGTCGTGTTCTCAAGGTAATCCGGGATTTCCTTACCGGGGAAGCTACGGGTTACTACAATTCTGCTTTTAGGAAAATCCGATAGTTGGACCTCCCATAATGTCAATTTGAAGTCAATGGAGAAATTCGTGAATGGTCGCGGCGCGGCGCGTTCTGTTCAGGCCATTAATATATATATATATATATATATATATATATAATATAAACGTATTTTATAAATTCCTTTTAAAAATGATTCCCACTTTCATTTCAATTTTAAATCAAAATTGAATACTCCTTATCATTGTAATATTAAATGATAATATTTTCAAAATATCAGATTTTGAAATCACTTCTTTTTCGATATTCATTATAGAAGTGAATAAAATCGATATAAATATCATTCGCGTTGAAATGGAGCAAATCTAATCAACACGGCTTCACATATTTCAATATTTTCGTGTCCATCCAAAATCAGATATTAAATTCACATTTTAATCCTTTACTGAATATTATTTTAAAATATTTGTTATTTTAAAATGTTCGTTATTTTAAAATATTCGTTATTCCTGAATTGGAATCGGGCCCAACCAATTACCATATAATGTTATTTATATGGATTTCATACAACACATGTACACAACAATAATGATACACAATCAACCATCATCCAGAGTGCATTACACAACTGCATAAGCATTAAATATAAATAATTAACGCTTACAACAGTCTGTCAACCAATCGATTGACTTACAACTAAACAATTGGGATTAGTGTACGTCAAATATTATCCCAATAACCGTGTGGGGTTTCAACCAACAAATACTGAATATTATTTGTGTGGTTGGGTGATGTGTAAAATTTATCGTCTTGATAAATATCAGTTAAATGGGCGTACATAAACAAATCGTCTGATTTGTAAATGAATATTTATTTTCATTTCAGGATAATTTTATGTCGTTCACATATATGTTAAAAATTATATTTTTAATGATAAAATATTTATTTCAATACTTGACTATTTCATATAGTTCATATATTGAATAAAAATGATATTTTTTTTGTTCAAACATTTTATTCAACACATGAATATTTTGTATGGTTCATATACACATTAAAATGATATTTTTAATGAATAAATATTTATTTCAGAAAATTTCTTCATTATAACGGCGCGATATTAGAACCGGAGTAATGTCTAGCATTACCCCTAGCCTGATACTGGCTTGCGCCATACACATCAATCATAATCAATCAATACAATACCACAATCAATATACCACAAAGAATCAATTTCACCACAATTTAATCCAAACAAACATATATGGTTTGTACAATAAAAAGTGTCGGGGGCTATTAAGCCCCGTCTATAACCTAGAATATATTTAACCGTAAAATAATTTGAGCGAGAAGATGTTCTCACCTTTGGTTTCCACTCCGCCAATATTTAATTGATGGTTTTGGAACCGTTTGGGTCTGTATTTTCCCCAAATTAGACACAGTCAGTTATATTGTGAAGCTCTTTACTCCACGATCCCAACGATTCCAGTTTCATGCAAATCAGAGTTCATGGAAAAAATTTATTGGTGTACAAACATTGAATATAGAAATTAAAATAAAAATTCGTGTTTTGAACTTTCACCTTCGTTCACTACTGCCAGAAGCTCATCGCCGCCGCCTCAGGCAATCTGGACGTTGCTGGACCCAACCACCGACAGGCCTGACACATGACGTCCCTCTCCTCCACGTCTCGCCGCCTCAGGCGATGCCAATTGCTGGAATTCTTCATTTTCCCCAAAATTCGTGCGTGTTTGATTTCTCTACCGCCGTCGATCGCCAGAGTCGCGGACCACTGGGGTTCGACGCACCTCGCCACCATGTTCCGATCACCTTCAGGACCCATCAATAGAAAATGCCCCATGTCACCGTAATTTGCCAAAAACCCATTCGTGCTTCGCCTGATACTGCCCCTCCGTTCATCTCCGAGTTGCCGCTACCACGATCAGTTTCAGGTAGAGCACCCAAAGGCAATGTTGTAGCCCTTCCTTCCCTCTACAAGTTTCTCTTTGGTGCCATCATCTAACACATAACCGATTGGCCACAAATCCCAAAATTCTGAAACCTGTTTTCTGACTCTGGGTAGAGATTCCGACGAATCCGTGTAACAATAGGTCATGGAATTTTTGTGGTAGGTAGAGATCATCATGATCTACAATACCCAGAAATCATTTGGGTTAATTGCTTACGGATTTAGAGATATGAATTATTCAAGATCCGAGGTCTATTTCGCAAAATGTTTTTGAGGAGGGAGAAGTTGGTTGCCCAAATTTAAGTGAATGGAAATAATTAGGGTTTGTGGAGGAAAAGATATTATATATTAGTATTGTATGTTTCTATTTTGGTCCTCTATTTCACGTTACTCCAATCAACAGTTATCGATGCCACGGCCACACACGAACTCCGTTGGCGACAAAAATTGACATGCTGCTATGTCTCGACGATAAGGTTTCAATGAAACTAGTTTCATTGAATTCCGAGTCCGTTTTCTCAAAAATATCATTTTTGGCCTCAATTGGCTAATCGATTCACAATTTATTGCTCGCGGCCACATACTAGCTCCAAAAATTATGAAAATCGGAATCTAGCAATAATTTGATATTCCGGATCCAAGAAAAGTGGTTTTATCGAAAATGGAGGTCGTTTGCAAAATGGATATTTTTAAGGGCTATATATTATATTAAAATATAAATAAATTCCATAGCGACTATTCTGAATTTTAAACTGGACATAACTTTCAATTTATATTATGAAATCTCAGTTTTTCACATTCATTAGAAAGATATAATTAATTAGATTCTAATGTTTCTTATTTCGTCCAATTCTGATTTAAAATGTATTTTGTGTACTCAATTGAAATTAGAAATCAAATTTTCAAACTACCGTGCCATTTTAGACTCGTTTTATAATTAAAATAAATATGTTCATTCTAACTTCGATTTAAATAAATTTTTAGTCGTTACTATTTAAAATAAATCATTTTATATATCCAAAATCCATTAAAATAGCCAAAACAAAAATTCTAAATTGGTTCAGAAATTTCAGGCCGTTACAATCGTTATCATTAAATTGTTGAACCAGGAAACAACATCTTCAACCATTTATTCTATGAGATTCGTCGTAGCAATTTCATTATTCACTACCTCCTCAACTTGTATAGAAGTAGATGTTAATGGTTCTCCATGACAATCCAAAAAATAAATAATTCTACACAAAACCGTACTGACGTAAATGAACTCTAACCATTTGCGGTATCAAACGCTTCAATAACTTGCATCTACTACATGGACAACGAATTTTGATGTCGTTTCTGTTGTTACTTAAAGCGAAATCAATAAACATGCTGACACCATTAATAAATTGTTTTTTTATTGTGTCATCAGTTTCTCTTCATTTGAACATCCTGATTCGATCATTAAAATAATCGTCCATTTTTCCTAAGTACATATAAAATTAGAAAGTATGATATATAATTAGATTCACAATTTTTGTGTCCGATCGCTCAAATGCTCAGATTGTATTTTAATGAAAACATTTCTTTTACATATTAATTACGATGATAAAATTTGCATTGACAGTTTGTTAAAATAATTTTAGTGCTGAATGCATGTTATGTTAATTGATCATTTACTGATTGGTCATCCTATCTCCCATTACAAACACAATAACGTAATTAAATCGCGTAAATCTTTTCAATTTAATCGATTCAACAAAATTTCAGCAGCACTTCCCTTTAGTTCTCTGAATAGTACACAATTGCATGTACAAAGGGAACATAAAGGAAGTGCTTTTGAAATTTCGAGAGCCGTTTAAAATGAAATATTTTACGAGATTTAATTTCGTTATTGTGCTCGTTACTTGTCCAATACAAAGGACAAATCCAACAAATATTGTATATGATGTATATAAATGTCCATTTCGTTAATAAAACGAATATTCGCATAATGATTATATACAATACTTATCAGACGGGGCCAAAAAAACTCTCTTAGGATTTATGAATATAAAATATTATGATTTGGTTTTTTTCGTGATTGAAGTGTTTTTTGTTTTCCTTTGTGCGCCTTAGCCCAAAACATAAACTTAAATATTTCCATTTCCACGACACGTTTTCGACAAATTAAATATTATTTTCAATGAATCGGAGCTCAACCAAATAAATAAATAGATTAATTATCAACTATATATATACATACATACAACACCATATATATGCATATATACATATTCAACTTTAACTAATTAAACCCTAGCATGGTCAAATAAATCTATAAATACAAACTCATTAACAACAACTACTTAAACTAATTAAAACCCTAGATCGTAACAACTAAGTAATTTATAAATAAAAACCCTAGATTAGCTACTTAAATGATTAAACCCTACATTAGCAACTAATTAACAGCACTAGACACATAAACATACTCTAATTATGCTTAAATTACTAAACTTAGGGTATTAAACAAAATTAGGATTAACACATACCATGAAATCAGAGAGAATCGGAGGTTAGGGAGGATGAGAGAGTGCTTTGATTGAGTTGGAGAGATCCTAGGCGGATGATGGAGTGAGATTGGTGATTTCAGAATTGAAGGAGGGAAAGTTTGGGGATTTAGGGGAAAAATCGTGGGTTTAGTGAATGAGGAAAAAGGTAGCAGCTTCGGCTAATTTTTGCTCAACCCGTGTAACGGGTGCCAACGGGTTTAAAACCAACGGCCACAAACGGTTTTCAACGGCGTATTTTTTGTACCCGTAAGAAAAATCCATATTTTGGCTTCCGTTGGAAGTCGTTGGAGGCCGTTGGAAGTGTCCGATGTTATACTATTCATTTCTGGTAGTGTTGCCATCGGCCTTGCCAGCAGCTACACTAACCTCAGTGCCAAAATAGATTTTGCCCTTGCTAAAGTTATACTTAGTAACAACTTCACCTCCGACAACATATATTTGATCCTGAACGCATCTGTTCCACTGAGGTTCACTACAACAAAAAACACTTTTCGCAACAGGCAAAATCTGTTGCAGTAGGCCTACTGCAACGGGCCAGCGCCCGTTTGTATAGCCCAAGTTGCTAAAGGTCTGCAACAGTTTTTGCCCGTTGCAATAAGATGTTGCGGTATCCTTTTTTGCAACAGGCTTTTGCTGTTGCAACAGATCATTTTGCAACAGTATATGCCTGTTGCAATAGATCCACAAATCTGTAAAAAAAAAATTACAGCTTGTATATATTACATATTAAATGTATTCGTTTTAGTAATAGTGTATATCACAAAATAAAATAAACAAATAAAATTTTTATTTTCACAAAGTTTTAATACTACAAACAATTACAACAAAAATTTCTATTATTTCCATACACCACTCATGTATAACAATTTCTCTCATACAACACATTTTTTTCGAATAGAATATGTTCTAATCATATTTCTACTCTATCATCTAGTGTATATCTGAGACATCAGCAAAAGGCTCTCAGCTTGTTTCACCGTACTGGCTAGGTCCATACTAGTGTTTAGGCTGCTCTTTGAGTAATCTCCTGACAATTTTTTCCCCTGCAACATGCGAAGCATAAATAACGTCATTCATTTGAAATGAATTAATGCAGTTTTTTGTTAAACCAACCAAAGAAAAAAAGATTAAAGAAATGAAATTAAAGATAATTAAAACCTCTATCAGGGTTATATAGCACACAGCTCACATGACTGTCATGTTGATTCCACAATTATATTTAGTTATGTTGTGAATTATGGAACTCTATGTCTTTGTCAAACTGTATTTTGTAGGACCATAAAAATTGAGTTGGTCGAAATGGTTGGTGGAGAAGAATTCAACAAGCTAGCATGGTATATAATTTTATAGTTGAACTTGGACATGGTGATTGTATTCAAGGGAAACTGTAAATAATAAAAGAACATGATCATTTTATAGTTGAACCAAACCAAAAAACTGTACATCTATAAGCTGACATTTCCTACCAGAAGAGGGGAAACATTGAATATAACTGTAAAATATTAACATGCTATTTTCAAGGTTATAAAAGACAAGTGTTTGCTATAGACAATTGTCAGTTGTTTATCCTGTTGAAAATAGCAAGCGCTATAGGAAGATAGCAAACACAAGAAAACATAGTTTTCAGGAAAAATGATCAATAATGGAATTCTTAGTTTATATATTTCCTATATTCATATAGGATGAAAGAAACATATACGATGCTATTAAGGGTTGTATCCCCAAGAGGAATATTGCATTTACAGTGTGTATCCCGTTCAATATCTAGAAAATATGACTAATATTAGTATAAAAGATTTATGAGACATAATATGACAACAATGCCGAATAATTATACTTACAAAGTTGAGTTCATAATCTTTCGAAGCAAGGAAAGGAAAGATTATGAACCAGAACACACAGTCAGTGAGAATCACAACACCAACATTTGTCTGAAAATGTGTTATATATACAAAGAGGTGAAATTAGAAAATGTGCGTGTATCAAAACATTTACCCAAGTGCCCAGGCTTAAACACTGAAACCTGATATATGATCTGAAGTAAGTAGCCACAGAATCTAGCAAGCTCTGCCTTATTTTGACACTTACGATTCATTCCCTTCATCTCTTTTATAGCAGTCACATGTGCTGTGTTTCCTTCATCTAACTTTTTGGCATCTTCCATTATATTAGTGCTGGCCTTTCTTCTATAATATTGGTGGCATCCATATATGGAAAGTGATGAACCAAGCTGCAACATGAACATACAGTTTATATGTACGATATATATGGAGATTTCAACAATCTACAGAAGTGTATCTCAATAAAGCGTCTATCATTGTAAAGCTAACTTCGATTAATTTACCAGTTTTGATTTAGCTTTTGTGAAAAGTTTCAGAACTTCTAAGAGAAAAAAATAAAAGAATTGGACAATTTCCGCTGTACTAAAGATTGCTTTGCATTAAATTAATGTAAAATTACTGCAGTTAATGGGCTACAAACAACATCTATTATTCTACTATATTACATTTACATACTATCATTGCCCAAGAGTAATTCAAGTAAAAAACTGAAAAGATAAATAATTTCACACTCGTTACAAGAAACCAGCAGCTACTTTCAGCTATAGCTGTACACTGAACATGATGATCCAACACCCGCTCAATTTCACGATTTCCATTGTTTTTCAAATAGAAGATGATTACACCCTTGCCATGTCTGATTAATCTAAACAATTACATTTTCCAGTTCCGTTTAAGCCCCCTTCCTCCTTTTAAAACCTCCATTTCCACACATAAAGGGGTTTTCTTGATTGTGTTTTAAAAATATCTAACTCACCCTTTGTATTGGCGCCCAGCTCTAAAGAGTTCGGATTTGGGGATAACAGTGGCCACTGGATTAAAAACGCCATAAGCAAACAGCTCTAACGTACACAAAAGAATAACAATCCACTAAAATTTAAATTAAATTAACATTATTACAGTACATGGAAAACAAATGAGAGCAATCACCACCATAAGCAAACAGTATCAATTCACACTAACAAAAATAAATAATCCAAAGAGAAATTACTTAGAAAGCATACGCAGCAGCAGCAGCCAGAAGTGCAGAACCGATGAAAGAAAAAGCGGGTCGGATTCCTGCAACTCCATTGTCAGATGGAGTGCCGGAAGGAGCTTTATTCAGCAGGGAACCAACGGAAGGAGTCTTGGCGGAGGGCACGCTGCCGATAGGTGATAGGGTAGGAGGTGAAGTGGCGGGCGCCACGGTTGATGAAAGGGTGGGTGTGGCTACGGGCGAGGCTGTGGGAGAAGCAGTGGGAGAGGCGGCGGGTGCGGCGGCGGGTACAGGAACCGGGGCTGCGGTGGGGGCAGGGTTGCGTGTGCGTTTAGGGGCAGGGATGGCTCACCATTGAATAATAACAAGTTTTTGAAATTAGGAGAGAATCGATGGCATGAAAATTTAGATCTAGAATGAGAATTGGGAAAGGCAAGTGAATTGGAAACATCTAGGGAAGTGGGCACGAAGTTTAGTGCGTGTCAGTAATGAAATTTTTAGATATCCCGCCTTTCAATTTTTTGATTTCCTACCTTTTAATTTAGGTTATCGGTGGGAAGCAGGTTCTAGTAATATTTACCTTCGACTTTTGCTAATCCATAAAAATTAAGTTTGTTATAAATTAGTATTTTAAAAGAACATCAAAGGAAAGTTATCAAAATAAATCTAATTAATAATGAATAATGAATGTTGGTTATTAAACATTAAACTAGCGTTAATTATAAACTATTTAACAGTATTTTTTTTAAATACCAAAAATTGAATATAATCATAAATTATAATTATAAAGTTAAAAATATGATTATTGCAGCTGGCAGGAAAAGATAGTTGTTAAAAATATGTTTATTTCATTTGGTAAGAAAGGATATTGTTAAAAAATCGTTTATGCAACTGTCGTATGCCACTAGCATATAATATTATTTGTTAGTAATCATATTCATAGATTATAATTAGTGTTATATGTCATTTATTACTAATTATACATTGTTTATAAATTATAAATAGTGTTAATAATTTTTTTTATCAATAATAACTTGTTGAAATTATTCATTAATTAGTAAACTAATTATTAAACTATGATAAATATCAATTACTAATATATATATATATATATATATATATATATATATATATATATGTGTGTGTGTGTGTGTATTAACTATTATGCTTATACTTCTTATATTATAACCGAATATTACTTGGGGAAAAATAATTTTCAAAATTACGTTTTTCGCAAGTGGCTTTACCTGTTGCAAAAAAATTACAGTTATCGCAACTGGTGAAAACAGTTGTTAAATATATAATTTTTGCAACTGGTATGAAAGTGTAGTTGCAAATAATATGTCTATTGCAACAGGAATGAAAGAGCAGTTGCTAAAAGTATGTTTTTGCAACAGGCATGAAAGCGTTGTTGCGAAAAATATGCTTTTTGCAACAGGAAGGAAAAGCCTGTTGTTAAATCTTATCTATTGCAACAGCTACGAAATGTCTGTTGCTAAATGTCATTTACTGCAACTAACATTTGAGGCCTGTTGCAAATAGCTAGTTGCAATAGGGTATTTTTCTTGTAGTGTTCTGACTGCACCCCTGCTAGTGGAAAGGAAACTGATGAGGGATGGTAATGGAAAGGGGTTGATTGTGTTGTTTGTGATCGCTGGAGTGATAGGCATGTACGCTGTGATAGAAACGCTTGTGTCGGTCATGGCGGAATCAAGCTCTCCCTCAGTTGTGTTGTTGTTTATGATTTTCGCGCTAGTGCTAGTTCCAGTGTTGATGGGGCCAATGTCGGTGCAGTTAGAGAGACAGCCTCCCAGCAGTGGACTTGGAGGTGAGTATGATCAGTGATGAGGGATTTGAAGATGAAGTCAAGGAGGAAAGAAGTGCGAGACAGGGAGTGAGCACGGGTTTTGGAAGCTGGTCACAAGCGTGGATTTCTGGGTGTACTTCTCAGTGTATTTATTTGGAGGAACCATGGGCTTGATTTATGCCAATAATTTAGGAGAAGTCGCTAGTTCTAGGGAAGTGAAAGAGGACGTTCTGTTGTTTGTTTCCTCTGCTTTCAGATTTTTTGGGAAGTTGTCAGCCGCTCCTTTGTCCTTGTTCACCATGTGAGATACCATGCATATCCTGTCTACACCAGGAATCTTTAAACAAGTATGAACGTACGTTAGATACAGGAATGATAAACTAATATGTTGATATTTTATATCTACAGGAGAAAATACATGGTGTCATGGCCAACGTTTGTGGCAGCATTTATGGTGCCCATGGAAGCTTCATTCTATCTTCTACTGATTCCGACGAATGGCTTATTTTTCCTCAGCATTGTCGTCATTGGACTGTCTATAGGGGCTATAATGTCTATTGCGGTCTCTATGACTGCTGAGCTTTTCGAACTTGATAATTTTATTACTAATCATAACATTGTGGTTGCGAATATCCCGGTTGGTTGGGTCCCTTTTGTTTGGGTACACGGCTGCATTACTATATGATCAGAATGAAGGGAAGGGCAGGATTTGCGTTTGCATGCACTATTTTAGAACCACGTTCATTATCTGGGGTTCGGTGTGCACGCTTGTCACTGTCCTGAGTTTTTTTCTTTATTTGAGGACTAGTATATCAATGAGTAAATGAGTAAATGAGGCTTGTATGATGATCCTACTATTTAGGAGAAATTTTGATTCAAGACCGCTCAAATAAAAATAAACCCAAATCAACGGAAGACGAGATCATGGTAAACGTGCAAAAACAACCAATCATTATCAGTGACAATCTCAACCTAATCCAAAAGCAAATCATAAGAACCACACAATAAAAATAAATGGGAAATAACAAAAAATAAATCACACAGGGATTTATAGTGGTTCCACTAACAATTTTTTAGTGTACGTCCACTTGAGAGAGAGAGCCTTTTATTAACACTAATAAAGAGTATAAGAGATTAATTACAATGGTCACTCAATTCACTCAAGAATTTTATTTGAGGAGATATAGAATTGAATAAAATAGAATTAGGTTAGAAATCCCTAAAATTTGAATGAGAGATAGAATGAATGAATTGAATTGAATTCAATTGCTTTTCCTTCTCCCATTTAGGCCCCTTTTATAAGACCAATTACTTCATACCCAAGTTTCTTGACCTCCAAGTAAACTTGACACCCAAATTATCTATTATTTCATGCCCAAGTTTCTTGACCTTCAAGTAAACTTGGCACCCAAGTTATCTATCATTTCTTTCCATAAGAAAATTTTCCTTCCATTGATTTAGCATCACCAAATTTAACACTCCACCTTGATGGAAAATCACCTATCTCCAACTCCATGACCTAATGGTATCCATACCATTACTTGTAACCGATAGTTCCAACTATCATCATATCTACCTTAGCCAAGCTTGAATGTTTTCCCAATGAGTTCTGGCAAAGCCACCCCCCATTGCACTATATCAATGAGTTCAGTCAAAGCCCCCACATGCTAATAAAGTGCTTAAAAACACCCAACTCCAAAACTCGTCTCACCAAAAGACAAACATACCAAGGAGATAGAACTTCAACCTCTCACTGATACTCTTCTTTATCCATAGCCAAGCTTCTCTATCAACCGTGCCACCCCGTGGCACCTAGCCCCTTTCCAAGCGAATTAAGTTCGAGCAACACCGGAGCTTCACAATCGGCAATTCCTTAGTGAACACACCCACCGCATTATCCTTTGTGTGCACTTTTCGAAGACGTACTTGCTTGTCTTCGTCCATGGCTACTAGAAATGACTCCCTCACTTCAATAAGCTTGGTCGTGAGCTAAATGCCGATTTCTCCACCAAATGAATAACACTTTGGCTATCACATCGAACATCAACACTATTATGTTCAAAGCCAAAGTCACACAATATTCGATTCAAATAGAGTGCTTCCTTTGCTGCCTCTACCATAGCTATCAAATCCGACTCCAAGGTGAATAAAGCAAGTATAGTCTACAATCTCAATCTCCAACTTATGCCTGTACCACCAAGAGTGAGACATATCTAAAAGTTGATTTTCTTCGATCCCTATCACCAGCATAGTCCGAATCACAGTAACCAACCAACATGCAATTCTTCTCCTTGCTACCCCAAAAAACAAGACTATGAGATGTTGTAACTTTCAAGTATCTCAAGATAAGCTTTACTGTTGCCCAATGCAATTTCCCCGGATTAGCCATGAACCAACTAGCCATCCTGACAGCATTTGCAATATCGAGTCTTGTACACACCATGGCATACATCAAACTTTCAACTGCACTAGCATATGGCACTTTTTCCATATAATCCTTGTATTTCTCCTCGATAGGTGATCCTTTACTCGAAAGCTTTACATGCAAAGGTAAAGGTGTATTTGACACCTTTGCATCTTTCATGCTAAACTGGCAAAGCAATTTTGTAATGTATTCCTTTTGAGTCAATCTCAACTCAAAATGATTTTGATCCCTTTCAATCTCCATGCCCAAAAATCTTCTTTGCTTCTCCAAGGTCTTCCATCTCGAATTCGGCTTTTAATTTCAATTTCCGCTTGTTGATTTCTTCCTTGTCCTTAGAAGCAATGAGCATATCATCCACATACAAGAGTAAATACGCCCAACAATCATTTCCCAACTTCTTAAAATAAACGCAAGCATCCTTGATGCTTCGATGGAAGCCACTTTCAAGCATGAAATGATCAAATCTCTTGTACCATTGCCTAGATGATTGCTTCAAACCATATAGTGATTTCTTCAACTTACAAACTAGTTTTGACTTACCTTCTACAACAAACCCTTCTGCCTGCTCCATGTAGATGTCTTCATCCTAGTCTCCATGCAAGAAGGCGGTTTTCACATCTAATTGCTCCAACTCCAAGTTGTGAATAGCAACTATGGCAAGTAATATCCGAATAGAAGTATGCCTCACAACCGGTGCGAAGTTCTCATCACACCATTTCTTTCCTCTGTGCAAACCCCTTAGCCACTAGCCTAGCTTTTTATCTTCCATTATCCTTTACTTTATATATCCATTTGCACCCAATAGTACAGTTTCCTTGAGGAAGTCGAACCAACTCCCAAGTCTGGTTCTTCATCAACGATTGCATCTCTTCCTCCATGGCGCAAATCCACTTCGAGCTATCACTCGAATCCATGACGTCATCAAGGTCCATCATCTCATCTTAGACTAAATGAAAATAATAGCCAAAATTCTCACAAAAGCTAAGATAGTTCCAATCACCATATCTTTCGGGTGGCCTTATAGAGCGGTGACCAACCCGAGTTGCAATACCATCACCTGGTCTCCCTTCAACTTCACCTTGAACTGAATCTTCTCTAGGTTCGTGCACATCACCAACACTACTAGAGGAATCCTATGGACTATGTGATGTAATATCAACCTCATTCACCTCGCAAGCATCTCTAACAACTCTACTCTCTCTAGGCCTAAAAGTAGGAATAACTTCCTTCTCCTTTAATTCACGGTGAACCAAATCCAGAACATCCGATGAGCCTTCACTCTCCTTGAACATTGCCGATTCAACGAAAGTAACATGACGAGAAACCATAGCTTTCTTCATTTTTGGATTCCAAATCTGATAGCTTTTGATGCCATCCGTATAACCGAGAAAAATCCCTTTGAAAGCTCTAGGTGAAAGCTTATCATTCCTCAGATCATGCACACAAACTGGACTGCCAAATACCCGAAGATAACTCAAGTCAACGCTCTACCCCTTACACACTTCCTTCGGAATTTTGTTATCAATAGCCGAGCACGGAATTTGATTAATAATATGCTCCGCGGTTGACAAAGCTTCGGCCCATAATCCCTTAGACAAAACCGATGTCAATCTCAAGCATCGAGCTTTCTCTAGTAGAGTTCGGTTCATTCTCTCCACCACTCCATTAGATTGCGAATCTCCCAATGTAGTAAAATACCGCCGAATACCATGATGCTTACAAAAATTCAGAAACTCTCCAGAAACATACTCGCCGCCATTATCGGACCTAAGAACCTTCGAAGTCTTTCCACTCTCATCAACAAGAGCCTTATATTATTTGAATCTTGCAAATGCCTTTGACTTGGCCGTCCTTACATACACCCAAACCTTCCGAGAAAAATCATCAATGAAAGAAATATAATATCTTGCTCCTCCCAAAGAAGCTATAGTCGCTGGTCCCTAAACTTTCGTGTGCACATACTCAAGAATCCCTCTTGAACCATGCTTTACTTCACCGAATGACACTCTGGTTTACTTCCCCATGACACATTCCTCGCAAAACTCCAACTTGCTGAAACTCTCACCATCAATCATCTCCCTTCAATGAAGAACATCTAAACTCTTCTCCGAGACATGACCCTATCTCAAATGTCACCGCCGTGTCGCATCTAAGCCACGAGAGCCATGAGAACTTTCAACAGTGACACAAGTTTCGCCTTCCACGGTCACTCCTTGAAGCAAATAAATACCATGAGTTCTAGAACCCTTTATAACCACAAGCGCACCGTTCAAAACCCTCAAGCTATCACTCTCAATAGTGATCTTGCAACCTAAAGAATCCAACTATCCCAAAGAGATAAGTGACTTCCATAGTCCCGGAACATAGCGCACATTAGTGAGAGTACGAACCACTCCGTCAAACATCCAAATTTTCACAGATCCAATTCCTTTCAACTTGCAAACTGCATCATTCCCATAAAAATTGAATTTCCTTCCCGATTAACATAAGAAGAAAAAAAATCCTATTATGCGTCATGTAATATGAATCCCCCGAATCAAGCACCCATTCGCTGCCTGAAACATCCGATGCTACAGCCAGCAAAATATCTATGTCTCCCTCACCAACATCTCTCTCCACCGCAACTGATGAAGATGCTACTCCCTTCTTCCCCTTTTCTAGACAATCATTCTTCCGGTGACCAGGTTTCTTACATATAAAGAACTTGCCATTTCTTTCCTTCGATTTTCCTCTTCCACCGGGCATCCTAGACTTAGAACGCCCTTAGTTTCCCTTCTTCTCTGACTTTTCTTTCTCTGCAAATAAACCTTGACCATTATCAGCACCACTACTACCATCACTTAGCTCCTTCATCTGATCTCGCAATTCCTCACTAAGAAGATTCGTCTTGACATCATTTAGAGTCAATGTATCCCGGCCACATATCAAACTTTTTGAGAACCCAGTATAGCGTTCAGGCAATGAACATAACAATATCATCGCCTTCTGCTTCTCCTCAATCTTCAAATCTACCGCCTTCATCTTCATTAGCAAATCATCAAACACATTCAAGTGCGCCTTTAGTGAAGTTCCTTCCTTCATCTTGTAGGTAAAGAAAGTCTACAAGAAGATCAGTCGATTTATCAGTGATTTCTTCATATACAACTCATCTAACTTGTTCAAAATACCTTTAGCAGTCATCTCACCACTAATTTTGGAAATAACATTCTCCCCCATGGCAAGTTGAAGTGTAGTGAATGCCCACTCTTCCATTTCTTCCCTCTCCACATCTGATATGTCCTTTGGCAAAAAATGTGTATCAAACACTACACGATGTACCCGATTCCGCCTAAGAACCGCTTTCATCTTCCATTGCCACTTTTCAAAATCATTATCGCCATTCCACTAGTTGATAACCAATTGTGAACCAGAAGCTGCATACAACCTACGTATATAAGGAGCTACACCACTTGGACCAACTGTTGAGACATTATTTGAATCTAATTCTATCATTTTTAAGGATATTTACCAACACCAATGCTTTGATACCAAATGTTGAGGAGAAATTTTGATTCAAGACTGCTCAAATAAAAATAACCCCAAATCAGTGGAAGACGAGATCGTGGTAAACGCGCAAAAACAACCAATCATTATCAAAGACAATCTCAACCTAATCCAAAAGCCAATCACAAGCACCGCACATTAGAAACAAATGAGCAATAACGAAAAATAAATCACACAGCGATTTATAGTGGTTCCACTAACAATTTGTTAGTGTACGTCCACTTGAGCGAGAGAGCATTTTATTAACACCAATGAAGAGTACAAGAGATTGATTACAATAGTCACTCAATTCACTCAAGAATTTTATAGGGAGATAAAGAATTGAAGAAAATAGAATTAGGTTAGAAATCCTTAAAACTTGAATGAAAGATAGAATGAATGAATTAAATTGAATTCAATTGCCTTTCCTTCTCCCCTTTAGGTACCTTTTATAAGACCATTTACTTCATGCCCAAGTTTCTTGACCTCCAAGTAAACTTGGCACCCAAATTATCTATTACTTCATGCCCAAGTTTATTGACCTCCAAGTAAAATTGGCACCCAAGTTATTTATCCTTTCTTTCCATAAGAAAATTTTCCTTCCATTGATTTAGCATCACCAAATTTAACACATACGTCTTCAAAATAATCATACGCTTGAGAAAGTTTCTTATTTTAATAACACTATTTTTTTTCCTACTGTTTTTCATTGTTAACCGAAAATCGTGTATAATAAAAAAATGGATGTATGAGTTTAATCTTTATTACTATCTTTTGATAGTAACATTTGATTGAAGAATATATAAACCATTGGTTAAGATCCTGAACTATATCAATATTACTCAAAATGTTGCTTACTGGTTTATTTTTCTTTTTCAGCAACAAGAGGCCACGACTAAAACACAATCATTAACTATACACACATCGCATCAGATCACTAGGACAATATCGGTATACATTGCAAAATTAATGAATAAAATGAGTTTAATTTATGACCCAGTAATTTTACCCTCCACCCTCTAATCCTACCTCATGTGTTTCATTGCTACCGTTTTTCTATCTTGACTCACATATACACTTCAAATCTATGTATACTGTCAGCTCTCATATTTTGCTGCATCCCATTGGCATGCTCCTACATCTACCATGGTGAGAAGGCCTCCACGAAAGCCATGAAGTCTCTTCCTAGCTACGATTTCTCCCCACTATCAAGAGAAACTAGGTTGGAACCCGTGCTTCGCATACGGGTAATTACGTGTTACTGTTGGTAGTTTATTTGAAGATGGATATGGTTAATAATCATGTGGTATACAGAAGTTTTGAAGAATTTGTGTTTTTTATAGGATAATATGGAATAATGAAGTAGCTTGGCATGTAGCTTGAGAAGATAGACAGTTGTTAATGATAGGTACGAAGTACAGTAAAGTAGTACACAAATTTAAGAGTTTATTATGTAATGTTTGAAAAAAAAAGTGTGCACTAAAAATAAATTATAGATTATTAAGACAACATAAATTTCGATTTGGCGTTTTGATGTTCCCTGATTTTTTTAGCAATTTTAATCAACTTTGGTTTGTTTTCACTTGAACCCATGTGGGTATAAACCTTATTTATATCAAGGTTTTACCTTTTCTGAAGTTATATGCATGCAGTAGGAATGCTTATTTTTCAAACATGTGATGTAGTGATTCCAACAGTTGGTCTTCAAATGTATTCATCTTTTGCTTGATAAATTTATTCAATGTTGGTCTTCCTTGCATATAGTCATTGCAACAACAGTTATAAATATCATATTCGTGATAATATTGAATGAACTAAACATTAATTTGCTGCAAATTTGTATGACCACTAACATGTTGTAACAACAGCATATAAAGAACAGTGAAAGCAAATACAGCGAAACATAGCAAAGGGAATACATGAGCAGTAGGTGAGAACTCAAACAACTTTTACGTTACACACGAAGAGGATAGTAAAATTGAAAAGCAGATTCAAGTAGAAACAGGAAAAGGGGATAGTATGGTGGAAAAAAGAAGAGATTCAAACCCATTTCAAAAAAAAAAAATACAATTCATGCATAAAAGTTAAAAAGAAAAACAACAATTGAACATAAATTATTAAAGTTGGAACAAAGAGAGACATGTAGGAACGGAAACGTTTAAAGTGGAAGGATGGATGGTGAGTTTAGTAGACCATTAAAATTTCTTCTTGTCTTTCTTCTGTTACTTTGCTTGGCTTGTATCATTGTAGTCCACTTGTTCCACTTCATCTTGGTATTCCTGGGATATTGTGTACAGGTTGGCAGGTTAAGTTATGTTATGTCCAGAGTTACAAATGTATATGTGTAGAAGCAACATGGCAAGTTTAGAATAATTATTTATTGTGACATTGTAAAACATATGTTGGATATTAAAGTATACAGAATTTAATACTTACATTGATTGTTACTCCATATCGTGAACTCCTCCTACTTGCATTTCGTAGTGTTGATGAAGTCACTGGGCTTACATTTTCATACTTTGTAACTTAATTCTGCATTAGCAAGCATAAATAGTAAGTAGGTAGGCACAATTGATATGTAATTTTAATGTAGTGCATAATACATGGTTGATTATTATTTTTCCCTTAAGCGATGCATCAATGATGGTGCGTGGAGTTGTTATGTCAGAAGTTTGATGTAGCGGCATACTGTCCTTGGTTTGTGTTGCGGACTGTGAAAAAAAATGGATACTAATAATTTTTTTTGAAGAATAAGGATGGCAAAATATGTCATACAAAAGCAACACATATCTCGGCTAGTATTGTGTCACAACCTTTATCTTTAATCTTTTTGACAATTTTTTTAGTAGCTACATACGTATCTTTGTTGTCCATGTCGTGGTTGGTAGGCTTGAATTCAAATAGGGCATCTACACCAGCATTTTTTTCAAAAATATTTAGAACCTTTTCTGCTCCGTTTTCTAGGTTAATTTAGTAAACACAATAAGGATGATCCAATAAGGATATTATAATGTGAAAAGAAGAGCATAAGTGTGCAGTATAACCGTGTTAGAAATCCTTAACAACTCATCTACTGTTAGACCAATAAGTGCTTTTGCTTCTCGATCAAAAGAAGTGATGGTTGACGACCTTGATGCATTTAAGATATGCACAAGAAAACGAAATCTACGAAAAATGTTTGTTAGAACTCGATTCTGTGTTATAGTAGCAATGTTAAATAACATGGAAAAATACCTATGGATTGGGCTGGTCATTGAGAATTCACATTTGTTACAAATATATCGTTCGCCTTCCTTTCGGGCAGTTGAGTTGCAAAGAACACAACATAAGTAACTCCAAGTAGAAGTTGCTCTCAATTTCAAAATAGTTGTGGTTATGATCAATTTTTTACCCTAAAGTATCAACAGTAATTGTTATTACAATCACGTAGATTCATCGAAGATAAATAAATTGCGCACTATCTAGAATATGTAGACAATGAAATTTAGCAATACTAAGACTATGACGTACCCTACAATTAGCAGCTTGTATATCATCCATCATTTGTGAAATGGTTGAGTGAACATCTTCTATTAGTCCAATAGGATTGGGTGAACTATTATTGTGTAGAAGTGCAATATGGGATGACATACCTTGTTGTGATCTGTGAGAAAAAGCTAAATGTTAGGAAGGACGGAATGCTAATATTTGAAATATAGAAACTATACAACGAAAAAGGATGATTACCTATTCAATATTATTTCTATCTCAGGAATGTTGATGTTCTTATATACCTTAGTTGCAAATGTTGTATTGAAAGTGATTGAGCCTGCAAGAAAAATTGTTTCAATACATAGGTGCAAATGTTAGATGTCATTGTGTTTGTTCAAATTTGGAAGCATAAGTACTTTAGTGTAAAAGAGCAAAATTTCGGATTAAAGATTTTTATGTCTAATGTTAGACATGGTAGTTGAGGTAAGGATAATCGGGAATGGGTCAACAGATGTGTCAACTATTGATTCATCAAGTAAGTCCTTTTTATCCAACCATAAAGAAATAATATACATTTTTTTATTAGAAGATAGGTAAGCGTTAGTTTTATATGGCACACCAATTAGATAGTAAAAAATTTGATGAGTTTTTTCATAACTTTGATATTCAATTTGTATCTCTCTTTTTAGTAGTTTGGTTGCCGTCTCTTTTGGTTATAGGAATGACGGTTGATATTCCTCGAAGAAGACTGCATACATCTGAATATTTGTTCGAACAATTAGCAGTAATGTGTAAATAGTTGTAAAACAAATTTGGTATCTGTATGTGTTATAAAAAAATAAGAGTTACCAGTCAACTTGTCCTTTTTGTATAGTCTGGATGGAAGCAATTTTTCACCGAGGAAACAAAATTTATAAAAGTGGATGTTTTCAACCACATCATTGATCTTGGTGACAGTACTGCCAGAACGCAGAACAATTGTCCGGTCTTTATCTATTGTCCTATAGGTTGTATCAGAATCTTGTACGTTGAACCTATTGATATGATATAAATTGAAGGACAAGAAGAACTAATTGAAGAACAAGAAGAATATTGAGGAAGAAGAAGATTTTATTGATGAAATAATATATTTCTTGTACAAGGAGTAATGAAACAAAGACATGTATATATAGGAAAGCATTGCAACGGCTAATTTGTAAATTACAAATCATACTTAATATAACATAACAGCTAATTGTAAATTATAAATCATACTAAATATAACATAACGGCTCTTTTATCTTCTTTAATACTAAATATAACATAACGACTCTTTTGTCTTCATTATGCCCCCTCAGTTCGAACTAGGGTTTCCTATTTCATTTCCGCCTCCATCAACTGCTTTCAGCTCCTCTCTTAATCTCACAAAAATTATGGTCGATAATGCTTTTTTAAGAGTGTCAGCTCGCCGATAGTAATCAGGAATATGACAGACAATTAACTTTCCATTTTGCTTCCTTTCTCTCACAAAATGAAGATCGATTTCAAAGTGCTTTGTCCTTGAATGTTGGATTGGATTGAGGGAAAGAGAAACTGTATTTTAATTATCGCACCAGATAACAGATTTTTGTGTTAAATACAACCTTAATTCTTCCATCAATGTTTCAATCCATGCTACTTCAGCAATTGCACTTGCAAGAGCTCTATATTCAGCTTCTGTACTAGATCTGGATGTAGTCTGTTGTATCTTAGTGCATCAGGAAATTATGTTGTTACCAAGATAAACTTAGTATCCTGATATAGATCGTCTATCATCAAAATCATTTGCCCAATCAGCATCGCTAAAGCACTGTAAGTGTAACGATCCTGAATTGTTAACCAATTTAAAACTGGATTTTTTATTACTTAATTTGAATTTAAATTTGTATTTGATATAAATATATATGGTTAGGAGTATTTAATAATTTTGATAAGTTATATGATAGATTTTACTTGAATTACAAATGAGAATGATTATTAATGAGTTTGGATTTATTGATACTATTTGTCATTCGATCGGATTTGTCAAACCATAACACGAATTAGTAGCGTTAGAATTAAGTGTTGCCTTTAGTTTTCATAACATTTAAAAGAAAGTGCTACCAAAAGTTCTTTTTTCTTCTTAAGACAAGTGTTAAGACACATGTCTTTATGCAGGCTCCCTTTCAAGCATGATTGCCACTTGCCCTCTTATGTGTCTTTACCTCCTTACTCCTCCTTTCCTATATAAGGAGGCTCCTTCTCCATTTTTTACCATTCCATTTCCATTTCCTCCTTTCCACCTTCTTCTTAAAGCTTATGGCCATGGTTTCCATGGCATAAGTCTTCCTCTTTTCCACCACCACCTTGTTAAAGTTCGACATTCTTCTCCTCCTCTTATAATATAAAGATAGATTAGTGTATATTATATTATATATATTTTGGTGAAGAAGACGTTGCGCTGAAATACTGTATGACAGTTCACTTAGCTAGGCTCGCCTACCGTGAAAATTGGGAAAGCTGTTAGGTGAGAACTCTTTAACCACGATTTATATATTTAATTAGTAGTTAGACTAATTTAAATATAGTGATGAATTATTATTGGTTAATGATGATTGATATTTGTTGTGATGGATGATGGATGCGAAGTTTAGAACACACACTATTAAGCGTTAGTGTTATAACGCTTTTGCACAATTATGATTTATTGAATCATGTTGATGAAGGTTGCTATGGATGTTTAAATGGTTGTTGATGTTGTTTTGCACACACTATGACACAACAATTATGGTATCACATTGGTGATCGACAAGACCATATATATGAATTCATATATATTTTTAAAGTTCTTTAAATGAATAAATAAACACCGGAACATTATAGGATGATAGAGAGGATGGTGTTTGGGCTTGGGTTTGGGAATAAAGTTTCCTGCTCTCTGTGGCTATCCCTAACTAATCCGACGAATAGGAAGGTTAATTTGAAGTTATTTGAATTTTGAAATGAGTTAAAATTTATGAATGTTGAATTTTAGATCCAAAATAATTTGGAGAGTAAATTTAAATGATTTTAAAAGGGTTATATAAGGATAGAATAGTTTTCTAAGATATTTTGAAGTATCATAGAATAATGGTTATTATGTCAAAATAGAGCTTGTCGCATAACGGCAATTTACGTGTTTTAGATGCAAACTTTAAATGCTTATAACTTTTGCAATCTAAATCGGATTTCCATGAAACGAAAAACATTTGATTTATATTAACAAGAGCTTTTAAATGAGTGAAAGAAGATTTTAAATTCGAGCTATAATTTTCAAGTTATGTTTAAAACCATTTTGGAAAAGGTCACTATAAGAGAAGTTATCGACCATAACCATAAACAGCCATTTTTTTATGTTTCTAAAAATATGGAAAAAATGGTAAAATCATTATAAATTATGTAAAAAATGTTTTGAATTGTAAAGTTTAAGTTTTGACTAAGAAAAGCGATGTTTTAATCGAAGTAATTAAGATAACTGTTTTGTAACGCTTTTGAAAACACTATTGTAACGCTTTCTTCGAAAACAATCTATTTTGAAGTTTTTAACCCGCAAACTATTTTTCGAACTACAAGTAATCATTTTTAAAATGATTTGTGGAATGTTTTCAAAGGTTCAAAAGTATTGGAAATGTTTTATATGGAATTTAAATTGATATTAATATGGGTTTTCAATTTTAAATAACTGGATATGGTTGGAGATAAATCTTCGGATGTTTGATATTAATCCGGTAGATGATGATTCTTACTATTTGACGAATTTAAAAGGTAGTTCACCGTTATTCCACTTATATTGTGAGTTGGATATCGAGATTAATATTAAGTATAAGTTGATGGTATTTCTATCCAGATCTAATGTCAAAGAGTTGAATAAATCTTTTAATTAAGATACGAGTTTCCTAAGTTGACTGGGATAAGTTGGACAGATATAATCTTTAGATATTTGATATGAAATTCTGTAGTGTAAATGTATACTATTTGAGGAATTTGGAAGATATTTTTATATATTTATTCCATCTATAATATTCGTTGATTATGAGAATTGATATCGAATATAAGTAGATACAATTTCTGTGTAACTTCTGTTCAATATCAATTGATTTGGGTTTTATCGTGAATCATATATTCAATAATATCATTCTTGAAACCCAACGAGAGTGAGTTATGGAAATTCATATTGTAATTTGAGGATTAAATCAGTTCTTTGATTTGAGGAAATTAAAAGCGAGGAACTGGAAAGAAAGTATAATCTTTTAGTTAAGATTAAAGAATGGAATGTTGGAAAATCAATTTAATTGGAAACTAAGGTTGAAATGTGGGGTAAGGGTTTTCAAAGGAAACTGGAATTTTGATAACGAGTTATCAAACGGAAAATTAATTAAGGCTTTGGGGCTAGATTATCTTGGATTTAAGGGATGTGTTTTAAAGAAGAAGGGTTAAATATGGATTTTGTTAAAGATAATTTGAGAATAGATTTAAAGAAGTTTAATTTAACAAAATCCAAAATGGAAGGAGACTTGGTAGAAAGCCTGTGTGTTCCGTGATTGTGTTTTTAATTGCGCTTATTATTTGGAAAGACCGGGATCGGAATTATGTCTGAAAACCATTCCAAGTAATAATATGACGCTGTGGAGAAATTGAAGACATTAGAGGCGGCATTGAAGACCGAGACCCTTCATGTCATAAGGGCGACTAGCTGAATGTCTCGAATGGCTGGCTCCCATTCGCAGATGGATTTTATATATCAGCTAAGTGCAAGAAGCCCAAACGCATGTGAAGGAATTCCGGATTGTTGTTTCGTTCAGACCTAGAACGGACACGTAAGGATTGTGTGTCTGACATTGTAATTGACTGCGTAGCACTAATCTTTATTAATATATATCTGCTTGGTGGCAGAGAATTTATTCTCTTGCTTAATACCCTTCTCTAAGACGTATGAGCTTAGAGGTTATATAATGATAGAAATCGGTGATGCGTAGTGAATGGACAATGTGGCATACTTAAGTTATGTGATGAGCTATGGTGATTAAAGCATGGCTTATTTAAGCGTAGCTTTGTGTATATCGTGCGACGAACCTCACACCCCGGATTGATGGTAAAATGGTGATCAGATTTTTATGTTCATTACGTATGTTCGATGCACCGGGATGTGATTATGAAAGGGTACTACGAAGTCCCTAGTCTAGGACGCTATTTGTTGGGTACTCCGATTCATGTATGCTGGGTTAGTATAACCGAGTCCGAGTCTGGACGTTATCCGCGAGTACTGGGATGATGCACGCAAGAAAGTTTGTGAGCCCACGAATGATCTTTCGTACCGGGAACCATCATGTTCAAAACCCAATCTCCACTACAAGCCCGTACGGTTTTGATTGTATAACTTGCTAGTTAACGACAGGATTGTCAGTATAATGGGATGGGGCATTATGCTGGCTAGGATTAATACATTTACTTGCGAAAAGGTTTTTCACACTATATATAGTAGTAAAAGAGGATTTTCACGTATGAAGGCATTTATAATTATCATAAGGCAAAACTCGCCCATTTGGTGTGCGCTTGCATTGTGTGATGTGGGACGAGCTTATGATAGCTTCATTTTTTTTCAAAAAGTCATTGCGGATTTCGATGCACCGGTATTCACATGGAGTAAACCCGTTCCGCATTGGCGGTGTGGTCCGGTGAATTACCTAATTTTAAAATAAACCCTAATGACAACTATTTTGAGTTCTCACACCAGTCCATGACTGACCTAGAGTTTATCATTTCCACACCTAAACCCTGGGTGCCCATAATTTTTACATGGGCAGCCTAGTAATTTGTTTCGCAGATTTAGCCTTGGAGTTATTTGGAGCAGGATTCTGGTTTAACTAGATCTATTATGTTTGGAGCATTCGCATTCTTCCGCCGAGTTTAGTAGCTTTTCCGCTGTGTAACCAATGTACTCTGATGTACCTCCTGTAACTCTGATGTATTATTATTTTAATGATAATGGAAAAGTTGGTCTTATTTTATGCAAATGTGTAAGTGCCCCCTAACAATCCGTCTTTGTGAACGGTTTAAGTTGGTTTAATTATCGGCGAAAACCGAGCAAAAAGCTGGGTCGTTACATAGTGGTATCAGAGCTTTGGTTTATACAAAGCAATGGGGTGCGACACATTTGAACAAATGGAAAGACTCATCAGAGTTATATATCTCATTAGAGATAGGGTTAGTAATGCCCTAGAATGAGATTTTTAAGTATTACTTGAGAGAGCGTATTTGAAAATATGAAATGAGTTTTGAAAAGTTTTAATTTAAGAAACAAACATATTTTGGAAATATATGGTTAATTATAACCTGGATACTTAATCAAATTATTAAGGTTAAGTTTACATTTTGTGATTATAATTACACATAAAATACTTCTTATGGCATGGTAATTAAGCCCCTTTCACTGATTAGGAAAACAATCCGAGTACAAATGCCTTTTGGATTTAATTTCGCTATTGGGGAATTCGAAATATCGATAAACTTGGGTCAAATTTGTTAAGGTAACTATTTAATATGGTTAGAAATCAAAAATTATAATTTGAGTATTGCATTCAATGTTGAGGTTGGACTATCGAGTATAAGAAGATTTTGAGTATACACCTAGCTAACGTATATACGAAGTCTTGAGTATACTAGATTAATATAGAATCACACTCAAGTCACTTGAAGATGATTCTGTTGATGACTATAGCATCATCAGTATGTATTTTCGAGTTTCGAAAGTGGGATGACTATATGATTCCGATTAAAACATCAATATATACTTAAACCCATTTAGATAAGTGTTTGAAATTGTTAGTGAAAATTTTATTGTGTTGTAAGAATTATACCAGGTAAACTTGTTAGTAAGAAGTGGAGAGTAACTTGGAATTTTCAATAAAATTTCCTTATAGGAACAAAGATGGAGTTTGGTTTATCACGTACTGAATGGTGGATGACCCTAAAACAAGAAAGGAAAGCTCATAACCAAAAAGAAAAGGAAGAAAGCCTTAGATTAGGGAAATTCAAAGGTATCTATTGTTATAGATGTAGTCAAGAAGGGCATTTTGTTGTTTTATGCCCAGAAAGAATAAAAAAGAAAACCATTCGAGAAGACATAATTTGTTTCAAATGCAAGAAGAAAGGACATTTTATACGTAAGTGTCCTAAATCAAAGAAGAAACCCATGAACCTAACAAAAGAAAAGAAGTGTTATCGATGCATAAAAGCTGGGCATGTAGTCCAGGATTGTCAGTTAAATGTAACGGCGCGATTTTCGACCTTCCGAAAACCGTGTCATTATTGAAAGAAATTAGAAGATGAGATAGAAAAGATAGAACTAATAGAATAGAAGAATAAGAATTTATCAGAAATCTCACAGCGGAATTTAAAAATACAAATACATTACATCATAGGGTCTGATACATCATAATACATCAACAACTTACAACATCATAGTACATTCACATAATAATACATCATGATATGGAAATACAAATCTAACTGGATACATAGGTGTAGTTAAAACTACTAGACTTGTCCTGCAACTTGAACTTCGTAAGGTTCCATTTCCAACCTGAGTTACTTGACTACTCATAATAAATATTATGAGTACCCAAGAGTTTAGGGAAAACACAGAAAATAAACTCCGGGTCAGTCAGGGGACTGGTGTGAGTAAACACAGTTAAATAGATGTAAGCAGGGAAATAAGGAATAAGGTGTTCCGTTATTAATAGATCCAATTACTTTAGAAATCTTATGCCCAATCCATAACTAATATATGGAAAACGACCCTTGTATTTTAATATCAAAATGTTTGATATTTACGATAGTATTTATCAAATAAATAATCATCTAGTGAATCGCTTACATCTCACGTTCACGTACATAGAATAAAATCTAAAACCGTCGAGCGCTTATGGAAATTTGGTTTCTAACTGACAGGGTATGGGAGCACCCACCGATCAGTGTACTCTAGAGAGGATACAATGGGGTTCAACAAGAACGTCTTGCAACCCGGCCACACATGACCGTCCACTCATTTAGCTTGAGTGTAACGAATATATTACCACCTCTACGGTTGGTACCAACATAACCGTTCCCGGGAGATACAGAATTAAAAAAAGTAACAAATATGAATATTCTCTAGATGGTGATAATATACCCTGCTTGGGTATGACCCAACTAGCCATGCTGCCTAGCCCAACTTTTGTTACTTACTGGTTGTGAGGTTTTGAGGTCACGTTTATTCTTCTGACAGATTCATTTCCTCAATTTCTTTGAATGCCACATCGTCATATCTGTAAGAAACACTCATTCGATTACCCAAATATATTGCGGGCAATAAAGCTAAGAGAAACGAATTTCTCCGCCACCAACGTAATATATTTACGTAAATTCGATGTGTAGAATCTAACTGATATACGTTGTCAGACACTCGTCCATTCGGGTTTGTCCTGGGACTGAACAGACCGAAGATACTATTTAAAATAGCCCTTGCATATCGTTGACTTCAGTATTCTGTCATGCGTCGTATAATTCGAGTCGAAGTGGAATATTTATTCCGGACTCTTCGAAACGATGTACGAGATGTCTTTTATAGTCGATAAATAATTATCAGCTTAATCATGATTATTATTCAGTTTACACATTAATTATCATCACATAAACAGTATATGTTTATCTTGTTCATATCTGGATAGTAGTAGTTAAAGTGTGTGTGTTGCACACGGTACTCTATTCAGTTTTGCTCATTATTTAGAAATGGATAAATGAAGCACGTGCTTCGCACACAATATTTTGCTTCGTTCATCGTCGATGTTTAGACGATGTTCAATACCCCATTTCTTCTGGTAAGTTATTTTATTACTTCTAATTTATCATAAATAAATTAATTTAATAATTTATTTAAATTATTTCCTTTATATTTTAAAGTTTCAAACTCGTTGAACTTCTTCGATCATCTTCTGTAATCGATCTTCTTGCCATTTTCTTCTTTCCACTTCAAGTCCAAAATCTCCACTTCGTTCTAAACTTTGGCACGCCTACTCGTAATGTTGCTTAGATAATTAAGTAAAATGTCTTTATCTGTTCATATTAAAACACCGTCCATATCTCTTTTCATATCAAACAAATCCATATCTCTTATTCAGATCAAAAGCAACTTCTCTTTGTTTCATTTATTTCGAAGATCTGAAACTTTGATCAATTAATATTTGGTTCTGTGGTTATAAATATTTGGGTTTGGTAAACATATAATATAGCTAAGTCCAAAACAAAATATGATGAAAACTATTACATCTTTCCCAGTACATCTTCCAGGCAACGAAGTGCCCAATCTTCTTCCCATGTTGCCACGTGCCCATGAAAACCATATGTCCTCCACCAGTTTAATCAAATACCCGAGACCTGCTTGTGTATCATGGTGCATACACACACCATGCACGTGTACATGTACACGTTCACACACTCTACGCTCGACTCAGCCCTGTTTCGATCATTACCACAGTCCCTACTCCATCTCAAGAAACCGTCAGCAGCGCCTCCAGTCCCCACCATCCGCCGCATCCAAATTTACATTGTCTACCCGATCAGCTACTGCTTTTTAATCCAAGGAAACTTCTCGCACCAGCTCCCCTCACATACAATCATCGGCGAGCCGCCCAATCCATGTTGCACCAACCTGTGCCAAACCCCAGCACTCCACCGACTACTTATTGAGAAACACCACCCCTTTCCTTCCTTTATTTCCGTATAGTTTAGATTAGAGAACTCAGCGTACACATACATTACTGTTTTATATTTCCTATTTATATTTTTATTTATTTCTAATTATTTATTTTATCCCTTTGTTTTCCACCTTGCTGAAGCCTTGAAGGTTCTAACATTCGGCCATCCTCATTTTCTTATTCCCGCATTTATTACTGTATAACATACGCCGCATTCCTCTCCATGCTGATCCTACTGTGCATACATCCTTGTATTTCTGTTTTGTATGATGCTACTGATCATGCAGCAGTTCTCCTATTACTTCTTTTATATATGTTACCACAGCTTGATATTGTCCACTGCTTTGTTATGGTTCCGGATTCCTTCTTATGATATAAGATGATAAATCACATACATTCATTTACGTATACACACTTGATTACGTATAAGACAATATAGAAAACATATTTACTCACACTATATATGTTACTACTGCCGCTTTGCACTTTATTTCACAAAATTGTTCAAACTCTTTTAAATCTTAAGCTAACACTCTGCTAATTTCATTCCACATGATGGGAACGAAATGCCATATATATGCAAGATTTAAATATAAAGACAGAATACAAATTTAAAGTGTTTACTCACTTTGTCATATAACTCTGTGTGTATATTTTCTTTCAGATTTTCATTAATGCAGTGCTTTTAGATCTAGGTTGACATGAAGATTGAATTTGATTTACACACACTCAATAACATATAAATATATATAGATGTTTGCAAAACCAACAATGAACACAGGAGAAAGTTTACTCACTTATTAGCTCTCTGTAATTTACTTTCCAGTGGCAACATTATGGGATCATTGACATACTTGTGACTTAAACTAACATGGTTTCAGATTTATAACGGAAGACAGAACTTTAAAACAAAGAGTACAAAACAAAGTTTACTCACTTGAAAAGCTTTCACAAATTTCTTGCCGTGGATGGTTTTTGTTTCAGCAAAGTGTTCTTGTGTTTGTGAAAGACGATTTGCATGGATATGATGGTGTATATATATAGGCCAACTCTTCTCTTTAAACAATAGTTTTTCCCTTATGCTTTTAACAGTAAAAACCCACGTCTTCTACCTACCCCTTTCTCTCTCATTTGCATGGCCTAAACATTATACAACATGTTTTTTTAAAGTACTTTCCACAAGAGATATTTCTACCAACGTCTCCTTGGTCTCTCCAAAGTACAAGACTCTATGCTTTCATTAAATGCTCCACTTGCTTGCATTAAATGCTCTCAATACTTACCATCACAAAACTTAAGAGAAAATAGTTTTCCTCTTTGATATTTTGTTTGTCTTCATTATTAGTTCAGCCGCAAGTAATAGTGTAGGGATTAGGTGATGATTAAATTCAAATCTATTTCTAAATGATGGGGTTTTGGACTTGATTTTGTTTAAAGGTTGGACTATACTTCTTGCAAATGAACTTGGTGTATATATGTACTTATATATACACTTAGGCCGTAGCATATGTATATAGAAATGTATATATATGTCTATACTTTTCATGCTATACTTATATATATAAATATAGAAATATATAGGTGTTAATCTCATTACTAGTTTGCTTAGTATATGACACTTATACATGTTAGTTGTAAAATAGGAATTTCCACACTTATTCCATGTTGCTAGCTTCCCTACACTTCCTAATGTTATAAAATGTGTCGCAATTATTTCTTAAGTTGTTAAAACATTTAGTTAATATATCCTGTGTATATTAAGTTATAGTGTAAATCATATATGTATATACATACATATAAGTGATTATACATATTTAAATTGGTCGAGTCTTCTAGATACATTTAAATTTCCTTATTAAAATGAATGTCAGAAGCTTAAAAAAAATCCAGCCATTACAGACTACCCCACTTAAAAGAATTTCGCCCCGAAATTACATAAGAAAGATAGAAAGTTTCCAAAAGAAAATATTTCATAAACTGATTTCTTTAGTACACATACGACTAGTTCTATATTATCACTAGTCTCGATACATACAATAATACTAGACTTGACTACTCAAGTTCTAAACTGTCCCAAAATATACATACGTAACTATCCTCCTCGAGTCCCTGTCCTACTACTCGTCGTCAGAGATATCTATTATCTCTACGACCTCCTCGTCATCAAATATATTAAGGACCTCAACTACGTCCTCTGCATCAGTCTCCTCCTCGTCATCCTCTATATAAATCAGACCCACTGGTGGTATTAAATATAGCCTCACCACGGGATATCCATACTCACCGAATACTTGTACTCCTCCTCCTGCCATGCGAAACTCGACGAGAACTTGTTCCAATCTATTCCATATCGCTATCCTTTGGGCCACTTGCTCTTCTTGCTGGTTTCCCGTAGCCATGACTGGGGTTTCAGGTACAATGACTGGGGTTCCCGGAATCAACTTGGTCTTCTTCCTCCTCATATTCTTCCTCATACTCCTCCTCATATTCTTCCTCATATTCTTCTTCTTCTTCGCCACCCTCATCTCCTTCACCATACCCGTCAACACTTCCATCTTCTTCTATCGCTTCATCCTCATTAGTAAAGTCTTGGTGTCCTCCATTTTGTTCCATTGGTTCGTTCCTGCCCAGCACTGATCCTTCTGATGATATGTGTGTGTCCTCGTCGTCGATGGGTGATCTCTCTCGGTTGTTGTCGGAATCTCCTACCCTTTGTCTCTTTGTATGTAGCATAAGGAACTGGAGTGGTGTCACCCTCTTTCTTGCTGTGGCCTTCCATATTGGTGCCATCTAACAGTAAACAAGAAAATAGAACTCATCAGTGATGTAAACATACAAGAAAGTTCATAAGTCCTAATAAACTGAATCATAACACACATATGCAAATGCTCACAGAAATGTAGAAATCAAAATTTCCTTACATTTTACCCATACCATAGTAAATCATACCTAACTCGTAGGAAAATCTGGGTATAATTTCTTTATCTGCTTCTCGGTCTCCCACGTACAGTCTTTCGGGTTTTCGCTCCACTGGATCTTGAGTAGCCTCACCACTTTGTTGCGAAGTTGCTTTCCCTCTCGGTCAATAATACTGAATGGATGTCTAATCACTGTCAAGTCTGGCTCAATCTCTATTTCTTGCTGAACAGAGGGTTCCAGAATTAATGATGGATTGTGCATACATTTTCTCAAGTGTGATACGTGAAATACGTTGTCAATTCCAGCCATATATTCTGGTAATTCAACTTTATATGCTTGAAAACCAATTCTTTCTACGATGCGGAAAGGTCCAACATATCTTGGTGCTAACTTTCCATATTTTCCAAATCTTACTACTCCCTTCATTGGTGAGATCTTCACAAAAACTAGATCTTCTATTTCGAATACTAAATCTCTTCGTCTTTGATCGGCATAACTTTTCTGGCGATCCTGGGCTTCTTTCATTCTCAGTTTCACTAATTCCACTTTTGCTGTCGCTTCTAGTATCATATCCGGACCAAGTACCAATTTGTTTCCGGACTCTACCCAACATGCTGGTGCTTTACAAGGTCTTCCATATAATGCTTCATATGGTGCCATCTGTATACTCGCCTGGTAACTGTTATTATATGAAAATTCTACTAGGTGTAAATGATCTTCCCACGACCCTCCAAAATCTAAAATACACGCTCTTAGAAGATCCTCCAATATACGATTAACTCTTTCCGTCTGACCGTCCGTTTGAGGATGGTAAGCTGTACTGAAATTTAATCTCGTTCCCAACGTTCTCTGCAAAGCTTCCCAAAATCTACTTGTGAAAATGGTATCTCTGTCGCTTACAATGCTCGTTGGAATACCGTGCAGTCGTACTATCTCTTTCATGAATACTTCGGCTAATGTTATGGCAGTGCGCGTTGGTTTCACTGGAATAAAGTGCGCACTCTTAGTTAACCGATCTACGATTACCCAAATCCCTTCGTAGCCTCTCCTTGTTCTTGGCAAACCATCGATGAAGTCCATCGATATCATTTCCCACTTCCAGTTGGGAATCTCTAATGGTCGTAATAGTCCAGCAGTCTTTTGATGGTCTCCCTTGACTTGCTGACAACATAGACATTCATTTACGAAAGTAATGATATCCTTATTCATTCCTGACCACCAGAATACTCGTCTCATATCGTGATTCATTTTATGAATTCCTGGATGGATGCTCAACTTTGATGCATGGCATTCTTTTAGAACCTCCTGTCTTATCCCATCCACGTCAGGTACGCATAATCTGCCGTTTATTCTCAATACTCCTTGATTGTCCAACTCGAAGTCAGTCTCTTTTCCGTTTTTGACTCCTCGAATAATCTTTTCTAGTTTGGCATCCCTTTCTTGATTACTCATTATCCTTTCTTGGAGAGTCGGTGTGACTTCCAAAAGTGATAGTATCGCATTTCTACTCAAGGCATCTGCCACTACGTTCGCTTTTCCCGGTGTATAAATGATATCTAGGTCATATGATGCAAGAAATTCCAACCACCGCTGTTGTCTCAGATTTAAATCTCTTTGCGTGAACAGATACTTTAATGGTTTATGATCGGTGAAAAGTTCGAATTTCCCCCCTAGCAGGTAATGTCTCCACATATTCAATGCGAAAACGACTGCCAATAACTCCAAGTCGTGAGTTGCGTAATTCTTCTCGTGAATCTTTAACTACCTACTTGCATATGCAATCACTTGTCCCTTCTGCATTAACACCGCTCCTACTCCTCTTACACAAGCATCGGTGTATACTGCAAATCCGCTCGTTCCATCGGGAACAGCTAATACTGGTGCTTCTGTTAATCTCTTCTTTAGTTCTTGAAACGATTTTTCACACTTTGGGTCCCACATAAACTTTTGGCCCTTCTTTGTTAACTTGGTCAGATGTGACGATATTTTGGAGTAGTCTCGAATAAATCTTCGATAGTATCCCGCCAGTCCTAGGAAACTACGAATATCTGTTGGTGTTTGAGGTTGTTTCCATAGTTGTACTGCATTTACTTTAACTGGGTCTACTGATATCCCATCTCCGTTTACTATGTGCCCCAAAAATCTCACCTCCGATTTCCAAAAGTGACATTTTGTAAACTTTGCCTTCAACACGTGCTTCCTTAGAGTTTCTAGCACTACCCTAAGATGACCACGGTGCTCTTCTTTGGTTTTTGAAAAGATTAAAATATCGTCAATGAAAACGAGAACGAATTTATTAAGAATTTTCCTAAAGATTCTGTTCATCAGATCTACGAAGAAAGCTGGTGCGTTGGTTAATCCGAACGGCATAACCAACCACTCATAAAAGAAATCTGGGCCTCTGAATGCTGTTAAAGGAATACAATCTTCAGAGATTCTCAGTTGGTGAAATCCTGTTGCTAAATCCATTTGGGAGAATACCGTTGCTCCGTGCAATTGGTCGAAAAGGTCATCAATTCTAGGTAATGGATATCTATTTCGGATGGTTACTTTATTTAATTCTCGGTAGTCTACACACAGTCGTAAGGACCCGTCAGACTTTACTACAAAAACTACCGCAGAGCCCCAACTAGAAAAACTTGGTCGGATTAAGCCTTTACTCAGCAAATCCCGAGTTTGTTTCTCTAATTCCTGAACTTCCTTGGGAGCCATCCATCTCTTTGGTTGAATCATTTGTCTAGCTCCTGGGACTAAATCAATTCGGAATTCGATCTCTCGATGCGGAGGTAAACTTCCGACTTCCTCGAATACGTCCTTGAATTCTCTTACTACTTCCAAAGTGTCAAGACTTTCTTGAGGTGCTTCTAAAGCGTATAGAAAACTACAGGTGTGAATTCCCGGTTTCCCACACGTTATTCTAGCTTTTCGCTCTAAGCTAGTTATAAGGGTTATGATTTCTTTATCACATTTTATCTTGGCTTGGAACTTGCTTAACCAGTCTAATCCAAGTATAAAATCGAAACTTTTGAAGTCTAGAACATAGAAGTCAAATCGAAAAGAGTGTGAGAGATATAAGAGAGTTATATCCTCACAACACATTTTAAGCTCAGTTTTTCCCGCTATGGGGTTTGATACGCAAATGGGTTTCGGTGATATAATTGGTTTAAGGTCAAACTGATCTATGGTTTCGGCTGAAATAAAACTGTGTGAAGCGCTGGTATCAAATAAAACACGATGGTAAATTCCATTAAACTGTAAAGTACCTTCCAGCACTCCCTTCCCTTTCACATTCTGAGAAGTAGACGGTTCATCTTTGATTGTAAAAACCCTAGGCTGTGGTGCCCTCTTCATCAATGGACAGTCTTTCACCATGTGTCCTGGTTGATGACAGTTGAAACACAGATTCTTCACTACCATCTCGTTCCTCTGATTCTGGTTCTGGTTCTGATTCTGTTGCTGAGGTTTCTGTTGCTGTCTCACATATTGCTGGGGTTTCTGTTGCTGTTGTGGGTATTGCTGGGGTTTCTGGTTACCTTTTTGTTTACAGAATCGTGCAATGTGTCCCTTTTTCTTGCAGTTGTGACACACCACATTCTTAAATTTACCTTCCACAATCTGTTGCCCCGTCTTAGCTTGGCCCTGATTATCCTTCCAATCTGGGTTGACCTTTCTTTTCATGGCATTCGCCCCACTTGTCTCCCCAGTCTGGATCCTCGCTCCTGGTTTCTTTGCATCTAGTGCTTCATATCTGAGTGCTAGGTCTACTAGTTCCACAAATGGATCCTTCAAATGTCCCATCATCCTTCCTTGCAGATTATCTCTAAGACCAGCAACAAACATCTCGTTCTTTTTCAAAAGAGTATTTATCAGCTCCGGTCCAAAGATTGAAAGTGCGTTGAACTGGTTTTCGTACTCAGCGACAGACATGCTTTCCTGTTCTAAGTCAATGAAGTCTCGGTACATCCTTGTCCTTCCAGTAGCAGGTAGATACTGACCTTCAAAAGCTTCTTTGAACATGGCCCAAGTAAAGTTTTCCTCAGGAGTGTTAGCAGTTTGGGCATACCACCATATTGCTGCGGCTCATTCCAGATTCCATGAAGCTAAGAGATGCTTATGCTCGTCATCCAACCTCAGTCCTTTAAAAATCTTCTCACACGATCTAATCCATGCTTGGACTCCGACCAGTGATTCAGTACCTCTGAAAATCTTTCCTCCCAGAGTCGTGTAATTCTTACAGACCATAGCAAAGTTAGGCTGAGTTGGTGCTCGGATTACTTCAGTAGTATCCACTTGGGTCTGGTTAACAGTGTGTCCGTTTGTCGTAGTTGCTCCGCTTGCTCCTCGGCCTCTTCCTCCACGAGAACTCATTTTCAACTCCCTGAGTACACGGATTGAAAATAAATGTCTCATCAGAAAAATATGTCAAAGGATTTCCTAAGTAACTACGATCTACCTATATTAAAATATAGTTTTTAGTAACCATACGCTCTCTCACTATTCCAAAGCCTAAACGTTTCCGAAGATCATAGGCTCTGATACCAACTGTAACGGCGCGATTTTCGACCTTCCGAAAACTGTGTCATTATTGAAAGAAATTAGAAGATGAGATAGAAAAGATAGAACTAATAGAATAGAAGAATAAGAAGTTATCAGAAATCTCACAGCGGAATTTAAAAATACAAATACATTACATCATAGGGTCTGATACATCATAATACATCAACAACTTACAACATCATAGTACATTCACATAATAATACATCATGATATGGAAATACAAATCTAACTGGATACATAGGTGTAGTTAAAACTACTAGACTTGTCCTGCAACTTGAACTTCGTAAGGTTCCATTGCCAACCTGAGTTACTTGACTACTCATAATAAATATTATGAGTACCCAAGAGTTTAGGGAAAACACAGAAAATAAACTCCGGGTCAGTCAGGGGACTGGTGTGAGTAAACACAGTTAAATAGATGTAAGCAGGGAAATAAGGAATAAGGTGTTCCGTTATTAATAGATCCAATTACTTTAGAAATCTTATGCCCAATCCATAACTAATATATGGAAAACGACCCTTGTATTTTAATATCAAAATGTTTGATATTTACGATAGTATTTATCAAATAAATAATCATCTAGTGAATCGCTTACATCTCACGTTCACGTACATAGAATAAAATCTAAAACCGTCGAGCGCTTATGGAAATTTGGTTTCTAACTGACAGGGTATGGGAGCACCCACCGATCAGTGTACTCTAGAGAGGATACAATGGGGTTCAACAAGAACGTCTTGCAACCCGGCCACACATGACCGTCCACTCATTTAGCTTGAGTGTAACGAATATATTACCACCTCTACGGTTGGTACCAACATAACCGTTCCCGAGAGATACAGAATTAAAAGAAGTAACAAATATGAATATTCACTAGATGGTGATAATATACCCTGCTTGGGTATGACCCAACTAGCCATGCTGCCTAGCCCAACTTTTGTTACTTACTGGTTGTGAGGTTTTGAGGTCACGTTTATTCTTCTGACAGATTCATTTCCTCAATTTCTTTGAATGCCACATCGTCATATCTGTCAGAAACACTCATTCGATTACCCAAATATATTGCGGGCAATAAAGCTAAGAGAAACGAATTTCTCCGCCACCAACATAATATATTTACGTAAATTCGATGTGTAGAATCTAACTGATATACGTTGTCAGACACTCGTCCATTCGGGTTTGTCCTGGGACTGAACAGACCGAAGATACTATTTAAAATAGTCCTTGCATATCGTTGACTTCAGTATTCTGTCATGCGTCGTATAATTCGAGTCGAAGTGGAATATTTATTCCGGACTCTTCGAAACGATGTACGAGATGTCTTTTATAGTCGATAAATAATTATCAGCTTAATCATGATTATTATTCAGTTTACACATTAATTATCATCACATAAACAGTATATGTTTATCTTGTTCATATCTGGATAGTAGTAGTTAAAGTGTGTGTGTTGCACACGGTACTCTATTCAGTTTTGCTCATTATTTAGAAATAGATAAATGAAGCACGTGCTTCGCACACAGTATTTTGCTTCGTTCATCGTCGATGTTTAGACGATGTTCAATACCCCATTTCTTCTGGTAAGTTATTTTATTACTTCTAATTTATCATAAATAAATTAATTTAATAATTTATTTAAATTATTTCCTTTATATTTTAAAGTTTCAAACTCGTTGAACTTCTTCGATCATCTTCTGTAATCGATCTTCTTGCCATTTTCTTCTTTCCACTTCAAGTCCAAAATCTCCACTTCGTTCTAAACTTTGGCACGCCTACTCGTAATGTTGCTTAGATAATTAAGTAAAATGTCTTTATCTGTTCATATTAAAACACCGTCCATATCTCTTTTCATATCAAACAAATCCATATCTCTTATTCAGATCAAAAGCAACTTCTCTTTGTTTCATTTATTTCGAAGATCTGAAACTTTGATCAATTAATATTTGGTTCTGTGGTTATAAATATTTGGGTTTGGTAAACATATAATATAGCTAAGTCCAAAACAAAATATGATGAAAACTATTACATCTTTCCCAGTACATCTTCCAGGCAACGAAGTGCCCAATCTTCTTCCCATGTTGCCACGCGCCCATGAAAACCATATGTCCTCCACCAGTTTAATCAAATACCCGAGACCTGCTTGTGTATCATGGTGCATACACACACCATGCACGTGTACATGTACACGTTCACACACTCTACGCTCGACTTAGCCCTGTTTCGATCATTACCACAGTCCCTACTCCATCTCAAGAAACCGTCAGCAGCGCCTCCAGTCCCCACCATCCGCCGCATCCAAATTTACATTGTCTACCCGATCAGCTACTGCTTTTTAATCCAAGGAAACTTCTCGCACCAGCTCCCCTCACATACAATCATCGGCGAGCCGCCCAATCCATGTTGCACCAACCTGTGCCAAACCCCAGCACTCCACCGACTACTTATTGAGAAACACCACCCCTTTCCTTCCTTTATTTCCGTATAGTTTAGATTAGAGAACTCAGCGTACACATACATTACTGTTTTATATTTCCTATTTATATTTTTATTTATTTCTAATTATTTATTTTATCCCTTTGTTTTCCACCTTGCTGAAGCCTTGAAGGTTCTAACATTCGGCCATCCTCATTTTCTTATTCCCGCATGTTATTACTGTATAACATATGCCGCATTCCTCTCCATGCTGATCCTACTGTGCATACATCCTTGTATTTCTGTTTTGTATGATGCTACTGATCATGCAGCAGTTCTCCTATTACTTCTTTTATATATGTTACCACAGCTTGATATTGTCCACTTCTTTGTTATGGTTCCGGATTCCTTCTTATGATATAAGATGATAAATCACATACATTCATTTACGTATACACACTTGATTACGTATAAGACAATATAGAAAACATATTTACTCACACTATATATGTTACTACTGCCGCTTTGCACTTTATTTCACAAAATTGTTCAAACTCTTTTAAATCTTAAGCTAACACTCTGCTAATTTCATTCCACATGATGGGAACGAAATGCCATATATATGCAAGATTTAAATATAAAGACAGAATACAAATTTAAAGTGTTTGCTCACTTTGTCATATAACTCTGTGTGTATATTTTCTTTCAGATTTTCATTAATGCAGTGCTTTTAGATCTGGGTTGACATGAAGATTGAATTTGATTTACACACACTCAATAACATATAAATATATATATAGATGTTTGCAAAACCAACAATGAACACAGGAGAAAGTTTACTCACTTATTAGCTCTCTGTAATTTACTTTCCAGTGGCAACATTATGGGATCATTGACATACTTGTGACTTAAACTAACATGGTTTCAGATTTATAACGGAAGACAGAACTTTAAAACAAAGAGTACAAAACAAAGTTTACTCACTTGAAAAGCTTTCACAAATTTCTTGCCGTGGATGGTTTTTGTTTCAGCAAAGTGTTCTTGTGTTTGTGAAAGACGATTTGCATGGATATGATGGTGTATATATATAGGCCAACTCTTCTCATTAAACAATAGTTTTTCCCTTATGCTTTTAACAGTAAAAACCCACGTCTTCTACCTACCCCTTTCTCTCTCATTTGCATGGCCTAAACATTATACAGCATGTTTTTTTAAAGTACTTTCCACAAGAGATATTTCTACCAACGTCTCCTTGGTCTCTCCAAAGTACAAGACTCTATGCTTTCATTAAATGCTCCACTTGCTTGCATTAAATGCTCTCAATACTTACCATCACAAAACTTAAGAGAAAATAGTTTTCCTCTTTGATATTTTGTTTGTCTTCATTATTAGTTCAGCCGCAAGTAATAGTGTAGGGATTAGGTGATGATTAAATTCAAATCTATTTCTAAATGATGGGGTTTTGGACTTGATTTTGTTTAAAGGTTGGACTATACTTCTTGCAAATGAACTTGGTGTATATATGTACTTATATATATACTTAGGCCGTAGCATATGTATATAGAAATATATATATATATGTCTATACTTTTCATGCTATACTTATATATATAAATATAGAAATATATAGGTGTTAATCTCATTACTAGTTTGCTTAGTATATGACACTTATACATGTTAGTTGTAAAATAGGAATTTCCACACTTATTCCATGTTGCTAGCTTCCCTACACTTCCTAATGTTATAAAATGTGTCGCAATTATTTCTTAAGTTGTTAAAACATTTAGTTAATATATCATGTGTATATTAAGTTATAGTGTAAATCATATATGTATATACATACATATAAGTGATTATACATATTTAAATTGGTCGAGTCTTCTAGATACATTTAAATTTCCTTATTAAAATGAATGTCAGAAGCTTAAAAAAAATCCAGCCATTACATTAAAGAAGGGAGAAAGACCAACTAAAGCAACACCACTCGCCGTCATAAGTGAAGAAGAAGGAATGCAAGAATTATGTAATCAGAGCAAGCTCTTTGACCCCTAGGGAATTATCTCTGAAAAGTTGGATGCATGAATAAATGTATGTATATGATGTTAATTATATATAAAAAATATAACTTCTTTCATAAATCATTTTAATATATTCTATCATATATCCAAATAGATCCTATTCTAATGAAAAAGTTATTGAATTTAATTAAGGGTATAGATAGGAAGATTGGAATTATCGATGATTTTTGACAAGTCGATAAGTTCTAAAGTATATTATGACAACAAAAGGAACTGTTTAAGTAAGCATAAATACCTTGTGAATTAAGTTTCACAATTTGATTAAAGGATTTTGGCAAGTGGGAATAGTAAGAAGAAATAACCTAAACTGAAACGTTTAGACAAGCTGAGTTCAGAGATGATCAAGTTTTTCGTGTAACGAATAATAGTAAATTTTGGAAACTGAAAAGGCATAAGTTTAATAACATTTGCATTTGTAAGATAAGATCTAAGAGCATAATTTATAAGTCTGAATTTTTTTGAAAGCAGTAAATGGTTGAGTATAAGTAATTGGCCCAGTAAACGATGAATCGAATATAATAGGTAACTGGAGGTTATCGTAGGAGGACATGTAAATATGGTTATCCGTTAATACATGTGAGAATATGCAGCTTTGGTACAAAGAATTTTAATCTAAATTTGTCAAATAAGTAGTTACGATTCCCTTTCCTTTTCGAGGACGAAAAGTTTTAAGGGGGGGGGGGGGGGGGTGAATGTAACGATCTAGAATTTTTAACTAATTTAAAATTGGAATTTTTATTACTTAATTTGAATTTGATATAAATATATATGGTTAAGAGTATTTAATAATTTTGATAAGTTATATGATAGATTTACTTGAATTATAAATGAGAATGATTATTAATGAGTTTGGATTTATTGATACTATTTGACGTTCGATCAGATTTGTCAAACCATAACACGAATTAGTAGCGTTAGAATTAAGTGTTGTCTTTAGTTTTCATAACATTTAAAAGAAATTTCTACCAAAAGTTCTTTTTTCTTCTTAAGACAAGTGTTAAGACACATGCCTTTATGCATGCTCCCTTTCATGCATGATTGCCACTTGCCCCCTTATGTGTCTTTACCTCCTTACTCCTCCTTTCCTATATAAGGAGGCTCCTTCTCCATTTTTTACCATTCCATTTCCATTTCCTCCTTTCCACCTTCTTCTTAAAGCTTATGGCCATGGTTTCCATGGCATAAGTCTTCCTCTTTTCCACCACCACCTTGTTAAAGTTCGACATTCTTCTCCTCCTCTTATAATATAAAGATAGATTAGTGTATATTATATTATATATATTTTGGTGAAGAAGACGTTGCGATGAAATACTATCAGACAGTTCGCTTAGTTAGGCTCGCCTACCGTGAAGATTTGGAAAGTTGTTAGGTGAGAATACTTTAACCACGGTTTATATATTTAATTAGTAGATAGACTAATTTAAATATAGTGATGAATTATTATTGGTTAATGATGATTGATATTTGTTGTGATGGATGATGGATGCGAAATTTAGAGCACACACTATTAAGCGTTAGTGTTATAACGCTTGTTCACAATTATGATTTATTGAATCATGTTGATGATAGATGCTACGGATTTTTAAATGGTCGTTGATGTTGTTTTGCACACACTATGACACAACAATTATGGTATCACATTGGTGATCGACAAATCTCCTTCATAATTAAAAGCAATATCATGAAATTGAAGGTTAATAATTGGAAAAAACCATATGTATGAATTCATATATATTGTCAAAGTCATTTAAATGAATAAATAAACACCGAAACATTCTAGGATGACAGAGAGGATAATGTTTAGGCTTGGTTTTGGAAACAAAGTTTCCCGCTCTCCCTAGCTATCCCTAACTGATCCAACGAATGGGAAGGTTAATTTGAAGTTATTTGAATTTAGAAATGCGTAGGAATTTATGAAAGTTGAATTTTAGATCCAAAATAATTCGGAATATAAATTTAAATGATTTTAAAAGAGTTATATAAGGATATAATGGTTTTCTAAGATAATTTGAATTAAGTATCAAAGAATAATGGTTATTATGGTCAAAATAGAGCTTGTCGCATAACGGCAATTTACGTATTTTAGATGCAAATTTTAAATGCTTATAACTTTTGCAATCTAAATCGGATTTCCATGAAACAAAAAAAATTTGATTTATATTAACAAGAGCTTTTAAATGAGTGAAAGAAAATTTTAAATTCGAGTTATAATTTTCAAGTTATGTTAAAAACCATTTTGGAAAAGGTCGCTACAAGAGAAGTTATCGATCATAACCATAAACAGCCATTTTTTTATGTTTCTAAAAATATGGTAAAATAATTATAAATTATGTATAAAAAATGTTTTTAATTGTAAAGTTTAAGTTTTGACTAAGAAAAGCGATGTTTTGATCGAAGTAATTAAGATAACTGTTTTGTAACGCTTTTGAAAACACTATTGTAACGCTTTCTTCGAAAACAATCTATTTTGAAGTTTTTAACCTGCAAACTATTTTCCGAACTACAAGTATTAATTTTTAAATGATTTGTGGAACGTTTTCAAAGGTTCAAAAGTATTGGAAATATTTTATATGGAATTTAAATTGATATTAATATGGGTTTTCAATTTTAATTAATTGAATATGGTTGGAATAAATCTTCGGATGTTTGATATTAATCCGGTAGATGATGATTCTTACAATTTGAGGAATTTAAAAGGTAGTTCACCATTATTCCGCTTACAATGTGAGTTGGATATCAAGATTAATATTAAGTATAAGTTTATGGTATTTCTATCCAGATCTAGTGTCAAAGAGTTAAATAAATCTTTTAATTGAGATACGAGTTTACTAAGTTGACTGGGATAAGTTGGATAGAAATAATCTTCAGATATTTGATATGAAATTCTGTGGTGTAAATGTATACTATTTGAGGAATTTGGAAGATATTTTTATATATTTATTCCATCTATAATATTCGTTGATTATGAGAATTGATATCGAATATAAGTAGATACAATTTCTGTGTAACTTCTGTTCAATATCAATTGATTTGGGTTTTATCGTGAATCATATATTCAATAATATCATTCTTGAAACCCAATGAGAGTGAGTTATGGAAATTCATATTGTAATTTGAGGATTAAATCAGATCTTTGATTTGAGGAAATTAAAAGTGAGTAACTGGAAAAAAAGTATAATCTTTTAGTTAAGATTAAAGAATGGAATGTTGGAAAATCAATTTAATTGGAAACTAAGGTTAAAATGTGGGGTAAGGGTTTTCAAAGGAAACTGGATTTTTGATAACGAGTTATCAAACGGAAAATTAATTAAGGCTTTAGGGCTAGATTATCTTGGATTTAAGGGATGTGTTTTAAAGAAGAAGGGTTAAATATGGATTTTTTAATGGTAAATTGAGAATAGATTTAAAGAAGTTTAATTTAACGAAATCCAAAATGGAAGGAGATTTGGTAGAAAGCCTGTGTTTTCCGTGATTGTGTTTTTAATTGCGCTTATTATTTGGAAAGACCGGGATCTGAATTATGTCTGAAAAACATTCCAAGTAATAATACGACGTTGTGGAAAAATTGAAGACATTGGAGGCGGCATTGAAGACCGGGACCCTTCATGTCGTAAGGGCGACTTGCTGAATGTCTCAAATGGTTGGTTCCCATTCGCAGATGGATTTTATATATCAGCTAAGTGGCAAGAAGCCCGAACGTATGTGAAGGAATTCCGGATTGTTGTTTCGTTCAGACCTAGAATGGACATGTATGGATTGTGTGTCTGACATTGTAATTGACTGCATAGCACTGATCTTTATTAATGTATATCTGCTTGGTGGCGAAGAATTTATTCTCTTACTTAACAGCCTTCTCTAAGACGTATGAGTTTAGAGGTTATACATTGATAGAAATCAGTGATGCGTAGTGAATGGACAATGTGGCATACTTAAGTTATGTGATGAAATATGGATGATTAAAGCATGGCTTATTTAAGCGTAGCTTTGTGTATATCGTGACCTCGAAGAACCTCACACCCCGGATTGATGGTAAACTGGTGGTCAGATTTTTATGTTCGTTTCGTATGTTCGGTGTACCGGGATGTGATTATGAAAGGGTACTACGAAGTCCCCAGTCTGGGACGCTATTTGTTGGGTACTCTGATTCATGTATGGTGGGTTAGTATAACGGAGTCCGAGTCTGGATGTTATCCGCGAGTACTGGGATGATGCACGCAAGAAAGTTTGTGAGCCCACGAATGATCTTTCGTACCAGGAACCGTCATGTTCGAAACCCAATCTCCACTACGAGCCTGTATGGTTTTGATTGTATGGCCAGCCAGTTACCGGCAGGATTGTCAGTATAATGGGATGGGGCATTATGCTGGCTAGGATTAATACATTTATTTACGAAATGTTCACACTATATATAGTAGTAAAAGTGGATTTTCACGTATGAAAGCATTTATGGTTATCATAAGGCAAAACTCGCCCATTTGATGTGCGCTTGCATTGTGTGATGTGGGACGAGCTTATGATAGCTTCATTTTTTTCAAAAATTCATTGCGGATTTCTATGCACTGGTATTCACATGGAGTAAACCCGTTCCGCATTGGCGGCGTGGTCCGGTGAATTACCTAACTTTAAAATAAACCCTAAAGACAACTGTTTTGAGTTCTCACACTAGTCTAATGACTAACCTGGAGTTTATTGTTCCCACACCTAAACTCTGGGTGCCCATAATTTTTTCTGGGCAGCTTAGTAGTTTGGTTCGCAGATTTAGCCTTGGAGTTAGTTGGAGAAGAATTCTGGTTTAACTAGAGCTATTATGTTTGGAGCATTCGCATTCTTCCGCCGAGTTTAGTATCTTTTCCGCTATGTAACCAATGTACTCTGATGTACATCTTGTAACTCTGATGTAATATTATTTTAATGATAATGGAAAAGTTGTTTTTATTTTGTGCAAATGTGTAAGGGCCCCTAACAATCCGTCTTTGTGAACGGTTTAAGTTGGTTTAATTACCGGCGAAAACCGAACAAAAAGCCGGGTCGTTACAGTAAGGAAAAATTTCTCTCTGATTTTATAATTATTCCTAAATGCTTTGTCCCTTTCAAATAACTCCAAACCCTTTTTAAGGCAATCCAATGTTCTGATAATGGATTTTGCATAAACTGACTAAGCTTGTTAATACTGTAACAAATATCTAGGTGAGTAATTGTTGCATAATGCAGTGCTCCTATTAAACTCCTGTACTGTTTTGCATTAATGATGGATTCCCCTTTATGTTTAGATAATTGTAGATTACTTATCATTGGTGTTGGTAGATGTTTGGCATATTGCATATTGGCCTTGTGCAAGATTTCAAAATTATAATTTTCCTGGGATAAAATCAATTTTCCTTCGCTATGTTTGATAATTTGAATCTCAAGAAAATATTTTAACTCTCCTAAATCTTTAACAGAAAAAATTTGATCCAATAATTGTATGACTTTCCTTATCTCTTGATCATTATCTCCTGTGATTAACATATCATCCACATATACTAAAATATAGATAGTTTCTTACCTACTCCTTTTCATGTATAATGAGTTGTCAGACTTGACTTGAATATAACTAAATTTAATAATGTCATCTTGAGTTTCTCATATCAATCCCTTGAAGCTTTCTTGAGTCCACAGATTGCTTTATAAATCCTACAAACCCTTTTATCATCAATATTGTATCCTTCAGTTGTTGCATGTAGACTTCTTCGGTTAATTCTCCATTCAAAAAAGCATTGTTCACATCAAGTTGTTTTATATTCCACCCCTTACTTATGGCAACGGTTAAAGTTATGCTAATAGTAGTGGGTTTTATAACTGGAGAAAAGGTTTCATTGAAATCAAAACCAAATTGTTGTGCATAACCTTTAGCTACCATTCTAGCTTTGTATTTGTCAATAGATCCACCAGCCTTTCTTTTCATCTTATATACCCATTTACAACCAATTACATTCTTGTGTGCTAGTGGTACAAAAAGTTCCCAAGTTTTGTTTTTCATAAGAGCTTCATATTCTGTATCGCCTTTTTCCAATTTCTTGAATTTAGTTGTAACAACCCGGAAAATCAGAACCAATTTAAAAATTTATTTTAAGGAAATTTTGATAGAAAATGTGCCAAAATTTAAAAATTCCATTTTTAAATTAAAGTATTGAATTTAAAAAGGCTTCTAAATAAAATTATGATGTTATTAATGAACGATTTAAAATTTTATTTGTGATAAACAACAATTTATAATTTGTTAAATTGTGACTTGTAATAATGGAAATTATAAAATTGTTTATACATTTGGACTAGCTAACCTTAAACCATTGTTGAAAAGTAATATGGTTATCCTAATTTGTATGTATGCATCATTGTCTTGTTCAAATTGATGACTGCTAATGAAGATGACATTGTTTGTTGAATAGTTGATTGTTTTGTTTATTTGATGAAACAAATAATTGAATTTTTGTTGTGCTTTAAAATGTTCAAATACATATTTGTTTCTAAATATTCAATATAAATGTAATTGTTCGGATCTAATAACTTTCTTGTTCAAGTAACATATTGTTTTCTTCATTTTGTTAAATTAAAACTAAATCTATATAAGTTGTAGTACAATGATTCATTTTAGATCATTAGTTTAATAAATTTAATTTGGAGTCTAACTTTTAGATCTAAAATTCTATGTTCATGTTAATGGATTAAATTATATCTTAAAGATTTATTTGAACTTTATACTCAATTAGTTAATTGTTAGATTGTTAGTCCATGTTTTATCTTTCATAACTAAGTGTAACATTAGACTTGAAAGTTTATATATATACATAATATTTTCAATTAAATACTTGGATTTCATAAAAGGGATTTTGTGAGCATACAAATATTTTAAAACTAATTGTTGTAATTATGCGATTTGTAATATTAGGGAGTTTTTGAATTTAACTCATACATACATATATATAGTTAAATCTACATTCATGTTTTCATATAAAACTTATTATTTATTTCAAATCCTGATAATACGAAATAATTTCTTTTCTTTAAAAGTTAAAAGAGGAAAAAAAATAAACACATGCTTTAAACATTAGCTATATATATATATACTTGTATCATGATGTTTGTTGATTTCATTGATATGCTGCATCCTAATGCGAAATCCAATTAATCATATGTGTTAACTTTTATTTATTTCTCATTTTATTTTATGTAATTGACCATCTACTGATTTAAATTATATGTCTATACCTTTCTATCACTTTATAGCAACTTTATAGCACGTACCACATGTTGCACTTACAAAAATTACATTATCATACATTTGTTTGTACTCGCATCTATGTCACATGTTTGTTAAATCAAATTGATAATAAACCAATAAATGAAAGGTTTCTCTCTCTATGCAAATAATATTCTCCCTGTTAATTAAATAATACAAAGAAAGGAAATGAAAATTTTCCTTCTCTAACTACCCTCATTAATTAAATAATTTAAAGAAAGGAAATGAAAGTTTTCCATCTCTAACTACCCTCATTAATTGAATAGTTTAAAGAAAGTAAATGAAACGTTTTTCTCTTCCCCTCATTAATTGATTACATTAAACGAAAGGAAATGGGAAGTTTCATCTCTAAATAAATTTAAGTAGTAATCAATTAAAAAAATAATTAAATAATTTAATATTATAAATACCCAACATAACCAAACCCTAAACCTAATTTCCATTCAAACCAAATAGCCTCCTTTCTCCTTTTTAATTGCTGCGGTTCTTCGAATTTGATCTCCTAATATTTTTCAATCCTCAAAGAATTGAATCGCGAATAATAAACGAAAATTAAAGAGGAGTTCTTGCTCTTCGATTCTGCACGGACGTGATCACTTTTTGTGAAGTGGTTTGGTTGGATTTTGCCCTCAAAACCCCTGTGTTCGAACGGGGTCTGGTGGCGGTGGGACCACCGAGGCGGCGGCGGCTCCGAGTGGGGAAGGCTCAGGCGATGGCGCATGAGGTGATGGGTGTTGATCGGGGTATGGTCCATCGTGTGGTGGTGCAGCGTGAAGTGATCGATGGTAAGAAGGGTGCGTGAGTTGCACAGGAGGTTACGGAAAGAAGAAAGGTTAAAAGAGGGATTAAGTGTGGATTAATAAAATTAATTATTTTTAATTATCCAAATTTGTAATTGAATGTTTAAAAATCAATATCTAGGCCATACAATGTCGGAAAATAGCATATCCGAGTCCGTTGGAATCGTTGAGTCGAGCACTATCCAATGAAACCGACTAGAGCTAAAACGGAGCACGTTGAAAATTCAAACAAAATCAATGTGAGTAATTCTATTATTATTTTCTTTATATATAATTAAAATTACTTAATCATGATTGTGGTATTATCCATACGGTGTTAAATTCTATTTGTATGATACGTGATTTGATCTAGAATTGATGTTGTTATGTAGATCCATTGATTTGATGATGGTTGTGTTGAATAAAAGTGTTGAAAACAAAAATACCAATTTTTGTTGAATGAAAAAGAGTTAGATTAAAATTGTCATTGTGACAAATTAGAATTATTGGATTAAGTTTTACAATTTTGTCAAATTAGAATTGTTGAAATAAATTTGTCATTTTTGGCAAAATAGAATAGTTGAATTATAATTATCATTTGTGTCAAACTGTAATTATTGGATTAAGTTTGTCAATTTTGGTCAAATTAGAATTTTTGAAATAAATTTGCCATTTTTGACAAAATAGAATATTTGAATTATAATTATCATTTATGTCAAAATGTAACTATTGGACTAAGTTTGACAATTTTGGTCAAATTAGAATTGTTGAAATAAATTGTCTTTTTTGACAAAATAGAATAGTTGAATTATAATTATCATTTATGTCAAAATGTAATTATTGGATTAAGTTTATCAATTTTGTCAAATTAGAATAGTTGAAATAAAAATGTACATTTTGTCAAAATAGATTAGTTGAAATAAAAATATACATTTTGTCAAAATAGAATGGTTGAAACAAAAATATACATTTTGCCAGAATAGATTAGTTGAAACAAAGTATACATTTTGTCAAAATATAATAGTTGAAGCAAAAATGTACATTTCATCATATCTGAAGGTATGAAGTTCTGGAGCGATTTCTTGGTTGGATTCTTTCTTGATGGCACCTCATCATATCCTTCAGTGGTAAAATTTTTGAACCGATTTTGGAAATTAGATGGTGATGTTAACATAAGATCGGATGGATTGCATTACTATTTCAAGTTTTCAAATGAAGCCGACAGAGATTTTTTTTTTTAAATCTGACCCAATTTTTATAAGAGGATGTATGTTCATTATAACTAGATTGGATCCGTCTATAAGAAATACACAAGCCTGGATTAAAAAGTTCATATTTGGGTATATTTTTTTCGAATCCCTTCTATTCTTTGGACATTAATGGGTATAAATTGGCTTGCTTGCCATGTGGGGAGACTAATATGTTTTGACAGTAGCACTGAAAAGTTGCAACGATTCAGATATGCAAAAGCCTTAATTGAGATTTCTTTTGACTTTGATCTCCCTGATAAAATAGTGGTAGATGGTCTTAGTAAGGATTGTCCGTCAATTAGGTTAGCTTATGATTGGAGACCCAAAATTTGCACCATTTGTAAAGTCTTTGGCCATTCATCTAGTGATTGTGAATTTAATGCTAAGGCTGATGGGGAAAATGGGAATCATGTATAGGATTTGGACAATAACCATCATGTAAGGTTTAGAGATAAAACTGGACATTATTCTAGGAAGTCTAACTCAAATGTCAATCAAAGTAATTGGACTTCGGTTAATACAAAAGCTAAGAAATTTTGGAGAAAGAAGGGAGGGATTAATAACAAGGCCACTGAAAATGCGGAAAATGATTTACCTAAGATTAATGATAATCCTTTTGATGTTTTAGCAATAGAGAATGATAGAAATGGTTATACAGATGAGGATAATGCAGAGAACAATTTAAATTCTAGTGTGCATGTTAATGGAAGATAGTTAACTAGCAATAATTCAGTTGCTGCTGTTGGTTTAGAATTGCAAGTTCGTAATGTTTATGAGGCTGCATTCAAAACATAGTGGGTAATTTTGATACATAGATTGTAGATGAAGAAACATTGGTGGGTAATCTCTTTGATGAAAATATTACTACTGCAGATCAATCTATAATGGCAATTACTGGTACAAGCATCCCTGTTGCGTCACCAGGTTCAACGGGTTTGATTGCTAATGCTTTCCAATCTATTATCAATGTTGTTAATATATCGACTTCTAGTACAACTCCTATTGCCACTAAATCCGCCGCTTCAGCAACTATATCTTCTACACCCTCAAAATCTTCCCCTTACCATAACTTGAAACCTCCCTCATACCTTCAACTACCACCACCTAATGTAATAGGATCCGGTCTGACTTTCCCTGTTGTTAACACTGCTCTCCTATCCTATGCGGAGCCCACAAGCTCGCTTACATCATCTCAATATATGGTTAAAAAACTAAAAGGAAAGTTTTAGGCTGATGATGATCTTGATGAAGGGAATGACTACGGCCCAGAGGATGTGTTGCCTCCTGGTAATAAACTGAAAACTTCTCGACGGCATACACAGAAAAATCCAATGTATGATCCTTCTCTCACTTGATATGTTGCTGTTGTACTTTCATCTGTAGTTGCTGTATAATCTTGGCGCTACTAGGATATTGGTGAATGCTTATTATTACTCTTTGTCGCTGTTCATTGGTCATTTGGTGTAATTGGTCACTTATATGCAGTCAGTTATGCTTTTGTTGTTCTATTCTGGTCTAATTTGGTGCTACTGACTTGGTTGCCAGTGTAATGCTTACGCATTGAAGCTTGGTGAAGATACACAACACTTAATATGGTGTTTGCAATGCAATGTGGTTGTTGAACTTTATTTTTTTTCGTTATTTGATGATCTGCACTTTATATCTTTTGTATTCTATTGTGAACTCTGAGGCTAGAAATTGTCAAGAGTATGTTTTAGCTTAGAAACATTTTGATTGTAACTCTTGAAGTTGTGAATAAAAAATTTCATATGCCTTTCAAAAAAAATGTGATGGTCGAAAACAAAAATTACATTTTTTGTCAACTAAGATTTGAGTTATAAAAGTCAAATAAGATTTGAAATAAACAAAAATTACATTTTTGTCAAATAAGATTTGAGTTAAACAAAATTTACATTTTTCACAAATAAGATTTGAGTTAAAAAAAATTACATTTTTGTTAAATAGATTTGGGGTAAAACAAAAATTGGCATTTTTGTTAAATAAATTTGTGTTGGTGCAAAAATATTAATTTTGTTGAAATAGAATTGTCAACAAAATGAAATAATCACTTTTTAATCATTTTGTTGAAATAGAATTGTCAACAAAATGAATGAATCGCTTTTTAACCATTTTGTTGATTTGGAATTGTCAACAAAACTGAATGTATCACTTTTTAGGCATTTTGTTGAAATAGAATTAGTATGCAAACATAAGAATCATTTTTATTGTCAAAACATACATTAGAATTTGTATGTAAGTTAAAGATCAAAACATACATTAGAATTTGTATGTAAGTTGAAGAATCAATTTTATTGTCAAAACATACATTAGAATTTGTATGTAAGTTAAAGAATCATTTTTAACATATATTAGAATTTATATGTAAGTTTAAGAATCATTTTTATTGTCAAAACATACATTAGAATTTGTATGTAAGTTAAAGAATCATTTTTATTGTCAAAATATACAATAGAATTTGTATGCAAATCAAAGTGACATTTTTATTGTCAAAGTATACATTAGAATTTGTGTACAAAGTAAAGGGACATTTTTATATGTCATGTCATACATTGAAATTATATATACAAAAATAAAATATTTCTTTTATTTGTTAAAGTTAAAAATAGAAATTGCATACAAATAATGAAAATAAAAATTATCTTTTTATTTGTCATTAGAAAAAATGTCATGTAAATAAAATACATTTTATTTGACATTATAAACATGTAGAGTTGTTATGCAAACAAAACATGCTTTTATTTTGTAGCGACCCAGGAATTTTCGACACTTGAATTCAATACTAATACATCTCATGTCCAAACTCTAGTATCGAAAACCCAGAAAGCTAATAGAAAGAAGTTAGAAGGTGAGAAAAGAAAGAAATATTAGAATAGAAGAATAAGAAGATTAGAGTCTCACACCTGAATGGACAAAGTATAATAATCAATAATACTTTATACAAAAGAAACTTTATATATATGATTACAACATCAGAGTATACATTCAGATCAATACGACACATAGCAGAAATAGACTAGTACCAGTATATAGGGAATACGTCTCGACTTCAACTCCTTTTCTGCAGCTCCAAGATATACCTAACCTGATAATATATGTTACGACCCGAACTTCCCCGTGAAGGAAAGGCAGGATTGAGTTGAGAACAAGGCACATCAGAACACAAACATAAGAACATTTCATTGCTTATTACAACATGTTGGCTAGCTTTTTGAACCAAGCCACCAGGATCGATATATGCTCTCCACAAAGTCTCAAACACAGAAGCCATCACGTTCTGGTCATACAGATCGCAGATCGCCCCCTGCCTCCAATCCGCCCTACTTATCGCGATCCGATCCCAGCAGCCACCACGTGAAGACCTTGACCAAGTCACCCACGATCCGAGGTTTAAGGAGATCGCGACAACTGTCCTCAACGGCTAATTTGACTAATTCTCCATCAAGATACAAACCAGTCCGAGATCTTCGGTATGTGGGTGAAACGACCCGTAACTTCCCCGTAAAGGAAAGCGTCGGATAGTTCGAGAACAAGCCACAACAGAACGCATATAAAAGAACGTTTCCTTGTATATTACAACAATGCATCAGATTACAAGAATATACAGAGTAAAAATGAATATTACACAGAAATATCAGAGATTTAAATTACATTTAAATACATAGCAGCGGAAAATAATACAATACACAACTAGAAGAGATATACGGATACAAAGCTTTCCGGATATCGTTCCAGCTGTAAACCAGGATCCTGTGAATATAAATCTGCAAAACCAAAACTACTAGCTGCCCGTGTCGAAAATAAGGGCACCCAGAGTTTAGGTTAAAACAATAAACTCCAGGTCAGTCATGTGACTGGTGTGAGAACTAAAACAGTTTTTAATCTTTGTTTTTAAAGCTAGGTGAATCAAGGGACCACGCCGTAAAATACGGAACGGGTTTCCTCCCAAGAATGCCAGTGCATAAAACAAACAGCGCAATGCTAAATAAAGAAAAATGAAGCTATTATAAGACCCAGGTCCTATCACACAATGCAACGCAAGCCGGGGGATAGGGTTTTCCCTTATAACAGCCAAAGGATGCTTGATACGGTTTAAAACAAATCATTTGATACTATAATAAGTGCATAGTGTATAAAACAATTTCAAATCATAAGTATCAATCATAGGCGGCATGAATGCCCCATAACACTATGTCGCCATATATAGGTTATACAATCAAAATCGCAAAGTCACGTATTTGGAAATTGGATTTCCATCTATGAACCGAGGCAAAAGATAGTCCTCAACCGATTCGAGACGCTCTAGCCCGCCCCTCAGGATCAGAGCTCGAGTGACCCTTGGATCGTCAGGGCCGGTCCACCGATGTGGATTAAAATGCCTGAACATGCGTTTCCCCGCCCTTTGGGGCGTAAATGAGCCAACGAATGACTCCATCGGACCCGGATCGTCCGATCAAACCGAGGCGCCTCGCAACAGCAACAACCACACAGGTGAAAAGTATATAAATGTCAGGGCTGGTAGGTCACTGACACCACCCTAGCTAGAAAGAAACGCATGCCCTCCCTGAGGTCCTCTCCCGTTTTTGGTTCACAACCGGGGTGCGAGGCTCGCGAATTCACGTTACACAAAGCTGTGCCACACAGGCCGTGCTTTGATCATCACCACAAGACTTTGCTTTTCAACAGAAGCCTCGATCAATTGCCATTTAGGCATGCCACACAGGCAATTCACTCCATGCGTTTGATATCCATCGATATATAACCCCTGAGCTCGTACGTCTCAGAGAAGGGCGTTAAGCAAGAGAATAAATTCTCCGCCGCCAAACAGATATATATTTAATAGAGATCAATCACACAGACTAAAATCCAATGTCAGACACACAGTCCATTTACAAGTCCGTTCTGGGTCTGAACGAAACCGGAGGCACCTAGTACCCCGCATATCCATCGATCTCCAAGTACGTCTGGACGATCACCAACTGTTTCCATCTTCTTAGGTGTACAGCCCAATCAAGATCATCAGTAATTATCCAAACGACGTGAAGACTTCCGGTCTTCGACCACCGTCTTCATCTTCGACTTATCGTCGTATCAGTTATTCAGAATGGGATAAACCCGGTCTTCCCGAATAACTCGCGTATACTTTAAATAAGTGTTACACAAACACAACATACGCCTCATTCCAATTCAGAATATTCTTTTATTCACAAAATCACATTCTTAGGGAAATGTCCCCACTAATTTTATCCAAGATAAATTCTTCTAAATTTATTCTTAAATCTTTCTTTGGATATCATTTCAAACTAGTCGGGATTAGCGAACCACACCGAAGTAATCATTTATTTTATTTCCCAATCCCAACCTATTCATCCCATGAAGTAAAACTGGTAGTACTTCATATCTAACACCACAGTGTTATCGGTAATTCAATTACCATTTCACTTTCAAATCTAATTAAAGATTTAACTATCGCCTGGAGTAAAACTGGTGATACTCCATTCTCGATCTTTTCAATCTAATTAAAGATTCATTAAAACTCCACTTAGTTTTAATCGTTATCTGGGTTAAAGAATCAGTGTCATTTAAAACACGATTCACGATAAACCCAAAATCACATTCCATTAATTATCGGGTTAAAGAACAAGTGTTATTTAAAACACTGTTCACGATAAACCCAAAAATCAATACCAATTCAATTCCAATTAAATATCATTTAATTGGTACACTTCATTAAATCTAAATAAAAAGATTTAATCTTTTCTCAACTGGGTTCAAGAACAGTGTTAGTGAAGACACCATTCACGACAAACCCAAATCACATTTGATATTCAATACAAGGCTCTGAATAGAAAATATACCGGCTTATATTCAATATCAAATTCTACGACTAACAAATGTCGTATTGGAAATAACGATATAAATATATATCTTTCAAATTTCCATAACAACATCTGTATGATCACGAATTCCAACATCGAAATATTCCGAAGACAATTTCGATTCAAATCCACTCCAATGCAATCATTGGAAATTCTGGTTATTTTCAAAACCCTTTTCAAATTCAATTTATTTATTTAAAAATAAATAGAATTATATTTCTAGTTCAAAACAAGTTCATTTCGATAAAAATCTATTTTTATCTTTTCAAACATGAAGTTTTTCATCCCAAATCTTCACAAATCATTTCTTATGATTTTACACAAATTATTACTATTTTTAATAATTTTATCAAGGCCCGTACAGTCGATTTCCACCAATGGCCATCGAACTGCACTTACAGCGACCTTTTCAAATTTGATTTGGACATAATTCCAAATCCAACCGTTAGATTTCAAATTTCTAATATTCATTAGAAAGCTCTTTTCGATACGAACCCAACGGTTCCGGTTTTAGGAGAATCCGACGGTCGGATCTCCCGTAATGTCCGTTTGAAATAAATGGTCGAAATTCACGAACTGCCGCGACGCGGCGCGTTCTATTCAGGCCATTATATTATATATATAATATATATAATATATATTTCGTCGATTTCTATTTAAAACGAATTATATAAATAGTTTTAAATTCGTTTCAAAAGCAATTTCAACTTCCTTTTCAATTGAAATCAAAATTGAATTCTTCTTTATAAATTCGTTTTAAAATTCATTTCTATTCAATTCAAATTTCAATTCAATTTGAATTCATTTCAATTCGCTTTCAATTCAATTCGAATTCGTTTTCAATTCAATTCATTTCGAAATCGTTTTCAATTCAATTCATTTCGAAATCGTTTTCAATTCAATTCATTTCGAAATATTTCTATTTCAAATATTTCTTATTTTAAAACTGGAATGAGGCCCAATCAATTACCATATAAAGTTAATTATATGGATTTTCATACAACACATGTATAATAGCATTGAAAAATAATCAACCATCAACCAAAGTGCACTACACTGTATAAGCATCAAATATAGATATCTAACGCTTATAACAGCCTGTCAATCAATCGATCGACATATTTAATCAATCAGGATGAGTGAACTTCAAATTTCATCCTAACACCCGTGTGGGGTTTCAAACAATCAAACACATATTTTATTTGTGCAGTTGGGCGATGTGTAAAATTTATCGACCCAATCAATGTCCTTCAAATAAGTGTACATAAACAAACCGTCTGGTTTGTAAATGAATATTTATTTATTCACATTCACGTTAAAAATTATATTTTTAACGACAACATTTTATTCCAACATATGAATTTCTATTCAGTTCATTCTTTAAAATAAAATGCTATTTTTATTTTTCTAACTCATTTTAGAAAATTTCGGCGGCATAACGGCACGATACTAGAAACGGGACGAGGCCTAGCCTTATCCCCGGTCTAGTGAAGGCCCACGCCATTCACACATCAATCAAATCAATTTATTTCACCCAACAATTCAATTTCAAATCAAATCATCACGAATCTATGCAACCAAACAAACAAGTCCATGGTCTGTGGACGATTGTGTCGGGTGCTACTAAGCACCGTCTGCATCCTAGTATATATATATATATTACTAGAAAAGAAATTGAAAGGTGAGAAATTCTCACAAATAGCTATCCAATTATCTTGACTCTTCTTTTGCAGAAGTCTTCGTCGTTATCGCATTCTTGTCACTTTCTTTGCCCGTATTCTCTACATATGTAAAAATCACATTTTTACTTCGCTATTCAATATATAAAAATCGAATTTTTACTTCGCTATTCAATATAGAAAAATCGAATTTTTCACTTCGCTGTTCAATATATAAAAATCATATTTTTATACCGTAAAACATCCGACCTTTATACTCATAAAAGTCCTGGCTTTTCTCTAATTAAAAACTGAAGCTTTCTCTAATTAAAAATTAAATCTTTCTATGTTAAAAATCTAAACTTTTACTCTAATATATACAAGTATATATAACTTATTTTATATACATGTTTTTATATTTAAATTAGCTAACTAAAATAAATAAAAGAATTAGTAAATGTAAAAATAAAACACTCACTGTTCTTTGGTTTCTTTTTTTTTTTTGACGAAAGGGGGAAGGAAACAGCAGTCGCCGGAGGTCAGGGGGTCCGGCCAGAGGCTCGGTGGGTCCCACATTTGCTGTAGCGCGAGCTTTAGCGATTTTGGGGGTTTCAGATTTAAGAGGGGAGGTGGTTCGCGGCGCTGCAGGGGTGGCTCAAGGGGACGTCGGAGGCTTAGCAGGCGGTGGGGAGCTTCTGGAGGAGGGCGCGGCGTTGGGACCCACGGTGGTTGGAATTGGGTTCACGCGAGGTGTGCGCGGGCTTTGGGGATTTGGGCATCGGCAGTCTGCGATTGGAAGAGGAGAGGGTGAGGTCGGAGGCCGGCGGCGTGAAGAGGAGCGGCGCGATGGTCCTCCGGTGGCGGCGGCGCGTGGGGTTAGGGTTACGCTCTTTTTTTTTCTTCCAGAAAGAAAGTCGGGGAGAGAGAAAGTGAGGGAGGGTAGGAGAGTTTAAATATATTTATTTATATAATAGTTTAATAATATTTCTCCATAAAAAGTTAACTCTCCATTCGAACTCAAAACGATACCCAACGACTGTCGCCCCTAGCTAATTACCCTCATTCCGAACACAATGGGATATGTATCGTGAGCTGATTCGACTGTTACAATCAGTTTCCTTTAAATTTGCATTTAAATCATTATATTGAATTTTAAACGTACATTTCAAATTACTGGGGTTACATACTAACTCTAAAAATTCTCGAAAAAATATTTTCTAGCTTCGTATTGACGATACGGTCCTAACAAAACTAGTTTCGCCGAATTCTGAGACCGTTAGAAAAATGGCCATTTTCCAGTCGATTAAATTCAACTGAAACTGGTCAAACGCGTTTTCCTTTGTCACGCTCACATATTGATTCAAAAAATTATGAAATTTGGAACCTAGCAATAGTTTGACACTGCGGATCCAACAAAACTGGTTTCGTCGAAATCCGAGGTCGTTTGCAAAATGTCCATTTTTAAGGGCCTGAATTCCATAGCGACTATTCAGAATTTTCAACTGGACATATCTTTTGATTCCCGCTACGAGCTTTTGATTTTTCGGATTCGTTGGAAAGATATTCACTATTAGATTCCATTATTTTTGGTTTCACTAAAATCCGGATTGTTTTGCACCCGGTACATTCAATTGAATTTTGAAATCGAATTATCGAACTACCGCGCCATTTTCAATTCTATTTATAATTATATATAAATATTTATATTCTAACGACGGCGTATGTAAATATATACGTCGAATTCAATTCCAAATAAATTTCTCGTCGATATTATTTAAAATAATTCATTTTAAATATTCAAAATTCGCTGAAATCGCCAAAATAAAAATTTTAAACTGGCCCAGATTTTCCGGGTTATTACAATCTCCCCCACTTAAAACTTTTCGTCCCCGAAAAGGAACAAAGTCGAAAGTGGTTTGATTAATCAATTCTACGTTCGATCTGGCTTCCATTCTCCAACTTTTTAGTTTCTGAGAATTTTCAAATTTTCAAAAATTTGGCTAACACCCTAAATTTTCGAAAAATTTCGCCATAACCTCCCCTGCACCGGGAGCATCGGGGAATTTCAAATAGCTTCCCCGGTCCTTCAGATCTCAAAAAGAAAAAGAAAAAGCCAAGCGGCTAGCCAATAGGCTCATAAAATCATCATCACCCAAACAAAACAGTAAATTATGTAGTAAACATGTACCTATTTGTCGGGCAAACAAATTTTATTCTTCGGCTCTAGCCTCCTTGCTATGACCTGTTCAATGAAAGTACAAGTATATGCAAGCAAACGCAACCAATTTTCAATATAATTCAATATGTGATTCAATTAGGCTAAATGGCTAAAAATTAGCAAACAAATAAACAAACAACACAAACATCAATCAATTAGTGAATTAGAGTTTTCAAATTGATAACTTTGATACATATACAAAAATCAGATTTTTGATGCCAAATCACAACAATAGGCCCTATCTAATTTTGGTTCTCACACCAGTCAATAGGAAATAAATAGATATTACACGTTCGTCACTCGAATATAAATTCTAATGATGGAGCTCCATCATCAAAATCATCTCCGGGCGATTAGAGGGTAATTCTATATCTATCCAGTATATTAAAACTTCAAATACACGTTTGCAAGGCGTATATGCAAATTCTTTATATACTGGACTGTCCTAATCAATATAGAATAAATAATCAAATACGAATAATTGATTTTAAATTTTCAAAACAAAAATTGTTTTCATTTGAAAAATATACCCTTCACACTCGTTCTAGGATACTACTGATCCTATCTCTAACGAGTCATTCTAATTGGATATTACTAATCCAATATCTGATGAATTCTTTCGTATGGTTCTAATGTGTCTTGTTCTCTGCTTTGTAAACCAAAGCTCTGATACCAAATGAAACGACCCGTAACTTCCCCGTAAAGGAAAGCGTCGGATAGTTCGAGAACAAGCCACAACAGAACGCATATAAAAGAACGTTTCCTTGTATATTACAACAATGCATCAGATTACAAGAATATACAGAGTAAAAATGAATATTACACAGAAATATCAGAGATTTAAATTACATTTAAATACATAGCAGCGGAAAATAATACAATACACAACTAGAAGAGATATACGGATACAAAGCTTTCCGGATATCGTTCCAGCTGTAAACCAGGATCCTGTGAATATAAATCTGCAAAACCAAAACTACTAGCTGCCCGTGTCGAAAATAATGGCACCCAGAGTTTAGGTTAAAACAATAAACTCCAGGTCAGTCATGTGACTGGTGTGAGAACTAAAACAGTTTTTAATCTTTGTTTTTAAAGCTAGGTGAATCAAGGGACCACGCCGTAAAACACGGAACGGGTTTCCTCCCAAGAATGCCAGTGCATAAAACAAACAGCGCAATGCTAAATAAAGAAAAATGAAGCTATTATAAGACCCAGGTCCTATCACACAATGCAACGCAAGCCGGGGGATAGGGTTTTCCCTTATAACAGCCAAAGGATGCTTGATACGGTTTAAAACAAATCATTTGATACTATAATAAGTGCATAGTGTATAAAACAACTTCAAATCATAAGTATCAATCATAGGCGGCATGAATGCCCCATAACACTATGTCGCCATATATAGGTTATACAATCAAAATCGCAAAGTCACGTATTTGGAAATTGGATTTCCATCTATGAACCGAGGCAAAAGATAGTCCTCAACCGATTCGAGACGCTCTAGCCCGCCCCTCAGGATCAGAGCTCGAGTGACCCTTGGATCGTCAGGGCCGGTCCACCGATGTGGATTAAAATGCCTGAACATGCGTTTCCCCGCCCTTTGGGGCGTAAATGAGCCAACGAATGACTCCATCGGACCCGGATCGTCCGATCAAACCGAGGCGCCTCGCAACAGCAACAACCACACAGGTGAAAAGTATATAAATGTCAGGGCTGGTAGGTCACTGACACCACCCTAGCTAGAAAGAAACGCATGCCCTCCCTGAGGTCCTCTCCCGTTTTTGGTTCACAACCGGGGTGCGAGGCTCGCGAATTCACGTTACACAAAGCTGTGCCACACAGGCCGTGCTTTGATCATCACCACAAGACTTTGCTTTTCAACAGAAGCCTCGATCAATTGCCACTTAGGCATGCCACACAGGCAATTCACTCCATGTGTTTGATATCCATCGATATATAACCCCTGAGCTCGTACGTCTCAGAGAAGGGCGTTAAGCAAGAGAATAAATTCTCCGCCGCCAAACAGATATATATTTAATAGAGATCAATCACACAGACTAAAATCCAATGTCAGACACACAGTCCATTTACAAGTCCGTTCTGGGTCTGAACGAAACCGGAGGCACCTAGTACCCCGCATATCCATCGATCTCCAAGTACGTCTGGACGATCACCAACTGTTTCCATCTTCTTAGGTGTACAGCCCAATCAAGATCATCAGTAATTATCCAAACGACGTGAAGACTTCCGGTCTTCGACCACCGTCTTCATCTTCGACTTATCGTCGTATCAGTTATTCAGAATGGGATAAACCCGGTCTTCCCGAATAACTCGCGTATACTTTAAATAAGTGTTACACAAACACAACATACGCCTCATTCCAATTCAGAATATTCTTTTATTCACAAAATCACATTCTTAGGGAAATGTCCCCACTAATTTTATCCAAGATAAATTCTTCTAAATTTATTCTTAAATCTTTCTTTGGATATCATTTCAAACTAGTCGGGATTAGCGAACCACACCGAAGTAATCATTTATTTTATTTCCCAATCCCAACCTATTCATCCCATGAAGTAAAACTGGTAGTACTTCATATCTAACACCACAGTGTTATCGGTAATTCAATTACCATTTCACGTTCAAATCTAATTAAAGATTTAACTATAGCCTGGAGTAAAACTGGTGATACTCCATTCTCGATCTTTTCAATCTAATTAAAGATTCATTAAAACTCCACTTAGTTTTAATCGTTATCTGGGTTAAAGAATCAGTGTCATTTAAAACACGATTCACGATAAACCCAAAATCACATTCCATTAATTATCGGGTTAAAGAACAAGTGTTATTTAAAACACTGTTCACGATAAACCCAAAAATCAATACCAATTCAATTCCAATTAAATATCATTTAATTGGTACACTTCATTAAATCTAAATAAAAAGATTTAATCTTTTCTCAACTGGTTTCAAGAACAGTGTTAGTGAAGACACCATTCACGACAAACCCAAATCACATTTGATATTCAATACAAGGCTCTGAATAGAAAATATACCGGCTTATATTCAATATCAAATTCTACGACTAACAAATGTCGTATTGGAAATAACAATATAAATATATATCTTTCAAATTTCCATAACAACATCTGTATGATCACGAATTCCAACATCGAAATATTCCGAAGACAATTTCAATTCAAATCCACTCCAATGCAATCATTGGAAATTCTGGTTATTTTCAAAACCCTTTTCAAATTCAATTTATTTATTTAAAAATAAATAGAATTATATTTCTAGTTCATAACTAGTTCATTTCGATAAAAATCTATTTTTATCTTTTCAAACATGAAGTTTTTCATCCCAAATCTTCACAAATCATTTCTTATGATTTTACACAAATTATTACTATTTTTAATAATTTTATCAAGGCCCGTACAGTCGATTTCCACCAATGGCCATCGAACTGCACTTACAGCGACCTTTTTCAAATTTGATTTGGACATAATTCCAAATCCAACCGTTAGATTTCAAATTTCTAATATTCATTAGAAAGCTCTTTTCGATACGAACCCAACGGTTCCGGTTTTAGGAGAATCCGACGGTCGGATCTCCCGTAATGTCCGTTTGAAATAAATGGTCGAAATTCACGAACTGCCGCGACGCGGCGCGTTCTATTCAGGCCATTATATTATATATATAATATATATTTCGTCGATTTCTATTTAAAACGAATTATATAAATAGTTTTAAATTCGTTTCAAAAGCAATTTCAACTTCCTTTTCAATTGAAATCAAAATTGAATTCTTCTTTATAAATTCGTTTTAAAATTCATTTCTATTCAATTCAAATTTCAATTCAATTTGAATTCATCTCAATTCGCTTTCAATTCAATTCGAATTCGTTTTCAATTCAATTCATTTCGAAATCGTTTTCAATTCAATTCATTTCGAAATCGTTTTCAATTCAATTCATTTCGAAATATTTCTATTTCAAATATTTCTTATTTTAAAACTGGAATGAGGCCCAATCAATTACCATATAAAGTTAATTATATGGATTTTCATACAACACATGGATAATAGCATTGAAAAATAATCAACCATCAACCAAAGTGCACTACACTGTATAAGCATCAAATATAGATATCTAACGCTTATAACAGCCTGTCAATCAATCGATCGACATATTTAATCAATCAGGATGAGTGAACTTCAAATTTCATCCTAACACCCGTGTGGGGTTTCAAACAATCAAACACATATTTTATTTGTGCAGTTGGGCGATGTGTAAAATTTATCGACCCAATCAATGTCCTTCAAATAAGTGTACATAAACAAACCGTCTGGTTTGTAAATGAATATTTATTTATTCACATTCACGTTAAAAATTATATTTTTAACGACAACATTTTATTCCAACATATGAATTTCTATTCAGTTCATTCTTTAAAATAAAATGCTATTTTTATTTTTCTAACTCATTTTAGAAAATTTCGGCGGCATAACGGCACGATACTAGAAACGGGACGAGGCCTAGCCTTATCCCCGGTCTAGTGAAGGCCCACGCCATTCACACATCAATCAAATCAATTTATTTCACCCAACAATTCAATTTCAAATCAAATCATCACTAATCTATGCAACCAAACAAACAAGTCCATGGTCTGTGGACGATTGTGTCGGGTGCTACTAAGCACCGTCTGCATCCTAGTATATATATATATTACTAGAAAAGAAATTGAAAGGTGAGAAATTCTCACAAATAGCTATCCAATTATCTTGACTCTTCTTTTGCAGAAGTCTTCGTCGTTATCGCATTCTTGTCACTTTCTTTGCCCGTATTCTCTACATATGTAAAAATCACATTTTTACTTCGCTATTCAATATATAAAAATCGAATTTTTACTTCGCTATTCAATATAGAAAAATCGTATTTTTACTTCGCTGTTCAATATATAAAAATCATATTTTTATACCGTAAAACATCCGACCTTTATACTCATAAAAGTCCTAGCTTTTCTCTAATTAAAAACTGAAGCTTTCTCTAATTAAAAATTAAATCTTTCTATGTTAAAAATCTAAACTTTTACTCTAATATATACAAGTATATATAACTTATTTTATATACATGTTTTTATATTTAAATTAGCTAACTAAAATAAATAAAAGAATTAGTAAATGTAAAAATAAAACACTCACTGTTCTTTGGTTTCTTTTTTTTTGACGAAAGGGGGAAGGAAACAGCAGTCGCCGGAGGTCAGGGGGCCGGCCAGAGGCTCGGTGGGTCCCACATTTGCTGTAGCGCGAGCTTTAGCGATTTTGGGGGTTTCAGATTTAAGAGGGGAGGTGGTTCGCGGCGCTGCAGGGGTGGCTCAAGGGGACGTCGGAGGCTTAGCAGGCGGTGGGGAGCTTCTGGAGGAGGGCGCGGCGTTGGGACCCACGGTGGTTGGAATTGGGTTCACGCGAGGTGTGCGCGGGCTTTGGGGATTAGGGCATCGGCAGTCTGCGATTGGAAGAGGAGAGGGTGAGGTCGGAGGCCGGCGGCGTGAAGAGGAGCGGCGCGATGGTCCTCCGGTGGCGGCGGCGCGTGGGGTTAGGGTTACGCTCTTTTTTTTTTCTTCCAGAAAGAAAGTCGGGGAGAGAGAAAGTGAGGGAGGGTAGGAGAGTTTAAATATATTTATTTATATAATAGTTTAATAATATTTCTCCATAAAAAGTTAACTCTCCATTCGAACTCAAAACGACACCCAACGACTGTCGCCCCTAGCTAATTACCCTCATTCCGAACACAATGGGATATGTATCGTGAGCTGATTCGACTGTTACAATCAGTTTCCGTTAAATTTGCATTTAAATCATTATATTGAATTTTAAACGTACATTTCAAATTACTGGGGTTACATACTAACTCTAAAAATTCTCGAAAAAATATTTTCTAGCTTCGTATTGACGATACGGTCCTAACAAAACTAGTTTCGCCGAATTCTGAGACCGTTAGAAAAATGGCCATTTCCAGTCGATTAAATTCAACTGAAACTGGTCAAACGCGTTTTCCTTTGTCACGCTCACTTATTGATTCGAAAAATTATGAAATTTGGAACCTAGCAATAGTTTGACACTGCGGATCCAACAAAACTGGTTTCGTCGAAATCCGAGGTCGTTTGCAAAATGTCCATTTTTAAGGGCCTGAATTCCATAGCGACTATTCAGAATTTTCAACTGGACATATCTTTTGATTCCCGCTACGAGCTTTTGATTTTTCGGATTCGTTGGAAAGATATTCACTATTAGATTCCATTATTTTTGGTTTCACTAAAATCCGGATTGTTTTGCACCCGGTACATTCAATTGAAGTTTGAAATCGAATTATCGAACTACCGCGCCATTTTCAATTCTATTTATAATTATATATAATTATTTATATTCTAACGACGGCGTATGTAAATATATACGTCGAATTCAATTCAAAATAAATTTCTCGTCGATATTATTTAAAATAATTCATTTTAAATATTCAAAATTCGCTGAAATCGCCAAAATAAAAATTTTAAACTGGCCCAGATTTTCCGGGTTATTACAGTGGGCCACGTATGACCGCGATCCGTCACCAAACATCAGCTATAAATAGCCCAGAGCTTGGCCTTTTTCAGGATCTTTTTTGGGCAATTCAGAGCTCTGATCTCACCATTATCATAGCTCCATTGTTTTTATCTTGAAATTACTGAGTGAATTAACATTGTACAAGGGAGATTGAGAGAAATGTTATCGATTGTACTCTGATTTCAAGTATAATCATAGATATAAAGTGGACGTAGGCTCGTTAACGCCGAACCACTATAAATCTTGTGTCTTTTCTACTTTTCTGTTATTTTACTGATACTAATCTCTAGCTGTAATCATAATTTGGGTGTTAGAGCCAATTTTGGATCTAACATTTTGGTGCTTTCACTGAGAAAGAATTCTCAATGCATTGGATTGTCATTCTATTGTTTGGATACTCAAGTCCGAAGAAAACAGTCCAAAACCCCAACTGTTTCGACTTTTGAAAAGTTCTGAAAACTCGAAGTATCATGGCTCGAAAGAAGTCTAAAGATGCACGAGCATCACAGGCCGAAGAGGCTGCAAACGAGGCGATTGAAGAGAGTATGCGTGAGCAGGTCGAGGAAGAGCCCACGTATCGCGTTGCGCAGGGGCTGATCGCGATCGATGGAGGAGCCACGAACCAATCCGCTGAAGGGGTGACCACTAGATCGCGTGACCTCGCCACGAACCCACCTGCACCTGTCACCGCGACCCGATCCCAGGGGGGCGCAACGAGCCATCGACAGCAGGGGGCGAACCGATAAGCGAACCACCACTCGACCCGGGAAGGAACCTATGTCTCGCTTTGCTCACGCTGGTACCTCTGCTCGACCTGGTACGGGTCTTCTGCGCATAAGAGAAGAAGTTGATGATGATCAGTTTGACCCGTCTGCACCTGCTACCGAGGGAGACCTGTCTCGTATGCTTGACATGTACGATAGGCTCTTCGAAGAACTAGTCGCTCAGAGACAAGAGAGTTCAACGCTGCGACAGAATCTGACTGCTATGGACAGGCGACTGGATGATCTCGTAAGGAAGAGGAATTCTCCCCCGCCTTGTTCTCTTTCCCCAGAGTTCACATCCTCATCAGAGGAGCCACAGAGAAATCAGCGGTGGCCTCCGTTCATAAGAGCTGAAAATATAGAGCGACTCCGATTTGGAACAATGCCCTCTAAACAAGAAGAGGCGCTCAATCGGGTAGTTAACAACCGAAACGTAAATGGGCCTGCGCTGCCACCTAGGAACGGAGGAGTTGTCGATCCAGCCTAGAATAAACCTGTCCTTCCTCCTCGTCGTGTGAATGACCATGGCAATAGGGGGCAAGGGAGTTCTGCTCAGGTCGTGGATGCCGCAGCACCGAGACACAGAAATGCTGGAATGGCCCGCAGAGCAAGAAGCGCTGATCCCGAGTCTACCCTGACTCATGCGGATGTTGAGCCCATGGTCAGACGAATGATGGTAGAAAACCGTGGACAGCGAACTGAAGACTGGGGAATAGGCCGCAGTCACACACCTTTCACCGATGACATTTTGGAAGTTCAATTTCCGAGGAGATTTAATATGCCGCCTATGAACCGTTATACAGGAAAGGCCGATCCGATCCAGCATCTGATGAGATATTCGTGGTACATGAACGCAGCTGCTGCTTCTGACGCTATGAAATGTAACGCATTCCCAATATTTCTGGAGGACGCAGCGCTAATGTAGTTCACTAGTTTGCCAGCGTGATCAATCTCCAGTTTCAGGGAATTAAGTGAACAGTTCGTGAATCAGTTCAGACTACATGCTCAGAGGTCCAAAAACGTTATTGAATTATCCCTTATCAAGCAGCGTACGGATGAATCTCTGAGGTCTTATCTCGACCGGTTTAACCTAGCAGTCACAGAGGTGAAAAATCCCCACGAACAATCAGTTTTGATGGCTTTGATTGACGGAGTGGATAAGGATACAGAATTCGGGAGATACCTAGCCGGTAAACCACCGCTAACCCGTGAGATATTTTATGAAAAAGCTAATATCCGCTTGCGACAGGAAGAAATTTACGCCACTCGGAAGAGGAAGGCCACCGACAAGGAAGACATACAAAGTAATGTGGCTATCAAGCAAACTGGGGATAGCTCCGGTAAGATGAAAGTGAACGTGGGAAATAAGAATCAAGGAAATGGCCGACAATCTGGGAATGGTAATAAGAGGAGGAATCAAAGAAATAACTCGCAGAGAAGGCCGCGCTCCAAACCATTCGAGAACTTCACGCCTTTAAGTGATACCTTGGAAAACATCTTTATGGATACCCATAACATTCTCCAATATAAGATACCTCCTCCAAGAGATTCAACAGAAAAAAGCGTGAATCCGAGAAATTCTGTATTTTCCACCAGATATACGGTCATTCTACGAACGAATGTCGCCATCTGAGAGATGTGGTTGAAAAACTGCTCCGGGAAGGAAAACTTGATGAGTATAGAGTAACCCCCAGGGACAGGGGGCAGGCCGTACAAACCCCAAACCGGAACCAAAACCAAGATCAGAACTAGAACCAACCCGCTACTAGGCTTACGGCTCAGCAAAAGGGAAAGAACCTTGTCATTAATTCCATAGTAGGAGGACTTCATCTAGCTGGACATAGCTTCAGGGCAATGGACCAGTATGTGAATGCAGCTAAACAACACCTTGAAGTTGGAGAGTGTAGTAACCCCGGGGACAGTTCCCCGGTCAAGCAGCAGAAGACAATGGCTGATGATATCATATTTCGCGATCGAGAGAATATTGGAATCCATTCCCCGACTGAGGATCCATTCATGATCACCGCCGTCATCGGTCCAGGTACCGTCCATAAGGTTCTAGTAAATAACGGGAGTTTAGTTAATATCTTATTTAAGAAGACATTCGACCAAATGAAGCTTGAGCCGAAGGATTTGAAACCATGCGATGGATGGGTACGTGGATTCAATGGATCCACAACCGCTCCTATGGGATATGTGGATCTATCTGTAATCCTTGGAGAGGGAGATCGACAGAGAGTGAGGATCCTTTCCTTTGTGGTTCTATATGTGCCGACATCATATAATGCATTTTTAGGATGACCAGCCCTAGCTAAATTTAGGGCCTACCTTGCACCATGGTGTTTGCTGTTGAAATTCCCAACCGATGTCGGTACAGCTATAATCAGAGGGGACCAAGTCGCTGTGCGAGCATGTTATGTCGTAGAGTTGAAGTTACTACGTAAAGGAGGAGATATAGAGATGAAGAACGCTTCTTCCCCTCCGGGGGAGGAAACGTCGTAGCAATTAAAGAAAATAACTCTAGGAGAGTCGCCCAGAGAACTGCCCAAGGACATAGATCCCAGAGAGGAAGAAGAGTCTGGGGGCAGAATGGCGACTCCCAATGAAACGACTGTGAATGTACCAATCGATGAAAGCGACCCAGAGAAGGTCCTAAAGATTGGATCACAGTTAGATCCTGTTCGAGCTCAACAATTAACAGATTTCTTGAAAGCTAACTTGGATGTGTTTTCCTGGACTCATGCGGATATGTGTGGAATATCTCCCTCGATAATGAGTCATTCATTAAGTATCAACCAAAAGCATCCTCCCGTCAAACAGAAAAGACGAATGCTTGGCCCAGAGAGGTCAGCCGCATTGAAGGAAGAAGTTGAGAAGCTAAGGAATAATGGATTTATCAGAGATTCAACTTACCCTGACTGGATTTCGAATCCGGTTTTTGTGAAAAAGTCTAATGGAAAGTGGCGTACGTGCATTGATTTCTCGGATCTAAACAAAGCCTGCCCAAAAGATAGTTTTCCTTTGCCAAGAATTGATCAGCTGGTAGATTCGACGGCCGGACATGAGCTTCTTCCCTTCATGGATGCTTATTCGGGATACAACCAAATTCGTATGCATGTTCCTGACCAAGAACACACCAGTTTCATCACAGATCTAGGGCTATACTGCTACGTTGTAATGCCTTTCGGTCTAAAGAATGCTGGTGCAACATATCAGCGATTGGTCAATAGAATGTTCTACAATCAAATTGGAAAGACGATGGAGGTGTATGTTGACGACACGCTGGTAAAGTCCAGACAATCATCCGATCACACTGCTGATCTGGCAGAGATGTTCGAAATTCTCCGGAGATATGGAATGAAGCTTAACCCATTGAAATGTTCATTCGGGGTTGCTTCAAGGAAATTCCTAGGATTCATAGTCAGTTCACGCGGGATTGAGATCAATCCAGATCAAATTGCAGCAATTCGGGATATCCAAGAGCCAAGGCAGATTAAGGATGTGCAAAGCCTCGCCGGAATGGTAGCAACATTAAGCAGATTCATTTCCAAGGCTACAGACAAATGTATCCCATTTTTTGAGCTGATCAAGCGAGGAAAACGTCATTTCATGTGGACCCCCGATTGTATAGAAGCATTCCAAAATCTACTGAATCATCTGGAAAGTCCCCCTATATTGTCTAAACCCGTGGATCATGAGGATTTATATGTGTACCTAGCGGTGTCCTCCCATGAAATCAGTTCGGCTCTAGTAAGAGAGGAAGATAAGGTGCAGAGACCAGTGTACTATGTGAGCAAAAAATTGGCAGCGTCAGAACGAAACTATTCGAAAATAGAAAAGCTAGCATACAGCCGTTTGATCGCCTCTCGAAAGCTCCGCCATTATTTCCAGACTCATCCCATCACTGTGTACACTGATCATCCACTCAAACAAGTTTTACAACATCCCGAGGAGTCAGGAAGATTGCTTAAGTGGAACAACGAGTTGAGTCAGTTCGACTTGAACTTTCAGCCCCGAAGATCGATAAGGGGGCAAGCGCTAGCAGATTTTATAGCTGAGTTCACCACCCCAGAAGATGATGTCGTAAGCAAGGAAGTCGATCCACCAAAATTATTCCTTGACCCCAGTGCTTGGAAGTTGTACACTGATGGAGCTAAGAACGACCGACGGTCTGGAGCTGGAGTAGTGCTTGAAACTCCAGAAAAACGACTAGTTTATTATGCCCTTAGATTGGAGTTTCACGCCACCAATAACGATTCCGAATGTGAAGCTTTGATCGCTGGGCTGAAACTCGCTAAGGGATTGGAAATCATGAAGCTGGATATCTTTTGTGATTCTAAGATAGTCGTAAACAAGGTCACTAGAGAGTTCCAGGCCAAAAGTTCAAGACTAATATCATATCTGAAGAAAGTAAAGGAATTGTTGAATGGTTTCGATCACTACAGCATATCCCATATCCCCAGAGCAGAGAATCAAAAGGCGAACAAATTGGCGAAGATGGCTAGTTCCGATAATCCTGAAGATACAGAGCTGGTCCCAGTTGAAGTATTATGGTTCCCTAGTATAGATCAGATGGAAGTTGATCCGATACTAGAGGTTGAACCCAAAAGGAAGTCATGGATGACCCCGTTAAAGAATTTTCTGATGTATGAAACACATCCGACAAAGAAGAGCGAGAGGCGCGCAGTTATCCGGAAGGCTTCCCGATATGTTTTGCAAGGCGAAGTCCTCTACAGACAGGGATTCTCGATGCCCATACTCCGGTGTATCGCCCATGACGACATCAAGCGTGTACTGGAAGAGGTCCACGAAGGTGAATGTGGCGATCACACTGGGGGGCAGACACTGGCAAAGAAAATATTGCGCTATGGCTATTTCTGGCCCACCATAAACAAGGATGCAGCCAAGTATGCGCGAGGCTGTGATGCATGCCCAAAATTCTCCAGAATTCCCAGGGCATCCCCTAGCCAGTTAAAAACAATGACGAGCCCATGGCCTTTCGCCATGTGGGGAATTGATGTAATTGGAAGTCTCCCACTAGCTAAGGACGGTGCGAAGTTCGCCATAGTAGCCATTGATTACTTCACAAAGTGGGTTAAAGCAGAAGCCCTGACAACGATTTCCACCAGGAAAGTGATCAGCTTCGTTGTAAGAAACATTATATGTCGATTTGGAATCCTAAAAGTTGTCATAACTGATAATGGGACCCAATTTGATAGTACGGAATTTCGAGAATTCTGCGGGAAATACCATATCGAGAAGAGATACACGTCTGTGGCACATCCACAAGCAAATGGACAGGTAGAAGCAGCTAATAAAGTAATCAAGTCCATCCTGAAAAAACGCTTAAAACAGGCCAAAGCCATGTGGGTCGACGAGCTACCCTTGGCATTATGGGCCTATAGGACGACTTACAAATCAGCTACCGGGCATACTCCTTTTTCCCTTGCTTTCGGGTCGGAGGCCGTCATCCCGGTAGAACTGAAGGTACCATCCCATCGGGTCACTTATTACGACCCAATGACCAATAATGAACTACTCCTCGAATCCCTCGATATGGTAGAAGAAAAGAGAGATGAAGCCGATTTACGTGCCTTAAGGCACAAGCAGCAAGTTGCTCGGTACTATAACAAAAGGGTCCGAGCCCGCACCTTTGAGCCTGGAGACCCGGTTCTGAAGCGAATCTTTCCACCCCCAACTCACTTGGGGCCGAAGTGGGAAGGGCCCTATGCCATCCAGCGGAGGCTTGATAACGGAGCTTTCAAGCTAACGACCGTGGACGGAATTGAAATCCCCAGAGTGTGGAATGCCCAACATTTGCGGCATTATTTGACGTGAAGACTGTCATTTCTATTCTTTTGTTTGTACGATTATGTAATAAGGCTCGACTAGCCTAGAATAGTCCAGTATATGAACAAAAGATTATAAAGTGGGCGTAGGTCATGATTCGACCGAACCACTATAAAAACATCGTGCGTCATTTACCTTTATTGCACTTTTATTTATTATCTTGTCATTCACATATGCAGGTAATTACGGTTCGATGGCATCGATGATGTTTTCACGAGTTCCAGAGGGAGTGTAACACCCTTGGGAATTCGGTCAAGGCAACATTCGACTGCTTGATGAAGACTTATGGTTTCTTGACTCCTGACTTTTGGAATGAGACTCGCTTCTGCGGGTCACCCTTCCAAGAGTTCACGGGTTCGTTCATCGCTCTTTAATGATAAGCAAAACACCGAAAAGGTGATCAAATGAACGACACATCGATTAAAACTTCGCTTCTCAAGATTCGAGAAGTGCCAAGGACAGGGAATTTAACTGTCCACGAGACGTGAAGGTGCACCATGATTTTAAATACCGTCTCGCTCTACACTCTACCCTTGGAATTCGACGGGAGAGTATAAATGTGCTGGAGACTCAGCACCCTCAAAGAACTATTACCCTGTTGAAGGATCATGGAGCAGACTGAAAGCTGAGTTCGAATCCGGAGTGAGTATAAAGGCATTCAAATTAAGTGCACATAAGGGTTCCTATCCCGCTGCAGAATCGGGAATGAGAATAAAAGCTGAGCCCGACCCCCTCATTTCTGGGAATGGAGGGCAATATAACTGCGACTCTAATCAATCTTCAATAAGCCCTGGCCAGGCACCATAATGACAATTGATTGGGGGCATACACACACGATACTTACACTTCGACACTAGCAAATGCTTTTTACTAGTCATACATGAATTTTCTCGTAACTTTTATAGTTGTCGTGATTGTTTATGTTAGTCATGATTATTTTTAAGTTATGTGATTCAAAATAATGAATTTCACAGACGTGGTGAATTTGCAGGTATTTGAAGATGCAAAATAAGCATATTTTCATTTCACTAAACTGCAGAAGTACAAAACGAAGCTAACCAAAAGGCGAGGGCCACACTCGCAACTACATCACATGGCCAGTGGAAATCCTAAAAAGGAAAAATGCAAACTAGCAACTACGGCCTACTTATGCTTGGGGGATGATTTTGATTTCTTCGGGGAGGACTTCACTTTCCTTTCCTTCTTCTTCTTCCTCGTTTTCTCCTCCTTATCATCATCGCCCTCGTCATCTTTCTTCCTCTTCTTTTTATCAGAAGGAGGATCAGCTGGAGGTAGAGAAGACTCAGAGGCAAGTTGCGAAGTTATTGATCTGGAAGAAAACCTTGTCACTAGCCCAGTCTTTGGGTCGACCTCCCTGATAGGAGCAACAAACATAGGCTCCAACTCTTCCTTTTTAAGAGCCAGCTGCTTCTCCTTCCTACCCTGCATGCCAGCCAGGGTCTCGCCATCACCACCTTGGGCTTCGTCCACAATGACAACATCCTCTTCCTCGTCCCCGTGGCCACCATCAGTGTCTCTCAAGGCATCAATAATATCAGCATCAGTAAGAGCATCGGTACTGGGTGCCACGGGTGTTGTAACGACTGCCTTATGTGCCTTGTCCTCCGTTTGCTTCGGAGTCTCAGAAACTCGGACTTCAGAACTCGCAGGAGCATCAGCTTTTCCTGCCTCCGTCTTCTCTTCCGCATCTTTCTCAACTGGCTTGACACCTATATTATGAGTAACAAATGTTAGTGCATCGGGAGAAGATGTCACTCTGGCAAACTGCGGGGAGAATATGGAGATACCTTCGGCCGACTCCTCCCCCCGGTTGGTAGTTAAAGCTCCGACAGTCAGAGGAGTTAGAGCCAAGGGAATCAATGAATCATCGGGATGGTACTCCTCGACTCCAGTAGTTGTAGGCTCAATTGCCGAGCTAGAGCCCTCATCAATCTTGTTTTTTCCCTTTAGCTTTGTCTTCTCCCACTTGGCTTCCTCACGCAGTAAATGTCTGCCCTCCTCCAGAGCTTGGGGTTCCTCACCCCTGAGGAAGGTCTCCATCAACTTACCCTCGTCGATCTCCTCGACCCCCAATCGCTGCCTCTCGCCTTCAACAATAACATCCTATATATTGGCCAAGGTGACGTGATAATCTGGGATCCAGTAAATGTCTCGAGTCTTGATAACGTGACCTAAGAAGTCGAATAGAAGCTCTTTGAACTTTTCTATCTCTTGCTCTTTTTCAGCGAGTTGATCAGCGGCGGTGGAGGCCGATTCAAGGACATTGTTAGCGTTTCCTTCGGCAAGAACAACATGCTCTTCAGCTTCAGAGAGCTGACCAGTTAATGTCTCTTTCTCTTTCTCAACAAGGGCGAGTCTGCCCTTAAGTTCCTCTTTCTCTTTCTTCCAGGCAGCCTTCTCAGTGGCAAAGTGCTCTTGTGTTGTTCTCAATTCGATATTAGCTGCCCTGAGATCCTCTGCCTCTTTCTTCAAAGCCAATTTCTCTTGGCTATTTGAGTCAAGCTCATTAAGAAAATGCTCCCTAGCATCCTCAAGCTCAGTCTTATAATTCCCCGCGTCTCGCTGAGCCAATGCAAGTTGAGCTTGAGTATCCTCCAACTCCTTCTCCATCTTTTTCCTAGCCTTCTCATCGTTAGCAATCTAAACTCTAGCCCTGGCCGCATCCATTTCCAAATTACGGGTAACCCCTGAGAGTTTCGTGGCATGCTTTTTCATCACGCTATACTGTTTAGTCGCATGACTCAATTTCCTTATAACCTCAACGTCCCACTCCTCGGATACCGGCTCAAGGTCTGGGACGAACACCATCCTCTCGAAGTAAATATTGGGAAACTGCTTCCGTAGATGTTCCAGCTTGGCTTGGGTTCCGAAAGAAGGAATAATATCCTGTGTAGCGGTAGCATCCAGGCTCTGCTAGCTAGAAGTAGCAAGAGCTGTTTTCTCCTTCTCTAAAATCTCGCTCTCATCCTTATCCTTGCCCTTTGGCTCCTCCTGTTTTTTAGAAGACTTAGCATGAGAAGGCGTACTTTTTGGAGGCGTCAACTCTTTTGGAAGTTGTTTGCCCCCACCCCGTGGTGGTGGCAGAGGATGACTATGATACTTTCTAGAACTCTGCCTCGTCGGAGACCGAGATCGCACAGAGTAAGACTTGTGAGAATCGCGAGGTCGATCGCTGTCTCTTCCCCAGCTGTCGCCACGACCTTGATCAGGATCCGGATAAAGACTTGGTGTGCCTGAGCGAAGAGAACGATAAGAATAAGACCGTTTGCGGGTCATCTTTCCTGCAAAAGAAAACGAGTATGTGTTAGAACAATGAATATCTGCGACACTAGAATGTTGTAATAAGATGTGTGTGATTTGTGTATCCCGTATAATCCCCCTAACGGACCAGAGTCCAGAGCTTGACTCGTCTGAATGTTTTCTTTGTCCCCAATCAAGGGAATAACTTCCTCAGGATCGGGAAACAACGATTCATCTCCAAAGTCTTCCTGCCTGTAGATATCATATGGTAGAGGAAGTTTGTACAATTCCCTGAACATACGCTCTTATGTTAACTCTCCGTGAGAAGCAGGATCAGTCGGTGGTAAAGCTTTTGGGGAAGACTGCCCCTCAGAGTCTGGGACCCTCTTAGGATCATTCTCCAAGACTTCACCTCCTTTAGGAATATTTAAGTCCTCCTCATCTGGGTCAATATGCGGTGAAGGACTCTTGGGAAGTTCAATCACCTTAGTGGCCCCTGAGGTTCCCTCATCTCCAGCTGGGGGCACGTACTTATAAGGCTTACCACCTGCTCCAAGTCCGAATCTAATGTCCAACAGATGATGCCTATAAAGATTCTCATTGGTGATGCTTTTCTTGATCTTCAAGATGTCAGACTTGCTTTTCAGAAGGCGGGATAGTCGTTTTTTATATGTCGAGCCCTCTGTCTTTGGGATTTTATGATCTGCACCAAAAGAAAAAGAAACACGTTAGTGTTTTGATTGCGTGATAAAGCCACGAATTAGAAGACTCGGAATCTACCTGATTTGAGCCACCTCCTCGCACACCCAGCCTGCAGTTTTATATAGAACCAGTCGGCTTTGGGATCCCCTATGTTGCTGTGACTGTCCGATAAAGCCTTCCTATTGGCCACTGATTCAAAGAAGGAGAAATTTGGGGTTGCAGTGGAACGATGTTTGAAAAGGTAATAGAATTTAAAGTCCTTAAAGGTGAGCTCTGTGTGCAAGATTTATGCATATGCGATAAAGAGAGTGTACAGGGCTGCATAGGCATTGGGGTGGAGTTGCATAGGGGTGATACGCATCCGTTTTAGAATTTCTATGACGATTGGCGGGAACGGAGGAATAGCACCAACGCTACACATCAACTTGCTAATGGCCATATGTCCAGGTGGGGCGAGGTGAGGAAGATCATCCTTGCCTGGAGTTTTGACATCATCCCAGGGTATTCCGTGCTTTAAGCATATTCGTAGAAGTTTGGCATCGTCTAATTTGGATGCCTTAGATTCAGTAAATTTATCGATATCCTTGGCGCCAGGAATCTCACCAGAAGCTCTTTCGTCTACATCAGACTCCTCAATTGAAGTGCTCTCTGACGAATCGGACTCCGTTTCTACTTCATATTCGGATCCAGATTTCTGACCCTCTGGATTAGTTGGAGGGAGCTCAGGGTTAGGCTGTTCCGATATCTCTGGGTCTGCCTCTGTTTCGGATTCTTTAGAAGATCGTATGCTCGACATTGCTGGTTTGGCGAGTAAACATGCGAGATTAGAACGCAATTACCTTTTTCCCGTGTACGTGCAAGTGCTCGTATGTACAAATGTGTGAAATACTGAAATAGTAAAGTCACAAAACAGATAAAATATGTTGTTCAATCCTGATGTCATCCAGTTCGAGAAGTTCATTTCGTAGGCCCTAAACCTAACTGTCCATTGGTGTGTTAAGTTCAAGTTGCATTGTTTATTTAACAAGTAAATTGGGTCGCATGCCTTATCGGATCGCATGTCTCATTCGATCGCACATCTCCTCGGATCGGGAGTTGAGGATTGGATTGCGGAGCGCCATCGAATCGTGAAGCAAGACTTGTAGCAGAAGTGCCCACTCGTGAAGGAGTGTCGGATCGAGGAAGTTAGAACGGATCGCGTTAACCCCTCACTATCCGCCCCGCACGCCACGATCCGATACGATGACCCAAACGTGGGAACATCCATTTTATCCTCCTCGACCCGATCCACTGCTGCTGCCACAATCCGATCCGCCTGCTCCCACTTTCCTATCTTCACCCTCCTTGCGACCAAAACCAAAGTCCCCCGTCCACGAAACGATCCAGCACCTTCCTTTCTTCTCCTCCTCTTTTCTCGCGAACTCAGGTGCTTAAACCCATCGCCACTGTCCTTCCAAAAGCCATAATTTTCACCAGATCCCTCCAATTCGTATCTCAAATCGATGGAAACTCAAGTAAAACGAAGATAAAGACGCTAGAATGTGTTTTTGACGTGATTACCTTTCTTAAAAAGTGAAGAAATACGAGCTTTTCTCTTTTGGGATTGAAGAAAGTATGGGTTCGGTCTAAACTTTGAGCGGCTAAGCAAAAGAAGAAGGAGAGAAGGAGGAAGGGAGGTCGGGACTATATAGGCAAATTCGTGGCCGTTGGCCTTCCGTTTTTTTGTCTTATACGAGTCGTGGGGGCCTGATGAGCCATGAAGCCAAGCCCATCGGGAAGACAGAGCGGTCCCTCGACTAGCTCGTGAGAAGGATGGGCCCGCTAAGCCCAAGGCCCACCTAAGAACCACATCATGGCGAACACCCCTCCTTGTGGACCGTGAAGTACTATGGCGATCCGACCCGACAAGCGATTGTCAAAATATATATATATATATATTTGTGAGAAAATTAATAAAAGTTTACCTGACAATCACCCGATGACTTTGCGATGAAATCTCCAAGAGATTCCAGAAAAGAGGGTTATCCGACGAACAAAGAAATGATCGATAGTACATCCTGATATTTATACTGATTGAGAGACTTGACTTTTTGGAAACGGTGCGACGCTACAGACAGACACAACCTTTGCTTTGCATCACTTCAGTAAAAGACAGTTCAGAAATTTCAAAGCATGTTCCATCCTCGATAAAACATACTTCGAGGGGGCAAAATGTTGGCTAGCTTTTTGAACCAAGCCACCAGGATCGATATATGCTCTCCACAAAGTCTCAAACACAGAAGCCATCACGTTCTGGACATACGGATCGTGGATCACCCCCTGCCTTCGATCCTCCCTACCTATCGCGATCCGATCCCAGCAGCCACCACATGAAGACCTTGACCAAGTCACCCACGATCTGAGGTTTAAGGAGATTGCGACACCTGTCCTCAACGGCTAATTTGACTAATTCTCCATCAAGTTAAGAACTAGTCCGAGATCTTCGGGATATGGGCCACGTATGACCGCGATCCGTCACCAAACATCAGCTATAAATAGCCCAGAGTTTGGCATTTTTCAGGATCTTTTTTGGGCAATTCAGAGCTCTGATCTCACCATTATCATAGCTCCATTGTTTTTATCTCGAAATTACTGAGTGAATTAACATTGTACAAGGGAGATTGAGAGAATGTTATCGATTGTACTCTGATTTCAATTAAAATCATAGATATAAAGTGGACATAGGCTCGTTAATGCCGAACCACTATAAATCTTGTGTCTTTTCTACTTTTCTGTTATTTTACTGATACTAATCTCTAGCTGTAATCATAATTTGGGTGTTAGAGCCAATTTTGGATCTAACACAACAATTCCATCAGAATACAAGAATATACAGAGTATGAATAAATGTTATACATATAATATACATCGAAAAAATATCAGAGATTACAATTTACAATGCAGCGGAAAATAATACAAAATACAACTGAAAAGAATATACGGATACAGAGCTCTCCGAATATCATTCCAGTTGTAAACCAGGATCCTGTGAATACAAATCTGCAAAACCAAAACTACTAGCTGCCCGAGTGGAAATAGGGACACCCAGAGTTTAGGTTAAAACAATAAACTCCAGGTCAGTCATGGGACTGGTGTGAGAACTAAAACAGTTATTAATCTTTATTTTAAAGTTAGGTAAATCAAGGGACCACGCCGTATAACACGGAAAGGGTTTCCTCCTAAGAATACCAGTGCATAAAACAACAGCGCAATGCTAAATAAAGAACAATGAAGATATTATACGACCCAGGTCCCATCACACAATGCAGCACAAGCCGAGGATAGGGTTTTACCTTATAATAGTTAAAGAATGCTTGATACGCTAAATTTCATCTTTTATTATTACTATAAGTGTATAGTGTCAAAACAATTTCAATCATAAGTATCAATCATAGACGGCATAAGTGCCCCATACCACTATGTCGCCATACTAGTTCTACAATTAAAACCGCAAAGTCATGTATTGGAAGTTGGATTTCCATCTATGAACCAAGGTAAGGGATCGTCCTTACCACTTCGAGACTCTCTAGCCCGAGCCTCAGGAACAGCGGCAACTGCCCCATGGATCGTCAGGGCCGGTCCACCCGATGTGGATTATAATGCCTGAACACTGCATTTCCCCGCCTTTTGGGGGCGTAAATGAGTCCTATGACACCATCGGCTCCACGTAGTCACCGATATATCCGAGGCACCTCGCAATCCAATAACCACACAGGTGAAAATAATATAAATGTCAGGGTTCGTAGGTCACTGACACCACCCTAGCTAGAAAGAAACGCATGCCCTCCCTGATGTCCTCTCCCATTTTTGGTTCACAACCGGGGTATAAGGCTCGCGAATTAACGCTACACAAAGCTATGCCACACAGGCGGTGCTTTGATCATCAACCACAAGACTTTGCTTTTCAACAGAAACCTTGATCATTTGCATCTCAGCATGCCACACAGGCAATTCACGCTATGCAACCGATATCAATCACACAGAATGAAATCCGATGTAAGACACACATCCATTTACAAGTCCGTTCTAGGTCTGAACAAAACATGAGGAACCTTATTCCTCACATATCCATCGATCTCCTAGTACGTCTGGACGATCACCAACTGATTCCCTCCTCTTGGGTGCACAGCCCAATCAAGATCATCAATAATTATCCAAATGATGTGAAGACCTCCGGTCTTCGACCACCGTCTTTGTAACAACCCGAATTTTAGTAACATGTTAAAACCATAAATCAAGGCAGAATTAATTTTTAAAATAAGAATCAAGGGAAACGGGTTATGCCATTACGTTCATCTCGGAATTCTGCTTGAGATAGAGTCTGAGTTTGCATAAAATGGATACCGTACGAAGAAGATATGGACGAACGAAGTTAGGCAGAAAAACCAGAAACGTGCCAGAATGCACTGGCGCACTTGGGAAGTTCGCCAAAACAAAATTGCACTGGCGCACTTGGGAAGTGCGCCTATGCAATTTTGCATTGGCACACTTGGCAGGTGCGCCCAGGCCGAGCAGCAGGCCTGCACAGCTTTCTGGTTTGACCCTAGCTGGCATGGTCGGGTTCTGGTCGAATTTCTGAGCTCTGCGGTGTCACTAGGGCTAACTTGTCACTTTCTGATTGGCTTTTCTTGAGATGGATGGGCTTTTTTAACTCTAGCTTCATTGACTGCTCTAATTAGTTTGAAACCCTATATAAACAGCCCCCTAGCCTCATTTTCTTTACACCATTCTTCTCTAACCTTATGCTGCTCAAACTCTTGATGACCATGGCTTCTTCCTCTTCCTCTAAATTAAATTAAATTAAATTAAAACGTGAAGATTATTCCTTGAAGACTACGGCTAGGAATTTCATATTTGGGGATTTTCTTCTACAATCAAATCAAGATTCAACGATTCAGCAATTCAACGACCAATTTCTAGACTTGACTTCTGCATCTAAATTTCTTAGACCACGATCTGTAAGTTCCAGTTACTTTTAGATAAAAACTATAAATCTAATATAGGCATGTTAAATTGGAATTGATTTATGTATGATTTATATCTATTCTTGTTTTCTTCTTGGATCTTGACAATTGGGAATATTGCCTACGACGTTGAAACTATTGTTAATGGCATAAGACTATGACTACGCCTATGACTGTGAACATAAGACCATGACTATGCCTATGACTATGACGGTAAACATAAGACAATGTCTATGAATATGACAGTGGACATAAGACTTTGCCTATGACTATGACGGTGAACATAAGACTATGCCTATGACTATGACGGTGAACATAAGACTATGTATATGCCTATGACTGTGAATATAAGACTATTGCCTATAACTATGACAAGGACAATTGTGGCTAATCACCTATGAGGTTATTGCCTAGGATTATGACTATGAAAATTGGATCTAAGCTTGATTTTCTATTCAGACCTATTTTCTTTATTTGTCCTTGGATCTTGATTTTGGGGATTTTTCTATTTAAGTTAGATCTATCCATGTTCTTGAACCTAGATTATTATTCATACCTTTTCATGTTCATAATGTTATCAGCTCTATATGCCTGCGATGTTTTAATCAATTTATTCAGTTATGTCATGCCTTGAAAATTGATTGATAATAGAATAATTTTTATTATGTTATTGAATGATATTGATCTATGCCTGTGGTTCTATTTTATTAGCATATTGAATTGGGAATTAATGAATAAGTCTATTCATATGTATAGGAACTTGAAGTATAACCCGTTATGACAAGTCGTGTAGTTTATCATGTTATGCAAGTTTTAGGTTGTGAAATCATATCACATATGTGACCAAATGTTAGATCTACATGTTTATGTGTATATGTTAAACCTATGTCATATTTCAAGTTCACACTTATTCATATGTTCGTGATTCATTTGCAAGTTCACATATATGTAAATTGATTTAGTCTATATTGCAAATTCACATATATGTATGTTGATTTAATCTATGTTGCACCTACGATGTTCATATTGATTATTTTGCAAGTACACACCTATGGTGTTCATATTGACTATACCGAGAATGACAAGTTTACACCTATGTCATGTTTATGCTAATGAATCTCTTTATGCAAATTTTGTGTACGTTAAGTTAGGCTAAGTTTTTAGCCTAATATTATATGTCAAAAATCATGCGGACGGAAAATTATGCTAAGATTGTTAGCCTAATATTTAGACGGGGTAACGTTGGGAAAAATTGGTAATTATATGAAACTTGGTATGAAACACGCCATGAAACATGACATGAATCTTGAAACATGAACATTGTTATAACTTGAATCTGGATGTGGGCATGAAACTTGCCTTGAAAACTTGACACGAACTTGACATGAAAATTTTAACATGGACTTGACAATAGAATGAACATGAAAATGGCCAACTCGAGGTTGGGTTGAGTTTGCAGTGTAATTATGCCTGGAACCGCCCGGCAAATCCAGTTACTACAAACAACAGGATCCAATGTGGGTAGTTGGTCATATCGCGCTTGAAAACTGAGGTCAGACTGAGTTGTGGTGTAAATCTGCCCGGAACCGCCTGGCATATCCAGTGACCACAACAACAGGTCTGATGTGAGAGGTTGGGGTGCATTAATGAATTAATGCCACATGATAGGGTTAAGTCATGAACATGAAAGAAGACAACACTTAACCAACTTGACACATGATTCGTAGGGCAAAGTCATGAACTTGAATGACAACACTTAGCCAATTTGACATGACACGTAGGCGGGTTAACTCACGAACTTGAAAGACAACACTTAACCAACTTAACATGCTAGACTGATAGGGGTTAAGTCACGAATTTAAATGACAACACTTAACCTATTGGACGAAAACCCTAGTTACGCGGTCCATTTCAGCAGTAACCCACTAGATGTATCATGGTACGCTGGAACTAGGCAGGGTGGGGCACGATTACTGGGCTGATTGTAAGTGTCCAAAACGATGGCTGTGTTGGTGCGCCAGTGTAGGTTCAAGCGGGCTATGGTCATGCACGTGGTCCGGAGTTGAAAAAGCAGGCATTGGGCATCAGTAGGTTTATCTGTGCATGCTTGATTCGTGTCGGTGGTTGGCACCCTAGGGCTTGATACACCCTATGGTGGACCTAGCACAGGTGACTACATTCGTGATAGGGCCATATGACACAGACACACATGACGAGCTAGAACTTGTAGGGAGACGATCGACTAGTGGATCGTTCCTTTGGACCTAGTAATGGGTCATTTCATGATATTGGGCCATGGGATCATTTCGTGATTAATATAAGACATGGGTTTGGGATTCTAGTACAATTGATGCAGAGAACCTTGAATATGTGATGATATACTTGATTTATACTTGATTTATCATGTTATCTTAGTCTATCTTGCCCATCATGTCATCATCCTTATGTTTACTTTCAGTTTGTACATGTCATGTTAACTTTATCTGTTTTTATGCTGAAAGTCACTTGGACTTACTAGTCTTTATGACTGACCCGTTTTCTTTCGCCTCTTTTTCTTTTGTTTCCCCCCACCCCCCAGGTTGTCAGGGAGGAAACTCTAGCACTTAGCTTGGATTTCGCTTGCTTTTGATTCAGCTCATGTACTGTTTGACCTTGATCTATGCTATGGCCGCGTTTCTGCTACCTTTGGGGAATTAAGCTACTTTTGATGTTTTAAGTTTATGCTTCTTTATTTATGAAAGACAGAATTTGTTGTAATGGAAAATAATGATTTTGGTACTTTGAATGAAAAAGGCTTTGACTCTTCTTGAAAGTAATGAAATTTATCTTTTGATTCTTTCACTGTTTTATTTATGTTCTGTCTTGTAATATTTCTGTATTTGTTTACCTCGATAACGCTCCTCCAAAACTAGTGCATTCCCTTTGTGAGTGAGCCTAGCAGAGGTGGGGTGTTACATTTGGTATCAGAGCAGAAGGTTACCAGACTGGGCAAAAGTTTCTAAAACCTTCTGAAATTATTTTAAAAAACCGTTTACAAAGAAGCATTTTTCAAGAAAAGTTTTGTTTTACGAAAGGCTATTCCCCAAAAGCCATTAGCACTATCCTTTGTTTCCTCGTTTGAATATCTTTTCCTTTCTTTTCTCCATCTGTAGTCGCAGTAGTTTTTATCTACGGCTAATCTTCTTTCTAGCTTCGTAGAGTGTTTTCCGTACGATGGAGATAGTTTCCGTTAGGCTTGTTAACATGTTATATAGGAAAGGCATGAGTGATAAATTAAGGCGGATGAGTATCAGAACGAGAAGAAAGACTTACAGAAGGGAGGCGAGAACAACGACAACAATAATAAAAAGTCACGTGATAAGAGGAAGTGCAACTTCTGTGGTATTGAGGGGCATATAATCCAGGATTGTAGAAAGAAGAAGATGAAGATGGGCGCATGCTTTCAGTGTGGTGATACTGGACATATCACCAAGAACTGCCCTAAGAAGCAAGGGCAAGCCCCACAGGCAGGACCTTCTGGGGGTACATTTTAACTTCTTCTCCTAGATGCTTTGTTTTATCTTGCTTATCTTCTCGATCCTATCTTGAGAACCTTAGGTAGAACCCTTTTGGATGTAAACATGTGATTGAAACATGTTATGGTTGATGTTTGCAAATGGTTGCAAGTGTTGCAAGTGATTGCTCGTGGTTGCATAACACACATTAGGCACTAGATCGGCTCAGACACATTTTCATATTGCATATGCATGAGTGTTTATACTTGTTTATGGATGAAATTGAAGGTGTTATCATGTGTATGTTGCATATGGATGGATGTTTGTGCACACATATAGTGTTTATGTGACTAGGACTATTTGCATACATGTTGGATTCATGGCACTAAACATATTTTGCATTAAGAGGATTAATCAGGCCTGATCATTTTCATTAGATAAGGAACATGTACACACACTTTCTGCATATGTTCATATAGCATTAGAAATCGTTTAAGGACAATGGTTGCTTGTGGATGATGTTTTTAGTAGATGGTTGATTGTATGATAGGATGCATTCTTCCTAACTTGAAGATTTCGGGGACGAAATCCTTTAAGGAGGGAAGAATGTAACAACCCGAATTTTATTAACATGTTAAAACCATAAATCAAGGCAGAATTAATTTTTAAAATAAGAATCAAGGGAAACGGGTTACGCCATTACGTTCGACTCGGAATTTTGCTTGAGATAGAGTCTGAGTTTGCGTAAAACGAATACCGTACGAAGAAGATATGGACGAACGAAGTTAGGCAGAAAAACTAGAAACGGGCCAGAATGCACTGGCGCACTTGGGAAGTGCGCCAGAACAAAATTGCACTGGCGCACTTGGGAAGTGCGCCCATGAAATTTTGCATTGGCGCACTTGGCAGGTGCGCCCAGGACGAGCAGCAGGCCTGCACAGCTTTCTGGTTTGACCCTGGCTGGCCTGGTCGGGTTCTGGTCGAATTTCTGAGCTCTGCTGTGTCACTAGGGCTAACTTGTCACTTTCTGATTGGCTTTTCTTGAGATGGATGGCCTTGATTAACTCTAGCTTCATCGACGGCTCTAATTAGTTTGAAACCCTATATAAACAGCCCCCTAGCCTCATTTTCTTTACACCATTCTTCTCTAACCTTATGCTGCTCAAACTCTTGATGACCATGGCTTCTTCCTCTTCCTCTAAATTAAATTAAATTAAATTAAAACGCGAAGATTATTCCTTGAAGACTACAGCTAGGAATTGCATATTTGGGGATTTTTATCTACAATCAAATCAAGATTCAATGATTCAGCAATTCAACGACCAATTTCTAGACTTGACTTCTGCATCTAAATTCCTTAGACCACGATCTGTAAGTTCCAGTTACTTTTAGATAAAAACTATAAATCTAATATGGGCATGTTAAATTGGAATTGATTTATGTATGATTTATATCTATTCTTGTTTTCTTCTTGGATCTGGACTATTGGGAATATTGCCTACGACGTTGAAACTATTGTTAATGGCATAAGACTATGACTACGCCTATGACTATGAAAATAAGACCATGAATATGCCTATGACTATGACGGTAAACATAAAACTATGTCTATGACTATGAAGGTGAACATAAGACTTTGCCTATGACTATGACGGTGAACATAAGACTATGTCTATGCCTATGACTGTGAATATAAGACTATTGCCTATAACTATGACAAGGACAATTGTGGCTAATCACCTATGAGGTTATTGCCTAGGATTATGACTATGAAAATTGGATCTAAGCTTGATTTTCTATTCAGACCTATTTGCTTTATTTGTCCTTGGATCTTGATTTTGGGGATTTTTCTATTTAAGTTAGATCTATCCATGTTCTTCAACCTAGATTATTATTCAAACCTTTTCATGTTTATAATGTTATCAGCTCTATATGCCTCCGATGTTTTAATCAATTTATTCAGTTATGTCAAGCCTTGAAAATAGATTGATAATAGAATAATGTTTATTATGTTATTGAATGATATTGATCTATGCCTGTGGTTCTATTTTATTAGCATGTTGAATTGGGAATTAATGAATAAGTCTATTCATATGTATAGGAACTTGAAGTATAACCCGTTATGACAAGTCGTGTAGTTTATCATGTTATGCAAGTTTTAGGTTGTGAAATCATATCACATATGTGACCAAATGTTAGATCTACATGTTTATGTGTATATGTTAAACCTATGTCATATTTCAAGTTCACACTTATTCATATGTTCGTGATTCATTTGCAAGTTCACATATATGTATATTGATTTAGTCTATGTTTCAAATTCACATATATGTATGTTGATTTAATCTTTGTTGCACCTACGATGTTCATGTTGATTATTTTGCAAGTACACACCTATGGTGTTCATATTGACTATACCGAGAATGCCAAGTTTACACCTATGTCATGTTTATGCTAATTAATCGCTTTATGCAAATTTTGTGTACGTTAAGTTAGGCTAAGTTTTTAGCCTAATATTATATGTCAAAAATCATGTGGATGGAAAATTAGGCTAAGATTGTTAGCCTAATATTTATACGGGGTAACGTTGGGAAAAATTGGTAATTATAGGAAACTGGGTATGAAACTCGCCATGAAACTTGACATGAATCTTGAAACATGAACATTTTTATAACTTGAATCTGGATGTGGGCATGAAACTTGCTTTGAAAACTTGACACGAACTTGACATGAAAATTTGAACATGGACATGACACTAGAATGAACAAGAAAATGGCCAACTCGAGGTTGGGTTGAGTATGCAGTGTAATTCTGCCCGGAACCGCCCGGCAAATCCAGTTACTGCAAACAGCAAGATCCAATGTGGGTAGTTGGTCATATCGCGCTTGAAACCCGAGGTCAGACTGAGTTATGGTGTAAATCTGCCCGGAACCTCCTGGCATATCCAGTGACCACAACAACAGGTCTGATGTGAGAGGTTGGGGTGCATTAATGAATTAATGCCACTTGATAGGGTTATGTCATGAACATGAAAGACAACACTTAACCAACTTGACACATGATTCGTATGGCTAAGTCATGAACTTGAATGACAACACTTAGCCAATTTGACATGACATGTAGGCGGGTTAAGTCACGAACTTGAAAGACAACACTTAACCAACTTGACATGCTAGACTAATAGGGGTTAAGTCACGAATTTAAATGACAACACTTAACCTATTGGACGAAAACCCTATTTACGCGGTCCATTTCAGCAGTAACCCACTAGATGTATCATGGTACCCTGGAACTAGGCAGGGTGGGGCACGATTACTGGGCTGATTGTAAACGACCAAAACGACGGCTGTGTTGGTGTGCCAGTGTAGGTTCAGGCGGGCTATGGTCGTGCACATGGTCCGGAGTTGAAAAAGCAGGCATTGGGCATCAGTAGGTTTATCTGTGCATGCTTGATTCGTGTCGGTGGTTGGCACCCTAGGGCTTGATACACCCTATGGTGGACCTAGCACAGGTGACTACATTCGTGATAGGGCCGTATGACACAGACACACATGACGAGCTAGAACTTGTAGGGAGCCGATCGACTAGTGGATCGTTCCGTTGGACCTAGTAATGGGTCATTTCATGATATTGGGCCAAGGGATGATTTCGTGATTAATATAAGACATGGGTTTGGGATTCTAGTACAATTGATGCAGAGAACCTTGAATATGTGATGATATACTTGATTTATACTTGATTTATCATGTTATCATAGTCTATCTCGCCCATCGTGTCATAATCCTTATGTTTACTTTCAGTTTGTACATGTCATGTTACCTTTATCTGTTTTTATTCTGAAAGTCACTTGGACTTACCAGTCTTTATGACTGACCCGTTTTCTTTCGCTTCTTTTTCTTTCGTCCCCCCCTCAGGTTCTCAGGGAGGAAACTCTAGCACTTAGCTTGGATTTCGCTTGCTTTTGATTCAGCTCATGTACGGTTTGACCTTGAGCTATGCTATGGCTGCATTTCTGCTACCTTTGGGGAATTAAGCTACTTTTGATGTTTTAAGTTTATGCTTCTTTATTTATGCAAGACCGAATTTGTTGTAATGGAAAATAATGATTTTGGTACTTTGAATGAAAAAGGCTTTGACTCTTCTTGAAAGTAATGAAATTTATCTTTTGATTCTTCCGCTGTTTTATTTATGTTCTGTCTTGTAATATTTCTGTATTTGTTTACCTCGATAACGCTCCTTCAAAACTAGTGCATTCCCTTTGTGAGTGACCCTAGCGGAGGTGGGGTGTTACAGTCTTCATCCTCAACACCTCGTCGAATCAGTTATTCAGAATGGGATAAACCCTGTCTTTCTAAATAACTCACATATATAATAAACAAGTGTTACACGAACACAACATACGCCTCATTCCAATTCAGAATATTCTTTTATTCAAATATTCACATCTATAGGGAAAGGTTCCCATTAATTTTATCAAAAATAAATTCTTTTAAATTTATTATTTAATCTTCTTTTGGATTTCAATTCAAACCAAATTATGGTTTATCCAAACTAGTCGGGATTAACGAACCTTATCGAAGTAATCATTTGTTTTAAATTTCCCAATCCCAACCTATTCATTCCATGAAGTAAAACTGGTAATACTTCATATCTAACACCACAGTGTTATCAGTAAATTCAATTTCCATTTCACGTTCTAATCAAATTAAAGATTTAACTATCGCCTGGAGCAAAACTGGTCATACTCCATTCTCGATCATTTCAATCTAATTAAAGATTCATTAAAACCCCACTTGGTTTTAATCTTCCCAAAAATCAATATTAATGATTGTTTAACTTGGGAAATCATATCCTGTCTTTAACTGGGTTAAAGAACCAATGTCATTTAAAACACAGTTCACGATTAACCCAAAATCACATTCTATTCCATCAGCCTTTAACCGTAAATTAGCAAGTGAACAATTCCCTAAGTAATAACCCCGAAGGCCGAAACCAACATCAGATCAATACCCAGAAAACCATTCAACTTAACTAATCTCCAGTTAATTTCTGATTTTCTTAACTCCATTGGGTCTAAGTACAGTATTATTAAAGATACCATTCACGACAACCCAAAGTCGCATTCCATTTACAACGGAATCTTCATGGAAAACAAATCGATATATATAATCGAAAACTTCCATATCCGACGAATAATATAAATGGAATAACGGCGAAGCCTTTTAAATTCCATATATATTAGTTGTCTTCCTCCACAGAAATTCACTTCGATTATTACCAAATCGAATTCCATTCCATCCCAATTTATTTTATTAAATTGGAAAACTTTACTTTGGAAAATATCCTTTAAATCTTTACAAAAGATTTATAAATTCCAAATCACATTTCACTATAAATCGGGTTAAAGAACGAATGTCGTTAAAACACCGTTCACAACAAACCCAATTCACATCCCATTAATTATTGGGTTAAAGAACAAGTGTTATTTTAAACACCATTCACAGTAAACCCAAAAATCAATTTCAATTCAATTCCAATTAAATATTAATTAATTGGTATACTTCATTAAATCTAGATTAAAAGATTTAATCTTTTTCTCAACTGGGCTAAAGAACAGTGTTAATGAAGACACTTTTCATGACAAACCCAAATTCCATTTGATATTAAATACAAGGCTCTGAATAGAAAATATATCGACTTATATTCAATATCAAATACTATAACCAACAAATATTGTATTGGAAATAACGATATAAATATATCTTTCAAATTTCCATAACAATATCCGTATAATCACGAAATCCAACATCGAAATATTCCGAAGACAATTTCGATTCAAATATATTTCCAATTGACTGGTGTTAGAACCAAAACTAGATAGGGCTTATTGTTGTTTTCATTGTTGTTATACACATTTGTTGTGTGAAAAATTGACTGTGTCTGATTCCAGTTCAGAAAAGAATGAATATTTTAAAATAACGATTATTTTAAAATAAGGATTATTTTAAAATAACGAATATTTTAGAATAATATTCGGTAAAATATCAAAATTTGATTTTGATGTCCGATTTGGGATGGACACGAATATATTTAAATATATAAAGCCGTGTTGATTAGATTAACGCCATTTTGACGTGAACGATATTTATATCGATTTTATTCATTTTTATAATGAATATCGAAAAGTAATTGATTTCAAAATATAATGTTTTGAAAATATTATCATTTATATATTGATGATATGGAATATTCAATTTTGATTAGAAATTGAATGTGAAGTTGAAATCGTTTTGAAAACGAATTTAAAACGATTTATAAAATACATTTTGAAAGGAGATCGACGAAATATATATAATATATATATTATATATATAATGGCCTGAATAGAACGCGCCGCGCTGCGGCAGTTCGCGAATTTCGACCATTGATTCGAATGGACATTACGGGAGATCCGACCGTCGGATTCTCCTAAAACTGGAACCGTTGGGTTCGTATCGAAAAGCTCTTTCTAACGAATATTAGAGATTAGAAATCTAACGGTTGGATTTGGAATTATGTCCAAATCAAATTTGTAAAAGGTTGCCGTAAGTGCAGTTCGATGGCCGTTGATGGGAATTGACTGTACGAGCCTTGATAAAATTACTAAAAATAGCAATAATTTATGTAAATTCATAAGAAATGATTTGGAAAGAATTAGGATGAAAAATTCCATATTTAAAAAGATAAAAATAGATTTTTATCGAAATGAACTAGTTTTGAACTAGAACTATAATCCATTTATTTTTAAAATAACTAAATTGGATTTGAATTGGTTTTAAATATAACCAGAATTTCCAACTCCAGGTGCCCCTATTTTCCACACGGACAGCTAGTAGTTTTGGTTTTGCAGATTTATATTAACAGGATCTTGGTTTATAGCTGAAGTGATATCGGAAAGCTCTGTATCCGCGTATTTCTTTCAGTTGTGTTTTGTAATGTTTTTCCGCTGCTATGTAATGTAATTTAAATCTCTGATATTTGTCGACTGTATATTCATTCATACTCTGTATATTTTTGTATTCTGATGGAATTGTTGTAAATGTTCTTCTGTTTGTGTTCGGATTTGTCTTGTCCTCAAAAGCAACTCGTTCTTTCCTTTATGGGGAAGTTCGGGTCGCCACAACAAACTAAAATGACCTGAACTTCCCCGTGAAGGAAAGCCAGGATTAAGGACAAGACAAATTAGTACACAAACAGAATAACATTTCATTGCTTATTACAACAATTTCATCAGAATACAAGAATATACAGAGTATGAACAAATAATATACATTTGATAAAATATCAGAGATTTAAATTACATTACATAATAGCGGAAAATAATACAAAACACAACTAAAAGAGATATACAGATACAGAGCTTTCTTGATATCGTTCCAGCTGTAAATCAGGATCCTTTGAATATAAATCTGCAAAACCAAAACTACTAGTTGCCTGTGGAAAATAGGGGCACTTGGAGTTTATTGTTAAGAATGTGATTTTGGGTTTATCGTGAACCGTGTTTTAAATGACATTGGTTCTTTAACCCATTTAAAGATAGGATACGATTTCCCAAGTTAAACAATCATTAATATTGATTTTTGGGAAGATTAAAACCAAGTGGGGTTTTAATGAATCTTTAATTAGATTGAGATGATCGAGAATGGAGTATCACCAGTTTTTCTCCAGGCGATAGTTAAATGTTTAATTAGATTTGAACATGAAATGGTAATTGAATTTACCGATAACACCGTGGTGTTAGATATGAAGTATTACCAGTTTTACTTCATGGGATGAATAGGTTGAGATTGGGAAATTTAAAATAAATGATTACTTCAATAAGGTTCGTTAATCCCGACTAGTTTGGATAAACCATAATTTGGTTTGAATTGAAATCCAAAAGAAGATTAAAGAATAAATTTAAAAGAATCTATATTTGATAAAATTAATGGGAACCATTCCCTATAGATGTGAGTATTTGAATAAAAGAATATTCCAAATTGGAATGAGGCGTATGTTGTGTTTGAGTAACACTTGTTTATTATATACGCGAGTTATTCAGAAAGACCGGGTTTATCCCATTCTAAATAACTGATTCGACGAGGTGTCGAGGATGAAGACGGTGGTCAAAGACCGGAGGTCTTCACATCATTTGGATAATTATTGATGATCTTGATTGGGCTGTACACCCAAGAGGATGGAATCAGTTGGTGATCGTCCAAACGTACTTGGAGATCGATGGATATGCGAGGAATAAGGTTCCTCTGGTTTCGTTCACACCCAGAACGGACTTGTAAATGGATGTGTGTCTGACATCGGATTTCATTTTGTGTGATTAATATCGGTTGCATAGCGTGAATTGCCTGTGTGGCATGCTGAGATGCAAATGATCAAGGCTTCTGTTGAAAAGCAAAGTCTTGTGGTTGATGATCGAAGCACCACCTATGTGGCATAGCTTAGTGTAGCATTAATTCGCGAGCCTCACACCCCGGTTGTGAACCAGAAACGGGAGAGGACATCAGGGAGGGCATGCGTTTCTTTCTAGCTAGGGTGGTGTCAGTGACCTACCAGCCCTGACATTTATATTATTTTCACCTATGTGGTTGTTGGATTGGTAGGCGCCTTAGATATATCGGTGACTGTGTGGAGTCGATGGATACATAGGACTCATTCACGCCCCAAAGGGCTGGGAAACGCAGTGTTCAGGCATTATAATCCACATCGGGTGGACCGGCCCTGACGATCCCTGGGGAAGTTGCGGCTGTTCCTGAGGCTCGGGCTAGAAAGTCTCGAAGCGGTAAGGACGATCCCTTGCCTTGGTTCACAGATGGAAGTCCAACTTCCAATACGTGACTTTGCGGTTTTAATTGTAGAACTAGTATGGAGACATAGTGGTATGGGGCACTTATGCCGTCTATGATTGATACTTATGATTGAAATTGTTTTGACACTATACACTTATAGCAATAATAAAAGATGAAATTTAGCGTATCAAGCATTATTTGGCTATTATAAGGTAAAACCCTATCCTCCAGCTTGTGTTGCATTATGTGATGGGACCTGGGTCATATAATAGCTTCATTGTTCTTTATTTAACATTGCGTTGTTGTTTTATGCAGTGGTATTCTTGGGAGGAAACCCATTCCGTGTTATACAGCGTGGTCCTTTGATTTACCTAACTTTAAAATAAAGATTAATAACTGTTTTAGTTCTCACACCAGTCCCATGACTGACCTGGAGTTTATTGTTTTAACCTAAACTCTGGGTGCCCCTATTTCCACTCGGGCAGCTAGTAGTTTTGATTTTGCAGATTTGTATTCACAGGATCCCAGTTTACAGCTGGAATGATATTCGGAAAGCTCTGTATCCGTATATTCTTTTCAATTGTGTTTTGTATTATTTTCGGCTGCATTGTAAATTGTAATCTCTGATATTTTTCTGATGTATATTAAATGTATAACATTTATTCATACTCTGTATATTCTTGTATTCTGATGGAATTGTTGTAATAAGAAATGAAATGTTCTTATGTTTGTGTTCTGATGTGGCTTGTTCTCAACTCAATCCGGGCTTTCCTTCACAGGGAAGTTCGGGTCGTAACAATATACTCGGTCTGACCTGAGCACATTTGAAGCAAAGCAAAATTCACCCAGATCAGTCTGGAATACTTTCAGTGATAAATTCATAACACAATCCACTTGCTTAACTTTGAAAACCTTTTGAAAACAAAAGGATAATAGTAAGACCAGCCCACACATAAACACGGACAGTTTTTACCTTACTATAACCCAAAATATTTTGAAATCAATATCATATTATGATATTATAATAGTATCTAAATACAAGTAAGTAAAATCTAGCAGAACGCTTGCATCTCACGCTCCACATATATTGTATACAATCAAAGTCGCGGGCGCTTATTGGAGATTGGGTTCCGACTATGACCAGGTATGGAACCATTGTCGATAGTGTATCTCTAAAGGCGAGTACACTGGGTTCAATAAGAACGTCTTGCAACCTGGCCCACACATGATCGACCACTCATTTCTCTTGAGTGTATCGAATATATTGTCACCTTACGGCTACACAGCTACCGTTTTCCCGGGAGATACAGAAATGAAAAGAAGTAACAAAATGAATATTCTCTAGATGGTGACAATACACCCTAATGGGTGCGACCCACATAGCCATGCTGTCTGCCCGATTTTTGTCATTTCCTAGTTATGAGGCTTTAAGTTATAATCGACTTTTGAAATATCTGGCCACCATTCATATCGTCTATACACATCATCCAGGAACATGATGAACCGAAGGTACTCTCCTACAGCATCTAATATAGGAATCACCGCATGGATCAGCAGCTAGAAGTCCTTGCAACCCATAGATTTTTATCACGACAGAATCACAGTATATCTCCAGGGATCAGCCAGAGATTGTAAGTAACTCTTCTGTTTCATGAAAATCCGCGGTCTTCAATTGCTCCATCTCGATCAGCTCCTTCCACGTTTTCGTATTTATTGGTCGGAATGGTTTTCGAATATAAATTTGATCCCGGTCTTTTGGTACCAATAACGTTAGGTCAGATTTTGAAAGTCGGTTATTTAACTATCAAAATAAACAACCATAAAAAAAACAGATCCATTGGTTTATTACCCAACATCACTTGGCCATCAATAAATAATATATCACTTGAAATACCCAATAATATATTGGTTTATATATGTTAATATATAATTATACTCAAATCCCTTTTACCTATAAACCTAGAAAATATCTTAAATCATATCTAATTTATCCCTCACTAACATGTCAAAACATTTCCATAGCATTTCTTATCGATTCAAACTTATCATTTAATCATTACGACATCTTTTTTTGCTTCACTATTTAAACACCAAAATCACCACTCATCCTTTTAGAATAAACCCCTTTCAATCTTATTTCATACTTTGAACATACCATTATATTTCCACCCATCTCCTTTTTATTTCTTTTATTATGGGAATATTATTTCATACCATTAAGCCCCTTTTTATTTCCTTATTTTTCGGAATCTCGTTATATATACATTTCCAAATCCTTCAAATAATGATACACTATTTATTTTCCCAAAATAATTTACTCTAACATCTTCACCATTAGCACTAATATCATTCTTTGATAGTCCTAAAGTTGTTCAAGTTGGGGTATTTTAATTACCTCTCAGACCTTGATCAACAACGTTCTTATCTTAAGATAAATATCAGTTGTAATACAAAAACTGATACCCATTCCCCATATCACAACCAATTCCATTTTCGTTTTATCTTGATGAAATATCATCTCTTCTTTAAAATAGAGGTTTTATATCGCATCTTTATAACTTATCTCGTTTAACTACTCTAATTCAAACTTGGGTATATATTTGATTTTCCATTCCGTATCTCCACTAGTTCCTAATCGTAAATCAGTCAGAAAATAATTCTCTAAATATTGACCCCGAAGGCCGAAACCAACATCAGATAAATATTCAGAAAGTCAATTATCCCAACTGATTCCCAGTTAAGTTCTAATTCTTTAATTTCTAATCCTGGCTTTTACTTTATTCAAATGTCACTTCTAATAACTCGTTCCATTTATACATTCAATAATATTGGGGTTTTATAACTTTGTATAACTTGGATTCATAGATTCCACTTAAATATAATTCCGTAAGAATCAAGTTAAAACTTCGATTTCTCATTATAAATTAAATCGCTTTATTAACTATAAGCACGGTTTTAAACTTCACAAACTTTCCTTATTATACTTTACATTCCAAATTATTACTTTAATTATTTTTAAATGACTAAAAATCAAGTTTCATCATTTATTAAAATAAAACTGGGTTACTTACCATTAACTACTCCCTTTAAATTAGTGAACTAATTTGATAACAACTCTAGTTAATGCCTTTAACTGGTTCAACTCCAAATATGATTAACCTGTTAGTTAATCGTTATTGATCTTGCCATTAAATTAATTAATCTAAATAATTCTATTCACTTTGATTTTTATTAAATAAATATCAATATAAACCCCTTCTAATTGTTACGTTAATTCTGCTCACTTGAATTAGCTAAATAAAATATTTTAATAATCACTTAATAAGCACGTGCTTCGCGCACGGTATATTTTGGTCAAACAAATCAATGTATAGATGTGGTTGGTTTATTTATTGTTTAGAACTTCATTTAAAATAATATATTTAAAAATCTATATTCGGTTATAAAATAAATTCTATAACTTCATTTCTAGCGATTCACCTGACGGTGAACCGATCTTTATACAATGGTGTATATCTGGGCCATCTGCTATTAATTTTGTAATCAATACTGTATGTTGATTCAAAGCCCAACCACAATCAACAATCAACAGGGTTTTAAAGTCAATGGGTTTTAAATAGTTCGTATAAAATATGAAATAACAATATACCAAATATTTGAGGAATCCGGTTTGATTCCTTCTGCCTGTTCTTCCCTGCATCATAGATCAGCATATAATTTTGTAATTCATCATTAAATCAACCATAGGCATCCAAGACATCCAATCAACCAATATATATCGACGATAAATTTTAATTTAATGAGTTTAACACATCTTAGCATTTTAGAAATGTGTGAGAATTAAATATCCTAATTTCGATGACCGTTTGTCGCATTATCCCTTTTATTTTTTGAACGGCGTTTAAAATTAATCAAAAATACGACTGCTTCTGTCCATTTTCGAATCAGCACAGTAGCAAAGCCTCTGTCATCTCGATCTCATCGGATTCAATTTTGCTTGGTTCTGTTCACGCATGTACTAGTTACACTCAATTCAAATTTATATAAATTAAGCGATAATTAATTATAAATTTATTTAAATAAAATGTTTTATTTACCTTAATCATATAATTTTACACGTCAGCATCCCTCATGCGGTTCTCCCAAAGCCAAGCTTCCAAATCCGATTCCCCTGTAGCTCCACTGTCAAGATCGAATTCTCTATCTCCTTTTCTTTGTTTATTTCTTTCCGAAATGTCGATCCCAAAGCCCACCAACGCCTCACCCATTACTTTATTTTATTTCACATCGGATAAAACCCAAAACGTAGCCCACTATTCCTCCAAATCTTCTCCTTCATGTGAAATAATAGGCTACGGCTGACAAGCCATCATCACGTTCTCCATTAAACTCCATCACGTTTTCCTTTCTTCCCTTAGCTTCTGAAATAAATCTGCTGCATGAAACTACATACCAAGACTGTGCTTCCCAATAACCAAACAATCCCTCTTGACCGCACATTCCGGCGACTCTGATTACTTCTCCGGACCCTGAACGCCACCTCACATCGGTCACTACACTCGCCGGAACCACTAGTTGTTGACCAATACCCACCTCTGCTCTGGACTTTTTATCCACTCACACATTCCTCCTGCTGACGCCAACTTTCACCTGCCACATAACCCGTTCAACACCATCTCCACTTGTCTCTCCTGAAACCTATATTAGTACTGCTCAACCATATCCCCCTATTTTCCTTTTAAATTCCGGCATCCTGAAACTGAAGCTTCCCTGTACCTCATCACTCACGAAAACCATTGCACCCTTCACCAAACTTTCATTCATTTCGCATGCACCCAGTACACCATCCCCAACTCCAGGCTTCTCCATCGAAATGATAATCTCTAGGTGGTATAAAATGCACGCATGTCCACTACTACAATGTGCCAACCCATGCAAACACCACTCCTCAATATTCCCCTTTAAAACTTCACGCCACAGTTTGTGCTGCTACCCTCCTTCACCACATATGAACGCCAACTCCAATTCGCCCATTTTTCTTTTTCGTCCCCTACAAATTGCCACTGCCATTCCTTAAAAATGCCACGGCCGACACTGCTTACGCCACGATTATCCATAAATCCGTTCATCAAATCACGTTAAAAAGCCTCACCACTTCACTGATAAACACGCATGCTCAGCTTTGGAAAAAGAAAGACACAAGAACCGTGATCTTCTCCAGATCAGTACATCCCCTTCTTCAACCATGCGGATTACTCAACTTTCCAGTTTCCATGAATGTTTTCTTCTCTGCATGCTTCAGTACGCGCACTGCTGTTCTCTGTCAAGCTTACATGCCCTGCTCCATTATACACACCATGTTGTGACTCCATTAAGCCCATACTTCCTTATGTATGTTATTTTTCTTCATCTATACACAGTAGTGAACTCGGAAAAGAAAGTTCCTTCCACTGTCTTCTATCCAAGTTCCTCTCTTTACTTATTTTTGTTCCCATATTCGATTTACTCAGACGAGAGAAAGAGAGAAAAGAAAAATAGTGTAGATTGACAGTGAAAGAGAGGAAAACAAATAATGTTGGGGAGAAGGCTCTGTATAAATAGTGGTAGGTCCGTGGATGCCAAGAATACGTAACTATGAAGGAACGTGGGGTGAAAGAAATTTGTTGTTTGGCGGCCAAGGTATTGATAATTTGGCATGGAAGGAACCGCTAGTGTATGGGGGTGAATAAAATAAAATAAAGTAAACACTTGGTCAGCACGGTTTTATTGTTTCACTTTCACCATGGTATCGTTGCTTACGAATGGAGTACACAGTGCACTGAAAAGAAATGAGGCATTGCGTGTTTAGGTAGGCTAAATAGACGGTAGAAGTAATACATAGGTTTTGAAAATGTACATGGCATGGTTTCTGTTGTCACTTTCAATATTAAATATGAAATGCCATATTACATAAGGAGTTGCCACTTTTTCTTTCCAATGGGATGAGTAAATTTGTATCTCCCACATTTTTAAGGACACTACATGTTTGCAGAAATATTTCCGCTGCTATGACCAATGATTTTTAGTTTTATAATTAATTGTGCACCGCTATATAAAACTCTGTCCATATCGATGCGCCATCAACAAAAATAAATATAATGTCGTGCTCAGTAGTGCGCCACGATCACAACCATATAATAAAATAGTCCGGTTAGTTAATTCTGGGAAACCCCAAAATGCTGATACAAGGTGCAAAATACTCCAAATAAAAAGTTGCTTATTTTACAAATTAAAAATTACAGTAAAATTCTAAAAAATAAATTATGGCTACGCCTTAAATATCTCATCTGAATTCGAATCCGATATTTAATTATATAAAATAAATCGTTATGGTCTATAATCGATTCCACAGCGACTATTTCAGAATTTGATTTGAATGTGAATTAAAATCTACAATACGAAAACTCGATTTTTCTTTTCCATTGGAAAATTATTATCAAATAGATTCGGACATTTCTTGTTTCATCGAAATCCGACTTAAAACGGGTTCGGTATAACCAATTGAAGTGGAAATTCAATTTTACGAACTAGCGCGCAATTTCGAGTTTGTTTTAAATTAAATATAAATTTAAACGTTCAACCGCCGTTCAATTAACGCATTAAATATTAAAAATCCGTTAATATTCCAATTATAATATTTAAAATAGATTTAAATATTCGAAATCAAATAGCTGAAATATCCGGGTCGTAATATTCTTTCCCTCTTAAAAGAATTTCGTCCCCTAAATTATAAAGTAAGGAGAATGTTCCGATCTTGATTATTTCCAAAATAATTAATTTAAAACATTCAAAAATGTTTCTAAGTTTCAAAAAATTTCGAAAAATTCGCCAGCACTTCCTCTGTACTATTCAATCCAAACGACTACAAGCGCCACTCTGGGCCTTTTATATTGATCCATAGAAAATAAAAGCCAAACGGCGACCCATCTTGGGCATAAACTCAAACACCCAATCAATAATAAGGTTTTCCTTTTTTTGGGCAACCAATACGCAAATCATGAAGTTCGGCAACTAAAAGCTCTTCCATTATCAACCTGCACTCAACTCGATATATAATGGAAATAACCAATACAGGGTTAAACCATTTAGTTCTATTTCATATTGAATTTATACTGAAATTTATTTTCTAGTTTCAATTCATTCAACTATTGATGAATTCTTATATTCGATTAATCTAGCAACCAATAAACAAACAATTCACAATGCACACTCACTTTAACCAAATCAGTTCATTTTCCTTTTTAATTTAACTTGTCTTCAGTTAAATGTTTAATTCCATATTCGAATTTTACCCACCAATAATATAATTTAAGTTTCCTTTTATTTTTATTAAACCATTCAAATTTGTTACCCCTGAATCTCATTTTAATAAGCCCAACTCATTCATTGGTTCAAAATCCAATTCAAATCCATATACAATTCAGTTACCCTGATATTTTATTCATAACTAACTCTTGTATATATATTCCTTCAAATTCAGTATATTTGAACTTTTATTTCAATTTATTTACTCCAAATCAATTCTCAATCAAGTTCAAATCCATATTCAGATTCGTGCTTATGAAATTTATTTAAAACATACAATCCAACTAATTTCCATTTATTCTATTTGGATTCATTCATTTTTTATTTTACCCAACAAAAGTCAAATTGTTGTTGGCTTGTCTCAATTCCAATTCAAAGGATTCATTTTAACTCATACAAGTTAAAATTAATTTCCATTTCATATTTGAAATGTTTTCAACTCCATACAAATTTTGAATTAAATAATAATTATAATATTTACATTCTTATAAAATATTTTGTGTCTAAACAATATAAAAAATAATTTTATATTCAAATTACAAATAAGCCCTTTTGTATATATATACTCAACTCGATCTAGGGTACTACTAGCCCAATCTCTATCGAGTTACACCACAAAGCCAAGGTTATTCCTAAACTGTTGCTCTGATACTAACTGTAGCGACCCATGAATTTTCGACACTTGAATTCAACACTAATACATCTCGTGTCCAAACTCTAGTATCGAAAACCCAGAAAGCTAATAGAAAGAAGTTAGAGGGTAAGAAAAGAAAGAAAGAAATATTAGAATAGAAGAATAAGAAGATCAGAGTCTCGCAACGGAATGGACAAAGTATAATAATCAATAATAATTTATACAAAAGAAACTTTATATATATGATTACAACATCAAAGTATACATTCAGATCAATACAACACATAGCAGAAATAGACTAGTACCAGTATATAGGGAATACGTCTCGACTTTAACTCTTTTTTTGCAGCTCTAAGCGATACCTAATCTGATAATATACTCGGTCTGACCCGAGCACATTTGAAGCAAAGCAAAATTAACCCAGATCAATCTAGAATTCTTTCAGTGATAAATTCATAACACAAACCACTTGCTTAAATTTGAAAACCTTTTGAAAACAAAAGGATAATAGTAAGACCAACCCATACATAAACTTGGACGGTTTTTACCTTACTATAACCCAAAATATTTTGAAATCAATATCATATTCTGATATTATAACAGTGTCTAAATACAAGTAAATAAAATCTAGCAGAACGCTTGCATCTCACGCTCCACATATATAGTATACAATCAAAGCCGCAGGCGCTTATTTGAGATTGGATTCCTACTATGACAAGGTATGGAACCACCTGTCGATAGTTTATCTCTAGAGGCGAATACACTGGGTTCAACAAGAACGTCTTGCAACCCGGCCCACACATGACCGACCACTCATTTCTCTTGAGTGTATCGAATATATTGTCACCTTACGGCTGCGCAGCTACCGTTTTCCCAGGAGATACAGAAATGAAAAGAAGTAACAAAATGAATATTCTCTAGATGGTGACAATACACCCTAATGGGTGCGATCCACATAGCCATGCTGCCTGCCCGATTTTTTTCATTTCCTGGTTGTGAGGCTTGAGGTTATAATCGACTTTTGAAACATCTGGCCACCACTTATATCGTCTATACACGTCATCCAGGAGCATGATGAACCGAAGGTACTCTCCTACTGTATCCAATATAGGAATCACCCCATGGATCAGCAGCGAGAAGTCCTTGCAACCCATAGATTCCAATCACGACAGAATCATAGTATATCTCTAGGGATCAGCCAGAGATTGTAAGTAACTTTTCCATTTCATGAAAATCCACGGTCTTCAATTGCTCCATCTCGATCAGCTCCTTCCACGTTTTTGTATTTATTGGTCGGAATTGTTTTCGAATATAAACTCGATCCCGGTCTTTCCGTACCAATAACGTTGGGTCAGATTTTGATAGTCGGTTATTTAACTATCAAAATAAACAACTATAGAAAAATCAGATCCATTGGTTTATTACCCAGCATCACTTGGCCATTAATAAATAATATATCACTTGAAATACCCAATAATATATTGGTTTAAATATGTTAATATATAATTATACTCAAATCCCCTTTACCTATAAACCAAGAAAATATCTTAAATCATATCTAATTTATCCTTCAATAACATTTCATAACATTTCCATAGCATTTCTTATCGATTCAAACTTATCATTTAATCATTACGACATCTTTTTTGGCTTCACTATTTGAACACCAAAATCACCACTCATCCTTTTAGAATAAACCCCTTTAAATTTTATTTCATACTTTGAACATACCATTATATTTCCACCCATCTCCTTTTTATTTCTTTTATTATGGGGATATTATTTCATACCATCAAGCCCCTTTTTATTTCCTTATTTTTTGGAATCTCATTATATATACATTTCCAAATCCTTCAAATAACGTTACACTATTTATTTTCCTAAAATAATTTACTCTAACTTCTTCACCATTATGACTAATATCATCCTTTGATAATCCTGAAGTGGTTCAAGTTGGGGTATTTTAATTAACTCTCAGACCTTGATCAACAACGTTCTTATCTTAATATAAATATCAGTTGTAATACCAAAATTGATACCCATTCCCTATATCACAACCAATTCCATTTTCATTATATCTTGATGAAATATCATCTCTTCTTTAAAATAGCGGTTTTATATCGCATCTTTATAACTTATCTCGTTTAACTACTCCAATTCAAACTTGGGTATATGTTTGATTTTCCATTATGTATCTCCACTAGTTCCTAATCGTAAATCAGTCAGAAAATAATTCTCTAAATATTGACCCCAAAGGCCGAAACCAACATCAGATCAACATTCAGAAAGTCAATTATCCCAACTGATTCCCAATTAAGTTCTAATTTTTTAATTTCTAATCCTGGCTTTTACTTTATTCAAATGTCACTTCTAATAACTCGTTCCATTTATACATTCAATAATATTGGGGTTTTATAACTTCGTATAACTTGGATTCATAGATTCCACTTAAATATAATTTAGTAAGAATCAATTTAAAACTTTGATTTCTCATTATAAAATGAATCGCTTTATTAACTATAAACACGGTTTTAAACTTCACAAACTTTCCTTGTTATACTTTACATTCCAAATTATTACTTTAATTATTTTTAAATGACAAAAAATCAAGTTTCAACATTTGTTAAAATAAAACTGGGTTACTTAACCATTAACTACTACCTTTAAATTAATGAACTAATTTAATAACAACTCCAGTTAACGCCTTTAACTGGTTCAACTCCAAATATGATTAACCTGTTAGTTAATCGTTATTGATCTTTCCATTAAATTAATTAATAATTAATTAATCTAAATAATTCTATTCACTTTGATTTTTATTAAATAAATATCAATATAAACCGCTTCTAATTGTTACGTTAATTCTGGTCACTTGAATTAGCTAAATAAAATATTTTAATAATCACTTAATAAGCACGTGCTTCGCGCACGGTATATGTTGGTCAAACCAATCAATGTATAGAAGTGGTTGGTTTATTTCCTGTTTAGAACTTCATTTAAAATAATATATTTAAAAATCTATATTCGGTTATAAAATAAATTATATAACTTCATTTCTAGCGATTCACCTGACGGTGAATCGATCTTTATACAACGGTGTATATCTGGGCCATCTGCTATTTATTTTGTAATCTATACTGTATGTTGGTTCAAAGCCCAACCACAATTAACAACCAACAGGTTTTTAAAGTCAATGGGTTTTAAAAAGTTCATATAAAATATGAAATAACAGTATACGAAATATTTGAGGAATCCGGTTTGATTCCTCCTACCTGTTCTTCCCTACATCATAGATCAGCATATAATTTTGTAATTCACATTAATCATTAAATAAACCATAGGCATCCAAGGCATCCAATCAACCAATATATATCGACGATAAATTTCAATTTAATGAGTTTAGCACATCATAGCATTTTAGAAATGTGTGAGAATTAACTCACCTTATTTCGATGACCGATTGTCGCATTATCCCTTTTAATTTTTTAACGGCGTTTAAAATTAATCGAAAATCCGACCGCTTCTGTCCATTTTCGAATCAGCACAGTAGCAAAGCCTCTGTCATCTCGATCTCATCGGATTCAATTTTGCTTGGTTCTGTTCACGCATGTACTAGTTACACTCAATTCAAATTTATATAAATTAAGCGATAATTAATTAGCAATTTATTTAATTAAAATGTTTTAATTTCCTTAATCATATAATTTTACACATCAGCATCCCTCATGTAGTTCTCCTGAAGACAAGCTTCCAAATCTGATTCCCCTGTAGCTCCACTGTCAAGACCGAATTCTCTATCTCCTTTTCTTTGTTTATTTCTTTCCGAAATGTCGAGCCCAAAGCCCACCAACGCCTCACCCATTACTTTATTTTATTTCACATCGGATGAAACCCAAAACGTAGCCCACTATTCCCCCTAATCTTCTCCTTCGTGTGAAATAATAGGCTATGACTGACAAGCCATCATCACGTTCTCCATCAAACTCCATCACGTTTTCCTTTCTTCCCCTAGCTTCTGAAATAAATCTGCTGCGTGAAACTACATACCAAGACTGTGCTTCCCAATAACCAAACACTCCCTCTTGACTGCACATCCCGGCGACTCTGATTACTTCTCCGGACCCTGAACGCCACCTCGCATCGGTCACTACACTCGCCGGAACCACCTGTTGTTGACCAATACCCACCTCTACTCCGGACTTTTTATCCACTCACACATTCCTCCTGCTGACGCCAACTTTCACCTGCCACATAATCCGTTCAACACCATCTCCACTTGTCTTTCCTGAAACCTATATTAGTACTACTCAAACATATCTCCTATTTTCCTTTTAAATTCCAGCATCCTGAAACTGAAGCTTCCCTGTACCTCATCACTCACGAAAACCACTGCACCCTTCACCAAACTTTCATTCATTTCACATGCACCCAGTACACCATCCCCAACTCCATGCTCCGCCATCGAAATGATTGTCTCCAAGTGGTATAAAACGCACGCATGTCCACTACAACAATGTGCCGCGCCATGCAAACACCACTCCTCAATATTCTGCTTTAAAACTTAACGCCACAGCTTGTGCTGCTACCCTCCTTCACCACATATGAACGCCAACTCTAGGTCTCCCATTTTTCTTTTTCGTCCCCCACAAATTGCCACCGCCTTTCCTTCAAAATGCCATGGCTAACACTGCTTACACCACGATCATCCATAACCCCATTCACCAAAACACATTAACAAGCCTCACCACTTCACTGCTAAACACGCATGCTCAGCTTTGGGAAAAGAAAGACACAAGAACCGTGAGCTTCTCCAGATCAGTACGTCCCCTTCTTTAACCATGTGGATTACTCAACTTTCCAGCTTCCATGAATGTTTTCTTCTCTCCATGCTTTAGTACGCGCACTGTGTTCTCTGTCAAGCTTACCCACCCTGCTCCATTATACACACCATGTCGTGACTCCATTAAGCCCATACTTCCTTCTGTAGCCAACACATACCCTGTTTTTCTTCATCAATACACAGTAATGAACTCGGAAAATAAAGTTCCTTTCCCATGTGTTCTATCCAAGTTCCTCTCTTTAGTTATTTTTTCCCATATTTGATTTACTCAGACAAGAGAAAGAGAGAAACGAAAAATAGCGTAGATTGATAGTGAAAGAGAGGAAAACAAATAAAGTTGGGGAGAAGGCTCTGTATAAATATTGGTAGGTCTGTGGATGCCAAGAATACGTAACTATGAAGGAACGTGAGGTGAAAGAAATTGGTTGTTTGGCGGCCAAGTTATTGATAATTTGGCATGGAAGGAACCGCTAGTGTATGGGGTTAAATAAAATAAAGTAAACACTTGGTCAAAACGGTTTTATTGTGTCACTTTCACCATGGTATTGTTGCTTACAAATGGAGTAAACAGTGCACTGAAAAGAAATTAGGCATTGCGTGTTTAGGTAGGCTAAATAAACGATAGAAGTAATACATAGGTTTTGAAAATGTACATGGCATGGTTTCTGTTGTCACTTTCAATATTAAATATGCAATGCCATAATACATAAGGAGTTGCCATGTTTTCTTTCCAATGGGATGAGTAAATTTGTATATCCCACGTTTTTAAGGACACTGCACGTTTGCAGAAATATTTCCGCTGCTATGACCAATGATTTTTAGTTTTAAAATTAATCGTGCACCGCTATATAAAATTCTGTCCATATACGATGCGCCATTGATAAAAATAAATATACCGTCGCGCTCAGTAGTGCGCGACGATCACAACCATATAATAAAATAGACCGATTAGTTAATTCTGTGAATCCCCAAAATGCAGATACAAGGTGCAAAATACTCCAAATAAAAAGTTGCTTATTTTCCAAATTAAAAATTATAGTAAAATTCTAAAAATTAAATTATGGCTATGCCTCAAAGATCTCATTCGAATTCGAATCCGATATTTAATTATATTAAATAAATCGTTATGGTCTATAATCGATTCCACAACGACTATTTCAGAATTTGATTTGGATGTAAAATAAAATCTACAATACGAAAACTCGATTTTTCTTTTCCATAGGAAAATTATTATCAAATAGATTCATACATTTCTTGTTTCATTGAAATCCGACTTAAAAAGGGCTCGGTATAGCCAATTGAAGTTGAAATTCAATTTTACGAACTACCGCGCAATTTCGAGTTCGTTTTAAATTAAATATAAATTTAAACGTTCAACCGCCGTTCAATTAACGCATTAAATATTAAAAATCCGTTAATATTCCAATTATAATATTTAAAATAGATTTAAATATTCAAAATCAAATACCGAAATATTCGGGTCGCTAAATATTTGGCATGTTAAACCACGTTGGTTGAATCGTCGAGTAATATATATATATATATATATATATTTGTATGTAAATTAAAATTAAACGAATCGCACGTGATAGTTCGCGTTTCAGAATCGCAACTTTAAACGATTATACCGAAAGATCCGACCATCTGATTTTCCGAAAACTGTAACCGTTAGGACCGCTTTGGAAATATCTTTCCAACGGTATAAAATTTATTAACATCCAATGGTTAGATTTCGAGAAATGTGTAAATCAAATTTGGGTAAAAACAACGTGAGGGTTGCCTATCGACCCGAAGCGTCGTTAAATTAAATTGATCTATTTTTATATAAATAAAAATAACGATAAATCGTTATAGAATAATATTAACGATATGAAATGGTTTAAATTATATATATGCGAGAATTATTTGAAAAGACCGAGTTCAATCTCATTTCAAATAATTATACGACGATTTAAATCGAAGATTTTGAAGACGGTGATTGAAGACTGGCGATCTTCACATCGAATGGATGACTACTGATGCCCGGCATTGGGTTGCTCCTAGTAAAGGGTTAAAGTGGTAGTTGTCCGGACGTACTTGTTGATTGTTTGGATAAGCGAGCACCTCTCTTTCGTATTGGACATACGAGACGAGGAATAAGGTGTCTCCGGTTTCACTCAGACCCAGAACAGACTTGTAAATGGATGTGTGTCTGACATTGGATTTCATTCCATGTAAATTGATTTCTATTTAATATATATCTATTTGGTGGCGTAGAATTTATTCTCTTGCTTAACACCCTTCTCTGAGACGCATGTGCTCAGAGGTTGTATATTAATAGTTATTGATCGCATGGCATGAGTTGTCAACGTGGCATGCCAAGATGCAAATGATCAAGGCTTTTGTTGAAAAGCAAGGCCTTGTGGTTGATGACCAAAGCACGACCTGTTTAGGCGAAGCTTTGTGTATAGCGTTACTTCGCGAGCCTCACACCCCGGTAAGAGTCAGAAACGGGTAAGGGAATGCTGGGAGTGCACACGTTTCTTTCTAGCTAGAAGTGGTATCAGGGTTTTGCAAGCTCTCGCATTTTACTTATGTGGATGATAGATTATGAGGCCTCGGTTATATTGGTCGATAGTGACCAATTTATAGGTTCAATAGGACCGGGAAGCGTGTGTTCAGGAATTGTCAATCCAATAAAGTATTTGTGGACCGGCCCTGCAGGATCCAAGGATTCGCCAACGTCCGAATCCTGAGTCATCTGCTAGAGTGTCTTGAATCGGTAAGGAGATCGTCCCTAGCCTTGACTCATGATGGAAACCCAATTTCCAATACGACATTACAGTTTTGATTGTAAACCTATATATGGTGACATTGTAGGATGGGGTACTACGCCGTCCAGGATTGATACGTTTACTTTGAAGTATTTTAAAACTGACTAGACACTAATAATAATATTAGATATTATTTTCTACGTATCAAGCATGTTTGATCATTATAAGGTAAAACTATATCCTTCGGTTTGCGTTGCATTATGTGATGGGACTTGAGTCTTATAATGATTTTATTTTTCTAAAAAGCATTGCGTTGTTTTTGAATAAAAGATTTACTTATTTTATGCACTGGCAATCCAATGGAGTAAACCCGTTCTGCATTAGTGGCGTGGTTCTGTGATTAGCCATATTGTTAGATAAGTTAGGTAAGATTTTTCATACCAGTCTCATGACTGACTCGTAGTTTTTTTCACTTGCAAACTCAGGTGACCTTATTTTTCACATGGGCAGTCGAATAGCTTATTTTGCAGATATATTGAGCGGGACTCTAGATCGAAGTTTAAAGTTGTGTCCAGAGCATTGATAGTCTTCCGCTGCATTGTATTAAATTATTATAAATTATCTTCCGCTGTATTTTATTCGATGTACTCTGATATATTCTGCACTCTGATGTAACATTATTATAATGTTTATAAAAGTCTTCAATTATTTGTTCTGATGTGTTATGCCCAGAGTTAGCATATGCGAGATTGAACGGTCTTAGTCGATTTAGCGATCGATTAAGTCCGAGCGAAATCCGTGTCGTTACAGTTGGTATCAGAGTTTTGGTTAATTCAAATCTTTGGTGTACAACTCGTTAGAAATGAACAAAAGACTCGTCAGAGGTTGGATTAGAAATATCCTATAAAAGAATACTCAATAGAGATAGGATCAGCCGTATCCTAGAATGAGAAAACTCGTTAGAGATAGGGTTAGAAATGCCCTAGAATGAGTTGAGAGTGACAAGTTCATAATTAACGTATTTGTGATTATATATATAATCCGATCTTAGAAAATATGATTTTTGAATATATAAAAGCTATATATATTTGAAAAGTTAGTCAACTAATGAAGTTATTGGAACCAATAAATAAATAAAAGTTGAGATAGGTTAGTTAAAACTTTAAGCTCCGTTCCTTTTCGAGGATGAAAAGATTTTAAGTGGGGGAGATTGTAACAACCCGGAAAATCAGAAACAATTTAAAATTTTATTTTAAGGGAATTTTGTAAGAAAATGTGCCAGAATTTAAAAATTCCTTTTTTAAATTAAATTATTGAATTTAAAAAGGCTTCTAAATAAAATTATGATGTTATTAATGAACGATTTAAAATTTTATTTATGATAAACAACAATTTATAATTTGTTAAATTGTGATTGATAATAATGGAAATTATTAAATTGTTTATACATTCGGACCAGCTAACCTTAAACTATTGTTGAAAAGTAATATGGTTATCCTAATTTGTATGTATGCATCATTGTCTTGTTCAAATTGATGAATGTTAATGAACATGACGTTGTTTTTTGAATAGTTGATTGTTTTGTTTATTTGATGAATCAAATAATTGAATTTTCGTTGTGCTTTAAAATGTTCAAATACATATTTGTTTCTAAATATTCAATATAAATGTAATTGTTTGGATCTAATAGCTTTCTTGTTCAAGTGACATATTGTTTTCTTCATTTTATTAAATTAAAACTAAATCTATATAAGTTGTAGTACAATGATTCATTTTAGATCATTGGTTTTATAAATTTAATTTGGAGTCTAACTTTTAGATCTAAAATTCTATGTTCATGTTAATGGATTAAATTATATCTTAAAGGTTTATTTGAACTATATACTCAATTAGTTAATTGTTAGATTATTAGTCTATGTTTTATCTTTCATAACTAAGTGTAACATTAGACTTGAAAGTTTATATATACACATAATATTTTTTATTAGATATTTGGATTTCATAAAAGGGATTTTGTTAACACACAAATGTTTTAAAACTGATTGTTGTAATTATGCGATTTGTATCATTAGGGAGTTTTTGAATTTAACTCATACATACATATAAATTGTTAAATCTACATTCATGTTTTCATATAAAATTTATTATTTATTTCAAATCCTGATAATACAAAATAATTTCTTTTCTTTAAAAGTTAAAAGAGGAAAAAAAAATAAACACATGCTTTAAACATCGGCTATATATATACTTGTATCATGATGTTTGTTGACTTCATTGATATGTTGCATCCTAATGAGAAATCCAATTAATCATATATGTTAACTTTTATTTATTTCTCATTTTATTTTAAGTTATTGACCATCTACTGATTTAAATTATATGTCTGTACATTTCTATCACTCTATAGCAACTTTATAGCACGTACCACATGTTGTACTTTCAAAAAATACATTATCATACATTTGTTTGTACTCGCATCTATGTCACATGTTTGTTAAATCAAATTGATAATAAACCAATAAATGAAAGGTTTCTCTCTCTATGCAAATAATATTCTCCCTGTTAATTAAATAATTCAAAGAAAGGAAATGAAAGTTTTCCTTCTCTAACTACCCTCATTAATTAAATAATATAAAGAAAGTAAATGAAAGTTTTCCTTCTCTAACTACCCTCATCAATTAAATAGTTTAAAGAAAGTAAATGAAATGTTTTTCTCTCCCCCTCATTAATTGATTACATTAAACGAAAGGAAATGGGAAGTTTCATATCTAAATAAATTTAAGTAGTAATCAATTAAAAAAAGAGGGAATTAAATAATTTAATATTATAAATACCCAACGTAACCAAACCCTAAACCTAATTTCCATTCAAACCAAACAACCGTCGTTCTCCTTGTCAATGGTTGCGGTTCTTCGAATTTGATCTCCTAATGTTTTTCAATCCACAAAGAATTAAATCGCGAATAATAAACGAAAATTGAAGAGGATTTCTTGCTCTTCGATTCTATATGGACGTGATCACTTTTCATGAAGTGTTTTGGTTGGATTTTTCCCTCAAAACCCCTGCGTTCGAACGGGTTTTTGGTGGCGGTGGGACCACCTAGGCGGCGACGACTCCTAGTGGAGAAGGCTCAGGCGATGGCGCACGAGGCGACGTGTGTTGATCGAGGTATGGTCCATCGTGTGGTGGTGCGGCGTGAAGAGATCGATGGCAAGAAGGGTGCCTGAGTTTCACAGGAGGTTACGGGAAGAAGAAAGGTCAAAAGCGGGATTAAGCGTGGATTAATAAAATTAATTATTTTTAATCATCCAAATTTGTAATTGAATGTTTAAAAATCAATATCTAGGCCATACAATGTCAGAAAACAGCAAATCCGAGTCCATTGGAATCGTTGAGTCGAGCACTACCCAATGAAACTGACTAGAGCTAAACCGGAGCACGTTGAAAATTTAGACAAAATCAATGTGAGAAATTCTACTCTTTTTTTCTTTATATATAATTAAAATTACTTAACATGATTGTGGTATTATCCATACGCTGTTAAATTCTATTTGTATGACACGTGATTTGATGTAGAATTGATGTTGTTATGTAGACCCATTGATTTGATGATGTTTGTGTTGAATAAAAATGTTGAAAACTAAAATACCAATTTTTATTTGAATGAAAAAAGAGTTGGATTAAAATTGTCATTGTGACAAATTAGAATTATTGGATTAAGTTTGACAATTTTGTCAAATTAGAATTGTTGAAATAAATTTGTTATTTTTGACAAAATAGAATAGTTGAATTATAATTATCATTTATGTCAAACTGTAATTATTGGATTAAGTTTGTCAATTTTGGTCAAATTAGAATTGTTGAAATAAATTTGTCATTTTTGACGAAATAGAATAGTTGAATTATAATTATCATTTATGTCAAAATGTGATTATTGGATTAAGTTTGACAATTTTGGTCAAATTAGAATTGTTGAAATAAAATTGTCATTTTTGACAAAATAGAATAGTTGAATTATAATTATCATTTATTGTCAAAATGTAATTATTGGATTAAGTTTGTTAATTTTGTCAAATTAGAATAGTTGAAATAAAAATGTACATTTTGTCAAAATAGATTAGTTGAAATAAAAATATACATTTTGTCAAATTAGAATGGTAGAAAAAAATATATACATTTTGTCAGAATAGATTAGTTGAAACAAAGTATACATTTTTGTCAAAATATAATAGTTGAAACAAAAATGTACATTTTGTCAAATGTGATTGTTGAAAACAAAAATTACATTTTTTGTCAAATAAGATTTGAGTTAAACAAAAATAACATTTTTGTCAAATAAGATTTGAGTTAAACAAAACATTTTTGACAAATAAGATTTGAGTTAAACAAAAATTACATTTTTGTTAAATAGATTTGGGGTAGAACAAAAATTGACATTTTTGTTAAATAGATTTGTGTTGGAGCAAAAAAATTAATTTTGTTGAAATAGAATTGTCAAAAAAAAATGAAATAATCACTTTTTAATCATTTTGTTGAAAAAGGATTGTTAAAAAATGAAGGAATCACTTTTTAACCATTTTATTGACCTGGAATTGTCAACAAAAATGAGTGTATCACTTTTTAGGTATTTTGTTGAAATAGAATTTGTATGCAAACATAAGAATCATTTTTATTGTCAAAACATACATTAGAATTTGTACGTAGGTTAAAGAATCATTTTTATTGTCAAAACATACATTAGAATTTGTATGTAAGTTAAAGAATCATTTTTATTGTCAAAACATATATTAGAATTTGTATGTAAGTTAAAGAATCATTTTTAACATGCATTAGAATTTGTACGTAAGTTTAAGAATCATTTTTATTGTCAAAACATACATTAGAATTTGTATGTGAGTTAAAGAATCATTTTTATTGTCAAAATATACAACAGAATTTGTATGCAAATCAAAGTGACATTTTTATTGTCAAAGTATACATTAGAATTTGTGTACAAAGTAAAGGGACATTTTTATATGTTATGTTATACATTAAAATTATATATATACATATAAAATATTTCTTTTATTTGTTAAAGTTAAAAGTAGAAATTGCATACAAATAATGAAAATAAAAATTATCTTTTAAGTGTCATTAGAAAAAAATGTCATGTAAATAAAATACATTTTATTTGACATTATAAAAATGTAGATTTGTTATGCAAACAAAATATGCTTTTATTTGGCATGTTAAACCATGTTGGTTGAATCGTCGAGTAATTTATATTTATATATAATTATACATATAAATATAAATTATAATTAAATGAATCGCGCGCGGTAGTTCATGTTTCGGAATTGTAACTTTAAACGATTATACTGAAAGATCCGATCGTCGGATTTTCCCAAAACTGGAACCGTAGGGACCGCTTTGGGAAGATCTTTCCAACGCTATAAAATTTATTAAAATCCAACGGTTAGATTTCGAGAAATGTGTAAATCAAATTTGGGTAAAAACAGCGCCAGGGCCGCCTATTGACCCGAAGCGTCATTAAATTAAATTGAGCTATTTTTATATAAATAAAAATAGCGATAAACCGTTATAGAATAATATTAACGATATGAAATGGTTTAAATTATATATATGCGAGAATTATTTGAAAAGATCGAGTTCTATCTCATTTCAAATAATTATACGACGATTTAAATCGAAGATTTTGAAGACGGTGATTGAAGACCGGCGATCTTCACATCGAATGGATGACTACTGATGCCTGGCATTGGGTAGCTCCCAGTAAAGGGTTAAAGTGGTAGTTGTCCGGATGTACTTGTTGATTGTCCAGATAAGCGAGCACCTCTCTTTCATATTGGACATACGTGAGGAGAAATAAGGTGTCTCCGGTTTCGTTCAGACCCAGAACGGATTTGTAAATGGATGTGTCTCTGACATTGGATTTCATTCCATGTAAATTGATTTCTATTCAATATATATTTGTTTGGTGGCGAAGAATTTATTCTCTTGCTTAACTCCCTTCTCTAATGTAACAACCCGAATTTTTAGCAACGTGTTAAGACAAGAATCAAGGCAGAATTAAATTATAAAATCTGAATCAGGATAAACGGGTTGCGCCATTGCGTTCGTCTTGGAAAAATACGCGAAATAGAGTCCGAAATTTCGTAAATCGGAGTCCGTATGAAGAAGATATGGACGAACGAAGTTAGGCAGAAAAACCGAAAACAAGCCAGAATGCACTGGCGCACTTGTGAAGTGCGCCAGCACAAAAATACACTGGCGCACTTGGGAAGTGCGCCCGTGTCGAGCCAGAAACCTGCACAGCCTTCTGGCTTGACCCTGGCTAGCCTGGTGCACCTGTTTTGGCCCTTGGTCTTGTTTTGGAGGCTTGTGACGATTTTTGAGGGCTGGGATCTATCCTAGGGTTAATCTAAGGGCCTAAAACTACCCTAATCTCTATAAAAACACCCCTAAGCCTACCCTAAACCCTCATTATTCATTCTTGCAACTAAACTATGGCAAAATTTTCACTCTCATGGCCTCCACCCTCATTCTAAAATTCCTAAGTAAATTCCTATGAGAGGTTTCATGATCATGAGAGTGTTAGAGAGTTTCTATGTTAGTATGAGAGCCTCTCAAGTTGATTTCAAGGCTAAAGCTTTGATCTTTGTTCATAAAGATGGGGTTTTGATTGATTCGGAGTGTTCATCTTTGGGTTTTTGGGTGATGGCATGCATAGGCTTCATCACAATCTTTAATTTAAATCGATTTGTGCCTTCATAGCAATGTAAGCCCTTTCCCTACTCTTAGATATTAACTATGAAGTTAAATGTTCATGTTGCAAGTTTGGGTTTGATCATTGAGTATGATACATGCTATCATGTCATGCAAGTTTATGAAGTCATTATCTTGATCTTGTGAGCTAAAAGCTACAACCTTTATGTTGAAATGTTGCATTAGGCAACATGAGAACCCTCATAACCTTTATGTCAACTTGCATATGAAGTTATAACCCTTATATGATGATATATGCGAGTTACTAGTCATCATTCCATGTCTTTTGTCACCATGATTCGTTTATGTGCCAAGTTTTGGGTTTATGCATGTTTTTGAGGCTTAAGAATGTAACATGCAAGTTAATGAACACATTGTGTCTCATTTGCCACCATGTTCAACTAGTGGCTTTATACCCCCTTTTGTCATGCCTTTGGCAAGTTCCTTCTTTGAAACCATTATGCGAGTTTAAAAGCGTTGGGGTCACATTATGGGAAAGCATAATGACATGAACATGATTTGGGTAAATGAGTATAAACAAGACAACATGTAACGTTAAATATGACATGTGTTTATACTTGAAAACATGACTTGAAATATAACATGGAAGTTGACATGTAAGTATGCATAAAAACATAAGCTTGGGAATTTAACTATTAAGTTAGGTCTACCCTTTGGGAATTTACCTATTAAGTTAGGTCTACCCAAATGCTTGAAAACTTGTAACATGTTTTGGGAAACATGATGGACATGACACTTAGATAATATAAGTGTGGCCAACTCGAGGTTGGGTTGAGTTTGCAACGTAAAACTACCCGCAACCGACCGGCCTAACTAGTAGTTGCAAACAATAGGACCCAATGTGAGAAGTTGGTCATGTTGTGCTTGAACCCGAGGTTAGACCAAGTTGTGGTGTAAAGCTACCCGGAACCGACCGGCTTAACTAGTAACCACAACAAAGTCTAATGTGAGAGGTGAAGGTGCATTAAGTAATTAATGCCACATGATAGGGTTAAGTTAATTTGATTAATGACTCTTAACCAAATATGACATGGATAAATGGGTTAAGTAATTTGATTAGGCTAATGATACTTAACAAAACATGACAAGGTTGGGTAGGTTAAGTAACTTGATTTTCCTAATGACACTTAACCATTTTTATATGACTAGTGGATGGGGTTAAGTTAACCAACACTTAATCAATCCAATGCGATAACTTGGTAAGGTTAAGTAAGTTTTCTTAATGACGCTTAACCGAAAAATACGGTTAACGAATGGGGTTAAGATTAGACTCAACTAGTCTAAACATGGAAATCGGATGGGGTTAAGTTAGCCTAGACTTAATTAATCCCACTTGGTAGTTTAATGGGGTTAAGTTAAACACTTAACTAATCTAAACATGATGAATTGATGTGGTTAAGTGACCTATACTTATCCAATCTAACTCGTTAATTTATTGTGGTTAAGTTAACCAATACTTAACCAATATAACGTGAAAACATGATAAGGCTAAGTCACGAATCGCTTGAATACACTTGACCGATTTGACTAAGTAAATTGATAGGGTCAAGTTAATATATACTTAACCAATCTAGAATGATAATTGGACGAGGTTAAGTCGTGAATTGCTTAATATACTTAACCAACTTGAGCATGGTTTGTAGGGTTAAGCCTTGAACTTGGATACTTAGCCAATTTTGACAGGATTTGTAGACGGGTTAAGTCATGAACTTAAGTGACACTTAATCCATTATGTAAACCCTAGTTCTGAGGATTAGGTGGATAACCGTAGTTAACAAGGATAACGGGAACAATGCTAAGTGGTAAACCTTAGTTGAAGAATAACTAAGTAATGATTCTTAGTCAAGGAAATTTAGACCAGTTCATAGATAGATGAGTAACCTGATACGGTAGGTCATCGTTTAAGTATACGAGTAGGAGCAAGTATCTGATTTAGATAAAGGCTCCAGCGAACTGGGTAACGAAGCAGCGGCTTCGGGGAACGTGAGGATATTCTTGGTATCCCTCTATGAGCTGCCAGGTGATTATACTAGGCTCATGAGAGGTTAAGGTCTGCGTTAGAAGAACCAAGAGTATGCCTTGGTTGCTATACGAGCGACCTAAAGACGGGGATGGATAGGGGATAGTCGACGATACACGGTCGTACCCTAGATAGCATTTCGTCAGGCTACCTACCATCTTTGGTCAAGCGTGTACGTACGAAAAGGCAGAGAACACCCAAAAGACCATAATTGCTATCTAATTATGGTTGCAGTAAGGCTTGGATGTGGGTTGGCCAGTGTTGTGTTCTCATACAGGATTTATCCTGTCCGGTCTTTCACTAGTTGAGGGGGTGGTCTCGTGGGACCATAGCCACGTATAAGAAAAACAGACCTTAGCATCTGCATCGGTAGATAAATCGAAAGCTCCCGACCGAGTCCTGTATTTCTTGATTTGCCCTGTGACAGGACTCGGATGGCACGATGTGATACATGTGCATAAAGTCATGGAAAAGCGATTCACGATGAATGCGTGGGAAAAAGGGCGCGGTTGGCGGTTAGCGTAATCCCTAGTGGCCCTAGGTGGTTGAACCCAAACCGAGATACGAAAACGTGCAATAGGTAAGCATAATCCCTAGCAGCCCTAGGTAGCATAAGTCCTAGTTGTACAAACAATAATTCATGTTGGAAGACCCTAGCTAGGTTTAGGGTAACAGTCCAAACCGATCTTAAGGATCATGGAACTATGTTAAAGTAATATAGAATCTCATGGGAAAGCCCGTATGGTCTACGGCAAGGGACTGAACATTTACATGGAATAAAACATACAAGTTGAGTAACCTATATATGCGATATATTAGGTTGACATGGACCATTACACGACTTTTGAGTGAGGGTCATTCTTGGTTAACACATGACACGGTGGGGATACTAGTACGGTAGGTGCAGAGCTAAAATACAGGATAGATATCACGGGGCGTTATACGTGACAGATATCTTGGGGATATTATACTTGATAGAAACCTGACGATGTGATACCTTGTTTTATCTTGACATCGTAATTTATCATGACACCTTAGTTTATCTGAGTTCAGTAGTTCATCCTGTTATTTTGATTTAGCTTATCTATCTTGTCATCATGCTTATGTTCATCTCAGTTTCTCATGTCAGTTAACTTTACTAGTTTTTATGCTAATAGTAGATAGGGCTTACTCAGTCTTTTTGACTGACCCGTTTTGTTTCGCCACTTTTCTTCCGTTTCCCCTCCCCCCCCCCAGGTTACAGGGAGGAAATACTGTTGTTTAGTTCGGACTTCTTCTGCTTGAAGGTCATCATGGATGGCTTGGACTCTTCTTGGCTATGGCTACTTTACTGTTTTTACTTGGGGAATAATTTATAAAAAAGTCTTTATGCTTCTTTACTATTGCAAGACAGGTTTTGATGTACTCTGATGTAAAAGGCTTTAGACCTTAATTATTAATGTTTATGAAAGTTTGATTTTACTTCCGCTATTTTATATGTTCTGTCTTGTGATATTTCTGTGCATGTTTACCAATAATGCCCCTCTAAAGCTAGTGCATTCCTTTGCGAGTGACCCTAGCGGAGGCGGGGTGTTACATTTGGTATCAGAGCAGAAGGTTACCAGACTGGGCAAAAGTTTTTAAAGATCTTCTGAAAACTATTTGAAAACCGTTTACAAAGAAGCATTTTTCAAGAAAATTTTCTTTTAAAAGAAAAAGGCTATTCCCCAAAGGCCATTAGCACTATCCTTGTTTCCTTAATTGAATCTCTCCTCCTTTCTTTCCTCCATCTGTAGTCATAGTGGTTTTAACTGCGACTAATCTTTTCTATCTACGAAAGTGCTTCCATGCGATGGAGGTGGTTCTCGAGAGACCAGTGGCCGCGTTATAAGAAAGGATAGTGAGAAAGAGGATAAAGGATACGAGCTTAAGGATGGGCAACTTGTTGGTATGGCTTAGTCCTCAAAGGAGGGAGAAAGATGAACAATGAAACCCATGACGAGAGAGTACCTTTGGCATGGTAAAACGGGGTGGATAGTTAAGTATTATGGGACAAGGACAAGATCATCGGGAGGGCGATAGTATGCTCTCATTTCTAGGGTACCTCGGAAGAAGGGTAACGATCTTGTTAAAGGTTTAGCTTTTCTTCTCTATCATCCCATTAGGACTTCGTTGTTCGTATCATTTAAGTCTGCTTCGATAGTTGAGTCTCTGCACCTTAACTACTAGCGTAATAGAGAATCCCATTTTTGTCTCAAAGTCCTATTGGAGAATCAATCCATTTATACATGACTTGTTTGGATTTGGGAATGTCTATGCCAAGTGTTGAGTTTGGAAATAATGCTTATGTTTATAAGCTATGGATGGATTCTAGGGATGAAGTGGTTATCCAGTAGGGGGTGCCACTCTCGGTTTTGATAGGAGGGTAGTTAGACCTTTTGACTAGCCTTGGTAATGCCCTCGAAGTATCGGGTAACCTTTTTGAGGTTCTGTCATGACTAGTTACTTAGAATCCCTTGATGCCTTTATTGGAAATTTGAAGCCCGATTGAGTGGTGTTCGCCAATAAGACGGATGGTTTACTTCATTTATGCATGGGTTATAGAGATCACCCTAGTAAGTGCGCATGATAACCTGATTGACATCTGTTTACTTTCAAGAGAAAGTTCTTCTACATGGAATGCCTTATAGTATATAAACGAGATCCAAGATTCACTAGTGAATTTTGGAAAGCTTGCATGAGATCATGAGTACGCAGTCATGTTTGCGTCAAGTATTCTAGGAAAAGGATAAGTGCAAGTGGAACGAGAGGCGACGAAGAAATGAGTTCCAGCTCATGTTATGGAAACAGGAAATAAGAAGCTACGAAATCGCGAAGTTAAAGGACGGTCAAGGCACAATGGAATTAAGCTCAAGGAAATACGACTTTGATGGTCAAAGACTAGATACGCGCATAATATCTCTTTTTGGGAGTATATCCTTGATCCTTGTTTCTGTGGAGCTTACTTGTAGGCTATCTTTTGTGGACATCCTCTCGGTCCTATTTTCTGTTACAAACCCCGTAAGGAGTTTGTCTTGTTTATCTTCTCGACCCTGTTTTAGGGAATCCTAGGTAGAACCCTATGGATGTAAACATGTATTTGAAACATGTTATGATTGATATGGTTGCAAGTGGTTGCAAGTGGTTGCTCGTGGATGCGCGAATACACATTAGATACTAGCTCGACTCGGTCACATTTCATATTGCATATGCACGAGTATTTATACTTGTTTATGGATGAAATCGAATGTATTATCATGCGGTTGTTGCATATGAATGAATGATTGTGCACGCATATAGTACCTATATGGCTAGGACTATTTGCATACATGTTGGATTCATGGCACTATACATATTTTGCATTAGAAAGATTATTCAGGCCTGATCATTAGCATTAGCTAAGGAACATGTACACACACGTTTTGCATATATTCATACAGCATTAGAAATCATCTAAGGACAATGGTTGCTTGTGGATGATGTTTTGAGTAGATGGATGACGGATGGTAGGATACGTTCTTCCTAACTTGGAGATTTCGGGGACGAAATCCTTTAAGTTGGGGAGGATGTAACAACCCGAATTTTTAGCAACGTGTTAAGACAAGAATCAAGGCAGAATTAAATTATAAAATCTGAATCAGGATAAACGGGTTGCGCCATTGCGTTCGTCTCGGAAAAATACGCGAAATAGAGTCCGAAATTTCGTAAATCGGAGTCCGTATGAAGAAGATATGGACGAACGAAGTTAGGCAGAAAAACCGAAAACAAGCCAGAATGCACTGGCGCACTTGTGAAGTGCGCCAGCACAAAAATACACTGGCGCACTTGGGAAGTGCGCCCGTGTCGAGCCAGAAACCTGCACAGCCTTCTGGCTTGACCCTGGCTGGCCTGGTGCACCTGTTTTGGCCCTTGGTCTTGTTTTGGAGGCTTGTGACGATTTTTGAGGGCTGGGATCTATCCTAGGGTTAATCTAAGGGCCTAAAACTACCCTAATCTCTATAAAAACACCCCTAAGCCTACCCTAAACCCTCATTATTCATTCTTGCAACTAAACTATGGCAAAATTTTCACTCTCATGGCCTCCACCCTCATTCTAAAATTCCTAAGTAAATTCCTATGAGAGGTTTCATGATCATGAGAGTGTTAGAGAGTTTCTATGTTAGTATGAGAGCCTCTCAAGTTGATTTCAAGGCTAAAGCTTTGATCTTTGTTCATAAAGATGGGGTTTTGATTGATTCGGAGTGTTCATCTTTGGGTTTTTGGGTGATGGCATGCATAGGCTTCATCACAATCTTTAATTTAAATCGATTTGTGCCTTCATAGCAATGTAAGCCCTTTCCCTACTCTTAGATATTAACTATGAAGTTAAATGTTCATGTTGCAAGTTTGGGTTTGATCATTGAGTATGATACATGCTATCATGTCATGCAAGTTTATGAAGTCATTATCTTGATCTTGTGAGCTAAAAGCTACAACCTTTATGTTGAAATGTTGCATTAGGCAACATGAGAACCCTCATAACCTTTATGTCAACTTGCATATGAAGTCATAACCCTTATATGATGATATATGCGAGTTACTAGTCATCATTCCATGTCTTTTGTCACCATGATTCGTTTATGTGCCAAGTTTTGGGTTTATGCATGTTTTTGAGGCTTAAGAATGTAACATGCAAGTTAATGAACACATTATGTCTCATTTGCCACCATGTTCAACTAGTGGCTTTATACCCCCTTTTGTCATGCCTTTGGCAAGTTCCTTCTTTGAATCCATTATGCGAGTTTAAAAGCGTTGGGGTCACATTATGGGAAAGCATAATGACATGAACATGATTTGGGTAAATGGGTATAAACAAGACAACATGTAACGTTAAATATGACATGTGTTTATACTTGAAAACATGACTTGAAATATAACATGGAAGTTGACATGTAAGTATGCATAAAAACATAAGCTTGGGAATTTAACTATTAAGTTAGGTCTACCCTTTGGGAATTTACCTATTAAGTTAGGTCTACCCAAATGCTTGAAAACTTGTAACATGTTTTGGGAAACATGATGGACATGGCACTTAGATAATATAAGTGTGGCCAACTCGAGGTTGGGTTGAGTTTGCAACGTAAAACTACCCGCAACCGACCGGCCTAACTAGTAGTTGCAAACAATAGGACCCAATGTGAGAAGTTGGTCATGTTGTGCTTGAACCCGAGGTTAGACCAAGTTGTGGTGTAAAGCTACCCGGAACCGACCGGCTTAACTAGTAACCACAACAAAGTCTAATGTGAGAGGTGAAGGTGCATTAAGTAATTAATGCCACATGATAGGGTTAAGTTAATTTGATTAATGACTCTTAACCAAATATGACATGGACAAATGGGTTAAGTAATTTGATTAGGCTAATGATACTTAACAAAACATGACAAGGTTGGGTAGGTTAAGTAACTTGATTTGCCTAATGACACTTAACCATTTTTATATGACTAGTGGATGGGGTTAAGTTAACCAACACTTAATCAATCCAACGCGATAACTTGGTAAGGTTAAGTAAGTTTTCTTAATGACGCTTAACCGAAAAATACGGTTAACGAATGGGGTTAAGATTAGACTCAACTAGTCTAAACATGGAAATCGGATGGGGTTAAGTTAGCCTAGACTTAATTAATCCCACTTGGTAGTTTAATGGGGTTAAGTTAAACACTTAACTAATCTAAACATGATGAATTGATGTGGTTAAGTGACCTATACTTATCCAATCTAACTCGTTAATTTATTGTGGTTAAGTTAACCAATACTTAACCAATATAACGTGAAAACATGATAAGGCTAAGTCACGAATCGCTTGAATACACTTGACCGATTTGACTAAGTAAATTGATAGGGTCAAGTTAATATATACTTAACCAATCTAGAATGATAATTGGACGAGGTTAAGTCGTGAATTGCTTAATATACTTAACCAACTTGAGCATGGTTTGTAGGGTTAAGCCTTGAACTTGGATACTTAGCCAATTTTGACAGGATTTGTAGACGGGTTAAGTCATGAACTTAAGTGACACTTAATCCATTATGTAAACCCTAGTTCTGAGGATTAGGTGGATAACCGTAGTTAACAAGGATAACGGGAACAATGCTAAGTGGTAAACCTTAGTTGAAGAATAACTAAGTAATGATTCTTAGTCAAGGAAATTTAGACCAGTTCATAGATAGATGAGTAACCTGATACGGTAGGTCATCGTTTAAGTATACGAGTAGGAGCAAGTATCTGATTTAGATAAAGGCTCCAGCGAACTGGGTAACGAAGCAGCGGCTTCGGGGAACGTGAGGATATTCTTGGTATCCCTCTATGAGCTGCCAGGTGATTATACTAGGCTCATGAGAGGTTAAGGTCTGCGTTAGAAGAACCAAGAGTATGCCTTGGTTGCTATACGAGCGACCTAAAGACGGGGATGGATAGGGGATAGTCGACGATACACGGTCGTACCCTAGATAGCATTTCGTCAGGCTACCTACCATCTTTGGTCAAGCGTGTACGTACGGAAAGGCAGAGAACACCCAAAAGACCATAATTGCTATCTAATTATGGTTGCGGTAAGGCTTAGATGTGGGTTGGCCAGCGTTGTGTTCTCATACAGGATTTATCCTGTCTTGTCTTTCACTAGTTGAGGGAGTGGTCTCGTGGGACCATAGCCACGTATAAGAAAAACAGACCTTAGCATCTGCATCGGTAGATAAATCGAAAGCTCCCGACCGAGTCCTGTATTTCTTGATTTGCCCTGTGACAGGACTCGGATGGCACGATGTGATACATGTGCATAAAGTCATGGAAAAGCGATTCACGATGAATGCGTGGGAAAAAGGGCGCGGTTGGCGGTTAGCGTAATCCCTAGTGGCCCTAGGTGGTTGAACCCAAACCGAGATACGAAAACGTGCAATAGGTAAGCATAATCCCTAGCAGCCCTAGGTAGCATAAGTCCTAGTTGTACAAACAATAATTCATGTTGGAAGACCCTAGCTAGGTTTAGGGTAACAGTCCAAACCGATCTTAAGGATCATGGAACTATGTTAAAGTAATATAGAATCTCATGGGAAAGCCCGTATGGTCTACGGCAAGGGACTGAACATTTACATGGAATAAAACATACAAGTTGAGTAACCTATATATGCGATATATTAGGTTGACATGGACCATTACACGACTTTTGAGTGAGGGTCGTTCTTGGTTAACACATGACACGGTGGGGATACTAGTACGGTAGGTGCAGAGCTAAAATACAGGATAGATATCACGGGGCGTTATACGTGACAGATATCTTGGGGATATTATACTTGATAGAAACCTGATGATGTGATACCTTGTTTTATCTTGACATCGTAATTTATCATGACACCTTAGTTTATCTGAGTTCAGTAGTTCATCCTGTTATTTTGATTTAGCTTATCTATCTTGTCATCATGCTTATGTTCATCTCAGTTTCTCATGTCAGTTAACTTTACTAGTTTTTATGCTAATAGTAGATAGGGCTTACTCAGTCTTTTTGACTGACCCGTTTTGTTTCGCCTCTTTTCTTCCGTTTCCCCCCCCCCAGGTCACAGGGAGGAAATACTGTTGTTTAGTTCGGACTTCTTCTGCTTGAAGGTCATCATGGATGGCTTGGACTCTTCTTGGCTATGGATACTTTACTGTTTTTACTTGGGGAATAATTTATAAAAAAAGTCTTTATGCTTCTTTACTATTGCAAGACAGGTTTTGATGTACTCTGATGTAAAAGGCTTTAGACCTTAATTATTAATGTTTATGAAAGTTTGATTTTACTTCCGCTATTTTATATGTTCTGTCTTGTGATATTTCTGTGCATGTTTACCAATAATGCCCCTCTAAACCTAGTGCATTCCTTTGCGAGTGACCCTAGCGGAGGCGGGGTGTTACATCTAAGACGTATGAGCTCAGAGGTTATATATTGATGGTTATTGATCGCATGGCGTGAATTGTCAATGTGGCATGCTAAGATGCAAATGATCGAGGCTTTTGTTGAAAAGCAGGGCCTTGTGGTTGATGATCAAAGAACGGCCTGTTTAGGTGTAGCTTTGTTTATAGTGTTACTTCGTGAGCCTCACACCCCGGTAAGAGTTAGAAATGGGACAAGGAAACGCAGGGAGTGCACACGTTTCTTTCAAGCTAGAAGTAGTATCAGGGTTTTTCAAGTCCTGACATTTTACTTACGTGGATGATATATTACGAGGCCTCGGTTATATTGGTCGATAGTGACCAATTTATAGGTTCAATAGGACCGAGAAGCGTGTGTTCAGGAATTGCCGGTCCACTAAAATATTTATGGACTAGGCCTGCAGGATCCACGGGTTCGCCAGCGTCCGAATCCTGAGGTGTTTGCTAGAGTGTCTCGAATTGTCCCTCGCCTTGACTCATGATGGAAACATAATTTCCAATACGACATTACAGTTTTGATTGTAAACCTATATATGGCGACATAGTAGGATGGGGTACTATGTCATCTAGGATTAATACATTTACTTTGAAGTATTTTAAAACTGATTAGACACTAATAATAATATTAAATATTATTTTCTACGTATCAAGCATGTTTGATCATTATAAGGTAAAACTTTATCCTTCGGTTTGCGTTGCATTGTGTGATGGGACTTGAGTCTTATAATGATTTCATTTTTCTAAAAAGCATTGCGTTGTTTTTGAATAAAAGATTTACCTATTTTATGCACTGGCAATCCAATGGAGTAAACCCGTTCCGCGTTAGCGGCGTGGTCCTGTGATTAGCCATATTCTTAGATAAGTTAGGTAAGATTTCTCATACCAGTCCCATGACTGACTCGTAGTTTGTTTCACTTGCAAACTCGGATGCCCTTATTTTTCACACGGGCAGTCGAGTAGCTTATTTTGCTAACATATTGAGCAGGATTCTGGATCAAAGTTTAAAGTTGTGTCCAGAGTATTGATAGTCTTCCGCTACATTGTATGAAATTATTGTAAATTATCTTTCGCTGTATTTTGTTCGATGTACTCTGATATATTATGTACTCTGATGTAACATTATTATAATGTTTATAAAAGTCTTCTGTTATTTGTTTTGATGTGTTGTATGCCCAGAGTTAGCGTATGTGGGATTCGAATGGTCTTGGTCTATTTAACGATCGATTAGGTTCGGGCGAATTCCGTGTCGTTACGTTAGTGCTTGAGTGAAATTAAGTGGTTCAGTTTCAGTGATGGCCACATTATAGACTTTTGGTTTAAATATACCGCTTTTTGATCTAGTAGTCATGTGATGCCTGCTTTGATGTTGTTGTGCCTGTTGTGATTGTTGTTCCTTTTGTGATATCTTTGTACTGCTGTTGCTTTGCCTGCTACCATCATCATCAGCGTTGTGCATGTTATTATCAACTTTACTTATTTCTATGTCATCTGAATTTATTTCTTTTGATCCACCGATGTGCACACTTGTTTCTCTTATATCCTCAACTTGTGTGCCTGAATGTTCATTGTCTATAATTATTTCAAGAGTAACTGGTCTAAACTCCACAGTCTTAATAGATTCCACTCTATTGTCTTCTTTAGAATTATGTTTATATGCATAAGGAAATTTACTTTCATCAAATATCACATGTCTTGAGAAATAAATTCTACCATTCTTGTCAAGACATTTATAACCTTTTTGATTTTGAGCATAGACAATATACGTGCATGGACTTGACCTCATACTTAATTTATGTTTATTATAATTTCTCAAACATGGAAAACACAGACAACCATATATTTTTAGAGACTTATAGTCTGGTGTAACATTGTATATCATCTCATATGGAGTTTTATTATCTAGGATCGTAGTGGGTAACATGTTAATAAGAAAAACTGAAGTAAAAAAGGCTTCATTCCAATACTTCATGGGTAATGAGCTTCGTGATAACAATGTTAAACTTGTTTCTACAATGTGTCTGTGTTCTCTTTCAACCAAACCATTCTGCTCAATGTGTGAGGACATGTTATTCTGTGTTTAGTTCCTCTTTTAGCAAAATAATCAGTCAAAGGTTTGAATTCTGCCCCACCATCTGTCTGCAGAAGTTTGACATTACAATTAAGTTGCTTTTCAACATGAGTTATAAATTGTGTGACTGTGTTAGAAGTTTCAGATTTATTTTTTAGCATATATGTCCAAGTATATCTCGAATAGGCATCTACAAAAGAAAGATAGTATTTGTTCCCCTGATATGAATTTAGAGGTGTTGGCCCCCATAAATCTGCAGCTACAAGCTTCAATGGCTTGTTATACCTGGTTTCAGAATTACTAAAAGGGAGCTTGTGGCTCTTGCCAAGCTGACAATGTGTACATGTGTGTTTAACAGGTGCATTTTTAAGAGCAATATTATTAATAGATAAAAAAATTATTACAGTTTCAAAATTTGGATGTCCAAGTTCCATATGCCATAATGTAATACTATCTAAAACATTATTTCTATTACAATGCTTATTACTACTGCAATCATTATTACTACAAGCATCCACATTGTTGCACCAGAACTCACCACTTGAATTTCTAGTCTTCAAGTTGTTAAATCTGTAAAGCCCATCATGTAGACTACCCTGTAGTAATATTTCATGACTTAAAATATCTTTGACTAAGAATTTTTTTGGGTGAAACTCAAAATATACACAATTATCATTAGCAAATTTTGATACACTTAAAATATTTTATTTATGGTAGGAACCCTAAGCATGTTATTTAGTTCAAGTTGTCTTTTACCTAGAATAATACCTTTGCTAATATGTGTTATATTTGCAGTCTCACCATTGCCCATATGTAAATTTTTCATACCTAAATAATTTTTGCTTCCAGTGTTCAAATTCTGAAGATTATTAGTAAATGATGGGTTGCACCTGAGTCTGGATACCAATCCTCAAAATTACTTTCATCACCCTTGTCTACATCATTACTGTTTTTACTATCATTGTTGCATTTTCTTGAGTTTATTGTAGCAAAATTTGCCTGTGCTCTTTTCTGAGAAAAACTCCCTTGATTGTTTTGAGAACTATTATCTGAATTGTACCTAAAGTAACATTTATTTTCCATATGACCAAATTTTTGACAAATTTGACATTTTACACGACTGTTATTATTCCATCGGCCTTTTCCATGACCTTGCTGAGGCTGGAAACCCCCTCTTTGTGCTTGAAATCCTTCTCTTTGTGGTTGAAATCCTCCTTGAAAACCTCATCTTTGTGATTGAAAACCTCTTGAATACTAATTTTCTTGTCTGTTTGCATCATTATTGTAGTTGTTTCCTTGTTGATTATTTTTAGCTGCTGCATAGTTGACAGAAAAATCACCTTGTATGATTTTTCTTTGTTCAATCCTTCATGAGCAAGTAGATCAGATGTGACAAACTGCAAATCAGGTAATGTTTGTTGAGTAGCAATGACAGTTATTAATGAGTCATATTCCTCATCAAGTCCACCAGTGATAAATAATATTTGCTCACTATCACTTATCTTATGCCCAACTGCATTTAATTTATCACAAGTATTTTTAATTTTTCTTAAATATTCTTTCATACTCATGCCTTCTTTTCTGGAGCTTTGTAAATCGCTTATATACAGCATAACCGTTGCTGTAGACAGAGAACTAAAAAATTTCTCAATAGATGACCATATTTCATGAGAAATAGTACATCCTACTATCTGTGATAAAAAATTTGAACTTATAGATGACTTAAGCCATGATGATAATAGATTATCCTGCTTTTGATATCTAACATAGTCTGGATTTGAAACAGTGCTACCGTCTTGATTCAAACTCATGACTGGTGGTGTTGTTATGGTTCCATTGATGTATTCCAATAGTCCATAAACTTTTAAAGCAAATTCAGTTTGATATTTCCATAATATATAATTGTCTTCATCAAGAGATGTGGTAATAATTTGGCTTTGGGGTTTTATTAGTTTGGGTGTGTTTGGTGGTGGATCAGCACTTGTGTTGAGCATAGCTACTGACGTGGCTTCATTATCGTTGGCCATAGTTGATCAGAAAAAGTATTGAGTGAGGCAAAAGCAGGGAATTACAGCCAATGTAAAAAAAATGCAAAAAACACGAACAACAATAATATGGTATATAATGTGACGACCCCAAACCCCTGTTCCACGGTAGCAAGGGTAATCTTTGGAATATAATACATAAACAGATAATAGCAGAACAGAAATATATAAATACACCGGATAATGTACAACATAATACACTGGATATAATAATCATCAGAGTTACACAGTATACAGGATCATACTTAGTAAAGAATATAGTTTAGCTTTACATAAAATGTCTATAGCGGAATCAAAACATAATATGTACAACAGGAGCCGAACAACATAAAAAGAAAGAAGTGATAGAATCCATCTTCAGCTCCATAGCTATCCAGAAAGAGCCTGCTAAAACCTGAATACAAGGTTGCCCGTGTAGGAATAGGGGGCACCCGAGTTTGCAAGTGAAACAAACTACGAGTCAGTCATGGGACTGGTATGAGAAATCTACTTAACTTATTTTAATAATAAGGCCAATCACAGGACTACGCCGCTAACGCGGAACGGGTTTACTCCATTGGATTGCCAGTGCTTAAAATAAGTAAATCATTTAAACATCGCAATGCTTTTTATAAAAATGAAGCCATTATAAGACTCAGTTCCCATCACACAATGCAACGCAAACCGGAGGATAGAGTTTTACCTTATAATGGCCAAAATATGCTTGATATGAATAAAACAAAAGCATTTGATATTATTACTAGTGTTTATATGTTTCCAAAACAATTTCAATCATAACTATTAATCATAGACGACATAAGTGCCCCATACCACTATGTCGCCATATATAGGTATACAATCAAAACCGCACGATGTCGTATTTGGAAATTGGAATGTCGTCACGAACCAAGGCAAGGGATCGTCCTTACCGCTTCGAGACTGTCTAGCCCGAGCCTCAGGACCCAGACTCAGGTGGGCCCTTGGGTCGTCAGGTCCGCTCCACACGGAGTGGATTAAAATGCCTGAACACTGCGTTTCCCCGCCCTATGGGGCGTAAACTGGTCATATACCGACCAAACCATCGGCCCCGGAGTGACCAATATAACTGAGGCACGTCGCTATCCATCATCCACATAAGTAAAATGTCCGGGCGTGTAAAACCCAAAACACCACTCCTAGCTAGAAAGAAACGCATGTCCTCCCTGAAGTCCTCTCCAGTTTCTTTTCCATACCAGGGTTTGAGGCTCGCGAATCAACGCTAAACACAAAGCTAGCTCTTTAAAGCCCTGCTTTGATCATCAACCACAAGACTCTGCTTTTCAATAAAAGCCTTTATCACTGCATCTCATCATGCCACACAGGCAATTCATGCCATGCAACTGACATATATCAATCACATAGAATGAAATCCAACGTCGGACACACAGTCCATTTACAAGAGCGTTCTAGTTCTGAACGAAACCGGAGGCACCTTATTCCTCTCCCGTATGTCCAATACAGGAGAGAGGCCCTTGCATATCCGAACGATGAACAAGTACGTCCGGACGACCACCACTGTAAGCCCTTCAGGGCAACAACTCCCATCAAAGGCATCAGTAGCCATCCATTCGATGTGAAGATCCTCGGTCTTGCACCGTCTTCATATCTTCGACTTCTAACCATCGACCAATTATTTGAAATGATAATTAACTCGGCCTTTTCAAATAATTCACGTATATTTAGAATTTCAAATCAATTCATTTCAATGGTTAAATTATCTGACATCCATAATTCAGTTCATTAATGTAATTTTCAAGTCAAACATATTCAACCATCCAATATCCTATAAACCGAGTAAATTCAGTTTATTTCCATTCCGTATCGTTTATAATATTTTATAACGATTTATCGCTATTTTTATTTATTTAAATATAGCCTATTTATTCAAACGACGCTTCGGGCCATAACGCGGCCTTGGCGCTGTTTTTCTCCAAATTTGATTTACATATATCTGAATATCTAAGCGTTGGATCTTTACATATTTTATATCATTGGAAACATCTCTTCAAAGCGGACCCAACGGTTCCAGTTTTGGGAAAATCCGACGGTTAGATCTCCCGGTACAATCGTTTGAGGTTACGATTTCAAAATACGAACCATAATGTCATTATTCGATTTAATTTATTTATATTTATATATATATATATATATATTAATATAATCCATTCTGGCGTTGTATTCATTCAGATTTAAATTTAACATTTCACAAAATCTAACCATTGGATCTTTACAAATTTGATGTCGTTGGAAAGATATTTCCAAAGCGGACCCTACAGTTTCGGTTTCGGGAAAATCCGATGGTCGGATCTCCAACAATAATCGTTTAAAATCACGGTTCCAAAACATGAACTTCAGCTTCGTTATTCGATTTATTTTAATTATATATATATATATATATATATATAAATATAACCTGTTCTTCGATTTCCAAACCATTTTCATTTCTTATATTTGATAAAAATAATATTTTTACCCAACAAATATTTATTTCAACACATGACTATTTTTAACACTTCATATATATAATAAAATTATGATTTTTATTGTTAACACAATTTATTTCAAAAATAAAGATTTTTAGCGATTCATATATATTATAAAAATGTGATTTTTATCGTTAAAACAATTTATTTCAAACATGAATATTTTATATACTTCGTACATATAATAAAAATGTTATTTTGTATCGTTCAAACAATTTCATTTCATACATTTAATAAAAATGTTATTTTTATCGTTCAAACAATTTCATTTCATACATTCAATAAAAATGTTATTTTTATCGTTCAAATAATTTATTTCAAAAAGGAATATTTTTCCAACACATGAATATTAATCAAACATATGAATATTTCAGAAAATTTCGACATCATAACGGCAGGGTAGTTAAAACCGGCACCGTCCCAACTACGGCTCCTCGCTCTATCTTAAAACCTCGCAGCTTTTGACAATGGGGATTTCAATAATCTAGTTCGTACGAAAACGAATTTTTCCACAAACTAATCCTATTTGCTTTCAACCATAAACAACCATAATCAAATCAATCATTCGTCATACTCACCAAATTTCACGTCAACCAAATTCCAAACAATCACAACAAATATATTTCATCCATGGTCTGTGGACGAGGGGAGTATATATATATGGATATACGTATATACATATATTTCACTTTCATTTCAATTTCATTTCAACTCACTTATAATTTTTACAATGCATATATAACTTATACATCGTACATGCAGCTTATACAACGCTTATACATGAGGTGTACAACGCTTATATAACTCATATATCGATTGTATAATTTATACATCGTCATTCCATATCGTTTATAATTTAGAAAACTCACCTTAGGTTCCACTCCTCCAAAAATTGTAGGAAGCTCCAAAAATTCTCCAGTCTCTTCTAGAATGTAGAAGACATCCACACGAGTCCAATGTCTCTTGTTTCACTGAATTTCGACCACATAGCAGAAAGATATGATTTTTATCGTGAAATCAAAATCCGTAGCACTTTAAAGTGCTATATTCAGCTCAAAATAAATAAGTCCTTACCTTTCGGCAATGGTTCAAACCTAGGTCATCGGTTATCGCACAAACCGTGAAGCGGTTGGACGATCGGACTTCGCAGCGGCGTAGAGGGAGGGAGGGCGCACGTGCGCCAGGGGGTGGGGTCCACTTTGGTGGTCCTAGTTGGCAGCGGCGGCGAGTTGAAGGTTGGAACTTCGGGGCGTCGATCTGGCTTCAATACTCGACGAAAAAATGCAAACCCTATATGGATGTGTAGATCCCGAAGAGCACTACAAAATCCCTAACTGAAGCCCTTGATTTTATTGAGCGAATTAGAAGAAAACGAGGCGAGAAGGGGTCAACTTCTTTCCATCGTGTGCGATTCAGAGGATCGGGAGAGAGAAAGTGAAATGGAGGATTATGATAGGCTAAAAATATATATTTAATTATTTATTTTCAAAAATACCTCTTTCTCCTTACGAACTCCAATTCAAACACAACGACTGTCATCCCTAGCAAAATACCCCCACTCCGAACACAATGGAATATGTTTAATAGGCCCATTCGAATGTTTCAGTCAGTTTTTCTTCAAATTAAAATATAAAACATTCAAATATTTTATTTGAACATACATTTCAATTTGCCGGGGCCACATACTGATCCCAAAAATTCCAGAAAAATAAATCTAGCTATGTTTTGACAATACAGTCCCAACAAAACTAATTTCGTCAAATTGGGAGACCGTTTGAAAAATGGCCATTTTCTAGTCGATCTAGTTGACTAAAATTAACCAAACACATTTTCCTTTGCCACGCTCACATATTGATTTCAAAAATTATGGAATTTGGAACCTAGCAACAATTTGACATCCCGGATCCAACAAAAGTGGTTTCGTCGAAAATGGAGGTCATTCGCAAAATGTCAATTTTCAAGGGCTATATAAACTCCATAGCGACCTTTTTGAAAATTCATTTGGCCATAACTTTTGATTCCCGCTATGAAATTTCAATTTTTCAGATTCATTTGAAAGATATTCATAAATAGATTTAGATATTTTTTGTTTCACTAAAATCCGTTTTATTTTGCATCCTATATAGTCAGTCAAAGTTCGAATTCAAAATTTCAAACTACCGCGCCATTTTAGGCCTTGTTTTATAATTAAAATAAATATATTCGCTATAAATTCGATCCAAATAGATTTTTGGTCATCATTGTTTAAAATAATTTATTTTAAATATTCGAAATTCATTAAAATAGCCAAATTAAAAATTTTAAATTGGTTCTGATTTCCCGGGTTGTTACAATCTCCCCCACTTAAAATCTTTTCGTCCCCAAAAAGGAACGAAGCCGAAAGTAGTTTAATTAAACAACTCAACTTTCATTCTGGCTTCAAATCTTCAATTTTTCAGTTTCTAAGAATTTTCCAATTCTTCAAAAATTTGGCTATCACCCTAAATTTTCGAAGAATTGCGTCATAACCTCCTTTGTACAGGGAGGGGTTTAGAAATTTATTGGGCCGTATTAGGTACCCTGTAAATCTTAATAAGCATACACATATTTATAGTGATATATTCCGGTGTCCATAGGGGAGTGTGTATAGATCATGTAACAACCCGAAAATCTGGGCCAGTTTAAATTTTTTTATTTTGGCAATTTTAGCGAATTTTGATTATTTAAAATGAATTATTTTAAATAATAACGACAAAAAATTTATTTTGAATAGAATTCGAACGTATATATTATATAGTTCGTCGTTAGAATATAAATAATTATATATAATTATAAAAGGAATTGAAAATGGCGCGGTAGTTTGATAATTCGATTTCAAACTTCAAATGAATGTACCGGGTGCAAAATAAACCGGATTTTAGTGAAACCAAAAATAATAGGATCTAATTGATAATATATTTCCAACGAATCTGAAAAATTGAAATTTCATAGCGGGGATCAAAAGATATGTCCAGTTGAAAATTCTGAATAGTCGCTATGGAATTCAGGCCCTTAGAAATGGAAATTTTGCAAACGACCTCGGATTTCGACGAAACCAGTTTTGTTGGATCCGTGATGTAAGGTTATTGCTAGATTCCAAATTTCATAATTTTTCGAATCAATATGTGAGCGTGGCGAAGGAAAACGCGTTTGACCAGTTTTAGTTGATTTCAATCGACTGGAAAATGGCCATTTTTCAAACGGTCTCAGAATTTGACGAAATTAGTTTTGTTAGGACCGTATCGTCAATACGAAGCTAGAAAAATTTTTCGGGAATTTTTAGAGTTCGTATGTGACCCCGGTAAATTGAAATGCGCGTTCAAATTCAATATATAGAGTTATATGTTGATTTTAATGGAAACTGATTGTAACAGCCGAATCAGCTTACGATATATATCCCATTGTGTTCGGAATGGGGGTAATTAGCTATAGACGACAGGCGGTGGGTTCGATTTTGAGTTCGTTGTAAAAAGTTACTTTATTGATTTTTAAAAGTAAATTAAATATTTAATTAAACCAAGTCAACCCTTCATCCCCCTTAACCCGCTTAGCCCCCCCCCCCATTTTTACCTTCCTCGTCGATCAGAAATTAAAAAAAAAATCAAATCGCGCGGAGCCCCCTTCCCCTCCCCCCCCTCCCGTCGACGACGACGCCGCACCCCCCTCGCCGCCAAGCGCGATGCCTCCCCCCATCCAGTCGCCTCTCTCCTTCCCCGTTCTTCGATGCAGAAACCCTCGCCCGAGCCCCATTTCCAATCGCAACGCCCCCATCCGCGCCTGCCGCCACCTACGCCCCACCACGCGACCACCACCTGTACTTCGCCGGGACCGCACCCCACTGAGACAACCCCTGCGCCACCGAAGATCTGAACTCCCCCTTCCTTTAGCAAACGAAGTGAGTTTCTTCTCTCTCTTTTTTTTTACCTTACTTTTTTCGCTCTTTTTATGTAATTAGTTAGGTAATTAAACTTTATTTAAAATAAAAGAATTGGTTATAGAAAAAACTGAATTTTTATTTAAATAAAAAAAACTGAATTATTATTTAAATAAAATCTGATTTGATATAGTTATTAAAACTGATTTTGAATGGAATAAAGATTCAATTTTTGTCATATAGAATTGGCGACGATTATCATATCAAAGAAATAATTTTTATCATATAAAAATAGCGTTTTAAAAATATAATCTTTTATATTTATAAAGCGAGGTAAAAATATAATATTTTCTATTTGAATAGCAAAGTAAAAATTCGATTTTTATATATTGAATAGCAAAGTAAAAATTCGATTTTTATATATTGAATAGCGAAGTAAAAATGTGATTTTTACATATGTAGAGAATACGGGCAAAGAAAGTGACAAGAGGCAAGAACGACAAAGATTTCTACATAAGAAGAGTCGTGGCATTGGATTAGCAATTATGTGAGAATTTCTCACCTTTTATTTTATTTTCTAGTTAAAATATATACTAGGATGCAGACGGTGTTTAGTAGCACCCGACACCCGTCGTCCACAGACCATAGACGGCTTGTATGCTTGGTTGTTTGATTTTGATGTGTAGTTGATTGTGTGATGTGATGTGAAATGAAATAAAATATTTTATACTTAAAAATAGAAATTTTAACGAGCATAGAAAATGAAGAAATAAAAATAAACAAATCGGACGATTTGTTTATATACACACATTTGACTGATATTGATTGGGACGATAAATTTTACACATCGCCCAACGGCACAAATAAAATCTGTGTTTGATTGTTTGAAACCCCACACGGGTATTGGGGTGATATATGACATACACTAGTCCCAATAATTAGCTGTATGTCGATCGATTGATTGACAGACTGTTATAAGCGTTGAATATTTATATTTGATTCTTATACAGGGTAGAATGCACTTTGGATGATGGTTGATTATTCATCGTTGTTATTGTATACATGTGTTGTAGAAAATCCATATAATTAACAATATATGGTAATTGATTGGGCCTCATTCCAGTTTCGAAATAGAAATATTTGAAATAAAAATATTTGAAAAAGAAATATTCGAAATAGAATATTTGAAAACAAAAATATTTGAAAAAGAAATATTCGAAATAGAATAGTTGAAAATAGAAATATTTGAAAAAGAAATATTCTAAATAGAATATTTGAAAACAAAAATATTTGAAAAAGAAATATTCGAAATAGAATAGTTGAAAATAGAAATATTTAAAAAAGAAATATTTGAAAATCAAAATATATGAAGCCGTGTTGATTAGATTGACGCTATTTTGACGTGAACGATATTTATATTGATTTTATTCAAATTGAAGTGAATATTAAATTGAATTGAAATTCGAATTTAATTGAATTGATTTGAAATTCGAAATAAACTGAAATGGTTTGAAATTCGAATAGAATTGAAATAGAATCGAAATCGTTTTGAAATGAATTCGAATAGAATTGAAATAGAATCGAAATTGTCTTGAAATGAATTCGAATAGAATTGAAATAGAATCGAAATCGTTTTGAAATGAATTCGAATAGAATTGAAATAGAATCGAAATCGTTTTGAAATGAATTCGAATAGAATTGAAATAGAATCGAAATCGTTTTGAAATGAATTCGAATAGAATTGAAATAGAATCGAAATCGTTTTGAAATTAATTCGAATAGAATTGAAATAGAATCGAAATCGTTTTGAAATGAATTCGAATAGAATTGAAATAGAATCGAAATCGTTTTGAAATGAATTCGAATAGAATTGAAATAGAATCGAAATCGTTTTGAAATGAATTCGAATAGAATTGAAATAGAATCGAAATCGTTTTGAAATGAATTCGAATTAAATTGAAAATGAATTGAAATTGAATTAATTTGAAATTCAAATTGAATTGAAAACGAATTGAAATTGAATTGAAAACGAATTGAAATTGAATAGAAATGAATTCGAATTGAATTGAATGTAAAACAGATTCGAATTGAATTGAATAGAAAATGAATTCAAATCGAATTAAAATCGAAATTGAATTGAAATCAATTTGAAATGAATTTAAAACGAATTTACATTGGAATATTCAATTTTGATTTGAAATTGAATACGAAGTTGAAACCGTTTTGAAAATGAATTTAAAATGATTTATAAAGCACGTTTTGAATTGAAATCGACGAAGTATATATTATATATATTATATATATAATATAATGGCCTGAATAGGACGCGCCGCGCCGCGGCAGTTCGCGAATTTCGACCATTGACTTCGAACGGACATTACGGGAGATCCGGCCGTCGGATTCTCCTAAAACCGGAACCGTTGGGTTCGTATCGAAAAGGGCTTTCTAACGAATATTAGAAATTAGAAATCTAACGGTTGGATTTGGAATTATGTCCAAATCAAATTTGGAAAAGGTCGCTGTAAGTGCAGTTCGATGGCCGTTGATGGAAATCGACTGTACGGGCCTTGATAAAATTATAAAAATATCAATAATTAGTTTAAAATCATAAGAAATGGTTTGGGAAGAATCGGGTTGAAAAACTCCATATTTGAAAAGATAAAAATAGATTTTTATCGAAATGAACTAGTTTTGAACTAGAATAGTAATTTATTTATTTTTAAAATAAATAAAATGAGTTTGAAATGGTTATGAAAATAACTAGAATTTCCAATGATTGCATTGGAATTGATTTGAATCGAAATTGTCTTCGGAATATTTCGATTTGGATTTCGTGATTATACAGATGTTGTTATGGAAATTTGAAAGATATAGATATATATATCGTTATTTCCAATACGATATCTGTTGTTTGTAGAATTTGATATTGAATATAAGCCGATATATTTTCTATTCAGAGCCTTGTATTTAATATCAAATGTGATTTGGGTTTGTCGTGAATGGTGTCTTGACTAACACTGTTCTTGAACCCAGTTGAGAAAAAATTAAATCTTTTTATTTCGATTTAATGAAGTGTACCAATTAAATAATATTTAATTGAATTGATATTGATTTTTGGGTTTATCGTGGACAGTGTTTTAAATAACACTCGTTCTTTAACCCGATAATTAATGGAATGTGGTTTTGGGTTTATCGTGAACCTTGTTTTAAATGACACTGATTCTTCAACCCAGTTAATGATTAAAACTAAGTGGAGTTTTAATGAATCTTTAATTAGATTGAAATAATCGAGAATGGAGTATCACCAGTTTTGCTCCAGGCGTTAGTTAAATCTCTAATTGGATTTGAACGTGAAATGGTAATTGAATTTACCGATAACACCGTGGTGTTAGATATGAAGTATTACAAGTTTTACTTCATGGGATGAATAGGTTGGGATTGGGAAATTAAAACAAATGGTTACTTCGGTAAGGTTCGTTAATCCCGACTAGTTGAATCGAAATTCAAAAGAAGATTAGAGAATAAATTCAAGGAATTTATCTTGGATAAAATTAATGGGAACCTTTCCCTTTGAATGTGAAATTTAGAAACTAACTGTCGGTTAGCTAAGCAGAATGGTTTTCTGGATATTGATCTGATGTTGGTTTCGGCCTTCGGGGTTAATATTTGGGAAATTATTCTCTTGATTAATTTACGGTTAGTGACTGATGAATTGGAATGAGGCGTATGTTGTATTTGTGTAACACTTATTTAAAATATACGCGAGTTATTCGGAAAGACTGGGTTTATCCCATTCTGAATACCTGATACGACGATAAGTCGAAGATGAAGACGGTGGTTGAAGACCGGAAGTCTTCACATCGTTTGGGTGATTACTGATGATCTTGATTGGGCTGTACACCCAAGATGAGGGAATCAATCGGTGGTCGTCCAGATGTGCTTGGAGATCGATGGATATGCGAGGAAAGTGCCTCCGGTTTCTTTCAGACCCAGAACGGACTTGTAAATGGACTATGTGCCTGACATTGGATTTCATTCTGTGTGACCGATATCGGTTGCATAGAGTGGTTTGCCTGTGTGGCATGCTAAGATGCAATTGATCGAGGCTTCTGTTGAAAAGCAAAGTCTTGTGGTGATGATCAAAGCACAGCCTGTGTGGCACAGCTTTGTGTAACGTGAATTCGCGAGCCTTACACCCCGGTTGTGAACCAAAAACGGGAGAGGACCTCAGGGGGGGCATGCATTTCTTTCTAGCTAGGGTGTTGTCAGTGACCTACCAGCCCTGACATTTATATACTTTTCACCTATGTGGTTGTTGCTGTTGCGAGGCGCCTCGGTTTGATCGGACGATCCGGGTCTGATGGAGTCATTCGTTGGCTCATTTACGCCCCAAAGGGCGGGGAAACGTAGTGTTCAGGAATTTTAATCCACATCGGTGGACCGGCCCTGACGATCCAAGGGTCGATGCGCTCTGACCCTGAGGCTCGGGCTAGAGAGTCTCGAAGACGGTGAGGACGATCCCTAGCCTCAGTTCATAGACGGAAACCCAATTTCCAAATACGTGACTTTGCGATTTTGATTGTATAACCTATATATGGCGACATAGTGGTATGGGGCATTCATGCCGCCTATGATTGATACTTATGATTTGAAGTTGTTTTATACACTATACACTTATAATAGTATCAAATGATTTCTTTTAAACGTATCAAGCATTCTTGGCTATTATAAGGTAAAAACCCTATCCTCCGGCTTGCGTTGCATTGTGTGATGGGACCTGGGTCTTATAATAGCTTCATTTTTCTTTATTTAGCATTGCGCTGTTGTTTTATGCACTGGTATTCTTGGGAGGAAACCCGTTCTGTGTTATACGGCGTGGTCCCTTGATTTACCTTACTTTGAAAATAAAGATTTACAACTGCTTTAGTTCTCACACCAGTCCAATGACTGACCTGGAGTTTAATGTTTTAATCTAAACTCTGGGTGCCCTTATTTTCGACACGGGCAGCTAGTAGTTTTGGTTTTGCAGATTTATATTCACAGGATCCTGGTTTACAGCTGGAATGATATCCGGAAAGCTTTGTATCAGTATATCTCTTCTAGTTGTGTATTGTATTATTTTCTGTTGCGATGTATTTAAATGTAATTTAAATCTCTGATATTTCTGTGTAATATTCATTTATACTCTGTATATTCTTGTATTCTAGTGCATTGTTGTAATATACAATGAAATGTTCTTTCATCTACGTTCTGTTGTGGCTTGTTCTCGAACTATCCGCTCTTTCCTTTACGGGGAAGTTACGGGTTTTTCAGTTGGTATCAGAGCTTTGGTTTACAAAGCTCAGAGAACAGGATACCTTAGAACCATACGAAAGAATTCATCAGATATTGGATTAGCAATATCTAATGAGAATGACTCGTTAGAGATGGGATTAGTCGTATCCTAGAACAAGTGTGAAGAGTATATTTTACAAATGAAAACAATTTTGTTTTGAAATTTAAATCGTTTTACACGTATTTGAATAATTTATTTACATTGATTTTGGACAATTCAGTATATAAAGAATTTGCATATACGCCTTGCAAACGTATATTCAAAGTTTTAATATATTGGATAGATATAGCATCACACTCTAGTCGCCCGGAGATGATATTGATGATAGCGATCGCATCATCAACATTTATGTTCGAGTTTCGAAGGTGGGATTTCTATATATTTCCATTAGACTGGTGTGAGAACCAAAACTAGATAGTGCTTATTGTTGTGATTTGGCATCAAAAAAAATCTGATTTTTGACTATGTATCAAAGTTATGAATTTGAAAAGCTAATCAACTAATGGATTGGTGTTTGTGTTGTTTGTTTAATTGTTTGATAATTTTGAACCATTATGCCTAATTGTATCAAATATTGAATTATATTGAAATTTGGTCGCATTTTCTTGCATATACTTGTACTTACATTGAACAGGTCATAGCAAAGAGGCTAGAGCAGAGAATAAAATTTGTTTGCCCGACAAATAGGTACATGTTTATCATAATTTACTGTTTTGTTTGGGTGATGATGATTTTATGAGCCGATTGGCTTTTTCTTTTTCTTTTTGAGATCAGAAGGCCTGTATGGCAATTATGGAATTTTTCCGTGGCTCTCGATGCAGGGGAGGTTATGGCGAAATTTTTCGAAAATTCCGGGTGTTAGCCAAATTTTTGAAATTTTTGAAAATTCTCAGAAAACTGAAAAGTTGGAGAATGGAAGCCAAATAGAACATAGAGTTGATTGATCAAACCACTTTCGACTTCGTTCCTTTTCGGGGACGAAAAGTTTTAAGTGGGGGAGATTGTAACAACTCGAAAATCTGGGCCAGTTTAAAATTTTATATTTTGGTAATTTTAGCGAATTTTGATTATTTAAAATGAATTATTTTAAATAATAACGACGAGAAATTTAATTTGAATAGAAGTCGAATGTATATATTATATAGTTCGTCGTTAGAATATAAATAATTATATATAATTATAAAAGGAATTGAAAATGGCGCGGTAGTTCGATAATTCGATTTCAAACTTCAAATGAATTTACCGGGTGCAAAATAAACCGGATTTTAGTGAAACCAAAAATAATAGGATCTAATTGATAATATCTTTCCAACGAATCCGAAAAATTGAAATTTCATAGCGGGGATCAAAAGATATGTCCAGTTGAAAATTCTGAATAGTCGCTATGCAATTCAGGCCCTTAGAAATGGAAATTTTGCAAACGACCTCGGATTTTGACGAAACCACTTTTGTCGGATCCGTGATGTAAGGTTATTGCTAGATTCCAAATTTCATAATTTTTCGAATCAATATGTGAGCGTGGCGAAGGAAAACGCGTTTGACCAGTTTTAGTTGATTTTAACCGACTGGAAAATGGCCATTTTTCAAACGTTCTCAGAATTTGACGAAATTAGTTTTGTTAGGACCGTATCGTCAATACGAAGCTAGAAAATATTTTTCGGGAATTTTTAGAGTTCGTATGTGACCCCGGTAAATTGAAATGCGCATTCAAATTCAATATATAGAGTTATATGTTGATTTTAACGGAAACTGATTGTAACAGCCGAATCAGCTTACAATATATATCCCATTGTGTTCGGAATGGGGGTAATTAGCTATGGACGACAGGCGGTGGGTTCGATTTTGAGTTCGTTGTAAAAAGTTACTTTATTGATTTTTAAAAGTAAATTAAATATTTAATTAAACCAAGTCAACCCTTCATCCCCCTTAACCAGCTCAGGCCCCCCCTTTTTACCTTCCTCGTCGATCAGAAATTAAAATAAAAAAAAATCGAATCGTGCGGAGCCCCCTCCCCCCTCCACCGTCGACGACGACGCCGCACCCCCCCCTCGCCGCCAAGCGCGATGCTTCCCCCCATCCAGTCGCCTCTCTCCTTCCCCGTTCTTCGATGCAGAAATCCTCGCCCGAGCCCCATCTCCAATCACAACGCCCCCATCCGCGCCTGCCGCCACCTCCGCCCCACCACGCGACCACCACCTGCACTTCGCCGGGACCGCACCCCTCTGAGCCAACCCCTGCGCCACCGAAGATCTGAACGCCCCCTTCCTTTAGCAAACGAAGTGAGTTTCTTCTCTCTCTTTTTTTTACCTTACTTTTTTCATTCTTTTTATGTAATTAGTTAGGTAATTACACTTTGTTTAAAATAAAAGAATTGGTTATAAAAAAAACTGAATTTTTATTTAAATAAAAAAAACTGAATTTTTATTTAAATAAAAACTGATTTGATATAGTTATTAAAACTCATTTTGAAAGGAATAAAGATTCAATTTTTTTCATATAGAATTGGCGACGATTATCATATCAAAGAAACAATTTTTATCGTATAAAAATAGCATTTTAAAAATATAACCTTTTATATTTATAAAGTGAGGTAAAAATATAATCTTTTCTATTTGAATAGCAAAGTAAAAATTCGATTTTTATATATTGAATAGCAAAGTAAAAATTCGATTTTTATATATTGAATAGCGAAGTAAAAATGTGATTTTTACATATGTAGAGAATACGGGCAAAGAAAGTGACAAGACGCAAGAACGACGAAGATTTCTACATAAGAAGACTCGTGGCGTTGGATTAGCAATTATGTGAGAATTTCTCACCTTTTATTTTATTTTCTAGTTAAAATATATACTAGGATGCAGACGGTGTTTAGTAGCACCCGACACCCATCGTCCACAGACCATGGACGGCTTGTATGCTTGGTTGTTTGATTTTGATGTGTAGTTGATTGTGTGATGTGATATGAAATGAAATAAAATATTTTATAGTTAAAAATGGAAATTTTAACGTGCATAGAAAATGAAGAAATAAAAATAAACAAATCGGACGATTTGTTTATATACACACATTTGACTGATATTGATTGGGACGATAAATTTTACACATCGCCCAACGGCACAAATAAAATCTGTGTTTGATTGTTTGAAATCCCACACGGGTATTGGGGTGATATATGACATACACTAGTCCCAATAATTAGTTGTATGTCGATCAATTGATTGACAGACTGTTATAAGCGTTGAATATTTATATTTGATGCTTATACAGGGTAGAATGCACTTTGGATGATGGTTGATTATTCATCGTTGTTATTGTATACATGTGTTGTAGAAAATCCATATAATTAACATTATATAGTAATTGATTGGGCCTCATTCCAGTTTCGAAATAGAAATATTTGAAATAAAAATATTTGAAAAAGAAATATTCGAAATAGAATATTTGAAAACAAAAATATTTGAAAAAGAAATATTCGAAATAGAATAGTTGAAAATAGAAAAATTTGAAAAAGAAATATTCGAAATAGAATATTTGAAAACAAAAATATTTGAAAAAGAAATATTCGAAATAGAATAGTTGAAAACAGAAATATTTGAAAAAGAAATATTCGAAATAGAATATTTGAAAATCAAAATATATGAAGCCGCGTTGATTAGATTGACGCCATTTTGACGTGAAAGATATTTATATTGATTTTATTCAAATTGAAGTGAATATTAAATTGAATTGAAATTCGAATTTAATTGAATTGATTTGAAATTCGAAATAAACTGAAATGGTTTGAAATTCGAATAGAATTGAAATAGAATCGAAATCGTTTTGAAATGAATTCGAATAGAATTGAAATAGAATCGAAATCGTTTTGAAATGAATTCAAATAGAATCGAAATCGTTTTGAAATGAATTCGAATAGATTTGAAATAGAATCGAAATCGTTTTGAAATGAATTCGAATAGAATTGAAATAGAATCGAAATCGTTTTGAAATGAATTCGAATAGAATTGAAATAGAATCGAAATCATTTTGAAATGAATTCGAATAGAATTGAAATAGAATCGAAATCGTTTTGAAATGAATTCGAATAGAATTGAAATAGAATCGAAATCGTTTTGAAATGAATTCGAATTAAATTAAAAATGAATTGAAATTGAATTAATTTGAAATTCAAATTGAATTGAAAACGAATTGAAATTGAATTGAAAACGAATTGAAATTGAATAGAAATGAATTCGAATTGAATTGAATGTAAAACGGATTCGAATTGAATTGAATTGAATAGAAAATGAATTCAAATCGAAATTGAATTGAAATCAATTTGAAATGAATTTAAAACGAATTTATATTGGAATATTCAATTTTGATTTGAAATTGAATATGAAGTTGAAACCGTTTTGAAAATAAATTAAAATGATTTATAAAGCACGTTTTGAATTGAAATCGACGAAGTATATATTATATATATTATATATATAATATAATGGCCTGAATAGGACGCGCCGTGCCGCGGCAGTTCGCGAATTTCGACCATTGACTTCGAACGGACATTACGGGAGATCCGACCGTCGGATTCTCCTAAAACCAGAACCGTTGGGTTCGTATCGAAAAGATCTTTCTAATGAATATTAGAAATTAGAAATCTAACGGTTGGATTTGGAATTATGACGAAATCAAATTTAGAAAAGGTCGCTGTAAGTGCAGTTCGATGGCCGTTGATGGAAATCGACTGTACGGGCGTTGATAAAATTATTAAAAATATCAATAATTAGTGTAAAATCATAAGAAATGGTTTGGGAAGAATTGGGATGAAAAACTCCATATTTGAAAAGATAAAAATAGATTTTTATCGAAATGAACTAGTTTTGAACTAGAATAGTAATTTATTTATTTTTAAAATAAATAAAGTGAGTTTGAAATGGTTTTGAAAATAACTAGAATTTCAAATGATTGCATTGGAATGGATTTGAATCGAAATTGTCTTCGGAATATTTCGATGTTGGATTTCGTGATTATACAGATGTTGTTATGGAAATTTGAAAGATATAGATATATATATATATATCGTTATTTCCAATACGATATCTGTTTGTTGTAGAATTTGATATTGAATATAAGCCGATATATTTTCTATTCAGAGCCTTGTATTTAATATCAAATGTGATTTGGGTTTGTCGTGAATGGTGTCTTGACTAACACTTTTCTTGAACCCAGTTGAGAAAAGATTAAATCTTTTTATTTGGATTTAATGAAGTGTACCAATTAAATAATATTTAATTGAATTGATATTGATTTTTGGGTTTATCGTGGACAGTGTTTTAAATAACACTCATTCTTTAACCCAATAATTAATGGAATGTGGTTTTGGGTTTATCGTGAACCGTGTTTTAAATGACAATGATTCTTCAACCTAGTTAACGATTAAAACTAAGTGGAGTTTTAATGAATCTTTAATTAGATTGAAATAATCGAGAATGGAGTATCACCAGTTTTGCTCCAGGCGTTAGTTAAATCTCTAATTAGATTTGAATGTGAAATGGTAATTGAATTTACCGATAACACCGTGGTGTTAGATATGAAGTATTACCAGTTTTACTTCAAGGGATGAATAGGTTGGGATTGGGAAATTAAAACAAATGGTTACTTCAGTAAGGTTCGTTAATCCCGACTAGTTGAATCAAAATTCAAAAGAAGATTAGAGAATAAATTCAAGGAATTTATCTTGGATAAAATTAATGGGAACCTTTCCCTATGAATGTGAAATTTAGAAACTAATTGTCGGTTAGCTAAGAAGAATGGTTTTCTGGATATTGATCTGATGTTGGTTTCGGCCTTCGGGGTTAATATTTGGGAAATTATTCTCTTGATTAATTTACGGTTAGTGACTGATGAATTGGAATGAGGCGTATGTTGTATTTGTGTAACACTTATTTAAAATATACGCGAGTTATTCGGAAAGACCGGGTTTATCCCATTCTGAATAACTGACACGACGATAAGTCGAAGATGAAGACGGTGGTTGAAGACCGGAAGTCTTCACATCGTTTGGGTGATTACTGATGATATTGATTAGGCTGTACACCCAAGATGAGGGAATCAATCGGTGGTCGTCCAGATGTGCTTGGAGATCGATGGATATGCGAGGAAAGTGCCTCCGGTTTCGTTCAGACCCAGAACGGACTTGTAAATGGACTGTGTGCCTGACATTGGATTTCATTCTGTGTGACCGATATCGGTTGCATAGAGTGGTTTGCCTGTGTGGCATGCTAAGATGCAATTGATCCAGGCTTCTGTTGAAAAGCAAAGTCTTGTGGTGATGATCAAAGCACAGCCTGTGTGGCACAGCTTTGTGTAACGTGAATTCGCGAGCCTCACACCCCGGTTGTGAACGAAAAACGGGAGAGGACCTCAGGGAGGGCATGTGTTTCTTTCTAGCTAGGGTGATGTCAGTGACCTACCAGCCCTGACATTTATATACTTTTCACCTGTGTGGTTGTTGCTGTTGCGAGGCGCCTCGGTTTGATCGGACGATCCGGGTCTGATGGAGTCATTCGTTGGCTCATTTACGCCCCAAAGGGCGGGGAAACGTAGTGTTCATGAATTTTAATCCACATCGGTGGACCGGCCCTGACGATCCAAGGGTCGATGCGCTCTGACCCTGAGGCTCGGGCTAGAGAGTCTCGAAGACGGTGAGGACGATCCCTAGCCTCAGTTCATAGACGGAAACCCAATTTCCAAATACGTGACTTTGCGATTTTGATTGTATAACCTATATATGGAGACATAGTGGTATGGGGCATTCATGCCGCCTATGATTGATACTTATGATTTGAAGTTGTTTTATACACTATACACTTATAATAGTATCAAATGATTTCTTTTAAACGTATCAAGCATTCTTGGCTATTATAAGGTAAAACCCCTATCCTCCGGCTTGCGTTGCATTGTGTGATGGGACCTGGGTCTTATAATAGCTTCATTTTTCTTTATTTAGCATTGCGCTGTTGTTTTATGCACTGGTATTCTTGTCAGGAAACCCGTTCCGTGTTATATGGCGTGGTCCCTTGATTTACCTTACTTTGAAAATAAAGATTTACAACTGTTTTAGTTCTCACACTAGTCCCATGACTGACCTGGAGTTTATTGTTTTAACCTAAACTCTGGGCGCCCTTATTTTCGACACGGGCAGCTAGTAGTTTTGGTTTTGCAGATTTATATTCACAGGATCCTGGTTTACAGCTGGAATGATATCCAGAAAGCTTTGTATCCGTATATCTCTTCTAGTTGTGTATTGTATTATTTTCCGCTGCGATGTATTTAAATGTAATTTAAATCTCTGATATTTCTGTGTAATATTCATTTATACTCTGTATATTCTTGTATTCTGGTGCATTGTTGTAATATACAATGAAATGTTCTTTCGTCTACGTTCTGTTGTGGCTTGTTCTCGAACTATTCGCTCTTTCCTTTACGGGGAAGTTACGGGTTTTTACAGATCATAACTCCAGAGAATAAATTCTCATCACCTTATAAATGGTTTTTGTGCCTTAATGACCCGAGAGACGTGTTTATTATCATCTCCAGACCCGTGTGGGGTTTTTATTAATTGACAATTTACTGTTATATTTTATATAGTCCATATCAGTCTTCGGTTCAACCTGTAATATAGTCATCGCCATACAAGTCTCTCGCTCGTATGGTAAATCTTCAACCTCGTCACACAAGCTCCAAATGCTTATGTGGTATATGATAAAGTATGCTATCTTCAAGAAGTATGCCATGTAGTGTAGTTCAAAATTAATTGTTACTATCCTATGGCGATGTTTATTATTACACACAGAACAACTTAGCACTCCGCATCCAATGGAATTCACGGGAGTCGATATAATAATAAAATTGTGCATCCAACTCATTAAGGTTTACCTATTTGTCGGGCATGCAAATAAATTCTTTACTCAACAGCAAATCCATTTACCTGTTCAAACATATATAACGTACATGCATATATTTCTATTAATTTTCAAATCAGTTCAACATTTGATTCAATTTGCATAAATTTACCATTCATTCTCTTACTGATTAGATTAACTATCATTCCAATATTTTAATTAATCAAATTCTTAATCACACAACACAAACAACAACCAATTTATTGATTAACTTTTCAAAAATATACTAATTAATTCATATACTCTTTTAAAATCATTCAGACTATATAACAAAATTTTTACATCCATGAAATGAAAACAACAACCAAGTAGAAAACAATACGAAAATGCAAAATATGGTAAATGTACCTTGCACTAGAGTAAATCAGAGATATCCACCTTGCAATTGGGATAGGCTTGCTTAATGCTCTCCTCAGTTTCCCAAGTACAGTCTCGCGGATCTCCACTCCATTGTACTTTGACTAAGTGAACCTTCTTGTTCCTTAGATCTTTAGTTTCTTTGCCAATGATATTTATCAGCTCTCTTCTCATAGCTAATTCTGGAGTAATTTCCAAATCCTGTTGCACGGCTTCTTCCACGACCAAATCTGGATCATGCACATGCTTTCAAAGTTGAGATACGTGAAACACGTCATGTGCTCCAAGCAACCAATTAGGCATTTGAACCCTATAAGCAAGAGTTCCAATTCGTTCAAGTATAGGAAATGGACCAATAAATCTAGGTGCCAACTTCCCTGTTTTGCCAAATCAGACTACTCCTCTCATTGGAGAAACCCTTAGATACACATAGTCACCAACAAAAAAAGAAAAATCCCTCCATCTCGAATCTGCATAGCTCTTCTGTCGGTTTTGAGCGGCTAGTAATCGTTTCTTAATGAAATCGACCTTATCCGCAGCTTCGCTAATCATATCTGGCCCCAATACAAGTCTGTTGCCAGGTTCTACCCAACAAGCGGGAGATCTGCATGGTCTACCATACAATGCTTCGAATGGTGACATTTTCAGGCTCGCTTGGTAGTTGTTGTTGTATGAGAACTCAGCCAAATGCAAGTGGTCTTCCCATGATCCGCCAAAATCAATAACACAAGCCCGCAATAAATCTTCTAAAATATGATTCACCCTCTCAGTTTAACCATCTGTTTGAGGATGATAAGTGGTGCTCAAGTTCAGTTTGGTTACCAATTCATCTTGGAATGCTTCCCGTAATTTACTAGCGAAAATCGGGTCATGATCGCTAACGATACTCATGGGAACTCCATGAAGTTTAACAACTTCTTTAAAATAAATCTGCACCAGGCTCTGAGCGGTCCTATTTGATTTGACAGGGATGAAATGAGCGGTCTTCGTGAAACGATCTACGATCACCCAAATACTGTCATTTCCTTTCCTGGTTCTGGGAAAACCATCTATGAAATCCATAGAAATTTGTTCCCACTTCCAACCTGGAACTTACAACGGTTGCAACAATCTGGCGAGTTTATGTTGATCGCTCTTGACTTGTTGACAAGTAAAACAGCGGCTAACGTATAAAGAAATGTCTCGTTTCATAGATCTCCACTAGAAAGTGCGTTTGATATCATTATACATTTTGCTCACTCCTGGATGGTTACTCAGTTTGGATTGTGATATTCATCCAATACTTCTCTCTGGAGTTCAGGGATGTTTGGAACACAAATTCGGCCTTTTAACCTCATAATTCCCTCGTTGTCAATCTGAAAACTCGAGGGCTCGCCTTTCTGAATTCTCTCTCTGATCTTTTGAATGAAGTGATCATCCTTCTGAAGAGCAGATATGTTATTAATCAATGAAGGCGTGATTATAAGATTGGCAACGATTACATTCTTTCAGCTGAGCGCATCAGCCACAACATTGGCTTTCCCCGGAGTACACAAAATGTCAAGATCATATGTAGCGAGAAATTCTAGCCAACGCTGCTGCCTCATATTCAGATCTTTCTAGGTGAAAAAATACTTCAATAATTGATGATTAGTGTGTAGTTCGAACTTCTCACCCAATAGATAGTGCCTCTAGATTTTCGTAGCAAACACGATGGCTAACAATTCAAGATCGTGAGTTGCATAATTCTTCTCATGCGGCTTCAACTAACGGCTAGAATAAGCAACTACTTGGCCTCTTTGCATTAATACTGCACCAAGACCTTCTTTAGAAGCATATGTCCATACTTTTAATTCTTGATTGCCATCTATAATTGTAAGCACTGGAGCAGTTGTCAATCTTAACTTCAGCTTTTGGAAAACTGCCTCACATTCTGGAGTCCAATTGAACCTTGAATGTTTCTTAGTAAGCTTCGTTAAGGAACTAGATATCTTCGAAAAATCTTTAACGAACTTCCAATAATAACTAGCCAATCCAAGAAAACTTCGGACTTCTGTGGAAGTAGTTGGCTGCTTCCAAATTTGAATAGCTGCAATCTTACTGGGATCCACAGAAATTCCTTCCTTTGACACGACGTGACCAAGGAACTTGACTTCTTCTTTCCAGAATATACATTTGGAATTTTTTTCCTTTAAAACATTCTTTCTTAGAATCTCTAACACTTGTTCCAAATGTTTTTCATGCTTGCTTTCTTACTTAGAGAAGATTAATATGTCATCAATGAAAACCAGAACAAATTTGTTCAATACTTCTTTGAATACTCTGTTCATTAGATCGACAATATAAGCTGGAGCGTTACATAAGCCGAACGGCATTACTAACCACTCGTAGAATAAATCTGGACCTCTGAATGCTATCAAAGGAACACACTCTTCGACAATACGAAGCTGGTGGAAACCTGTAGCTAGGCCCATTCGTGAAAATACTTGTGCGCCATTCAATCGATCCAACAAATCATCAATCCGCAGTAATGGATAGTTGTTCTTTAACGTCTGCTTGTTCAAGTCACGATAATCCACACATAGTCTGAGAGTACCATCTGACTTTGGGACAAACACCACTGCTGCTCCCCAATCGGAGAAACTAGGCCTGATAAAACCCTTCCATACAAGATGTCGAGTCTGATTGTCTAATTCTTCTTTTTTCCTTCAAGGTCATTCTTCGAATAGCATGAACTACTGGCCTTGCATTCGGAATTAAAGAGATTTTGAAATCAATTTCCCTGTGCGGAGGCAGGCTAACAACTTCTTTAAACACATCCACATAATTCTTGATGACAGGAATATTTTCTACGTCGACGGGAATATTCTCTGTAACGACAGGAACATGTTCTAATTGAGCAGGAGAAACATCAAGAGTTGACCAAAAGTCTAATCTATCCAAATTCGGACCTTCACATGGAATGGTTATATACTCCCCAAATTTTTTTTGCCTTAACAACTCTCTCGGCGCATTTAACCTTAGCTTCTTATTTGGTTAACCAATCCAATCCTATAATAAGATCGAATTCGGTAAAATTCATGACGATCGAAATGGTAGTGAAACAGTAACAGGAAAAAGAGACAGGCACCCCACAAATCCAACTAAGATCGAGGGAACCCCCAACTGGATTATGGACAATCATGGGTGCTTTAAGCTTTTTCAGATTCAAATTCAGTTTCGTAACCGTTTTTCTTGCAATAAAGCTTCGCGACGTGCCTGTATCAAACAATACTTTAACTGGAATATCTTTGACAGTAAGCGTGCCTTATAAAACATCTGGCCTTACTTGACTGGCTGAGGGTGTCGGAACTTCTGCCACTTCATTCACTTGTACCTTTTCAGATTTCCTTGAGAGCCGGCAATCCTTTGCAAGATGACCAGTCTGATGGCATTGACTGCATTTTCTATTCTCTTGAAACTTGTTATCAGGTTTAAACCCCTTCTTCTTCTACTTCCGATGGGATTTTGATCCATCCTTTCTTTGTTTTTTTAAAGCTCTGTAATTTATCACAAATGTCCCTGCTTGTTGCAATTATTGCATACGGCAATCGTTATTAGTTCTTTCTCATATTTAACCCTTTTCCTATTGACTATAGGCTTCTTTCTGACCCTAGACGTCGTACTATCTCAGGCTGCATACTTGCCTCTGGCTGTGTACTTGTCTCCGGGCTATCAGTTTCAAATTTCCTTTTGTTACTAGAACTACATTCCTCTTCCTCTCTCAAAAGACCTTGCTTATCGAGATCTTCATACTGATAAGCCATGTATATCATTTCAGAAAAAGATTGTTGCACATGTGTAGTTACCCTACTTTGGTACTTTCTTTGAAGCCCGTTAATAAATCTCAGGTTCTTTATCTTCGGATTTTGAATTAGATGCGGGGCAAAACGAGAAAGTTCATTGAATTTCTTACGATATTCCAGAATCGTCATATCTCCTTGAATCAGATAGTAGAATTCATCACTTAACCGCTCAGTTGCTTCTAGAGGAATAAATCTTTCATTGAAAATTTCTTTAAATCTATCCCAGATAATATTACCTTCTGGATTATCTTTAATGACAGTGTCCCACCAGATTAAAGCTTCGTCTTTGAATGCCCAAGATGCCAGTAATCTTTTCTGATCATCTCTCAGCTTTCAACCTTCAAACATTTTCTCAGCAGAGCACATCCATGCTTGTGTTTGAATAATGGATTCATTGCCCGAGAACGGTACTCCACCCAGATTTCGATACTTGTTAAATAGAGCTTCAATATCTGGATCTGACCTACCTCTTCTACTTATGCCACTCATTTTTCAATGTCTGCAAATAGCAGACAAAGTGTTAGGCCAACAGAAAAGGTAATTTTAAAGCATAGAGACGTATACTTGAATGTAAATGTGTCTACTGGGGTGTATTTCATTATGCTATACTCATTCGAGGATAATACTGATCCTATCTGAAGTGAGTAATCCATCTTAGAACACTACTTGTTCTATTTCTGACGAATTCGTTAATATGTTATATTCTAGAACTAAGCTTAACCAAAGCTCTGATACCACGTTGTGCCGACCCTAAACCCCCGTTCCACGGTGGCAATGGTAATCTTTGGAATATAACACATAAACAGATAACAGCATAACAGAAATATATAAATACACCAGATAATGTACAACAAAATACACTGGATATAATAATCATCAGAGTTACACAGTATACAGGATCATACTTAGTAAAGAATACAGTTCAGCTTTACATAAAATATCTACAGCAGAATCAAAACATAATATATACAACAAGAGCTGAACAGCATAAAAAGAAAGAAGTGATAGAATCCATCTTCAGCTCCATAGCTATCCAGAAAGAGCCTGCTAAAACCTGAATACAAGGCTGCCCGTGTAGGAATAGGGGGCACCTGAGTTTGCAAGTGAAACAAACTACGAGTCAGTCATGGGACTGGTATGAGAAATCTACTTAACTTATTTTAATAATAAGGCCAATCACAGGACCATGCCGCTAATGCAGAACGGGTTTACTCCATTTGATTGCCAGTGCTTAAAACAAGTAAATCATTTAAACATCGCAATGCTTTTTATAAAAATGAAGCCTTTATAAGACTCAGTTCCCATCACATAATGCAACGCAAACCGGAGGATAGAGTTTTACCTTATACTGGCCAAAATATGCTTGATACGAATAAAACAATAGCATTTGATATTATTACTAGTGTTTATATGTTTCAAAAACAATTTCAATCATAACTATCAATCATAGACGGCATAAGTGCCCCATACCACTATGTCGCCATATATAGGTATATAATCAAAACCGCACGATATCATATTTGGAAATTGGAATTCCATCATGAACCAAGGCAAGGGATCGTGCTTACCGCTTCGAGACTGTCTAGCCTGGGCCTCAGGACCCAGACTCAGGTGGGCCCTTGGATCGTCAGGGCCGCTCCACACGAAGTGGATTAAAATGCCCGAACACTGCGTTTCCCCGCCCTATGGGGCGTAAACTGATCATATACCGACCAAACCATCGGCCCCGAAGCGACCGATATAACTGAGGCGCCTCGCTATCCATCATCCACATAAGTAAAATGTCTGGGCGTGTAAAACCTAAAACACCACTCCTAGCTAGAAAGGAACGCATGTCCTCCCTGAAGTCCTCTCCCGTTTCTAGTCCATACCGGGGTGTGAGGCTCGCGAATCAACTCTAAACACAAAGCTAGCTATTTAAGGCCCTGCTTTGATAATCAACCACAAGACTCTGCTTTTCAACAAAAGCCTTGATCACTGCATCTCATCATGCCACACAGGCAATTCACGGCATGCGACTGACGTATATTAATCACACAGAATGAAATCCAATGTCGGACACATAGTCCATTTACAAGTCCTTTCTGGGTCTGAACGAAACCGGAGGCACTTTATTCATCTCCCGTATGTCCAATACAGGAGAGAGGCCCTCGCACATCCGAACGATCAACAAGTACGTCCGGACGACCACCACTGTAACCCTTCAGGGCAGCAACTTCCATCAAAGGCATCAGTAGCCATCCATTTGATGTGAAGATCCTCGATCTTGCACCGTCTTCATATCTTCGACTTCTAACCGTCGACCAATTATTTCAAATGAGAATTAACTCGGCCTTTTCAAATAATTCATGTAAATTTAGAATTTCAAATCAATTCATTTCAATGGTTAAATTATCTGACATCCATAATTCAGTTCATTAATGTAATTTTCACGTCAAACACATTCAACCATCAAATATCTTATAAACCGAGGAAATTCAGTTTATTTCCATTCCATATCATTTATAATATTTCATAACGATTTATCGCTATTTTTATTTATTTAAATATAGCCTATTCATTCAAACGACGCTTCAGGCCATAACGCGGCCATGGCGTTGTTTTTCTCCAGATTTGATTTACACATATCTGAAAATATTACCATTGGATCTTTACATATTTTATATCAGTGGAAAGATCTTTTCAAAGCGGACCCAATGGTTCTAGATTTGGGAAAATCCGACGGTCGGATCTCCCGGTATAATCATTTGAAGTTACGATTTCAAAATACGAACTACAGCATCGTTATTTGATTTAATTTAATTATATATATATATATATATATATATATATATATATATATATTAACATAATCCATTCTGGCGCTGTTTCATTCAGATTTGAATTTAACATTTCAAAAAATCTAACCGTTTTACAAATTTGGTGTCGTGGGAAAGATATTTCCAAAGCGGACCCAACAGTTTCGGTTTCGGGAAAATCTGATGGTCGGATCTCCCGCAATAATAGTTTAAAATCAAGGTTTCAAAACACGAACTATAGCTTCGTTATTCGATTTATTTTAATTATATTTATATTTATATATATATAATCCATTCTTCGATTTCCAAACCATTTTCATTTCATATATTTGATAAAAATAATATTTTTACCCAACAAATATTTATTTCAATACATGACTATTTTTAAAATTTCATATATATAATAAAAATGAAATTTTTATTGTTAACATAATTTATTTCAAAAATGAAGATTTTTAGCGATTCATATATATCATAAAAATGTGATTTTTATCGTTAAAACAATTTATTTCAAACATGAATATTTTATATACTTCGTACATACAATAAAAATGTTATTTTTTAATCGTTCAAACAATTTCATTTCATACATTCAATAAAAATGTTATTTTTATCTTTCCAACAATTTCATTTCATATATTCAACAAAAATGTTATTTTTATCATTCAAACAATTTATTTCAAAAAGGAATATTTTTCCAACACATGAATATTAATCAAACATATGAATATTTCAGAAAATTTCGGCAGCATAACGGCAGGGTATTTAAAACTGGCACCGTCCCGAGTACGGCTCCTCGCTCTACCTTAAAGCCTCGCAGCTTTTGACAATGGGGATTTCAATAATCTAGTTCGTACGCAGACGAATTTTTCCACGAACTAATCCTATTTGTTTTCAACCACAAGCAACCATAATCAAATCAACCTTTCGTCATATTTACCAAATTTCACATCAACCAAAATCCAAACAATCACAACAAATATATATCATCCACGGTCTGTGGATGAGGGGAGTATATATATAGATATACGTATATACATATATTTCACTTTCATTTCAATTTCATTTCAACTCACATATAATTTTTACAACGCATATATAACTTATACATCGCACATACAACTTATACAACGATTATACATGAGGTGTACAATGCTTATATAACTCATATATCGATGTAAAATGTATACATCGTCATTCCATATCGTTTATAATTTAGAAATCTCATCTTAGGTTCCACTTCTCCAAAAATTGTAGGAAGCTCCAAAAATTCTCCGGTCTCTTCTAGAATGTAGAAGACGTCCACACGAGTCCAATGTCTCTTGTTTCACATAATTTCGACCACATAGCAAAAAGATATGATTTTTATCGTGAAATCAAAATCTGTAGCGCTTTAAAGTGCTATATTCAGTTCAAAATAAATAAGCCGTTACCTTTTAGCAATGGTTCAAACCTAGGTCATCGATTATCGCACAAACCGTGAAGCGGTTGGACGATCGGACATCGCAGCGGCGTAGAGGGAGGGTGGGCGCACGTGTGCCAGGGGGTGGGGTCCACTTCAGTGGTCCCAGTTGGCGGCGGCGGCGAGTTGAAGGTTGGAACTTCGGGGCTTCGATCCGGCTTTAATACTCGATGAAAAAATGCAAACCCTATATAGATGTGTAGACCTTGAAGAGCACTACAAAATCCCTAACTGAAGCCCTTGATATTATTGAGCGGATTAGAAGAAAAAGAGGAGAGAAGGGGTTTACCTCTTTCCGTCGTGCGCGATTCAGAGGATCGGGAGAGAGAAAGTGAGATGGAGGATTATGATTGGCCAAAAATATATATTTAATTATTTATTACCAAAAATACCTCTTTCTCCTTACGTACTCCAATTCAAACACAACGACTGTCAACCCTAGCTAAATACCCCACTACGAACACAATGGAATATGTTTCGTAGGCCCATTCGACTGTTTCAGTCAGTTTTTCTTCAAATTAGAATATAAAACATTCAAATATTTGATTTGAACGTACATTTCAATTTGCCGGGGCCACATACTGATCCCAAAAATTCCAAAAAATTAAATCTAGCCATGTTTTGACGATACGGTCCCAACAAAACTAATTTTGTCAAATTTGGAGACCGTTTGAAAAATGGCCATTTTCTAGTCGATCCAAATTGATTAAAATTAACCAAACACATTTTCCTTTGGCACGCTCACATATTGATTTCAAAAATTATGGAATTTGGAACCTAGCAACAATTTGATATCCCAGGTCCAACAAAAGTGGTTTCGTTGAAAACGGAGGTCGTTTGCAAAATTCTATTTTCAAGGCTATATAAACTCCATAGCAACCTTTCTGAAAATTCATTTGGCCATAAATTTTGATTCCCGCTATGAAATTTCGATTTTTCAGATTCTTTTAGAAAGCATAAATAGATTTAAATATTTTTGGTTTCACTAAAATCCGTTTTATTTTGCATCCTGTACGGTCAGTCAAAGTTCGAATTCAAATTTTCAAACAACCGCGCCATTTCAGGCCTTGTTTTATAATTAAAATAAATATATTCTCTATAACTTCGATCCAAATAGATTTTTGGTCGTTATTATTTAAAATAATTTATTTTAAATATTCAAAATTCATTAAAACAGCCAAATTAAAATTTTTAAATTGGTTCTGATTTTTCGGGTTGTTACATATAATGTATGGCTGGCACGCAATATCAAATCTTGTAGCCACCTTTGTGCTTAGTTGGTCAGGACTGATATTTGTAGTCGCTACAAAAAAATACCTATGATTAGGAGAGGTTCAATAAACTAGCAACCTATTGATCTAGGCATGGATAGTTTTCAGATCGATAATCCAAAACAATCAAGAGTTGGATGTCCCTTCGGTGAGATCTCCGATGATGACAAAACTGAGGAGACAGATAAAATAAAACAACTCTTGGTTGGTAGAAAGCCTTTCGGCAATTTGCTCTGATACCAAATTGAAGGACAAGAAGAAAAAATTGAAGAACAAGAAAAATATTGAGGAAGCAGAAGATTTTATTGATGAAATAATATATTTCTGGTACAAGAAGTAATGAGACAAAGACATGTATATATAAGAAAGTATTGCAACGGCTAATTGTAAATTACAAATCATACTAAATATAATATAACAGCTCTTTGTCTTCATTATTACTTAATATAGCATAACAGCTCTTTTGTCTTCATTAATACGCTCCATGCTCTTCAAATGTATTTTCGAATGCATGAATGATATGTCGTCTCACCGCGGCTTACTTCTGATTTCCCTACGGAACAAAAATTGGTGAGTATGTTGTAATTTTATTGCTCTAAGCATGTAAAAACAGACAAAGAAATATTATAGAATATCACCATGAATCCAAAAAAGTAATATAGTCATGCATTGGAATATATGGTTGCATGGTACACTGTTAATGTATCAAAAACAATCGTATTGAAGGGAAAAAAATGTGCATTGTAGAAACATTATTTGATGGTTAAACCATTTAATTTTGTATATACATTATGTTATAGTGACTACTTTTTGTGATGAATTCATGCAGTGAAGATTTGGTTTGAAACCCCTCTTGATATAATATTAAAAATACATTACCGGTAGAGGGAAAACATGTGATAAAGCTTACATCATTGTTATTTGCAGAATTAAAATTCAGTTATCAATGAATCCATCGCTCTTTTCATCAAGGTTTTTGATCAAATAGAGTTGAAAGTTAGAACTTGTATCCATTTAAAATTCATGAATATTGTAAATTAATTTTTTCATCGAGGGCAGTAGAAAAACGTGTTGTGATTTGCGACATGAAATCACATATGTTGATGGAGATGACTCGTGGATGTGCTTGGCGATAGTGGAGATGTAGCAACGGCAGGAAGAAGGCAAGGAGGAGCAGTTTTTTGCTATGTTTCAGCACAGACGTCTGAGGGATCTTGGTCAGACGTCTATGCCTACAGGGTTTTGAACCCGAGAGTGTGGACAGACATCTGACCAATCTGGGTCAGATGTCTGACTTGTCAGGGTTTGGAACCCAAGAGCATGGATAAACGTCTAACATATATTGGTCAGACGTCTGAGCGGGTTTTCTATGGTTTTGACTTGGTCTTTTTGTGACTTATTCTGCAAGTAATGAGGGGCAAATTGTGTATTTTCCTAGGCCTTCTATTCTCCTATAAAAGGAGCATCTAGGGTTGGATTTAAAGCATGGGATTGAGACCAAATTAATTAATCCAAGGGTTTGCCGTCATTCTTCATTGTTCTTCTTCTCCAACAAAAGTGTCAGTCATCTAGATATTTTTTCTCTTTCTCAATAAGGTTATTAATTCTTGTAATTTATTTATTGTTTGTTGTTGAACCAGTGAGTGTAAAAAAAATTTGTTTTGTGAATCAATAAAGAGGGTGGTTGGGTGGAATATCTTGTGTTTGCGCGTGTGATTTCATATCTGTGTTTGTTTCCGTAGAAATCATCTTAAAGTAATTGGGTGAAGAAGATTCTGGTCGCTTCCGCAAAGGAGTAGTTTTCATAACAGTTGGTCTCGGAGCTAGATCATTGCAAATCTTAGAGTGATTTTGGATTGGAATTTTTTTTGATGTCGGATATGATGGAATTTCCGAAGATGACTGTTTTTGACGGAAGAAATTGGGAGATTTGGAAGCCTAAGATGGAGGACGTTCTTTACCTCAATAATCTTCAAGATCTGATTAATGGAGACGGGAAGAAGCTCTCGGGTGTGGATGAGGGAAAGTGGAAGAAGATGGATAAGAAGGCTATTTCCTTGATTTGGTAGTACCTTCATGATTCGGTATTCCATCATGTGGATAATTGTGAATCTGCGAAGGGTTTGTGGGACAAGTTGGTATCTTTGTATGAGTCGAGTAGTGCTACAAGTAAGGCTTTTCTAGTTCGAAAGCTTGTTCAGCTGAGATTGGGAGAGGAGAAGTTTGTTGCAGAGAACCTGAATGAGTTTTAAGATGTGATCAATCAATTGGCAAATATGAAGGTCAATTTTGATGGTGAGTTGCAGGCTCTTTTACTGATGAGTTCGCTTTCAGAAAGTTGGGAGACTTTGGTTGTTTCATTGAGTAACTCCAATGCTGGTGGAGCCATCTCTTTGGAAACTATTCGAAGCAGCCTTTTGAATGAGGAACTAAGGAGAAAAGGGTCAGTTTTAAATCAGTTCAAGGTGAGGCCATGGTAGCAAAGGACTCGGGGAAAGATACAAGACGAAAGAAGAAAGGGGCTAATGGTAAAGGTGCTTGTTATTATTGTGGTAAGGAAGGTCACATACGCAAGAGTTGTTATGCTTATCAGAGGGATAAGAAGAAGGTTGCAGATGGTGATGGAAGTAATGAGGCACAAGCACACATTGCTGCAATCTCCATTAGCGATACTTCTAGTGATGTCCTGTTTAGCGAAGTTAATCCTTGGAAAATGGATTCAGGAGCCAATTTTCACATTTGTAAGAATGTGAAGTATTTCTCTTCTTATGAGAAGAATGTCGACGTGATTAGAACAACCAATGGAGTAGAGCTACCAGTTTGTGGTATTGAATCTATCCAGTTTCGTATGCATGATGGCGTGGTAAGGGAAGTCTCTGGAGTTAGACATGTACCCGCTAGTTCGCATAACCTCATTTATTTCGGTCAGTTGGATCGCCGTGGTTGAACTTATGATACTCGAGGTGGAGTTTTGATAGTGAAGAAGGGTGGTCGTGTTGTAATGAGAGGTATCTTGGAGGAGGGAAACTTGTATAGAATGGTTGGTTTTGTGGTCGACAGTGGAAGGTGAGGGACGGTTGAAGAACCTAGACCACAGCAAGGTGGAGAGGTTAATGTAATAACCCGGAAATGCGAGCCAGTTTAAAATTTTTATTTTGGCAATTTTAGCGAATTTTGAATATTTAAAATGAATTGTTTTAAATAATATCGATGAGAAATTTATTTTGAATATATTTATAACGAATATATTTATATACGTCGTCGTTAGAATATAAATATTTATTTATAATTATAAAGCGAATTTAAAATGGCGCGGTAGTTCGATAATTCGATTTCAAATTTCAATTGAATGTACCGGGTGAAAAATAAACCAGATTTTAGCGAAACCAAAAATAATAGGATCTATTTGAGAATATCTTTCCCACGAATCCGAAAAATCAAAATTTCATAGCGGGAATCAAAAGAAATGTCCAGTTGAAAATTCTGAATAGTCGCTATGGAATTCAGACCCTTAAAAATAGCCATTTTGCAAACGACCTCGGATTTCGACGAAACCACTTTTGTTGGATCCGTGATGTCAAGTTATTGCTAGATTTCAATTTTCATAATTTTTCGATTCAATATGTGAGCGTGGCAAAGGAAAACGCGTTTGACCAGTTTCTGTTGATTTTAATCGACTGGAAAATGGCCATTTTTCAAACGATCTAAGAATCTGACGAAATTAGTTTTGTTAGGACCATATCGTCAATACGAAGCTAGAAAATATTTTTTGGGAATTTTTCGAGTTAGTATGTGGTCCCGGTAAATTGAAATGCGCGTTCAAATTCAATATATAGAGTTATATGTTGATTCTGACGAAAACTGATAAAAACGATCGAATCAGCCTATGGTACACATCCCATTGTGTTCGGAATGGGGGTAATTAGCTATGGACGACAGGCGGTGGGCTTGATTTCGACTTCGAAATAAAAAGTTACTTTTTAAAGAGAAATTAAAATAAATTAATATATATTTTATTATATATCCCCCCCCACCCATTCTTCTCAGATGGAAATAGAAGGGAAAAAAAAGAAAAAAAAACCTAAAACTATCGTCGCCCCCATACCAACCGCCTCCCACGTCGGATCCCCGCCACCGTCCACCGCGCGCGCCACCCTCCGATCTCACCTCCTCTCTCTCCTCCACTCGAGAACCCCCCCCCACGCCAATTCGAGAATCGAACCGCCCAAACCCATGCCCTAGTCGCCGCCGCTAACTCCATTAGCACCCCCTCTGACCTCTGCCCGCCTCTGGCACCTCCCGAACCACTGCAGCACCCACACACCCCTCCATCGTCTCCTCCTTCATGCTCCACCTCCTTCTCCTATTTAAAAACCGCCCAAAACCTCGAAAACAACCGGAGAAGGCTGCCGCTACCTCTAATCCGACCACCAGGCATCGGTAACCTTCCTCTATTCGAAATTCAGTATGTTTTCAATTTATTTAAAGTAATTGATGTTAGTAAAAATATAAAAATCAGTTCTATTTTTCTATGTAAAATAGCGGGGTAAAGTCGTGATTTTTAACATAGTAAAGACTCGATTTTTAACATAGTAAAGATTCGATTTTTAACATAGTAATGATTTGATTTTTAATTTAGAAAAGATATGATTTTTAATTAAATAAAACTGTGATTTTTATTTATAAATGAACAGTATAAAAATATGATTTTTATAATGAAGTAGTGATAAAAAAAAATTCGATTTTTACATATATGATGTAGCGATATAAAAATATAATCTTTTCTATATATGGAGTGAAATAAAAATGTGATTTTTATTTATATAGCATTGAAATAAAAATGTGATTTTTATATAAATTGTGTGAAACAGAGTGCGATGGAACCGATTGGAAACGCGGCGAAGATTTTCTACATGAGAAGAGTCGCGACATTTGGTTTAGCTTAAAGGTGAGAACTTCTCACTATAAAATTTCTTTTTCTAGTTATGTATATATAATAGGATGCAGACGGTGTTTAGTAGCACCCGACACCACTGTCCACAGACCATGGACTTGTTTGTTTGGTTGCATAGATTAGTTATATTATTTGATTTGAAGTTGGTTGTTTGGTGAATTGAAATCGAATTGATTGATATGTGTATGGCGTGGGCCATCACTAGACCGGGGATAAGGCTAGGCCTTGTCCCGTTTCTAGTATCGTGCCGTTATGCCGCCGAAATTTTCTAAAATAAGTTAGAAAAATAAAGATATCATTTTAGTTAATAAATGAACCGAATAAAATATTCATAGGTTGAATAAAATAATTTGGTCATTAAAAATATAATTTTTAACGTGAACGTGAATAAATAAATATTCATTTACAAACCGGACGGTTTGTTTATGTACACCTATTTGAAGGACATTGATTGGGATGATAAATTTTACACATCGCCCAACTGCACAAATAAAATATGCGTTTGATTGTTTGAAACCCCACACGGGTATTGGGATAAAATACGGCATACACTAATCCCAATAATTAGTTGTATGTCGATCGATGGATCGACATGCTTTTATAAGCGTTAGATATCTATATTTGATGCTTATACAGTGTTGTGCACTTTGGATGATGGTTGATTATTTATCGTTGCTATTATATACATTTGTCGTATGGAATCCATATAATTAACTTTATATGGTAATTGATTGGGCCTCATTCCAATTTAGAAAATAAATAATATTATAAAATAAAGGTTCATGTGTTGACAGTACTCATCCGTTGAGATTAGTCATGTGTTGAACGAAATATTTTAACAATAAAATTTACATCTTTATCATTATAAAATAAAGGTTCATGTGTTGACAGTACTCATTCGTTGAGATTAGTCATGTGTTAAAAGAAATATTTTAACAATAAGATTTATATCTTTATCATATATACAATTAGAAACTAACTGGAAAATAGATAAGATGAGTGGTCTCCTAGATGTTAATCTGATGTTGGTTTCGGCCTTCGGGGTTAATATTCAGGGAATCGTTCTCTTACTAATATACGGTTGGAATCTGATTTGAAATCAAACGATAGATACCATAATTTTTATAAAATATATTAAATAACAAAAATAGTCACACGTGGACAGTACTCATTCGTTGAGATTAGTCATGTGTTGACAAAAATATAGATTCATGTATTGAATAGGATAAATATTCATTTGTTGAATAGAATAACGGAATTATTGAAATATATAAAGCCGTGTTGATTAGAGATGCGCTATTTTGACGCGAACGATATTTATATCGATTATATTCGTTTTTCGAATTGAATTGGATATAAAAGAAATTCGAATTGAATTGAATATATAACAATTTAGAATCGAATTGAATATAAAAAGAAATTCAAATAAATTGAATTTGAAATGAATTCAAATTGAATTGAAATTTGAATTGAATTGAGATGAATTTTAAAACGAATTTATAAGGAAAAATTCAATTTTGATTTGAATTGGAAATGGAAGTTGAAATGTTTTTGAAACGAATTTAAAACTATTTATAAAATTCGTTTTAAATAGAAATCAACGAAATATATATTATACGTATTATATATATAATATAATGGCCTGAATAGAACGCGCCGTGCCGCGGAAGTTCGTAAATTTCGACCATTGACTTCGAACGGACATTACGGGAGATCCGACCGTCGGATTCTCCTAAAACCAGAACCGTTGGGTTCGTATCGAAAAGAGCTTTCTAACAAATATTAGAAATTTGAAATCTAACGGTTGGATTTGGAGATACGTCCAAATCAAATTCAGAAAAGGTCGTTGTAAGTGCAGTTCGATGGCCGTTGTTTGAAATCGACTGTACGGGCCCTGATAAAATTATCAAAAATATCAATAATTTATGTAAAATCATAAGAAATGATTTGGGGAAAATTGGGATGAAAAACTCCATATTTGAAAAGATAAAAATAGATTTTTATGAAATGAACTAGTTTTGGACTAAAATTAAAACCCATTTATTTTTAAATAAATAAATTGGATTTGAAATGGGTTTTAAATAGAATTGATTTGTGGTTTTATCGTGAAGGGTGTTTTAAATAACACTTGTTCTTTAACCCGATAATAAATAGAATGTGATTTGGGTTTATCGTGAACTGTGTTTTAAATGACATTAGTTCTTTAACCCAGTAAAAGGAGTTTTAATGAATCTGCAATTAGATTGAAATGTGAATTGATAATTTAAATTATCAAATTTGGAAAGTGAGTGAGAATGGAGTACCAGTTTTGCTCCAAAGCGATAGTTAAATCTTTAATTAGATTTGAACGTGAAATGGTAATTAATTTTACCGATAACACCGTGGTGTTAGATATGGATTATTACCAATTTTTCTCAAAAGCGATAGTTAAATCTTTAATTAGATTTGAACGTGAAATGGTAATTAATTTTACCGATAACACTGTGGTGTTAGATATGGAGTATTACCAGTTTTTCTTCATGGGATGAATAGGTTGGGATTGGGAAAGAAAATAAATAATTACTTCGGTGTGGTTCGCTAATCTCGACTAGTTTGGAAAACCATAATTTGGTTTGAAATGACATCCAAAGGAAGATTAAATAATAAATTCAAAGAATTTATCCTGGATGAAATTAATGGGAACCTTTCCCTAAGAATATGAAATTTAGAAACTAGTTGTAGGTTAGCTAAGAAGAATGGTTTCCTAGGTATTGATCTGATGTTGGTTTCGGCCTTCGGGGTTAATATTTGGGAAATTGTTCTCTTGTTGATTTACGGTTAGTAGCTACTGAATTGGAATGAGACGTATGTTTTGTTTGTGTAACATTTGTTTACTATATACGTGGGTTGTTCGGAAAGGCCGGGTTTTGTACCCATTCTGAATAACCGATTCGACGATAAGTTGAAGATGAAGACGGTAGTTGAAGACCAGAAGTCTTCACATCGTTTGGGTGATTACTGATGATCTTGATTGGGCTATACACCCAAGAGGATGGAAATAGTTGGTGGTCGTCCAGACGTACTTGGAGATCGATGGATATGCGAGGAAAGTACCTTCGGTTTCGTTCAGACCCAGAACGAACTTGTAAATGGATTGTGTGTCTGACATTGGATTTTATTCTGTGTTGATTGAAATCTGTTAAATATATATCTGTTTGGCAGCGGAGAATTTATTCTCTTGCTTAACGCCCTTCTCTGAGATGTACGAGCTTAGAGGTTATATATCGATAGATATCATTCGCATGACATGAATTGCCTGTGTGGCACACTGAGTTGCATGGATCAAGGCTTCTGTTGAAAAGCAAAGTCTTGTGGTTGATGATCAAAGCACGGCCTTTGTGGCGTAGCTTTGTGTATAACGTGAATTCGCGAGCCTCACACCTCGGTATGAGTCAAAAACGGGATAAGGACTTCAGGGAGAGCACGACGTTTCTTTCTAGCTTTGGTGGTGTCAGTGACTTACCAGCCCTGACATTTATATACTTTTCACTTATGTGGTTGTTGGATGAGTTGCCTCGATTTTAGGTCTGTTAGGACCGGGAAACGTGTGTTCAGGAATTGCCAATCCTCAAACGTAAGAGAGGACCGGCCCTGAAGCATCCAAGGGTTACCCAGAGTGTGTAGTCCTGAGGCATTTGCTATAGTGTCTCGAAGCGGAGAGGAGCTTGCCCCTTGCCTCGACTTATGACGGAAATCCAATTTCCAATATGTGTATTTCAGTTTTATTTGTAGAGCCTAGTATGGCGACATGATATATGGTACCCATGCCGTCTATGATTGATATTTATGATTGAAATTGTTTTGACACTATACACTTATTATAGTATCAAATGATTTGTTTTAAACGTATCAAGCATGTTTGGCTATTATAAGAGAAAACCCTATCCTCCGGCTTGCGTTGCATTGTGTGATGGGACCTAGGTCTTATAATAGCTTCATTTTTTGAAAAAGTATTTCGTTGTTTATTCTAAGCACTGGTATTCTTGGGAGGAAACCCGTTCCGTGTTATACGGCGTGGTCCCTTGATATACCGAACTTTAAAACCCAATATTAACAACTGTTTTAGTTCTCACACCAGTCACATGACTGACCTGGAGTTTATTGTTTTAATCTAAACTCTGGGTGCCCCTATTTTCGACACGGGCAGCTAGTAGTTTTGGTTTTGCATATTTATATTCACAGGATCCTGATTTACAGCTGGAATGGTATCCGGAAAGCTCTGTATCCGTATATCACCTTCAGTTGTGCTTTGTATTATTTTCCGCTGCTATGTAATTTATTGTAATCTCTGATATTTATCGAATGTGATTTATTCATTGATACTTTGTATATTCTTGTATCTGATGGAATTGTTGTAATAGCAATGAAATGTTCTTCTATCTGCGTTCTTTTGTGTGTTGTTCTCAAAGTATCCGCTCTTTCCTTCACGGGGAAGTTACGGGTCCTTACAGTGGTATCAGTGGTTTGGTTTACAGAGCTCGAGAACAAGGCACATTAGAACCATACGAAAGAATTCATCAGATATCGGATTAGTAATATCCAATTAGAATGACTCGTTAGAGATGGAATCAGTAGTATCCTAGAACGAGTGTGAAGAGTATATTTTTCAAATGAAAACAAATTTTGTTTTGAAATTTAAATCGCTTTATACGTATTTGAATATTTATTTATTTTGAATTTGGACAATCGAGTATATAAAGATTTCGCGTATACGCGTCATGAACGTATATTCGAAGTTTTAATATACTGGATAGATATAGAATCACATTCTAGACACCCGGGGATAATTCTAATGATGTGGCCACATCATCAGTATTTATATTCGTGTTTCGAAGGTGTGGTTTCTATATATTTCCATTAGATTGATGTGAGAACCAAAACTTATATAGATAGATTTATTGTGTGATTTGGCATCAAAAACATGATTTTCAGTATATATATCAAAATTATGAATTTGAAACTCTAATTCACTAATTGATTGATGTTTGTGTTGTTTCTTTATTTGTTTGATAATGTTTAGCCTAATAGAATCGAATATTGAATTGTATTGAAAATTGGTCGCATTTGCTTGCATATACATGTACTTACATTGAACAGGTCATAGCAAGGAGGCTAGAGCAGAGAATAAAATTTGTTTGTCCGACAAATAGGTACATATTTACTATAATTTACTGTTTTGTTTGGGTGATGATGATTTTATGAGCCGATTGTCTAGCCGCTTGGCTTTTTCTTTTTCTTTTTGAGATCAGAAGGCCTATATGGCAATTTCGGGATTTTCCCGTTGCTCCCGGTACAGGGGAGGTTATGGCGAAATTTTTCGAAAATTTAGGGTGTCAGCCAAATTTTTGAAAATTTTGAAAAGTTCTTAGAAACTGAAAAGTTGAAGAACTTAAGCCGTAGTCAAAATAATGGAAGTTGAGTTGATTTGTTAAACAACTTTCGGCTTCGTTCCTTTTCGGCTTCCATCGTTATGTTCCTTTTCGACCTTTGATTTAGAGAAGATTAGAATAACATCAATAAAAACTAGAACAAATTTATTCAATTAAATCACACATTGAACTGATTAGAAAATAGATAGAAATATATACTTGTGCATTATATATGTTTGAACAGGAAATTAGATAGCTGTTGAGTAATGATTTTATTTGCGTGCCCGACAAATAGGTAAACCTTAATGAGTTGGATGAGAAATATTATTATATCAACTCCTGTGAATGCCATTGGATGCGGAGTGCTGGTTATTCTGTGTGAAATAATAAACATCGCCATAGGATAACAACAATTAATTTTGAACTACATTACATGGCATACTTCTGGAAGATAGGCATACTTCATCACATACCACATAAGCATTTGGAGCTTGTGTGACGAGGTGGAAGATTTAACATACGAGCGAGAGGCTTGTATGGCGATGACTATATTTTACAGGTTGAACTGATGACTGATATGGACTATTTAAATTGTAACGATAAAATTGCCAAATTAATAAAAACCCCACACGGGTCTAGAGTTGTCAATAATCACGTCTCTCTAGTTATTAGATATGGCACATGGACTATTTATTTCCCACACGGGACGAGGTGACGAGGATTTATCCTCTGGAGCATTTAAAATACACACTCCCTCAGGCTTTGACAGGGTGACGAGAATTTATTCTCTGGAGTTATTATCAATACACGCTCCCCTGTAAACACCAGAATATATCACTATAAATATGTGTATGCTTATTAGGATTTATTGGGTACCTAATACGGCCCAATAAATTTCCAAACCTCTCCCCGTACAAAGGAGGTTATGGCGAAATTTTTCGAAAATTCCGGGTGTTAGCCAAATTTTTGAAGAATTTGAAAATTCTCAGAAACTGAAAAGTTGGAGAATGGAAGCCAGATCGAACGTAGAGTTGATTAATCAAACCACTTTTGACTTTGTTCCTTTTCGGGGACGAAAAGTTTTAAGTGGGGGAGAATGTAATAACCCGGAAATGCGAGCCAGTTTAAAATTTTTCTTTTGGCAATTTTAGCGAATTTTGAATATTTAAAATAAATTGTTTTAAATAATATCGACGAGAAATTTATTTTGAATATATTTATAACGAATATATTTATATACGTCGTCGTTAGAATATAAATATTTATTTATAATTATAAAACGAATTTAAAATGGCGTGGTAGTTCGATAATTCAATTACAAATTTCAATTGAATGTACCGGGTGCAAAATAAACCGGATTTTAGCGAAACCAAAAATAATAGGATCTATTTGAGAATATCTTTCCCACGAATCCGAAAAATTAAAATTTCATAGCGGGAATCAAAAGATATGTCCAGTTGAAAATTCTGAATAGTCGCTATGGAATTCAGGCCCTTAAAAATAGCCATTTTGCAAACGACCTCGGATTTCGACGAAACCACTTTTGTTGGATCCGTGATGTCAAGTTATTGCTAGATTTCAATTTTCATAATTTTTCGATTCAATATGTGAGCGTGGCAAAGGAAAACGCGTTTGACCAATTTCAGTTGATTTTAATCGACTGGAAAATGGACATTTTTCAAACAATTTCAGAATCTGACGAAATTAGTTTTGTTAGGACCGTATCGTCAATACGAAGCTATTAGATATTTTTTGGGAATTTTTCGAGTTAGTATGTGGTCCCAGTAAATTGAAATGCGCGTTCAAATTGAATATATAGAGTTATATGTTGATACTGACGAAAACTGATCGAAACGATCGAATCAGCCTACGGTACACATCCCATTATGTTCAGGATGGGGGTAATTAGCTATGGACGACAGGTGGTGGGCTTGATTTCGACTTCGAAATAAAAAGTTACTTTTTAAAGAGAAATTAAAATAAATTAATATATATTTTATTATATATCCCCCCCATTCTTCTCAGATGGAAATAGAAGGAGAAAAAAAGAAAAAAACCTAAAACTATCGTCGCCCCCATACCAACCGCCTCCCACGTCGAACCCCGCCACCGTCCACCGCGCGCGCCACCCTCCGATCTCACCTCCTCTCTCTCCTCCACTCGAGAACCCCCCCCCCCACGCCAATTCGAGAATCGAACCGCCCAACCCCATGCCCTAGTCGCCGCCGCTACCTCCATTAGCACCCCCTCTGACCTCTGCCCGCCTCTGGCACCTCCCGGACCGCTGCAGCACCCACACACCCCTCCATCGTCTCCTCCTTCATGCTCCACCTCCTCCTCCTATTTAAAAACCGCCCAAAACCTCGCAAACAACCGGAGAAGGCTGCCGCTACCTCTGATCCGACCACCAGGCCCCGGTAACCTTCCTCTATTCGAAATTCAGTATGTTTTCAATTTATTTAAAGTAATTGATGTTAGTAAAAACATGAAAATCAGTTCTATTTTTATATGTAAAATAGCGGGGTAAAGTCGTGATTTTTAACATAGTAAAGACTTGATTTTTAACATAGTAAAGATTCGATTTTTAACATAGTAAAGATTTGATTTTTAATTTAGAAAAGATATGATTTTTAATTAAATAAAACTGTGATTTTTATTTATAAATGAACAGTATAAAAATATGATTTTTATAATGAATTAGTGATAAAAAAAATTCGATTTTTACATATATAATGTAGCGATATAAAAATATAATCTTTTCTATATATGGAGTGAAATAAAAATGTGATTTTTATTTATATAGCATTGAAATAAAAATGTGATTTTTATATAAATTGTGTGAAACAGAGTGCAATGGAACCGATTGGAAACGCGGCGAAGATTTTCTACATGAGAAGTGTCGCGACATTTGGTTTAGCTTAAAGGTGAGAACTTCTCACTCTAAATTTCTTTTTCTAGTTATGTATATATAATAGGATGCAGACGGTGTTTAGTAGCACCCGACACCACTGTCCACAGACCATGGACTTGTTTGTTTGGTTGCATAGATTAGTTATATTATTTGATTTGAAGTTGGTTGTTTGGTGAATTGAAATCGAATTGATTGATATGTGTATGGCGTGGGCCATCACTAGACCGAGGATAAGGCTAGGCCTTGTCCCGTTTCTAGTATCATGCCGTTATGCCGCCGAAATTTTCTAAAATAAGTTAGAAAAATAAAGATATCATTTTATTTAATAAATGAACCGAATAGAATATTCATAGGTTGAATAAAATAATTTGGTCATTAAAAATATAATTTTCAACGTGAACAAATAAATATTCATTTACAAACCGGACGGTTTGTTTATGTACACCTATTTGAAGGACATTGATTGGGATGATAAATTTTACACATCGCCCAACTGCACAAATAAAATGTGTGTTTGATTGTTTGAAACCCCACACGGGTATTGGGATAAAATACGGCATACACTAATCCCAATAATTAGTTGTATGTCGATCGATGGATCGACAGGCTGTTATAAGCGTTAGATATCTATATTTGATGCTTATACAGTGTTGTGCACTTTGAATGATGGTTGATTATTTACCGTTGCTATTATATACATTTGTCGTATGGAATCCATATAATTAACTTTATATGGTAATTGATTGGGCCTCATTCCAATTTAGAAAATAAAGAATATTATAAAATAAAGGTTCATGTGTTGACAGTACTCATCCGTTGAGATTAGTCATGTGTTGAACGAAATATTTTAACAATAAAATTTACATCTTAATCGTTATAAAATAAAGGTTCATGTGTTGACAGTACTCATTCGTTGAGATTAGTCATGTGTTGAACGAAATATTTTAACAATAAGATTTATATCTTTATCATATATAAAATTAGAAACTAACTGGAAAATATATAAGATGAGTGGTCTCCTAGATGTTGATCTGATGTTGGTTTCGGCCTTCGGGGTTAATATTCAGGGAATCGTTCTCTTACTAATTTACGGTTGGAATCTGATTTGAAATCAAACGACAGATACCATAATTTTTATAAAATATATTAAATAACAAAAATAGTCACACGTGGACAGTACTCATTCGTTGAGATTAGTCATGTGTTGACAAAAATATAGATTCATGTATTGAATAGGATAAATATTCATTTGTTGAATAGAATAACGGAATTATTGAAATATATAAAGCCGTGTTGATTAGAGATGCGCTATTTTGACGTGAACGATATTTATATCGATTATATTCGTTTTTCGAATTGAATTGGATATAAAAGAAATTCGAATTGAATTGAATATATAACAAATTAGAATCGAATTGAATATAAAAAGAAATTCAAATAAATTGAATTTGAAATGAATTCAAATTGAATTGAAATTTGAATTGAATTGAGATGAATTTTAAAACGAATTTATAAGGAAAAATTCAATTTTGATTTGAATTGGAAATGGAAGTTGAAATGTTTTTGAAACGAATTTAAAACTATTTATAAAATTCATTTTAAATAGAAATCAACGAAATATATATTATATGTATTATGTATATAATATAATGGCCTGAATAGAACGCGCCGCGCCACGGCAGTTCGTAAATTTCGACCATTGACTTCGAACGGACATTACGGGAGATCCGACCGTCGGATTCTCCTAAAACCGGAACCATTGGGTTCATATCGAAAAGATCTTTCTAACAAATATTAGAAATTTGAAATCTAACGGTTGGATTTGGAGATACGTCCAAATCAAATTCAAAAAAGGTCGCTGTAAGTGCAGTTCGATGGCCGTTGTTGGAAATCGACTGTACGGGCCTTGATAAAATTATCAAAAATATCAATAATTTGTGTAAAATCATGAGAAATAATTTGGGAAAAATTGGGATGAAAAACTCCATATTTGAAAAGATAAAAATAGAATTTTATCGAAATGAACTAGTTTTGAACTAAAATTAAAACCCATTTATTTTTAAATAAATAAATTGGATTTGAAATGGGTTTTAAATAGAATTGAGTTGTGGGTTTATCGTGAAGGGTGTTTTAAATAACACTTGTTCTTTAACCCGATAATAAATAGAATGTGATTTGGGTTTATCGTGAACTGTGTTTTAAATGACATTAGTTCTTTAACCCAGTAAAAGGAGTTTTAATGAATCTGCAATTAGATTGAAATGTGAATTGATAATTTAAATTATCAAATTTGGAAAGTGAGCGAGAATGGAGTATTACCAGTTTTGCTCCAAAGCGATAGTTAAATCTTTAATTAGATTTGAATGTGAAATGGTAATTAATTTTACCGATAACACCGTGGTGTTAGATATGGAGTATTACCAGTTTTGCTCCAAAGCGATAGTTAAATCTTTAATTAGATTTGAACGTGAAATGGTAATTATATTTACCAATAACACCGTGGTGTTAGATATGGAGTATTACCAGTTTTTCTTCATGGGATGAACAGGTTGGGATTGGGAAATAAAATAAATAATTACTTCAGTGTGGTTCGCTAATCTCGACTAGTTTTGAAAACCATAATTTTGTTTGAAATGACCTCCAAAGGAAGATTAAAGAATAAATTCAAAGAATTTATCTTGGATAAAATTAATGGGAACCTTTCCCTAAGAATATGAAATTTAGAAACTAGGTGTAGGTTAGCTAAGAAGAATGTTTTCCTGGGTATTGATCTGATGTTGGTTTCGGCCTTCGGGGTTAATATTTGGGAAATTGTTCTCTTGTTGATTTACGGTTAGTAGCTACTGAATTGGAATGAGGCGTATGTTGTGTTTGTGTAACATTTGTTTACTATATACGCGGGTTGTTCGGAAAGGCCGGGTTTATACCCATTCTGAATAACCGATTCGACGATAAGTCGAAGATGAAGACGGTGGTTGAAGACCGGAAGTCTTCACATCATTTGGGTGATTATTGATGATCTTGATTGGGATGTACCCCCAAGAGGATGGAAATAGTTGGTGGTCGTCCAGACGTACTTGGAGATCGATGGATATGCGAGGAAAGTGCCTCCGGTTTCGTTCAGACCCAGAACGAACTTGTAAATGGTTGTGTGTCTGACATTGGATTTTATTCTGTGTTGATTGATTTCTGTTAAATACATATATGTTTGGCGGCGGAGAATTTATTCTTTTGCTGTAACGACCCAGAATTTTGGGGCCAATCTAAAATTTTTATTTTAGAAATTTTAATGGATTTTAATATTTAGAATAATCTATTTTAAATAATAACGATGAAAATTTTATTTTAAAACGAATAAATTCAATTTAATTAGAAAAGGATTTTAAAACAGCGCTACAGTTTGAAATTTTGAATTTGAACTTTGACTGACTATACAGGATTCATTTTAAATCAGAATTGAGCGAAACCCGAAATATTTAAATCTGTTTAATCATATCTTTCCAACGAATCTGAAAAACTAAAATTTCGTTTTAAAAATCAAAAGTTATGGCCAATTCAATTTTTAGAAAAGTCGCTGTAGAATTTATATATATTTTAATTAAATATATTGGCCTTAAAAATAGTCATTTTTCAAACGACCTCGGTTTTCGACGAAACCACTTTTGTTGGAACCGGAATGTCAAATTATTGCTAAGTTTCAATTTTCATAATTTTTCGAATCAATTGTGAGCGTGGCAAAGGAAAACGTGTTTTGTCAGTTTCGGTCAAATTTAATCAGCTTAAAAATAGCCATTTTTCAAACGGTCTCAAAATTCAACGAAATTAGTCTCGTTAGAACCGTATCGTCAAAACATAACTAGAAATATTTTTTTCTACAATTTTTAGAGGTCGTATGTGGCCCCGGTAATTTAAAATGTACGGTTGAATTTAATAATTAAATGGTTTTTAATTAAATTTAAAGAAAAACATATCGTAACAGCCGAATTGGGTTACAAAACATATTCCATTGTGTCCGGGACGGGGGTTATTAGCTAAGGGCGACATTCGTTGGGTTCGATTCGGAGTTTGTATCGACGAATAAATAATTCTTGAATTAATGAATTAAATAAATAAGAAAATACACAGTATAAATACGCTCCCTATACGAAACCCTAATCCATCTTCTACCAGCCGCTGTATAATACTTTCAATGGCCGAAATGATCCAAAGCTCTTCCTCTTCGTTCTCTTAATCCACGAAATAAAATCAAGTATCTCGAATTGGAAACACCTCAGCTCGATGAGCTCCAACTTCTGGACGGTTATGATCAAACGAAATCAATCGAGGTGGTCGTATTTCACGTAGCAAGTGCCGACGTCTGGAGGCGTTTCGTGAGTCCAAGGGGGGCGCTAGTGGGCCAGGTTCCCTGGCGATGGGTGGCGGCGTCAGTTGCTTCGGGATGGTGGCGGCGGATCGGCTCCAGGGTGCTCCGATGGGCGGCGCTGATCAAGGGACGAAGTCGAGCAAATGGGTTGAGCAAATCCTGTACAAACGCGGGAGGCAGAAGAAGATGGCAATGCTTTTCTGTTAAACGTAATTAACAAGTGTTATTGAATATAATTAATTTAAATAAATTATTTACTAATCTTCATAAGGCCATAACTTGTTCAAACAGGATCGGAATTGGACGATTTCAAGTGCGTTAGAATCGTGAGGAAAAATACTTCGCTATGGAACTGACTAGATTCGAAACATAGCAATTCAAAATGCAGAGAAATTTGAGATCTGAACCGTTCTGATAAATAACAACGTGAGAAATTCTTTATTTATTTTATTTATTATTTAAAAATAATTATGAATTTGTTATCATAAATTTTGCAGTTATTTCCTGTTTGCTATTGTTCATGATTGTTATGTGTTAATGTAATGTAATCTGATTTGTGCTTGTCTGTTAGTTGTTGTGATGAATTTTGAACGTTCTTGTTTTGTTATATTAGAAAAGAAAAAAATACCACTTGGGTTAGAAATGATGATTTGACTGAAAATAACTACTTTGCTAGAATACATGTTATAATCTACATAACATTTAAAGTTGGAACATGTTGTGGTTAAAATAATGTTTACGTTAGAATATGTTAAGTAATGATAAAGGACATTTTGGTTAGAAAATGAACATGAAAAGAAAAAGAAAAATGTATATATATATAATCTACTTTTTATGTTATTAGGATTCTAAGAAAAATATGTGAATGGATAAAATACCCTTTTTTATGTAAAAATATGTGAATGGGTAAAATATCATTTTTATGTAAAAATGTGTTAAGGGAACAAAATATCATTTTGGTCAAACATGATTATGAACATAAAAATAAACATTTTTGGTGAATTAGAAAAAAAAGGTTAAACAAAACGATCATATTTTGTTTACATAAAAAGAACTAGACAAAATGTATATTTTTATACATCAAGGAGAATGCATTGGAAATGTATATTTTTATACATTAAAAAGAATAAATTAGAAATGGGCATTTTGTCACATTAAAAAGAATAAATTAGAAATGGGCATTTTGTCACATTAAAAAGAATGAACTAGAAATACACATTTTGTCATTTATAGGAATAAAAATCACATTTTTGTGAATACATGATTGTTGAAATATAAAAATCACATTTTTGTGAATACATGATTGTTAAAATATAAAATCACATTTTTGGTGAATACTTGATTTATGGAATAGAATCAACATATTTTGTTACATAGAATAGATTAAACAAAATTATCATATTTTGTTACGTAGAAGAGATTAAACAAATTTATCATATTTTGTTACATAGAAATGGATTGGACAAAAGTATTATATTTTTTTACATTAAAAAGAAGAAGTTAAGAATATATGTTTTTTTTACATTAAAAAGAAGAAGTTAAGAATATATGTTTTTTTTACATTAAAAAGAAGAAGTTAAGAATATATGTTTTTTTTACATTAAAAAGAAGAAGTTAAGAATATATGTTTTTTTTACATTAAAAAGAAGAAGTTAAGAATATATGTTTTTTTACATTAAAAAGAAGAAGTTAAGAATGTATGTTTTCCTTTACATTAAAAAGAAGAAGCTAAGAATGCATTTTCTATACATTAAAAGAATGAGTTAGAAAATGTACATTTTTATACATTAAGAAAAATGAATTAGAAAACATTCATTTTGTTCACATTGTTACATTGAAAAGTTAATAAACAAAATTCTCATTTTGTTTGCATTAGAAGTAAATAAACAAAATCATCACTTTGTTTGCTTTAAAAGCTAATGAACAAATCATCATTTTGCAAATTAAAAAGGTATGAATTAGAAATGTATATTTTTATACATTAAAAAGAGAAAGAATTAGAAATGGACATTTTTCTCACTTTAAAAGAATAAATTGAAAATGTTCATTTTAGCCATTATAAATGAATGAATTAGAAAGGTTCATTTTTGTCATTATAAAAGAATGAATAGCTAAACATTCATTTGTTTTCATTAAAGTAGAAGTTGACAAAAATACTCATTTTTGTCCAAATTAAAAGAATGAAACAAAATATAGCATCTTTATGTTATATTAGATTTGAAACACCAAATATACGCGTTTGACAATTTACATTAGTTGAAACCAATTGTTCGCTTTTGTCAATTTACACTAGTTAAAACAAATTATTCACTTTTGTCAATCTACACTAGCGAAACAAAATATGATTTAAAGAGTTACATTTTGTTTGCAAATTTTAGATACAAACAAATATTATATTTTTAATTTGTATTTTAGTTAGAGATGGAAATATACATTTTTGTTTGCAAATTTAGTTGCAAACAAAACAGTTAATAAAGATTATATTTATTTTATTTGCATATTTAAATGCAAATAGACATCGTAGTTAGAAGATTATATTTTTAGTTGCATATTTAGAGGCAAATAAACACCGTAGGAAAAAGATGCATTTTGTTTGCAACTTTAGATGTGAACAAAACATTAAAATTAAAAGTTATCCTTTTTATTTGCAATCCTTGTTGCGAATAAAACTAGAAATAAAAAGTTACAATTTTTATTTACATCCCGCGATGTAAATAAACATAAAAAGTTGAATGTTTATTTGGATTCTCTTTTGCAAATAAAACATGAAATCAAAAAAGAAAAAAATATACATTTTTATCTGCCCTTTAGTGGTTATAAAATGATAAGATTAAATGATTACATTTTTAATGTAATATAAAGATTTCATTTTATACAATGTAAAAAGAATATCATTTTATGTAAAATGAAAAGATCATACTTCATGGTAAGTGAGTCAACATCAGAATTCACATTTTTAATGCAAATGAATCAGTAGAAAGGATTCATTGTTTTGATAAATTATGTTAACATGAGAACTTACATTGTTCTTATATATGAACTGATTCATCATTATATATATTTGTTTATGATGCTGAAATGTTTACACTTCCATTTACGAGTCGTCCGACTTGTTTATGTGACTGGGTTGATAATTTTCACACATCGCCCAAGTGCACAAATAATTTATTATTTGATTGTTGGATGAAACCCCACACGGGGGTTGGGATGATAATTGATCTACACTAGTCCCAATATTTAGTGTAGAATCCACTCTGGTTGTTATTTGAATGTTTGATCATTATTTATCATGATTGTTGATAACATGCAATATATGGTTGTTGATTGAGCCACATTCCAATGAAGGATATTCTTAGAGAAAAGAATATATCTTAGAAAAGAATATATTTTAGAAAATATATTTATTTGAAATGAACTAGTTATCATCTAGAATAAATCATTAAATTTAGATTTAATGAAGTTTCCAATTTAATAATACTTAATTGAGAAATAAATTAAATAAATTGGTTTTTGGGTTTGTCGTGAATAGTGTCTTAAATAACATTGTTCTTAAACCCCGTATTGAAAAGAATAATCTTTTAATTTAGATTATTAAAGTTTTCAATTATATTTAGTAATTGAAATAAGATGAAATGTGAGTTGGGTATATTGTGAACGGTGTTTTTAAGCGACACTTGTTCTTTAACCCAACTGACAGTGAAATATGAGTTGGAAATTATAAATCTTTTATTAAGATTTAAGTGGGAATTTTCCAAAAGTAAAGTTTTTCAATTTAATATATTAAATTGGAATTGAATGGAATTCGAACTAATAATAAACTAGATAAGTTTCTGTAAAAGAAAACCGATACTACATATGGAATTTAAGAGGCTTTGTCGTTATTCCATTTATATTATTGGCCGGATACAGAAATTTATAACGATTATATTTTGATTTGATTTCTGTGAAGATTCCATATTCTTATGGAAGACGATTTTGGATTTACCGTGAACTATGTTTTAAATGACATTAGTTCTTTAACCCAGTTTAAGTTAAGATTAATTTCTTAAAATTTAATAATCATTGAATAAGGATTGTTGATATTTAAATCAAATTGGGGTTTCAATAAATCTTTAAAGAAAGATTTAAGGATAAATATAAAGAATTTATCTTTGATATAATAATTTGAATGTTTTATTTAAAAGAATATTCTGAATTGGAATGAGGCGTTGGATGTGCTTTTATAGTACTCGATTTTAATTATAAAAATACGAGAGTTATTCGGAAAGACTGGGTTTAACCCATTCCGAATAATTTCTACGACGATGAAGAGTCGAAGATGAAGACGGTGTTGAAGACCGACGATCTTCACATCGAATGGATGTGTTGCTACAGAGACCCTGATGGTAGTAGCTACCTTGATGGGGCTTCAGTGGTGGCCGTCCGGACTATTGTTGATTGTTCAGATTTGGTTTTCGCTCAGACCCAGAGCATAAGCTAATAAATGGATGCATGTCTGACGTTGGATTTCGTTCCATGTGAATTAAATCGATTTCTGTTAATGTATGTCTTTTTGGTGGTAGAGGATTTATTCTCCACTTAACACCCGGGGATATATTAATAGTGATTGATCGCATGGCGTGAATTGTCAATGTGGCATGCCAAGATGCAAATGATCAAGGCTTTTGTTGAAAAGCAAGGCCTTGTGGGATGATCAAAGCATATCCTATTTCGGCATAGCTTTGTGTATATCGTGACTTCGCGAGCCTCACACCCCGGTATGAGTCAAAAACGGGATATGGACTGCAGGGAGTGCACACGTTTCTTTCTAGCTAGTGGTAGTGTCAGTGCTTTAACACGGCCTGGCATTTTACTTATGTGGATGTTGGATTTTGAGGCGCCTCGGATTTTTATAGGCTGATAGTGGTCATATTATAGGTTCAAAGGAACCGGGAAGCGTGTGTTCAGGCATAATTAATCCACTACCCTTAGGTAGGGACCGGCCCTGAAGATCCAAGGGTTCACTGCGGGGGATCCTGAGGCATTTGCTAGAGTGTCACGAATCGGAGAGGAGCTTGCCCCTAGCCTCGACTCATGATGGAAATCCAATTTCCGATACGACCTTGCGGTTTTGATTGTAGAACTAGTATGGCGACATGATATATGGTACTCATGCCGTCTATGATTTATACATTATGATTGAAATGTTTTATTAGAACATATACACACTAGTATTAAACCCGTTTTATTGTATCAAGCATCTCTTGACCATTATAAGGTAAAACCCTATCCTCTGGTTTGCGTTGCATTGTGTGATGGGACTTGGGTCTTATAATGGTTTCATTTTTCTAAAAAGCATGGCGTTGTTTTAACGTTTTACTTTATTTTATGCACTGGCAATCCAATGGAGTAAACCCATCCCACGTTAGCGGCGTGGTCCTGTGATTAGCCATATTTATTTGATAAGTTAAGCTAAATTTCTCATACCAGTCCCATGATTGACCTGTAGTTTGTTTCAATGGCAAACTCGGGTGCCCTTATTTTCCACACGGGCAGTCGAGTAGTATTTTGCAGATATATTTACAGGATCCTGGTTTACAGCTGAAGCGGTATCCAGAAAGCTCTTTATCCGTGTATTTCTTCCAGTTGTATATTTGTATTATTTTTCCTCTGCTATTTAAGTGTAATTTAAACTCTGATATTATTGTATTCCTATTATGTAATAAGTATTCATACTCTGTTATATTCACGTACTCTGATGTAATTGTTGTAATCAACAATAAAATGTTCTTCAGTTTACATTCTGATGTGTATTGTTCTCAAAGCAATCCAGCCTTTCCTTTACCGGGAAGTTTGGGTCGTCACATGTGGTATCAGAGCTTTGGTTTACAGAGCTCGAGAACAAGACACATTAGAACCGAACGAAAGAATTCATCAGAGTTTGGATTAGTAATATCCAATAAGAATAACTCGTTAGAGATGGGATCAGTAGCGTCCTAGAACGAGTATGAAGAGTATTATTTTCTTTGAAAATAAAAGTACAAACAAATTTAGTTTTGAAAAATTTATCTTAAAATACGTATTTGAGTATATTATATTTTAATATGGACAATCTAGTATATAAAGATTTCGAATATACGAGTAATTAACGGATATTCGAAGTTTTAATATACTGGGTAGATATAGAATCACACTCTAGTCGCCCGGAGATAATTCTGGTGATAGGTCGACCATCACCAGTATTTATGTTCGAGTTTCGAAGGTGGGATTTGTATATATTTCCATCGACTGGTATGAGAACCAAAACTTAGTTAGTACACATTGCTGTGATTTGCACTAAAAATATGACTTTTGACAATATTTAAAAGTTACATATATTTGAAAAGTTAACCACTTAATTGTTTGCTGGTTGTGATGTTTGGTAATTAGTTGAACTAATTAAAATATTGGAATGATAATTAATTCAACCAATATGAGAAAGAATAATAAACTTGGATAAATCAAGCTTAATATTGAACTGAATTGAAAATTTATTAGAATTTAAACTTGAGTTAGTTAATTTAAACAACTTTTAACTACGTTCCTTTTCGAGGACGAAAAGATTTTTAAGTGGGGGCGATTGTAACGACCCGGAATTTTAAGGCCAATCTAAAATTTTTATTTTAGAAATTTTAATGGATTTTAATATTTAGAATAATCTATTTTAAATAATAACGATGAAAAATTTATTTTAAAACAAATAAATTCAATTTAATTAGAAAAGGAGTTTAAAACAGCGCTGCAGTTTGAAAATTTGAATTTGAACTTTGACTGACTATACGAGATTCATTTTAAATCAGAATTGAGCGAAACCCGAAATATTTAAATCTGTTTAATCATATCTTTCCAACGAATCTGAAAAACTGAAATTTCGTTTTAAAAATCAAAAGTTATGGCCAATTCAATTTTTAGAAAAGTCGCTGTAGAATTTATATATTTTTTAATTAAATATATTGGCCTTAAAAATAGTCATTTTTCAAACGACCTCGGTTTTCGACGAAACCACTTTTGTTGGAACCGGAATGTCAAATTATTGCTAAGTTTCAATTTTCATAATTTTTCGAATCAATATGTGAGCGTGTCAAAGGAAAACGTGTTTTATCAGTTTCGGTCAAATTTAATCAGCTTAAAAATAGCCATTTTTCAAACGGTCTCAAAATTCGACGAAATTAGTCTCGTTAGAACCGTATCGTCAAAACATAACTAGAAATATTTTTTTCTACAATTTTTATAGGTCGTATGTGGCCCTGGTAATTTAAAATGTACGGTTGAATTTAATAATTAAATGGTTTTTAATTAAATTTAAAGAAAAACATATCGTAACAGCCGAATTGGGTTACGAAACATATTCCATTGTGTCCGGGACGGGGGTTATTAGCTAAGGGCGACATTCGTTGGGTTCGATTCGGAGTTTGTATCGACGAATAAATAATTCTTGAATTAATGAATTAAATAAATAAGAAAATACACAGTATAAATACGCTCCCTATATGAAACCCTAATCCATCTTCTACCAGCCGCTGTATAATACTTTCAATGGCCGAAATGATCCAAAGCTCTTCCTCTTCGTTCTCTTAATCCATGAAATAAAATCAAGTATCTCGAATTGGAAACACCTCAGCTCGATGAGCTCCAACTTCTGGACGGTTATGATCAAACGAAATCAATCGAGGTGGTCGTATTTCACGTAGCAAGTGCCGACGTCTGGAGGCGTTTCGTGAGTCCTAGGGGGGCGCGAGTGGGCCAGGTTCCCTGGCGATGGGTGGCGGCGTCAGTGGCTTCGGGATGGTGGCGGCGGATCGGCTCCAGGGTGCTCCGATGGGCGGCGCTGATCAAGGGACGAAGTCGAGCAAATGGGTTGAGCAAATCCTGTACAAACGCGGGAGGCAGAAGAAGATGGCAATGCTTTTCTGTTAAACGTAATTAACAAGTATTATTGAATATAATTAATTTAAATAAATTATTTACTAATCTTCATAAGGCCATAACTTGTTCAAACAGGATCGGAATTGGACGATTTCAAGTGCGTTAGAATCGTGAGGAAAAATACTTCGCTATGGAACTAACTAGATTCGAAACATAACAATTCAAAATGCAGAGAAATTTGAGATCTGAACCGTTCAGATAAATAACAACGTGAGAAATTCTTTTTTTATTTTATTTATTATTTAAAAATAATTATGAATTTGTTATCATAAATTTTGCAGTTATTTCCTGTTTGCTATTGTTCATGATTGTTATGTGTTAATGTAATGTAATCTGATTTGTGCTTGTCTGTTAGTTGTTGTGATGAATTTTGAATGTTCATGTTTTGTTATATTAGAAAAAAAATACCACTTGGGTTAGAAATGATGATTTGATTGAAAATAACTCCTTTGCTAGAATACATGTTATAATCTACATAACATTTAAAGTTGGAACATGTTGTGGTTAAAATAATGTTTACGTTACAATACGTTAAGTAATGATAAAGGACATTTTGGTTAGAAAATGAACATGAAAAGAAAAAGTAAAATGTATATATATATATATAATCTACTTTTTATGTTATTAGGATTCTAAGAAAAATATGTGAATGGATAAAATACCCTTTTTTATGTAAAAATATGTGAATGGGTAAAATATCATTTTTATGTAAAAATGTGTTAAGGGAACAAAATATCATTTTGGTCAAACATGATTATGAACATAAAAATAAACATTTTTGGTGAATTAGAAAAAAAAGGTTAAACAAAACGATCATATTTTGTTTACATAAAAAGAACTAGACAAAATGTATATTTTTATACATCAAGGAGAATGCATTGGAAATGTATATTTTTATACATTAAAAAGAATAAATTAGAAATGGGCATTTTGTCACATTAAAAAGAATAAATTAGAAATGGGCATTTTGTCACATTAAAAAGAATGAACTAGAAATACACATTTTGTCATTTATAGGAATAAAAATCACATTTTTGTGAATACATGATTGTTGAAATATAAAAATCACATTTTTGTGAATACATGATTGTTAAAATATAAAATCACATTTTTGGTGAATACTTGATTTATGGAATAGAATCAACATATTTTGTTACATAGAATAGATTAAACAAAATTATCATATTTTGTTACGTAGAAGAGATTAAACAAATTTATCATATTTTGTTACATAGAAAAGGATTGGACAAAAGTATTATATATTTTTTACATTAAAAAGAAGAAGTTAAGAATATATGTTTTTTTTACATTAAAAAGAAGAAGTTAAGAATATATGTTTTTTTTACATTAAAAAGAAGAAGTTAAGAATATATGTTTTTTTTTACATTAAAAAGAAGAAGTTAAGAATATATGTTTTTTTTACATTAAAAAGAAGAAGTTAAGAATATATGTTTTTTTTACATTAAAAAGAAGAAGTTAAGAATGTATGTTTTCCTTTACATTAAAAAGAAGAAGCTAAGAATGCATTTTCTATACATTAAAAGAATGAGTTAGAAAATGTACATTTTTATACATTAAGAAAAATGAATTAGAAAACAATCATTTTGTTCACATTGTTACATTGAAAAGTTAATAAACAAAATTCTCATTTTGTTTGCATTAGAAGTAAATAAACAAAATCATCACTTTGTTTGCTTTAAAAGCTAATGAACAAATCATCATTTTGCAAATTAAAAAGGTATGAATTAGAAATGTATATTTTTATACATTAAAAAGAGAAAGAATTAGAAATGGACATTTTTCTCACTTTAAAGGAATAAACTGAAAATGTTCATTTTAGCCATTATAAATGAATGAATTAGAAAGGTTCATTTTTGTCATTATAAAAGAATGAATAGCTAAACATTCATTTGTTTTCATTAAAGTAGAAGTTGATAAAAACACTCATTTTTGTCCAAATTAAAAGAATGAAACAAAATATAGCATCTTTATGTTATATTAGATTTGAAACACCAAATATACGCGTTTGGCAATTTACATTAGTTGAAACCAATTGTTCGCTTTTGTCAATTTACACTAGTTAAAACAAATTATTCACTTTTGTCAATCTACACTAGTGAAACAAAATATGATTTAAAGAGTTACATTTTGTTTGCAAATTTTAGATACAAACAAATATTATATTTTTAATTTGTATTTTAGTTAGAGATGGAAATATACATTTTTGTTTGTAAATTTAGTTGCAAACAAAACAGTTAATAAAGATTATATTTATTTTATTTGCATATTTAAATGCAAATAAACATCGTAGTTAGAAGATTATATTTTTAGTTGCATATTTAGAGGCAAATAAACACCGTAGGAAAAAGATGCATTTTGTTTGCAACTTTAGATGTGAACAAAACATTAAAATTAAAAGTTATCCTTTTTATTTGCAATCCTTGTTGCGAATAAAACTAGAAATAAAAGTTACAATTTTTATTTACATCCCGCGATGTAAATAAACATAAAAAGTTGAATGTTTATTTGGATTCTCTTTTGCAAATAAAACATGAAATCAAAAAAGAAAAAAATATACATTTTTATCTGCCCTTTAGTGGTTATAAAATGATAAGATTAAATGATTACATTTTTGATGTAATATAAAGATTTCATTTTATACAATGTAAAAAGAATATCATTTTATGTAAAATGAAAAGATCATACTTCATGCTAATTGAGTCAACATCAGAATTCACATTTTTAATGCAAATGAATCAGTAGAAAGGATTCATTGTTTTGATAAATTATGTTAACATGAGAACTTAAATTGTTCTTATATATGAACTGATTCATCATTATATATATTTGTTTATGATGCTGAAATGTTTACACTTCCATTTACGAGTCGTCCGACTTGTTTATGTGATTGGGTTGATAATTTTCACACATCGCCCAAGTGCACAAATAATTTATTATTTGATTGTTGGATGAAACCCCACACGGGGGTTGGGATGATTTTTGATCTACACTAGTCCCAATATTTAGTGTGGAATCCACTCTGGTTGTTATTTGAATGTTTGATCATTATTTATCATGATTGTTTATAACATGCAATATGTAAAGGTCCGCAAATCCGTGCTATCTGAGTTGACTGAAAACACCACACGTCCAACTCAAATAACACAGAAATACGACTCATTATTAGAAAGAAGTTAGAGGATGAGAAATAGAAAGAAAGAAATGTTAGAATAGAAGAAAGCAAAGATCACAAACTCACAGCGGAACGAATAAAATATATTATATAACATAAGCTTTGAAATACAAATCTGTTTGGTACATATATACATACCATCATCAGAGTACACACAACATTTGATCCAGCGGAAGTAACTCTAAATAACTAACGTTGAAGCCTCCTGCTTCAAGCTCCTCCAGGTGTATCTGTAAAAGCCTGAAACACTTGACTGCCCGTACAAATTTGGGCACCCAAGAGTTTAGGGAAAACAAACAAAATAAACTCTGGGTCAGTCATGGGACTGGTGTGAGTAAACTCCAACCACTTGTTTAACTTTCAAAACTCTTTTCGAAAGAAAAGGTGATAGTAAGACCAGCCCACACATAAACACGGACGGTTTTTACCTTACTATAACCCAAAACATTTTGATACGAAAATCCAGTGATATTATAATAATGTCTACATCAAGTAAATAACCAAATAGCAGAACGCTTGCATCTCACGCTCCACATATATAGTATAAAATCAAAAACCGCATGGCTCTTATTGGAGATTGGATTTCCAACATGACAAGGTATGGGACCACCTTCCGACAGTGCATTTCTAGAGACGAATACACCTGGGTTCAACAAGAACATCTTGTAACCCGGCCCACACATGACCGACCACTCATTTCGCTTGAGTGTATCGAATGTATATCACCAACGGTTGGACTCAAACCACCGTTTTCCCGAATGGGCAGAATCGATAGATTTAGAAACAAAAGGAATTTCTCTAGATAGGTGATTATACACCCTAATGGGTGCGACCCACATAGCCATGCTGCCTGCCCGATTTTTGTCCTTTCCCGGTTGTTGAGGCCTGAGGCTACGAATACTTACCATTCATTGATAGCACAATCACTTTGAATGCCACATCGTCAGATCCGTTAATCACTAGTTGAGTTTGCACAAATATTCTGGATATTATGCTAAGGGATAAATCCGTTGCAACCATATACATTCATACAGACCAAACCATTTGATCATTGGAAATACTCTGTCAGACATTCGTCCATTTACGTTCGTTCTGGGATTGAACGAAACCGAAGGCACTATTTCTATAATTAGAAAAGCCCTTGCACTTTACTCCGTCTTCAATATATTCAGCATACTTGGTTCGCAACGCTTATGCCGATACGGAGTGGTTCTTCGGATAATAATCCAACCGGTCTCTCCATATTGACAACGATGGTCAAAAACTTCGATAGTCTGTGATTTAACTATCGAATAAAACAAGTGTTCATCCAAACATATCAAACAAATCACTGGGCTCTTTAATTAATATTTCATTAATTAAATCTCTTCTCCATTACCTTACCAATATTTGTTATCCAAATATTTCAATAATCAATCTTGACCCTTTATGCCATTTGGAAAAACGTTTCCAAATATCAACTTCTTTTATTTTCTATATATATTAGAAAATGTCTCTATTTGCAATTGAAATCAATTTCAATCACTTATCTCTATCCCCTTTTGTTTACAATATTCGATTTTTATATTTACTTTCCTATCGAATATTCAATACGTCGATACAATGATTTCAAATTATCAAAATATCTTAAAAATATTCTAACTTCTTAAATTTCCGGAAAATTTCGCCATAACCTCCCCTATATCGGGAGCATCGGGAAATTTCAAATAGCTTCCCGGTATCTTCCTCAATCAAAAAGAAAAAGGAAAAGCCAAGCGGCTTGCCGATACGGCGCATAAAACCCATATATGAATTTAAACATGTACCTTTTGTCGAGCACATTATTTATATACCTGTATTATCCTTGTCCCATACCTGTCTCCTGTATGTCTATACCTGTCCAATTTATTTCAACTTCATACACTCGTTTGATTCAATTCGTTAAAGTAATTCTTTAACTAACTCTCTGCCTATCTCGCTTGTATATTTGAATATAACACGCTTTTAAATATATTTCCACTTACTTATCAATCAATTGAATTTAAATTCCAATTTTAGTTCTATATTCGATTTCGAATATATATTTACAATCCCAAATTTCACTTTTCAAAGTTCGATTTTAGTTCAAACTCGATTTACTAATTCTTCTTTAGTTAATTCTATTCAATAATCAAAAATATGATTATTGTTTCAAAAATCATCTTCTTTACTTCACTTGAGTCCATATTTATTTTCTAACTCAAGTCTAGATTTTTAAATGGAAATCCGGATTTTTATTTGCTTAAAAATCCCAATATTTATATATAAAATCCATTGTGGTTTATAATGGTTTCTGGCGCTGCATTTTTGAAATTTTGATTTTGACATAACTCAAAATCTATACGATGAAATTCAGATTTTTCTCCTTCATTAGAAAACTATTATCAAATTGGTCCTGACGTTTCTTGTTTCGAAGAATTCCGACTTCAATTGAGTCCTGTATACTCGATTGAAGTTCGAATCGCCAATTTACGAACTGCAGTGCTGCGGCGAGTTCGTTTTAATTATATTTATATATATAAACTTTTCAACTTCTTTAAAATGAATTCAACTCCATTTTAACTTTATTTGAAAATTCTTGATTCAAATTCCAATCTCACTTTTGAATTCTATATTTCAAATCCCAATTCCTTTTCTATTGGATATTTAAATTCAATACTTGAATTTCTATTTGAATTCCCTATATTCAAATTCGATACTTGAATTCATTTGAATTCTTTTATTCAAACTCTATATTTAAATTCCATTTGAACTGCTATATTCCAATTTCTATATTTGAAATTTATTGAAATTCAAATATTCAAACTCCTTTTTAAATTCTATATTTGAAATTCCATAGTTTAAAACTCATTTGAATTTCATATTCAAATTTCATAGATCAAATCCTATTTGAATTCAATTTGAATCTCTTACATTCAAATTTCATTTTCCATTCCCTTTTTGAATTCTAATATTCAAATTCATTTTCAACACCATTTGAATTTCTAATATTCAAATTCATTTGAATTCCCTTGAATTCAAATTCCATTTCAAAACTATTTGGATTTCCTATTTTGAAATCCTATTTCAATCCTACTTTGAAATCCTACTTTCAAAGTTTATTTCAAATTCTATTTTGAAATCTCATATTCAAATTTCTACTTGAATTTCTGTATTCAATTCCATGTTCAAATTCAATACTCGAATTTCTATTTCAAATCTCTATTCAAACTTCATATTTGAATTCCAATTCAAATCTCTATTCAACTCTTCTTTGAAATTCTATTTTCAAAGTCTATTTCAAATCCTCTTTTGAAAATTCTATTTTGAAATTCTATTTCAAATTCTATTTGGAAATTTTATTTCAAATTCTCTATATTCAAACACCATTTGAAAGTTCTATATTCAAATCCACCTTGGATTTTCTATTTGAATTCTAAATTCAAATTTTCTATTTCCTTTTCTTTTTGAATTCAAATTTCCATTTCCTTTTCTATTATTCAAATTCTATATTTAAATTTCCTTTTGAATCATATTTTCAAAACACTTGTATTTCTATTTCTGAATTATCAAAGGATAATCCTTTTCACTTCATTTATAACTTCGTTATAAAAGAACTATTTATAAACTTCGTTTATAAAGGAACTACTTGTTTTATTTTTCAAAACAAGTTTATATTTTTATTTCCATTTAAAATTCAAATTCTATTTAGAAATAGAATTTTTCCTTTTTAAATCTCAAATCTCCTTTTAATTGGCCCAGTGATATTTAAACACACAAAGCAACGAATTATTTATTTTCCTAGCACATCATATATAACAATATATATGCAAACAAATAAACAAACAGATAATATATTTTTGAGGAATCCTGTTGGATTCCTCCAACCTGTTTCCCTGCATCCACAGATGTTAGCACATAAATAATACCCATTCTGCTTCGTGGCAGAATATCGCGGTATAGAAGGTCATCCACTAATCATAGCGTGGGCGTATAGGGTAATCATCCGCTATGAAACTGCGGGCATCCGCTAATGAGACTGCGGGAATTCAACCAATCAATCAACCCAATATATATATATATATAGCCTAAATAACTAATATATATAATAAGCAGAAAAATCCAAACAAGCAACAACAATTATTTTTAACGAAATAAAAATAATTTAAAATAAAAGGTGAGTGAGATTTACTCACCAGATATTTAATTCGTCGAGTACCCCATTTAAGCTTATCGTATAGATTTCACGACTCCTTTGTACCTCTGTTTTCAATGTAAACAATAAATATATTTCAGTTTTTGAACTTCACTAATTCAATTTAAATTAATTACTCATATGTAAATTAAATTCCAATTTAATCCTTAACTACTTCGTTTACAGTTTTTATCCTTTACTAACAAATTCTTATATATTTAATCTAAACTAATTTACTTTAAATAAATTTCCAAATTAATAGTAAACACCATTTCCTTTTCTCTCGACAATGTATGAATTCAGTTCTAACTAATATGCTAATTCCTACAAGTTATTCAAATTGATTAATCAACTACTAATTTTTATATCAATCTCAATATAAATTTAAATTAAGAATAAACTAAAAATATACCTTAAACTCTCCATTTAAATTTCCTTTTTTTTTTTCTGGTCCCTGTTTCCCTTCCTGAACCCGTCGATGACCCCTCTTCTCCATAACTGTAATCGAAATGGCTCATCATCCTCAAACACCACTAACCAATGCCAAGGTCTGCTACTTCATGTCCACACTTCCTTTATTATCAAAGATTTTGAACTTCAGTTCACTGTCGAACCTAACAGTGAAGTCGCGATATCAAATTTCCATCTACTGCCTTGCCTGCGACTTAGGAACTGTCGCACTCTCCAAACAAAATCGAGCCGACCTAAAATCATGGCCTTCATCTCGATAAACCCCTGACGAGATTGAAGCCCTACCAGTGAAATCGACGTTGCCAGCAACCCCTCATCAACTCGAAGCCACCCTCGATTCCACTTCCGCCCTTCTTTCTGACGTGCTAAAACCGATCTCCAAATAGCAATCGCACCAGATTTGGGCGAACTGATGTGAAGCTCGCTCCTCTACAATTTGAACGAAATGGACTTTAGGATTTTAGGACCCTTTTTTTCTTCAATTTTCTGGAATCGATTCTATATTTTTTTTTTATCGGAGGATTTGATTTTGTTAAAATGGAAGAAGGGATGAAAAACAGAAGGCTCGAATTGATTTGGGGGTTTCGCGGATTGAATAATGGGATATATGAACATATCTGATTGGTTTTATAGCTGCGTGCAAGGGAACATGAGTACGATGGCCATTAATTCTTTGTCTTCCTTCATGCTGAAGGTGGGAAACAATAATTTGTGCTCGAGAAACATAGCTGTGTGATGTTAATTGATAGGTCTGCGTTGTAAACGACATAGGTCGGCTAAAAAAACATTGATTTGAATTTTTATTTAATTAAATGACTGAAATATCTCGTAGTCCTTGAACTCGAAATCCCGAACCATTAATTAATCGTATCGATTGACATTTCTAGAGTTCTTTGTTATTTTGGACTCAACAGAAAGGGTTCTAAAATTTTATTTGCTCGTATACAAGGAATATCAATATTAAATCGACATAATCGTTTAAATCTGATTAAATTATTAATTAACTTCAAATGAATCAATTTATCGATAATAAATAATTTTCTTATCGTTTCGAATTAAATATTCAACTGAATTGTTTCGATTCAGTTTCAACTACGACTTCTATTATAGTGTCTGCATATTTTTATAATCTAATATATTCGATATTAAATCGATAAATTCAAGATAAAAATTCATTTATATTATCAACACAATATTTAAAACGATATTAAATATTTAAAATAAACTGTTCAAAAATCTGGGTCGTTACATTCTTCCCCCCTTAAAATAATTTCGTCCTCGAAATTGCTAAGGTAGGAAACATGGGACAAACTCATTTCTTTTCAACATCTCACTTATGTTGAAACTCAACTCCTCATATTTCTATGACTTTAACCAAAACTTTTGGTTTCCATTCATATGCATTCTAATTCATATTCATTTCAATTTATTTCAAATTGCTTCTAGTCAATTTATTCACCTCGAACCATTTAACTTGCTTAAGTTAAATTTTAATTCCAGAATCCAAATCCCAGGGCTTTCATTTCAAATCCTTTGAAATACATAAATGTATACTTATATTTATATTCATCTCAATCCTAAACATTTGAATTCCTCCCAAAACAACTTGTTTTCTTTCAAACAAATTTCCTTCAAAACTTTCTACGGTAGCAATTTATCACTTAGAAACTCGGAAATGAACACTGATGATGTTGCAATCATCATCAGAATTTTTTTCCCAGCCACTGAAGTGAGTTCAGTGCTTTATTACTTCAAAATCCATCGAAAATGATTTTCTTTCAAATCCTTCTAAAACAAAGCTATATTATTTTAATATACTTTGAAAAATATTTCAACTTCCCAGGATTTTGAATTCTTAATTCTGGTTTGAATTTAATTCTAATTCACCTCATTTGTATATTTAATTCCTATACAAATTCTATTTGGTTATAAATAACCATTTCATTTCTATAATCGTATTTGATTATCAAGTCAACATCCAACACATCCATATAATAATAATTCTAGAAAATTATTCTTTCTATATCAAAAATAGAAATTTTTGGGTTAAATTATTTCATTTACCCACCTTAAAAACAATATCATGTCGTATTTTCTGTTCAAGTGTTTAGAAATTCCTATCGACTTCGTGGCGTCCCACGATTCATCCAGAATTCATAAACTACTCACAGACTAGTCAACACAATATAAAATGGTTTTTATATCAAATTACAAATACGCTCTCTCGTATATACACTCAACTCATTCTAGGGCACTGCTGACCCTATCTCTAATGAGCACAACCTCACAAAGCCTAGGTATTCGCTCAACCTAAGCTCTGATACCACTGTAAAGGTCCGCAAATCCGTGCTATCTGAGTTGACTGAAAACACCACACGTCCAACTCAAATAACACAGAAATACGACTCATTATTAGAAAGAAGTTAGAGGATGAGAAATAGAAAGAAAGAAATGTTAGAATAGAAGAAAGCAAAGATCACAAACTCACAGCGGAACGAATAAAATATATTATATAACATAAGCTTTGAAATACAAATCTGTTTGGTACATATATACATACCATCATCAGAGTACACACAACATTTGATCCAGCGGAAGTAACTCTAAATAACTAACGTTGAAGCCTCCTGCTTCAAGCTCCTCCAGGTGTATCTGTAAAAGCCTGAAACACTTGACTGCCCGTACAAATTTGGGCACCCAAGAGTTTAGGGAAAACAAACAAAATAAACTCTGGGTCAGTCATGGGACTGGTGTGAGTAAACTCCAACCACTTGTTTAACTTTCAAAACTCTTTTCGAAAGAAAAGGTGATAGTAAGACCAGCCCACACATAAACACGGACGGTTTTTACCTTACTATAACCCAAAACATTTTGATACGAAAATCCAGTGATATTATAATAATGTCTACATCAAGTAAATAACCAAATAGCAGAACGCTTGCATCTCACGCTCCACATATATAGTATAAAATCAAAAACCGCATGGCTCTTATTGGAGATTGGATTTCCAACATGACAAGGTATGGGACCACCTTCCGACAGTGCATTTCTAGAGACGAATACACCTGGGTTCAACAAGAACATCTTGTAACCCGGCCCACACATGACCGACCACTCATTTCGCTTGAGTGTATCGAATGTATATCACCAACGGTTGGACTCAAACCACCGTTTTCCCGAATGGGCAGAATCGATAGATTTAGAAACAAAAGGAATTTCTCTAGATAGGTGATTATACACCCTAATGGGTGCGACCCACATAGCCATGCTGCCTGCCCGATTTTTGTCCTTTCCCGGTTGTTGAGGCCTGAGGCTACGAATACTTACCATTCATTGATAGCACAATCACTTTGAATGCCACATCGTCAGATCCGTTAATCACTAGTTGAGTTTGCACAAATATTCTGGATATTATGCTAAGGGATAAATCCGTTGCAACCATATACATTCATACAGACCAAACCATTTGATCATTGGAAATACTCTGTCAGACATTCGTCCATTTACGTTCGTTCTGGGATTGAACGAAACCGAAGGCACTATTTCTATAATTAGAAAAGCCCTTGCACTTTACTCCGTCTTCAATATATTCAGCATACTTGGTTCGCAACGCTTATGCCGATACGGAGTGGTTCTTCGGATAATAATCCAACCGGTCTCTCCATATTGACAACGATGGTCAAAAACTTCGATAGTCTGTGATTTAACTATCGAATAAAACAAGTGTTCATCCAAACATATCAAACAAATCACTGGGCTCTTTAATTAATATTTCATTAATTAAATCTCTTCTCCATTACCTTACCAATATTTGTTATCCAAATATTTCAATAATCAATCTTGACCCTTTATGCCATTTGGAAAAACGTTTCCAAATATCAACTTCTTTTATTTTCTATATATATTAGAAAATGTCTCTATTTGCAATTGAAATCAATTTCAATCACTTATCTCTATCCCCTTTTGTTTACAATATTCGATTTTTATATTTACTTTCCTATCGAATATTCAATACGTCGATACAATGATTTCAAATTATCAAAATATCTTAAAAATATTCTAACTTCTTAAATTTCCGGAAAATTTCGCCATAACCTCCCCTATATCGGGAGCATCGGGAAATTTCAAATAGCTTCCCGGTATCTTCCTCAATCAAAAAGAAAAAGGAAAAGCCAAGCGGCTTGCCGATACGGCGCATAAAACCCATATATGAATTTAAACATGTACCTTTTGTCGAGCACATTATTTATATACCTGTATTATCCTTGTCCCATACCTGTCTCCTGTATGTCTATACCTGTCCAATTTATTTCAACTTCATACACTCGTTTGATTCAATTCGTTAAAGTAATTCTTTAACTAACTCTCTGCCTATCTCGCTTGTATATTTGAATATAACACGCTTTTAAATATATTTCCACTTACTTATCAATCAATTGAATTTAAATTCCAATTTTAGTTCTATATTCGATTTCGAATATATATTTACAATCCCAAATTTCACTTTTCAAAGTTCGATTTTAGTTCAAACTCGATTTACTAATTCTTCTTTAGTTAATTCTATTCAATAATCAAAAATATGATTATTGTTTCAAAAATCATCTTCTTTACTTCACTTGAGTCCATATTTATTTTCTAACTCAAGTCTAGATTTTTAAATGGAAATCCGGATTTTTATTTGCTTAAAAATCCCAATATTTATATATAAAATCCATTGTGGTTTATAATGGTTTCTGGCGCTGCATTTTTGAAATTTTGATTTTGACATAACTCAAAATCTATACGATGAAATTCAGATTTTTCTCCTTCATTAGAAAACTATTATCAAATTGGTCCTGACGTTTCTTGTTTCGAAGAATTCCGACTTCAATTGAGTCCTGTATACTCGATTGAAGTTCGAATCGCCAATTTACGAACTGCAGTGCTGCGGCGAGTTCGTTTTAATTATATTTATATATATAAACTTTTCAACTTCTTTAAAATGAATTCAACTCCATTTTAACTTTATTTGAAAATTCTTGATTCAAATTCCAATCTCACTTTTGAATTCTATATTTCAAATCCCAATTCCTTTTCTATTGGATATTTAAATTCAATACTTGAATTTCTATTTGAATTCCCTATATTCAAATTCGATACTTGAATTCATTTGAATTCTTTTATTCAAACTCTATATTTAAATTCCATTTGAACTGCTATATTCCAATTTCTATATTTGAAATTTATTGAAATTCAAATATTCAAACTCCTTTTTAAATTCTATATTTGAAATTCCATAGTTTAAAACTCATTTGAATTTCATATTCAAATTTCATAGATCAAATCCTATTTGAATTCAATTTGAATCTCTTACATTCAAATTTCATTTTCCATTCCCTTTTTGAATTCTAATATTCAAATTCATTTTCAACACCATTTGAATTTCTAATATTCAAATTCATTTGAATTCCCTTGAATTCAAATTCCATTTCAAAACTATTTGGATTTCCTATTTTGAAATCCTATTTCAATCCTACTTTGAAATCCTACTTTCAAAGTTTATTTCAAATTCTATTTTGAAATCTCATATTCAAATTTCTACTTGAATTTCTGTATTCAATTCCATGTTCAAATTCAATACTCGAATTTCTATTTCAAATCTCTATTCAAACTTCATATTTGAATTCCAATTCAAATCTCTATTCAACTCTTCTTTGAAATTCTATTTTCAAAGTCTATTTCAAATCCTCTTTTGAAAATTCTATTTTGAAATTCTATTTCAAATTCTATTTGGAAATTTTATTTCAAATTCTCTATATTCAAACACCATTTGAAAGTTCTATATTCAAATCCACCTTGGATTTTCTATTTGAATTCTAAATTCAAATTTTCTATTTCCTTTTCTTTTTGAATTCAAATTTCCATTTCCTTTTCTATTATTCAAATTCTATATTTAAATTTCCTTTTGAATCATATTTTCAAAACACTTGTATTTCTATTTCTGAATTATCAAAGGATAATTCTTTTCACTTCATTTATAACTTCGTTATAAAAGAACTATTTATAAACTTCGTTTATAAAGGAACTACTTGTTTTATTTTTCAAAACAAGTTTATATTTTTATTTCCATTTAAAATTCAAATTCTATTTAGAAATAGAATTTTTCCTTTTTAAATCTCAAATCTCCTTTTAATTGGCCCAGTGATATTTAAACACACAAAGCAACGAATTATTTATTTTCCTAGCACATCATATATAACAATATATATGCAAACAAATAAACAAACAGATAATATATTTTTGAGGAATCCTGTTGGATTCCTCCAACCTGTTTCCCTGCATCCACAGATGTTAGCACATAAATAATACCCATTCTGCTTCGTGGCAGAATATCGCGGTATAGAAGGTCATCCACTAATCATAGCGTGGGCGTATAGGGTAATCATCCGCTATGAAACTGCGGGCATCCGCTAATGAGACTGCGGGAATTCAACCAATCAATCAACCCAATATATATATATATAGCCTAAATAACTAATATATATAATAAGCAGAAAAATCCAAACAAGCAACAACAATTATTTTTAACGAAATAAAAATAATTTAAAATAAAAGGTGAGTGAGATTTACTCACCAGATATTTAATTCGTCGAGTACCCCATTTAAGCTTATCGTATAGATTTCACGACTCCTTTGTACCTCTGTTTTCAATGTAAACAATAAATATATTTCAGTTTTTGAACTTCACTAATTCAATTTAAATTAATTACTCATATGTAAATTAAATTCCAATTTAATCCTTAACTACTTCGTTTACAGTTTTTATCCTTTACTAACAAATTCTTATATATTTAATCTAAACTAATTTACTTTAAATAAATTTCCAAATTAATAGTAAACACCATTTCCTTTTCTCTCGACAATGTATGAATTCAGTTCTAACTAATATGCTAATTCCTACAAGTTATTCAAATTGATTAATCAACTACTAATTTTTATATCAATCTCAATATAAATTTAAATTAAGAATAAACTAAAAATATACCTTAAACTCTCCATTTAAATTTCCATTTTTTTTTTCTGGTCCCTGTTTCCCTTCCTGAACCCGTCGATGACCCCTCTTCTCCATAACTGTAATCGAAATGGCTCATCATCCTCAAACACCACTAACCAATGCCAAGGTCTGCTACTTCATGTCCACACTTCCTTTATTATCAAAGATTTTGAACTTCAGTTCACTGTCGAACCTCACAGTGAAGTCGCGATATCAAATTTCCATCTACTGCCTTGCCTGCGACTTAGGAACTGTCGCACTCTCCAAACAAAATCGAGCCGACCTAAAATCATGGCCTTCATCTCGATAAACCCCTGACGAGATTGAAGCCCTACCAGTGAAATCGACGTTGCCAGCAACCCCTCATCAACTCGAAGCCACCCTCGATTCCACTTCCGCCCTTCTTTCTGACGTGCTAAAACCGATCTCCAAATAGCAATCGCACCAGATTTGGGCGAACTGATGTGAAGCTCGCTCCTCTACAATTTGAACGAAATGGACTTTAGGATTTTAGGACCCTTTTTTTCTTCAATTTTCTGGAATCGATTCTATATATTTTTTTTTATCGGAGGATTTGATTTTGTTAAAATGGAAGAAGGGATGAAAAACAGAAGGCTCGAATTGATTTGGGGGTTTCGCGGATTGAATAATGGGATATATGAACATATCTGATTGGTTTTATAGCTGCGCGCAAGGGAACATGAGTACGATGGCCATTAATTCTTTGTCTTCCTTCATGCTGAAGGTGGGAAACAATAATTTGTGCTCGAGAAACATAGCTGTGTGATGTTAATTGATAGGTCTGCGTTGTAAACGACATAGGTCGGCTAAAAAAACATTGATTTGAATTTTTATTTAATTAAATGACTGAAATATCTCGTAGTCCTTGAACTCGAAATCCCGAACCATTAATTAATCGTATCGATTGACATTTCTAGAGTTCTTTGTTATTTTGGACTCAACAGAAAGGGTTCTAAAATTTTATTTGCTCGTATACAAGGAATATCAATATTAAATCGACATAATCGTTTAAATCTGATTAAATTATTAATTAACTTCAAATGAATCAATTTATCGATAATAAATAATTTTCTTATCGTTTCGAATTAAATATTCAACTGAATTGTTTCGATTCAGTTTCAACTACGACTTCTATTATAGTGTCTGCATATTTTTATAATCTAATATATTCGATATTAAATCGATAAATTCAAGATAAAAATTCATTTATATTATCAACACAATATTTAAAACGATATTAAATATTTAAAATAAACTGTTCAAAAATCTGGGTCGTTACACAATATATGGTTGTTGATTGAGCCACATTCCAATGAAGGATATCTTAGAGAAAAGAATATATCTTAGAAAAGAATATATTTTAGAAAATATATTTATTTGAAATGAACTAGTTATCATCTAGAATAAATCATTAAATTTAGATTTAATGAAGTTTCCAATTTAATAATACTTAATTGAGAAATAAATTAAATAAATTGGTTTTTGGGTTTGTCGTGAATAGTGTTTAAATAACATTGTTCTTAAACCCCGTATTGAAAAGAATAATCTTTTAATTTAGATTATTAAAGTTTTCAATTATATATAGTAATTGAAATAAGATGAAATGTGAGTTGGGTTTATTATGAACGGTGTTTTTAAGCGACACTTGTTCTTTAACCCAACTGACAGTGAAATATGAGTTGGAAATTATAAATCTTTTATTAAGATTTAAGTGGGAATTTTCCAAAAGTAAAGTTTTTCAATTTAATATATTAAATTGGAATTGAATGGAATTCGAACTAATAATAAACTAGATAAGTTTCTGTAAAAGAAAACCGATACTACATATGGAATTTAAGAGGCTTTGTCGTTATTCCATTTATATTATTGGCCGGATACAGAAATTTATAACGATTATATTTTGATTTGATTTCTGTGAAGATTCCATATTCTTATGGAAGATGATTTTGGGTTTACCGTGAACTATGTTTTAAATGACATTAGTTCTTTAACACAGTTTAAGTTAAGATTAATTTCTTAAAATTTAATAATCATTGAATAAGTATTGTTGATATTTAAAATCAAATTGGGGTTTCAATAAATCTTTAAAGAAAGATTTAATGATAAATATAAAGAATTTATCTTTGATAGAATAATTTGAATGTTTTATTTAAAAGAATATTCTGAATTGGAATGAGGCGTTGGATGTGCTTTTATAGTACTCGATTTTAATTATAAAAATACGAGAGTTATTCGGAAAGACTGGGTTTAACCCATTCCGAATAATTTCTACGACGATGAAGAGTCGAAGATGAAGACGGTGTTAAAGACCGCCGATCTTCACATCGAATGGATGTGTTGCTACAGAGACCCTGATGGGAGTAGCTACCTTGATGGGGCTTCAGTGGTGGCCGTCTGGACTATTGTTGATTGTTCGGATTTGGTTTTCGCTCAGACTCAGAGCATAAGCTAACAAATGGATGCGTGTCTGACGTTGGATTTCGTTCCATGTGAATTAAATCGATTTCTGTTAATGTATGTCTGTTTGGTGGTGGAGGATTTATTCTCCACTTAACACCCGGGGATATATTAATAGTGATTGATCGCATGGCGTGAATTGTCAATGTGGCACGCCAAGATGCAAATGATCAAGGCTTTTGTTGAAAAGCAAGGCCTTGTGGGATGATCAAAGCATATCCTATTTCGGCATAGCTTTGTGTATATCGTGACTTCGCGAGCCTCACACCCCGGTATGAGTCAAAAACGGGATATGGACTGCAGGGAGTGCACACGTTTCTTTCTAGCTAGTGGTAGTGTCAGTACTTTAACACGGCCTGGCATTTTACTTATGTGGATGTTGGATTTTGAGGCGCCTCGGATTTTTATAGGCCGATAGTGGTCATATTATAGGTTCAAGGGAACCGGGAAGCGTGTGTTCAGGCATAATTAATCCACTACCCTTAGGTACGGACCGGCCCTGAAGATCCAAGGGTTCACTGCGGGGGATCCCGAGGCATTTGCTAGAGTGTCTCGAATCGGAAAGGAACTTGCCCCTAGCCTCGACTCATGATGGGAATCCAATTTCTGATACGACCTTGCGGTTTTGATTGTAAAACTAGTATGGCGACATGATATATGGTACTCATGCCGTCTATGATTTATACATTATGATTGAAATGTTTTATTAGAACATATACACACTAGTATTAAACACGTTTTATCGTATCAAGCATCTCTTGACCATTATAAGGTAAAACCCTATCCTCTGGTTTGCGTTGCATTGTGTGATGGGACTTGGGTCTTATAATGGTTTCATTTTTCTAAAAAGCATGGCGTTGTTTTAACGTTTTACTTTATTTTATGCACTGGCAATCCAATGGAGTAAACCCGTCCCACGTTAGCGGCGTGGTCCTGTGATTAGCCATATTTATTTGATAAGTTAAGCTAGATTTCTCATACCAGTCCCATGACTGACCTGTAGTTTGTTTCACTGGCAAACTCTGGTGCCCTTATTTTCCACATGGGCAATCGAGTATCATTTTGCAGATATATTTACAGGATCCTGGTTTACAGCTGAAGCGGTATCCGGAAAGCTATGTATCCGTGTATTTCTTCCAGTTGTATATTTGTATTATTTTTCTGCTGCTATTTAAGTGTAATTTAAACTCTGATATTATTGTATTCCTATTATGTAATAAGTATTCATACTCTGTTATATTCACGTACTCTGATGTAATTGTTGTAATCAGCAATAAAATGTTCTTCAGTTTACATTCTGATGTGTATTGTTCTCAAAGCAATCCAGCCTTTCCTTTACCGGGAAGTTTGGGTCGTCACACTTGCTTAACGCCCTTCTCTGAGACGTACGAGCTTAGAGGTTATATATCGATAGATATCAATCGCATGGCATGAATTGCCTGTGTGGCACGCTGAGTTGCATGGATCAAGGCTTCTGTTGAAAAGCAAAGTCTTGTGGTTGATGATCAAAGCACGGCCTTTGTGGCGTAGCTTTGTGTATAACGTGAATTCACGAGCCTCACACCTCGGTATGAGTCAAAAACGGGATAAGGACTGCAGGGAGACCATGACGTTTCTTTCTAGCTTTGGTGGTGTCAGTGACTTACCAGCCCTGACATTTATATACTTTTCACCTATGTGGTTGTTGGATAAGGCGCCTCGATATTAGGTCTGTTAGGACCGGGAAACGTGTGTTCAGGAATTGCCAATCCTCAAACGTAAGAGAGGACCGGCCCTGAAGCATCCAAGGGTTACCCAGAGTGTGTAGTCCTGAGGCATTTGCTAGAGTGTCTCGAAGCGGAGAGGAGCTTGCCCCTTGCCTCGACTTATGACGGAAATCCAATTTCCAATATGTGTATTTCAGTTTTATTTGTAGAGCCTAGTATGGCGACATGATATATGGTATCCATGCCGTCTATGATTGATATTTATGATTGAAATTGTTTTGACACTATACACTTATTATAGTATCAAATGATTTGTTTTAAACGTATCAAGCATGTTTGGCTATTATAAAGGAAAACCCTATCTTCCGGCTTGCGTTGCATTGTGTGATGGGACCTGGGTCTTATAATAGCTTCATTTTTCGAAAAAGCATTTCGTTGTTTATTCTAAGCACTGGTATTGTTGGGAGGAAACCCGTTCCGTGTTATACGGCGTGGTCCCTTGATTTACCAAACTTTAAAAACCAATATTAACAACTGTTTTAGTTCTCACACCAGTCACATGACTGACCTGTAGTTTATTGTTTTAACCTAAACTCTGGGTGCCCCTATTTTCGACACGGGCAGCTAGTAGTTTTGGTTTGCAGATTTATATTCACAGGATCCTGATTTACAGCTGGAATGGTATCCGGAAAGCTCTGTATCCGTATATCACCTTCATTTGTGCTTTGTATTATTTTCCGCTGCTACGTAATTTATTGTAATCTCTGATATTTATCGAATGTAATTTATTCATTCAAATTCTGTATATTCTTGTATCTGATGGAATTGTTGTAATCGCAATGAAATGTTCTTCTGTCTGCGTTCTTTTGTGTGTTGTTCTCAAAGTATCCGCTCTTTCCTTCACGGGGAAGTTACGGGTCCTTACAGTTAATTTGGTCACTGCTGATGTGTTAGATAGGGGTCTTCATGTTGATGAGGCTCAAAGGATTCGGAGTGATCAAGGAAGGAGCTCAGATCAAGTGGTAGACGGGTGTCGATGCAGAAAATCCACAAGGTGGAGAAGCTTATTGTATTACAAGCATTTTTAGATCGTTAGTGTTGCGTGGTGCATCTCGGGGGAAGATGCATCATTGGCAGACGGTGGGTTTTGTTTGTAATAATTTAATTGAGAGTAGGTATCGTTGAAAGAGCTAGATGACTTGTGTGTTGGAAGATCATTTGATGTAATGCGATTTCATATCAAGAAGGAGTGTTGTGATTTGTGACATGAAATCACATATGTTGATGAAGACGAGGCGTGGATGTGCTTGTCGATAGTGGAGATGGAGCAGTAGCAGAAAGAAGGCAAGGAGGAACAGTTTTGTGCTATGTTTCAGGACAAACGTCTGAGGGATCTTGGTCAGACGTCTATGCCTACAGGGTTTTGAAACCCGAGAGTATGGACAGACGTCAGACCAATTTGGGTCAGACGTCTGACTTGTCATGGTTTGGAACCCGAGAGCATGGACAAACGTCTGAGCGGGTTTTCTGCGGTTTTGACTTGGTTTTTCTATGACTTATTCTGCAAGTAATGAAGGATCAAATTGGGTATTTGCCTAGGCCTTCTATTCTCCTATAAAAGCAGCATCTAGGGTTGAATTAAAAGCATGGGATTGATACCGAATTAATTAATCCAAGGGTTTGCCATCGTTCTTCATTGTTCTCCTTCTCCAACAGAAGTGTCAGTCATCTAGATATTCTTTCCCTTTCTCAATAAGGTTATTGATTCTTGTAATTTGTTTATTGTTGGTTGTTGAACCAGTGAGTGTAAACAAAATTTGTTTTTTGAATTAATAAAGAGGGTGGTTGGGTGGAAAATCTTGTGTTTGCGCGTGTGATTTCATATTTGTGTTTGTTTCCGTAGAATTCATCTTTAAGTAATTGGGTAAAGAAGATTCTGGTCGCTTCCACAAAGGCGCAGTTTTCATAACAAAAAATATCAACAAACCTATATTTGAATTTATCAATGTTAATTAATATAATGAACATTATTTTATTACAAGCAAATCAGAGGTTCGCTTTAAATTTCTGTTTGCAACATATTCAAATGTGTTCACACTTCTATCCCTTTGAAATGGATTTGGGGATAAATGAATCCATAATAGCTCAGCATCGATGAGGCAAAGACCAAAATATGTGGTTTATTAAAACCTACTGTTGCTTTTTATTTGGGTAATAAATTAATAATAATTGGCTTAGCATAGCGATACAAGATTGACTCCTAAATAATGGATATGGTTCCAGACTGAATGAGGCAGCATGAGGACAATATTATTTCAATTGATAAGCACAACAGAAAATCCAGAAAAGTTTCATACTTTATTTCCATGTAATTCAAATTAGTATAACATGTTCATAATTTGTATATATGAATTTTTAGTTGAATAGAGATCAAAAAATAATATATTGTTACAATTAAAATTCGATTGAGATAAATATTGTAATAAATTTTACAATTTGGAAATAGTACTCCAACTGATGCATAAAAAAGAAACATCACTTTTATTTGGCATGATCACGGATCGATTAGGATAAACATTGGATTAAATTACAGCATAGTCTATCCACAAAATTGTGAGGTAATGATGTCAAAGGAAGTTGAATCACAGTTTCATATTTTATGTTGAAGTACAGTATATGATTAGTATTATTTCTAAGCTAGTTTGAATTGTTATCAACAGAGAATCGAACAGAAGAATGGTGTAACTGTAAAATGAATGTGTGCAATATATCTTAATAATAATATCAAAAAATGCATAATTGACATTCCAGGTAGGTGAATGACTATAGACTAAAGCAGTAAAAGATATGAAATAACAACCAACACATTTTTAACAAGTGGATGCATGTACATGCTTGCATAGTACATAATGAGCGAATAAAGTCAAGAGGATTGAGAAAAGGATTTAAAAAAAATTTGTACATAAATATGATGAAGTTAAAATGGAAATACAAAAGGATGTATAAAAAACATAAAGACATAGATATCGATAATAATTAAATGCATAAGTCAAAATAATTTTTTACTCGTATTAGTTAGTATAACCAAGTAACATACAACTTGTGTTAGCATTCAAATTAAAGAAAAATTACTGTCAAGTATAAAAAACTTTTTTGACCAAAGTTGGTGAAATGTTCACAAAATGTATCGCAATTATGATTGAAAAGACTGAGATATATTACACGGTTAAAAAAAGAAGCTTACATGAGGAAATTTAGATCCACTTTGATGAGTAAAATGACATAAAATGATCAAATAAAGATGCAGTTACATGGAGCTGTAAACTACGGAGAAGGTGAAGAAAGGGCAATGTAGCTAATGGACAATTCTAGCAGCATAACCCTTTTTTAGCTATAGATCTAAAAGCTGAAGAAAATATATGAAGCTAATGAATCGTGATAGAATGGAAGTTACCAACTATGATTTGGTAAAGAGAGAATATAGAGTGAAAACATACGAATAATCAGTCTTAGTTATAAAACTAATACAACAAAATGTATGAACATGTTATCATCTCGGGACAGCTAACTATTTCAGAAATAGTAAATAAATAGCAACCAATTTATAAGCAAAATACATATAGAAATGGATGCATTATGATATGCCAACGTAATTAAGTGTATGGCATAATATAAATTTGTCTCCAACGAAAATGGAAGGATTCATTTGACAGAATCTTAGTTATAAACATACAGATACAAATCATATGATTTAGTTACATATAATTGACTGTTAAGTTGGACCACGACTGTGCCTTATTACTATTTAAGGTTTCTCTTGCATAAATATAACAGTAGGTGTCAAAGAAGTTTACAAAGTAGTCGTTAGGATAAATGAATTTTTTCACATGACAGTTCAAATTTACATTTTAACCTTTTTCCATTGATGACTGTTATTGCTTATATTCATACATGATAGGATCAATAATTACAACTCTCATTCCCTTAACCAGCCATATCAATTACAATATATTGATAGTTCAAATCACGAAGTTTTCTATTGGGCATACATAAAATATATTACAATTAACAAATTACAATAACATACTTTTGATAATGGAAAATACTATTGCATTCAAAATCTTTTTTTTGTCATTTTTTGGGATGAAGAAACAAATTTTTCAATGGCCTACGCAAAAAATTGGAGAATATAATAGAAATATTATTTTAAATTTGAGATGTAGACAAATTATTATGGAACATTGAAAATGTAAATCACGTTGGTAGATAGAAATATAACTTGTCATAGCTCTCATATATTTGTAAAATAATTAGAAATACGATAAAAAAATTGCGTATATGCAGTGTATATATGTAAAGCAGACACAAAGTTTCAATGAACAATGATTACTGAAAGCCAACATATCACAGTTGTAGTATGGGTATGTAGCGTATATTCATCATATCAACTTCATGCCCGAGGATCAAATACAAAGATGATGTGGGGAATAATCAAGTGCCCCACACATGAACTGCAAAAGTCGGTTGTAAATAAAGATAATAAATCCAAGAAGAGTTGGTCTATTAATGCAATATAGCTGGTACTCTAGCACCACATTTAGCTTGGCATTACTATAACAAAATCAAGTACAGTGCAAGCTGATTATTATTGTCCTAACGTTATTGCCCGCTCATATGCAACATGCTACTTTTCTGTTGCTAACTTGAGCAATAATAGTAAAGACATGATACACTTAGAATGGAACAGCTGTGATTTTTAGACCCCATAGCTGCCAAATAACTTCATTTCCAAATCAAAAGCATACAAATTTAGAAGGTAGGTAAAAATTGAAAACTTGTACATGGACGAAAAGCTGTGAACTTTACATTACATTAGACATAAACATGGCCTGAAAAGCAATAAAAAAGCACGTAGAGCACCAAAGCAAAAATATTTTGCTAAATTTAAATGGTTATTGGCTGCTTGGGTAGTATTATGAGAAAGTGTCACTAAATGGTGTCTAAGGGCCCAACTGAAGCTGGAAACATAACTTTAAACTTTGAGTTTGTAGAAATATTAAAAATGGACGAAAATAAAAGCAAATTGGTTTTTTTTTCTTAGTTATTAGTAACTCCCTCCATGAATCATATTCGTGCATAATAGAGCACCGTAATTATAGGCTTTCAAAATTATTAGAATGTTAATTACTATTAGAAAGTCAAACAAAGGCAATTAATTTATTGCCTCATAAATCAAAAGTTTTCCCTTTTCTAAATTGCAGATGACAATCAAAATTATCCTTAGTTCGTCTTAATGAAGGAATCTCATATTTACAGCTCAATCTATCCAACTAAAGGTTAAATAAGAAGTCATATTAAGGGAAGCATAATTAAACATGTAGATTTTCAAAATTATTTTAGGAAAATTATAACGACCAAATCTAGCAAATGATATAAGTTCGAATTAGATTTTGGCCAAAACCAAATCCTGAAAGTACGAAGTAATATACAGAACCATATTGTTGCATTGCCGATTAAATATATTTTTATTCAAATGGTTTTTAATCAAATTCAATATAGGATTCAATCTAGTAGAGAAGAACAACGATTGAAGTATTATTAAAATAAACAACAATAAGACATTGTGGAAGTACATCATTATGCAGATAAATTTATAAGAATAATATGTTTCCAAAAGAACATAACTTAATATTCAGCTTATTATACAAATAAACTTAGTACTCACTTTTAGAAAGGAAGATACCTTAGAGTTCCTATTTGAATATCCCGAAAAACAATAGTTAGTGAATGCAGCATTAATATGAGCCACTCATTTGAATATCCAGATTTTGAAAAATAATCATGGTAGTATCCAAGGCAAATTCAATACAATAATTTTGTCTGAGGATTACACAAAAAAACAAAACAAATTTATACTCTAATAACAATATATATGTATAATAAATATAACTTTTAATTAATTGATTCTGAATTGTGTGTAAATGAATAAAGGTAAATCTAATAGTTATCGAAATAAAAATATCCACAAGTGGATATAATATGAATCAATTCAAGTTATAAATGGAATTAAAAATTTCCACATTGGGAACTAATTAAGTCTAAACATTGCAATTGTCGTTCAAACCATAATTGTGGAAATGACTAGAAGTAAAAGTAGTGGAAATTTTCATCAACTAATTCTGTTAGTTAATTTAGTATGAATTTAGAGCAATAACGTAATCAATTAATCAATATTCATTTACAAAACTGGCAAAAATCCTAAAATTAGCAAGTGTAGAATCAATTGATTGCATCCTCGCTATCGTCGTTGGAATAAATGTTATATATACATATATATTCAAGATTTTCTCTTAAAGTCATCCAAATTGGGAAAATACAAATAAAACATAGATGAATTGCAAACTTTAATCAAGTAAAAGCATAAGGCGATACTGTAGAGTGTTCTGTAAAAAACAGTAATTTATGATCTATTATTTTTCAAATATTACTCATGTTTAATACATTGCCTAATTTGTATTATCCATGCTTGCAAAGTTCAGGTGCATATATTTGTGTCAAAAATTTGAGTGAATAAAATAAGAAAAGATTAATTATAGCTTTTATAAGTCTAAAATAAGAAACCTGAGTGAGTAAAAGTTCAATCATGCATGTTTATTGTCTCATTAGTAATGATAATGTTATTTTTACTTAGCTTAATAACTTCATTAGCATTTTGTGATTACTTATTGTTTATGATTATAGCCCATTTTCCATGAGTATCAATATCTATAGTGATTAGCCACCAGTTAATGTCCATACTTAATATTGTACTAATTATAGAAATATTTACCATAATGATATATGAACTCAATATTATTTATTAACAGTGTTGTTGTCGGATAAGGAAACAATGGAACTACTGCAAATAAAACAATAAATATATAACGATTGCAGTAGTATCAGTAATAAACACATCTGACCTTGGCTGAAAAAGGTACCAAGTATAACTAATACTGTAGAAATTTTTGTTTGAGACATGTCTTTACAGTTTATACATTTTATCAAGGTATTCACTACACATGTAGTCAGAATTAAGGAACAACAGCTAGCCAATTGAATTACTTGTTTATAAGAAAGCTTTAACTGGTGTGAAATATATTTGCCATAATTGGATTAATTTCAATTTTTTCCATAAATAACTGGAAAAAAAATGAAATGGAAAGTTTAAATTTTTTTAAGCAATTTTCATGTAGTTTGTAGGTTAACTTTGATGATGTTATAACATACTCTCTGATGACTCATTTCTGACCAAAAAAATAAAATAAAATAAAAGGGTGCAGTAGGGAATAAATATAGGAAAATAAAAGAGTACCAATTTACGGAGGTTAATGCTGCATATATTAGGGAATAAAATACGTAAACAAAAAATTTTGATGAAATTTCATTGCACTTTTAAAATGATTGTGGATGCATATTTTGGTGGTATGAATATATTAGTTTGAAATAATGTCATCAATAAGTAGCTGACTTTTGCAATCAATTATTAGATGACTAGTATTTTTTTCCCGATTTGCAGGGCACTAAAATTTATGTTATTAAAAAAAATGTAATGATTAAATATCAAAAATAAAGTATTGTAATTAATATTAGATAGATATATATATGTGGCATTTTAAACAATGTATGAATAGTTGTTGCTCAATGTATGATTTGTTATTAAGTTTTAAATAGATTTGTTTATGTATAAGAGGCATTCTGACTTTAAAAAAAATCAAATTACAACATAAAAATAAACATCCATATAAGAAAATTGCATTAATCAATAGTAGTTTTCAGAGAAAAATAAATATAAGATCATGAGTAAATTAAAATACAATTCTTTTAGTACAAATTACCTCCCATATAAGTATGTTTTAATCTCATTTACCATTTTATTCTCCCCAGATTGTTGATCATTTCTTTTTTTCGGACTGTACTAACACAGTGGCACGGTCATGACCCTTTAGACAATATTTGAAAAGATATTTCATGCAACGCCCGTGATTGCAGATCACAACATTAATGTGACACTGGTGTCGAACCAAAAGATCCCTATTATAAGGAACCACCCACTAGTTATCTAAATCTGTACTTCTAACTTTAACAGTATGTTTGGTTTTTCTTCTCCTGTAAATTGGAAATCTGCAATCATCAAACATTGTATTTGAACAATACCTGAAAAAGAAAGAGAAAAAGAAAAATTAGAGTTAAATACAAAAAAAATTAATTTATATTTTAGAGTTGAATAAAGTTTTTGATCATACATAGGTTTCTCTTATGTATAGTTATGCATTGCCTAATTTTATACAAATAACTCTGAAAGAAAATTTTATTAAGGAGAATTAATTATTATAGTAATGCATTGCCTAATTTGATCATCATTTTAGTGAATTCTATATTAATCTATACTATTGCATAGTTTAATTACTTTAATGTTAGATATTCTAAGGAATGATATGTGATGAATGCTGACTATACAAATTCATATGTCAATGCCTATGTTGGGAAATATCAACTGTTTAGGCTTCACCCATTAATTTGCTTTGTCATCAAGGAAAAACTTGGAATAAGAAAAAAAAACTTAACTTTATATGAACCAAATGAGTTTACAATCATTACATCGTAGATTCAAAAACTTGCACCTGTTATAAGTGCAACTACAAAAAGTAGTTGTAAAACATTATTGTACCATCATATGCATGCATTAAATACATAGTATTCAAAGTTAGGTTAACTTGGGAACCAAACAAAATAATTTTTGTGATAGATATCCATACAGTTTCTCTTATAAGCTCCTTGTGAATGGAGTTGAAGTTGATATCATGCCTTAATTCTCTGTCAATGTAGACCTAAAACTCATGTCGTGCACCATTTTGTTCCATAGTGCAAGAGAAAATACTTTTCAAAATCTAGGATATAAATGAATCTAGGAAATTATTCATCTTTGCGTACAAATAAATGCACAACAAAAAAAAGTGTACCAATTATGATATCTAAAAGTAGATATTTACTAATAAGAATGCAAAGACTAGATTTTTTTAAAAGTATTTGTTTGTTGGCATTACAAAATTAATTTCTTTCAAGCAAATGTTGTAAAGGAAATTTATTAAAATTAATAGGTGTGACCTAATGCAACTTGAAACTTTTCTTCATATCCTACTAGGAAAGAGAAAGCAACGTGGAGAAATGTCAACGTGAGGAAAGAGAAACACAATCTACGACAAAATTTACTTTGAATAAATATATTAGATACCTTTTTTACTTTCATAAAAGGAGGACTCAATAATTCCGATCCACAAAATTATGGTAACCAAATTAAATTACATCAAAAATCAAAATAGTTCAGTCGCTACTCAATTGATAGTTAAGAAAACACACTAATTGTTGAGAAAATATGTGAAACTACTCATTTCAGCTGAACTTTTTAAACTATAATAGTTGCTTATCCAGCACCAAAAAAGGTTTATAATCAAGGTAAAAATGCCAGTCAACAGATACTATAAACAACATGTGGTATGCAATAATTGTGATACTAAAAAGGGCATATAATCAAACAATTATATATTAACATAAATAGTAGAATGAATAAAAGCGCATGTGGTATGAGTAGCAACAAAAGCTGGGAATTATGGAAAATGTACATGAAATAGTGAAATCGAAGAAAAAGCTCTTCGTATAGAATTTAATGAAATTTCCTTAGCTTCTAATCCACAAAATGGGCTGGAGCTAGCAAAATCAAGACTTGTCTTTAGACTTTAGCAGACATCTTGTTTCCTCCTCACCTTACCCAACCTACGTAAAAAAACGAAAAAAAAAAAAACAATATTTGGTTTGTTGAAACAATGAGAAAAATAAGCGAAAAAGAGTTTGTACGATTGTTCTACAATACATTTCCTTCTTTCTGTAGCATTCTCTGGCTTGAAAATAGTAAACATGTATGTAATACTATTATTCTATAATAATGGTAAAAAAATGATAAAGACCAGCTACTTGCAACTCAAATACGTTGAATATATGCAAAGAAAGTTCATGTTGATGTTTGGAAAAATCTGGTGCAGACAATATAATGTATTGGCACTCAAATTTATAAACAATCTAAAATAATGGAGTTTTTCAACAAAGGTTGGGTAGAATAACAATATTTTTTATCTCGGTTTCGAATTAAATTGAAAATGTTAATTTTAAGTGAAATAGAGTAAGAGAATCGAAGCACATGTGACAGGATGCACTAAAGGTAAAACTAAAAGCCTAAATCTTTCAACTTCGTATTTTTCTCACTAAAATGATCAATGCATGGAACACACATGCTTTGCCAAACGGATATGGTACACAAATAGCCTAGGCATGCAGTAGTACATCTAAAAATTAATACTAAATTTAAAGAATTGCACAAATATGCACGCATATATAGCAGTAAAAGGATTCAAGCAATGAATCCATACCTTGTAACAGTAAGGAATATTCATCAGCGTAGCTATGCAAGTATTTGCCTAAGCTCATTGAATATGCTCGTTGAATAAAACTAAAGAACAACTGTATATAATTAGTAAAACAATGGAGTTAGGTTAATTAATGAATGTAACTAAATCAAAAGAAGCTTACTATTAAAACAACATATAAAATAGAAAATATCTGTAATTTGTTATTTTTGGTAATAGAAGTAGCAATGGCGAAAATGAGTTGAACATACTTCACCAGACATGAAAATCATTTGCAGAACATGAACAGTCAAAGTGGTTAATATTTTTCACAGTCCAAAAGTGTTCAGTGTATGAAGAACATGAACCGCCAATGTAATTTTCTGAAACAAAAAAGATAGTGAAAAAACAAATTAAGTAATTGTCCGAAAAAAAGAGAAAAAAAGTTAAAAAATGAAACTTCAGATCAAATAAAGTTGGCAGTACAAACGTAATCGAACCTGTCAGGAAAAAAAGGCGAGAACCTGCAATTTACTCATGATCTTATAAAAAGAAAGAAAACAATGACAGAATCAACTGATATAGGCTAAACTTATATATCGAAAAGGAAATTTGATAGTTATTAGGCTAAACTGATATACGAGACAGGACTGGGAGGAGAAAAGAATATAACTTGCTTCATTGACACTTAATGTAACATCCTTGATTTTCGACCGTTCAAAGAGACAATGATCCTTAATGTCGACATAAACAGATCAAAAATACGGATAGTTATTGGGATTAAAATAAGAAAAAGAAGAAAGAAGGGAACAAATACAGAATCTCGCAGCGGAAGCAAAAAATATAATAATTAAATAACAGTTCATGAAGCTGTTAAAAACATACATTTGATTATATTTACACAATTTATCAGAGTAAATTAACATACAACATACCAATATATGCAGCGGAATAATAATTTTAATACGTCTGTTGAGTTCCATCTTCATCTTCATAATGGAATCTTCAAAGCAAGGGAATCTTCCCTAACTGTAAACTTATATTTAACAGTCAAAATTAACTACATTATCGATGCAAATAAATGTAAATATGCAAATTTAAACTGTCAAACATGAATCCATACAGTCATAACATGATATAATATCAATTTAACTAATATTAGAATACTTTAGTTACGCGTGAGTGTGTTTAATCACTCACCTTAGCTTTAAACGAGATTGAAATTCAATTTTTAGCCCAAAATTCAACGGTCTCAGAATCAGTCCAAATCAGTGCCATCATGAAGAGCACGACGATATGAATCCAACACAATTTATTTCGTCCAATTACGACCTAGTAACAGAAAGTTATACCTATTTAAACATTTGGAAGTTCAAATTAAAATAAAATAAATAAAACCTCACCAATACAATTTTAACACGTCATCTTAACTTTCCATGTCATCCCTTCTTCTCCTCCCATTATCTATAACTACTCACGACAACTCCAGTAATCCATTCTCGTGATTTTCTAATCACAATTTCTGCCTCATTCCTACAAGATTTGAACGCCTTTCGATTGCTACGAACTCCTCAATGCATGCTCTCTGCATCCATGCCCTTCACCTATACCTCGAATGAAACATGAAAAATGCATCTGTTGTCTTCTCCATTCGAGCACTGTATAGGATGCGAAACTTTTATGCCCAAAAATCCTCCAAACTCTGGCCATCTTCCCCTCTTGTCTCCACGAACTCCACACACATCCCGTTTTGCCTTCTACGCCACCAGCAATCATTGTGTTCGCAAACCCAGCGTTGGCAATGAAAAGTCGATCCCCAGATCTTATGCCACACCCAAAACTAAGGCCATAGATGTGGAGATCTCGTTGATATGAGATCAACGAACCCATTTGTTTTCGATTTCATGAAGTCGTATATTTTATATTATTGTTTAAAGATTAGATCAAAGGCGGCCATTGAAATATCATTTTAAAGATACAACATCATGTTTACACGGAATTGAGAGAAAAGATAATTTATGGGCAAATGTTTAGTGTTAATTAAATTGTAAAAATAAATAAATTCCAAATATGATTAAAATGGTTCTAGTTATAAATTTTATTTACATAAAACCACAAAATAAATCATTTGCAATTACAATAATTTATATGCCTTTTATATTTGTAATTTCCAATTTGAAGAAATTAATTAACATGCTGAATTTCTCATTTCAAATTTATTAGCATCCCACAATCATGTTTTATTAACTATTATACTTGTTAAACTATTAGAAAGAAATTTTAAATTCAATAATTCTCTCTTTTCTTAAATTGCCATTTAAATCCATATTAATCGTTTATTTTAGTTTCTAATTTTATTATTAACAAATTCAAAGTAAACTATCTTTCCAATTACAAATCAACTACAAGTTATTTGTCTCCATGAATAAAATAAATGTTAGTTAAACATCTATATATAATTATCATCTTAATTAATATTATCTAACATTTAATCACATAAATTTCACATTGATATAAAATAGATAAAGAAATGAAACATAATGGTTGTTATTCTAAAGTAATTTAAATTAAATCCATAAATCTATAGCTTTAAAAAAAACTATAATTACTTACCAACTTTAATTTAATCAAAATAAAATAAAATTTTAATTATAAAATCAAATTTTACTAACATTAAATTCCAGTTTTTATTATCAACAAAATTCAATTTAGATTTCAGTTTTTTTTAAATTAACTAAAACTATTTCATTTAAATATCTCAATATTAAGTTTCAGCTTTAAATCTTAACAGTACAAACCAAAACCAAATTTCATTTACAATCGATGTAAAATATTATTGTCAGAATAAGTCGGGTTTCAATAATAAATCAATTTAATTAAGTTTACACCATTAGATTCTATAATTAATCATTAAATTTAAATTACATATTTATTGACTCAATTTAGTACAAATAAATTTCAATTCTCAATAATTTAAAAACATACCAAATTATAGCAATATTTACAATCAAAGGAGATTATTGCATTTATAACAAGTTGAGATTCATTATATACCCAAAATGGTTTATATTCTTTATATTCACAAATCTAGATTTTTCAATATATGAATGGAGTTTCAAAATTAGTTTATCCATTTCATATATGGTTACTTCAATATTAGTTTCAAATTCAATTTAAATAAATTACCAAACATAAATTATTATTGAATATAATTATTGAGATTCATTGTTAACAAGTCAAATCAAGTTAATATCTTAACAATATACGACATAAATCATTATTTTTTAATAATTTGTAATGTCCCGTATTTTGGTTGCCAAATATTTAATTTAATTTATTATTTTAAATATTTTATTATGAGTATTAATTGATTTTAATATTTAATTCGTTATTTAAAATGAAGTTTGAACATTAAATATTTATATAAATATAAATCGAGCATGAAATCGCGCGGCAGTTCGTAATATTTGGTTTTGAACTTCAACTGAGAATACAGGATCCGATATAAATCGGATTTCTATGAAACGAGAAACATTGGAACCATATTGATGGTAATTTTCAAATGAAAGAGGAAAATTCAGTTTTCGTGTTATAATTTGTTAGTTATGGCCAAATCAAATTTTAAAATAGTCACTATGGAAATTGTTATTAAAATATACGCGTTAAAATAGCCTTTTTGCAAACGGACTCAGATTTCGATGAAACTAGTTTCATTAGAACCGCATCGTTAAATTATTGTACGGGGATGAATTGCGTGGAAAACCGATGTCGTATGTGACCACGGTAGCCATAAAAGCCCGTTCATTTTCTATAGCGCGTAATTAATGCAATAAAGGGTTATTTGGGTATAACTTGAACAAACGATCGAATTAGGCTGCGAAACCAATTCCGTTGAGTTCATATCGTCGATCAGAGTCGGGATAGGTATATCGTTTGTTATTTTTGGAGGCTGTTTAATTTGGCGTTAAAAATGGTATTGTAGTGCGCGTAAAAATAGCCTATCGGGGAAACAGTCTCAGAATACGACGAAACTGGTGCCGATGGGTTTGTATTAACAAATTATTGAAAGATTTCAAAGTTTCAAGTTGATTTGATTTATCTAGTGATCGTAGAAAAATTAAACACGTGTTTATTTCTGGTTTTATAAAGGAAATTTTTTCAAACGACCTCGGATTTCGACAAAACTTGTCTCATTGGGTCTGGAATACCTTTTTATACTAAGATTAGCCTTTTTATCAGAAGGCAGGAGTTGTTTGTAGAGGTTTTATCGTGTTACTTTAGGATGAAGTTTCGATTAATAATAAAATAAAATTTAAGCATTAAGCTAAATATAAGAACCAAAGAAAGACGTGGATGCCTATCCTGCCTAACTAAATGCACTGCTTGCCTTTACAGTCTATTTTTGGTAAGGGAAAATTTACACTGCAAAGCTACAGCTTCTTTCCATCCTACATGTGAAACGACTTAACACTGTTTCCCTTTCTATCACTTCTACATGCTACCCTAGGACCAAACAATACATGCTACCCTAAACAAGTTCTTGTATCCTCTCAAATCACGGATATCTTCTCCAATTTTTGCACATGCTTAAGTCTAAATCATGCACAGGCGCACAGCCATGCCTCGTCTTTTCCTTTACAGCTTAGAGACAGCCTAGACAACACACATGCAGACGTTTCATCTCAACCCAACCTGCTAACCTATTTCACTATGCCTACTTTCTCATGTCCACCTCGAAGTAACTCAGAAGTGATAATTCATGAAGCCAGCTACCCTATATGAATAGATAACCCATGAGCCTAGGATATGAAGTGCTGACTGCTACCTCAACTCTACGTTGTACTGTTATGAAAGGACTTTGTTCTTATCTGTTCTTCTGCCATGTATAAAAGGGTGGTCGATCTCATTTCTTCCTGCAATCAAATTTATGTGTTCGCTTATATCTTTTCTTCCAGAAAGTATAAACACTACTGCTTCTATTTTCTTGCTTCGGTGAATTTAATCCACGCCTTTACTCACGAAAAAGGGATGATCTAAAACTCCTCTTCTTATCACTAACTTTTCTGTCGATCCAAAGCATTTCAGTCCCAACTTTCTGCTACAAAACTGGAGCGCTCAGCGAGAGGGTTGAGATGACCGACTGTGATCAAATATAATTTGGTGGGGTGGTTAGAATTTGGCCGAGAAGCCTCGACAATTGAAGTTGATTTCGTGAAAATGGAGGAGATTGGAGAGGCCGGAGAGATAGCCTGGCAGGGCGAGGCTGACAAGGTTTCCGGAAGGGGCCGTACTGGATGACAACGTTGATGATCTTTGGCGGCGGGGCACTAGGAATGAAGCATAGTGTTTGGGAAGATATGTGGAAGATTGAAGACGTGGAGTTGCATGGGCCTTGAACGGGGGAAACAACAATCTGAAATGTGTGCAGGAGAGGATGGCACCATGTCTCGCATACAGCAATGAAGAAGAAAGCGTAGCAGTGGTTTCCTAGGTATAATTCGTATGCCTAATCATAGTTTTAACTTTCCTAATAACTAATTATTTACATATACAGACCAGTGGTGATTTTAAAGGGGTATGGGCCATGTTTTAATGGGTCGGTCAATTTAGATATTTATAAAAAGAAGAATATATTATATAATATATATATTTAGTTATCATTACACTTAGCCTGGGCGGTTTTCTAAGATGACTAATTTATGCCAAATGCTATTGTATTGCGTGTTGTCAACAATAGGAAGTGATTTGTTTAAATTTACCTAATCACAGTATATATGTCCCACGTTATCAAAGTTATCAAAGCATGTAGAAGTGTTTTTGTTCCTAGTTATAATTTGTATGCCTAATCTTAGTTTTAACTTGCCTAATGACTAATTATTTACATATACGGACCAGTGGTGATTTTAAAGGGGTATGGGCCTTGTTTTAATGGGTCAGTCAATTTAGATATTTATAAAAAGAAGAATATATAATATAATATATATATTTAGTTATCATTACACTTAGCCTGGGCGATTTTCTAAGATGACTAATTTATGCCAAATGCTATTGCATTGCGTGTTATCAACAATAGGAAATGATTTGTTTAAATTTACCTAATCACAGTATATATGTCCCACGTTATCAAAGTTATCAAAGCAGGTAGAAGAGTTTTTGAGTATGGCTAATAAATTTAAGTTGTCTAGTCCATTTTTATGGGGCCATCAGATAATCGATACACATATACCTTGTGGGGTTCTAAACTAACATAGGGATTTACTATAATAATAATCAGTATTATGTTTGAATAATATTTAATAATAATAATAATAATAACAACAACAAATACCGTATTAAAGTTATAACCGTGTCATCCGTACACAAAAACAAATCAAATTCGGAGCAGTGGACCCATATCAGGAGACGTAAGATTTTGGAATGGGAACGGACGGATTTGAACGCAGCTGGAAGCGTGTTAAACGAACCATTTGACGATGGATGAAACCAAGGTGAGTTAAACTCACTCAGTTTCCCATTTATATTTTATATAAATTGGGTTTTATTTTTGTGTGCTCTGCTTGTTAATGGTTGCCTGTTGCTAGATATATATTTATTTGTTGATTTTACTTATAAAATTAAACCGTCGTTTAATTTCAGTGAAATACCAAATCGTTATTTTAACGATTGGCTCCAATAAAGGTAATTTACCTTGTTGGTCACGTTTATAAAATAAACATGTTTAAATTGTTGAATTGTTTGAATTGCATGTGGTTGATGTTAAATGGCTGTTGTTTATTGTTATCAGTTAAACAAAACTGAATGTTCCGTTTTGTGATAATCAATTTGAATACAGGGAAGAACAGGTTGGAGGAATCCAACCAGATTCCTCAAATATATTATTTATTTCATATTATAAACATATGAACTGTCCTTTTTGGGAAAATTGATTTGATTGTTGATTATTGGCTGAATATTCAACATTTGTGTGATTTAAACTAATAGGCGGTATGGTTTGAGTATTTGGCATTGTATGGCATATAAAATAAATCGTTTTATAAATATTGATTCACCGTTAGGTGAGTCGATAGAGATGAAGTTATAAAATTTATTTTATAACTGGAGTTAGATTTTGAAATATATTAATTTGAATAAAAGTGTATAGAAGGGAAATAAATATTTTATTTATTAAAGACTTTGATTTATTATAAATTGATTTCACAAAGTAAATCTGAGATTAATCTAGATTTATGAATATGGGGATAGAAATTAACTGTAATGACTAAGATGAGGATACTTGGTTTGTTAAGAATTTATTTAATGGAATTATTTAAATTAATTATATTATTAATTAATTTAGAGTGAGAACGAATTGGAATGGGTTAACAAGATAACCGCGCCTTGAGTTGACTAAGCCAACCATTGTAATTAGAATAGATTTTAAATTAGTTTGACTTGAATTAATCTAATAAAATAGCTAAATGAATATTGTTTAAATATAACTAAGGTTTTAAAAAGGGTTTACTATTTATTTGAGTAATAAAGAAATTAACTACTGAAGTAGTTAGTGATTAAAGTAAATTATTATTTTGAATAATAATAATTGAGGAAAGACCTTTTAAATGGAAATTCATTTAAAGAGAAATCGAAGTCGAAATGAAATCCAATCGATTTGGTGAAAGAAGTTTATGAACAGGTTTTATATTTTAAAACCCGATTTTTTTTATAATAAAGTTATAAAGAGAATGGTACGCGAATACGAGAGCTTAAATTAAAGGATACTTGAATTAAGTAAAAGGATAGAAAGATGGGAAGGGTTTATAATAAACCAGGATTTTTTAAATGAGGATTAAAAAGGGTAAAGGCATTAAATTTACATTAACGTTACTTGAAAATGAGATCAAGGAAAAAAGGGAAAATTGAAATAAGATTCCGAAATGGGGAATGGTTAAATAGGTTGAAAGGAGAATTAAGTGAGTATTGAATATGGTCATAAGTTAAGTATTTTAAAGAAATGGTTTTGAAAACATTAATATATTAGTTAAGGATCAATTATCGTATTTTAAAATATTAAAAGGGTTAGAAGTCTTAATTAAGCAGAATTGAATTAATTTGTTTTAAATTAAAAGGCCAAGTGATGTTGAATACTGAATCAGTAAACTCATTGGAGTGTCATGATTGAAACACTGTTTAATTTGATAGTTAAATCACCGACTATCAAATCTGTCCACTACGATTGTTGGTATGGAAAGACCGGGATCGAATTTATATTCGAAAACCATTCTGACAAACAAATACATGAAGATATTAGAAGATGATCGAGATGGAGCTTTGAAGACCGTAAATTTTCATAAACGGAGGAACTGCAAAAAGTCTCTGGGATTGCAACCACAGATAAACTGTGGTTCTGTCGTGGTTGGAATCTACGGGTTGCAAGGACTTCTCGTTACTAATCCATGGGGTGATTCCTATATTGGATGCAGTTTGAGAGTACCTTCGGTTCATCCTGTTCCTGGATGACTTGTATGGACGAATGTCTGACAGATCTGATGATGTGGGAGTCAATTAGTGATTTGACGGATCTGATGATGTGGCATTCAAAGTGAATGGTGACCAAATATCCCAAAGGATAATTTTAAACCTCAAGCCTCATCAACCGGGAAATGACCAAAATCGGGCAGGCAGCATGGCTATGTGGGTCGCTGTAAAAACCCGTAACTTCCCCGTAAAGGAAGCGTCGGATAGTTCGAGAACAAGCCACAACAGAACGCATACAGAAGAACATTTCGTTGTATATTACAACAATGCATCAGATTACAAGAATATACAGAGTATAAATGAATATTACACAGAAATATCAGAGATTTAAATTACATTTTAAATACATAGCAGCGGAAAATAATACAATACACAACTAGAAGTAGATATACGGATACAAAGCTTTCCGGATATCGTTCCAGCTGCAATCCAGGATCCTGTGAATATAAATCTGCAAAACCAAAACTACTAGCTGCCCGTGTCAAAATAGGGGCACCCAGAGTTTAGGTTAAAACAATAAACTCCAGGTCAGTCATGTGACTGGTGTGAGAACTAAAACAGTTAATCTTTATTTTTAAAGTTAGGTAAATCAAGGGACCACGCCGTATAACACGGAACGGGTTTCCTCCCAAGAATACCAGTGCATAAAACAAACAGCGCAATGCTAAATAAAGAAAAATGAAGCTGTTATAAGACCCAGGTCCCATCACACAATGCAACGCAGCCGAGGATAGGGTTTTCCCTTATAACAGCCAAAGAATGTTTGATACGTTTAAAACAAATCATTTGATACTATTATAAGTGTATAGTGTATAAAACAACTTCAAATCATAAGTATCAATCATAGGTGGCATGGGTACCATATATCATGTCGCCATATATAGGTTTACAAATAAAACCGCAAATGTCACGTATTTGGAAATTGGATTTCCATCTATGAACCGAGGCAAAAGATAGTCCTCAACCGATTCGAGACGCTCTAGCCCGCCCCTCAGGACCCAGACTCAGGTGGGCCCTTGGATCCTCAGGGCCAGTCCACCGATGTGGATTAAACTTAAACCCTGAACATGCATTTCCCCGCCCTATGGGGCGTAAACGAGCCAACTAAATGACTACATCGGTTCGAGAACGACCGATGAATCCGAGGCGCCTCGCAACAGCAACAACCACATAAGTCAAACTCGTCAGGGCGTGTAAAACCACTGACGCCACTTCTAGCTAGAAAGAAATGCATGCCCTCCCTGACGTCCTCTCCCGTTTTTGGTTCATACCGGGTGTGAAACTCGCGAAGCAAACGTTACACAAAGCTATGCCACAAAGGCCTTGCTTTGATCATCACCACAAGACTTTGCTTTTCAACAGAAGCCTCGATCAATTGCCACTTAGGCATGCCACACAGGCAATTCACTCCATGCGTTTGATATCCATCAATATATAACCCCTGAGCTCGTACGTCTCAGAGAAGGGCGTTAAGCAAGAGAATAAATTCTCCGCCGCCAAACAGATATATATTTAATAGAGACCAATCACACGGACTAAAATCCAATGTCAGACACACAGTCCATTTACAAGTCCGTTCTGGGTCTGAACGAAACCGGAGGCACCTAGTACCTCGCATATCCATCGATCTCCAAGTACGTCTGGACGATCACAAACTGTTTCCATCTTCTTGGGTGTACAGCCCAATCAAGATCATCAGTAATCACCCAAACGACGTGAAGACTTCCGGTCTTCGACCATCGTCTTCATCTTCGACACCACGTCGAATCAGTTATTCAGAATGGGATAAACCCGGTCTTTCTGAATAACTCGCGTATATATTATAAAAGTGTTACACAAACACAACATACGCCTCATTCCAACTCAGAATATTCTTTTATTCAAATATTCCTATATTTTGGGAAAAGTTCCCATTAATTTTATCCAAGATAAATTCTTTGAATTTATTCTTTAATCTCCTTTGAATATCAATTCAAACTAGTCGGGATTAGCGAACCACACCGAAGTAATCATTTATTTTATTTCCCAATCCCAACCTATTCATCCCATGAAGTAAAACTGGTTATACTTCATATCTAACACCACGGTGTTATCGGTAAATTCAATTACCATTTCACGTTCAAATCTAATTAAAGATTTAACTATCGCTTGGAGTAAAACTGGTGATACTCCATTTTCGATCTTTTCAATCTAATTAAAGATTCATTAAAACTCCACTTAGTTTTAATATTTCTCTGGGTTAAAGAATCAGTGTCATTTAAAAACACAGTTCACGATAAACCCAAAATCACATTCATTAATTATCGGGTTAAAGAACGAGTGTTATTTAAAACACTGTTCACGATAAACCCAAAAATCAATATCAATTCAATTCCAATTAAATCTCATTTAATTGGTACACTTCATTAAATCCAAATAAAAAGATTCAATCTTTTCTCAACTGGGTTCAAGAACAGTGTTAATGAAGACACCATTCACGACAAACCCAAATCACATTTGATATTCAATACAAGGCTTTGCATAGAGAATATATCGGCTTATATTCAATATCAAATTCTACGATTAACAAATGTCATATTGGAAATAACGATATAAATATGTATCTTTCAAATTTCCATAACACATCTGTATAATCACGAATTCCAACATCGAAATATTCCGAAGACAATTTCGATTCAAATCCACTCCAATGCAATCATTGGAAATTCTGGTTATTTTTAAAACCCCTCTTCAAATTCAATTTATTTATTTAAAAATAAATAGAATTATATTTCTAGTTCAAAACTAGTTCATTTCGATAAAAATCCATTTTTATCTTTTCAAACATGAAGTTTTTCATCCCAAATCTTCACAAATCATTTCTTATGATTTTACACAAATTATTACTATTTTTAGTAATTTTATCAAGGCCCGTACAGTCGATTTCCATCAATGGCCATCGAACTGCACTTACAGCGACCTTTTTCAAATTTGATTTGGACATAATTCCAAATCCAACCGTTAGATTTCAAATTTCTAATATTCATTAGAAAGCTCTTTTCGATACGAACCCAACGGTTCCGGTTTTAGGAGAATCCGACGGTCGGATCTCCCGTAATGTCCGTTTGAAATAAATGGTCGAAATTCACGAACTGCCGCGACGCGGCGCGTTCTATTCAGGCCATTATATTATATATATAATATATATTTCATCGATTTCTATTTAAAACGAATTATATAAATAGTTTTAAAATTCGTTTCAAAAGCAATTTCAACTTCCATTTCAATTCAAATCAAAATTGAATTCTTCTTTATAAATTCGGTTTAAAATTCATTTCTATTCAATTCAAATTTCAATTCAATTTGAATTCATTTCAATTCGCTTTCAATTCAATTTGAATTCGTTTTCAATTCATTTCGAAATCGTTTTCAATTCAATTCATTTCGAAATCGTTTTCAATTCATTTCATTTCGAAATCGTTTTCAATTCAATTCATTTCGAAATCGTTTTCAATTCAATTCATTTCGAAATCGTTTTCAATTCAATTCATTTCGAAATCGTCGATTTCGAAATCACTTTTCAATATTCATTTTAAAATGAATAAAATCGATATAAATATCGTTCACGTCAAAATGGCGTCAATCTAATCAACACGGCTTCATATATTGATATTTTCAAATCTTCCATTTCGAATATTTCTATTTCAAATATTTCTATTTTAAAACTGGAATGAGGCCCAATCAATTCCCATATAATGTTAATTATATGGATTTTCATACATTACACCCATATAATAGCATTGCAAAATAATCAACCATCAACCAAAGTGCACTACACTGTATAAGCATCAAATATGGATATCTAACGCTTATAACAGCCTGTCAATCCATCGATCGACATATTTAATCAATCAGGATGAGTGAACTTCAAATTTCATCCCAACACCCGTGTGGGGTTTCAAACAAACAAACACAGATTTTATTTGTGCAGTTGGGCGATGTGTAAAATTTATCGACCCAATTAACGTCCTTCAAATAGGTGTACATAAACAAACCGTCTGGTTTGTAAATGAATATTGATTTATTCACATTAAAAATTATATTTTTAACGATAAAACATTTTATTTTAACTTATGAATTTCTATTCAGTTCATTCTATAGATAAAATGATATTTTTATTTTTCTAAATTATTTTAGAAAATTTCGGCGGCATAACGGCACGATACTAGAAATGGGACAAGGCCTAGCCTTATCCCCGGACTAGTGAAGGCCCACGCCATTCACACATCAATCAATCCATTCATTTCACCAAACAATTCAATTCAATCAAATAATCTAATTTATTTTTGCAATCAAACAAACAAGTCCATGGTCTGTGAACGATTGTGTCGGGTGCTACTAAGCACCGTCTGCATCCTAGTATATATATATAACTAGAGAATTTAAATTGAAAGGTGAGGAGTTCTCACCGAAAGCTATCCAATCATCTTGAGTCTTCTTTGATATAAATCTTCTTCGTTCTCGCCTTTTTGTCACCTTCGTTATCCGCTTTCACTACATATGTAAAAATCATATTTTTACTTTGCTGTTCAATATATAAAAATCATATTTTTACTTTGCTGTTCAATATATAAAAATCACATTTTTATACGGCCACCATATAGATAAAAATTCCATTTTTATCCTTATGACTATATAAAAATTATATTTTTACAATGCTATTTTATATAAAAAGATTATATTTTTAACCTTTCTATAATATAAAGATTATATTTTTCTTATCTTAAAAATCCCTTCTTTTTGTTTTCAAAAATCCTACCTTTTATTTCGCTACAACATTTCATATAAAAGCGACATTTTTATGGTTTGTTTTAAAAATCAAAACTTTTCAAATTAAAAATCAGATCCTTTCTAAATAAAAAATCTAATTTTTATCTTAACAAAAATAATCATTTTCCCCCTTAACAAAAATCTAAAATTTTCTTCTATGACCACACCATAAAATCTTGTCTTTTCTAATTGAACAATAAAATCTTTTCTAATAAACATATAAGCTTTCTTTTGAACAAAAATATAAGCTTTTCAGTTCTAAAAAAACAAATCTTTTAATGTTGAAAATCTAATCTTTACTTCTAAAAAAAAACAAAGCTTTTTAACTATATAAATAAAAGCTTTTTAATTTATAAAATCCTAAGCCTTTCTATATTTAAAACTGAAGTGAAAATCAAATTATAAAACTCACTGTGGTGTTGGCTTTGAGAGGTTGGAGGAGAGGTTGCTCACGCTGAAGAGGGATGGGGTCTCGGGCTTCAGTCGGAGAAGAGGGCTTGGTGGTGGGGGATCGAAGGCAGAGAGGGGCAGCGCAGGCATGGGGGCGCAACAGTCGAGGTGATGGCGTGGGCTAGGGGCGCGACGTCCTCGAATTGGGGCTAAGGGGATCGCGCTCAGCGCGAGGAGGAAGGGGGAGAGGATCGGTCGTCGATCTGATGTGGAGGGGGAAGGCGCGGTCTCCGACGGTGGTGGAGGGTGAACGGAGGGGGTGGCGCGTGTCGTCAATGAGCGGGCTCCGCCCTTTTTTTCATTTTCCTTTTTTTTTTTGTTTTTGTTTTGAACGTTGACCAAATAAAGGGTGGAGAGAGGGTTTTATAATATTTTTAATTATTTATTTAATTCAGTCCGCTAAAAAGTAACTTTTTCTTTCAAACTCAGAATTGAACCCACCGACTGTCGTCCCTAGCATTTTACCCCCATTCTGAACACAATGGGATATGTATCGTAGGCTGATTCGATCATTTCGATCAGTTTCCGTTGAATTTACATTTAAATCATTATATTTAATTTTAAACGTACATTTCAATTTACTGTGGTCACATACTAACTCCAAAAATTCCAGAAAAATATTTTCTAGCTTCGTATTGACGATACGGTCCTAACAAAACTAATTTCGACGAATTCTGAGATCGTTAGAAAAATGGCCATTTTCCAGTCGATTAAAATCAACTGAAACTGGTCAAACGCGTTTTCCTTTGCCACGCTCACATATTGATTCGGAAAATTATGAAATTTGAAACCTAGCAATAACTTAACATCACGGACCCAACAAAACAGGTTCCGTCGAAATCCGAGGTCGTTTGCAAAATGTCCATTTTTAAGGGCCTGAATTCCATAGCGACTATTCAGAATTTTCAACTGGACATATCTTTTGATTCCCACTATGAAATTTTGATTTGTCGGATTCGTTGGAAAGATATTATCAATTAGATCCTAATGTTTTCGGTTTCACTAAAATCCGGATTGTTTTGCACCCGGTACATCCAATTGAAGTTTGAAATCGAATTATCGAACTACCGCGCCATTTTCAATTCTATTTATAATTATATATAAATATTTATATTCTAACGACGACGTATATAATATATATGTTGAATCCTACTCAAAATAAATTTCTCGTCGATATTATTTAAAATTATTCATTTTAAATAATCAAAATTCGCTAAAATTGCCAAAATAAAAATTTTAAACTGGCCCAGATTTTCGGGTTATTACAATCTCCCCCACTTAAAACTTTTCGTCCCCGAAAAGGAACAAAGTCGAAAGTGGTTTGATTAATTAACTCCACGCTCGATCTGGCTTCCATTCTCCAACTTTTCAGTTTCTGAGAATTTTCAAAATCTCAAAAATTTGGCTAACACCCTAAATTTTTGAAAAATTTCGCCATAACCTCCCCTGCCCCGGGAGCATCGGGAAATCTCAAATAGCTTCCCCGGTCCTTCAGATCTCAAAAAGAAAAAGAAAAAGCCAAGCGGCTAGCCAATAGGCTCATAAAATCATCATCACCCAAACAAACAGTAAATTATGTAGTAAACATGTACCTATTTGTCGGGCAAACAAATTTTATTCTCTGCTCTAGCCTCCTTGCTATGACCTGTTCAATGATATACATGTATATGCAAGCAGATGCGACCAATTTTCAATATAATCCAATATTTGGTTCAATTAGGCTAAATGGTTCAAAATTATCAAACAAATAAACAATCAACACAAACATCAATCAATTAGTGGATTTAACGTTTCAAATTCATAATTTTGATATATATACAAAAATCATGTTTTTGATGCCAAATCACAACAAATGTATTCTAGCTATATTAGTTTTGGTTCTCACACCAGTCTAATGGAAATATATAGAAATCACACCTTCGAAACACGAACATAATTATTGATGATGCCATGGTCATTATCAACATCATCTCCGGGCGACTAGAGTGTAATTCTATATCTATTCAATATATTAAAACTTTGAATACATGTGGATCAGACGTATACGCAAAATCTATATATACTGGATTGTCCACATCAATTTAAATAAATAACCAAATACGTTTAAAACGATTTAGATTTTCAAAACAAAATTTGTTTTCATTTTCAAAAATATACTCTTCACACTCGTTCTAGGATACTACTGATCCTATCTCTAACGAGTCATTCTAATTGGATATTACTAATCCAATATCTGATGAATTCTTTCATAGGGTTCTAATGTGCCTTGTTCTCTGCTTTGTAAACCAAAGCTCTGATACCAAATGTAAAAACCCGTAACTTCCCCGTAAAGGAAGCGTCGGATAGTTCGAGAACAAGCCACAACAGAACGCATACAGAAGAACATTTCGTTGTATATTACAACAATGCATCAGATTACAAGAATATACAGAGTATAAATGAATATTACACAGAAATATCAGAGATTTAAATTACATTTTAAATACATAGCAGCGGAAAATAATACAATACACAACTAGAAGTAGATATACGGATACAAAGCTTTCCGGATATCGTTCCAGCTGCAATCCAGGATCCTGTGAATATAAATCTGCAAAACCAAAACAACTAGCTGCCCGTGTCAAAATAGGGGCACCCAGAGTTTAGGTTAAAACAATAAACTCCAGGTCAGTCATGTGACTGGTGTGAGAACTAAAACAGTTAATCTTTATTTTTAAAGTTAGGTAAATCAAGGGACCACGCCGTATAACACGGAACGGGTTTCCTCCCAAGAATACCAGTGCATAAAACAAACAGCGCAATGCTAAATAAAGAAAAATGAAGCTGTTATAAGACCCAGGTCCCATCACACAATGCAACGCAGCCGGGGATAGGGTTTTCCCTTATAACAGCCAAAGAATGTTTGATACGTTTAAAACAAATCATTTGATACTATTATAAGTGTATAGTGTATAAAACAACTTCAAATCATAAGTATCAATCATAGGCGGCATGGGTACCATATATCATGTCGCCATATATAGGTTTACAAATAAAACCGCAAATGTCACGTATTTGGAAATTGGATTTCCATCTATGAACCGAGGCAAAAGATAGTCCTCAACCGATTCGAGACGCTCTAGCCCGCCCCTCAGGACCCAGACTCAGGTGGGCCCTTGGATCCTCAGGGCCAGTCCACCGATGCGGATTAAACTTAAACCCTGAACATGCATTTCCCCGCCCTATGGGGCGTAAACGAGCCAACTAAATGACTCCATCGGTTCGAGAACGACCGATCAATCCGAGGCGCCTCGCAACAGCAACAACCACATAAGTCAAACTCGTCAGGGCGTGTAAAACCACTGACGCCACTTCTAGCTAGAAAGAAACGCATGCCCTCCCTGACGTCCTCTCCCGTTTTTGGTTCATACCGGGTGTGAAACTCGCGAAGCAAACGTTACACAAAGCTATGCCACAAAGGCCTTGCTTTGATCATCACCACAAGACTTTGCTTTTCAACAGAAGCCTCGATCAATTGCCACTTAGGCATGCCACACAGGCAATTCACTCCATGCGTTTGATATCCATCAATATATAACCCCTGAGCTCGTACGTCTCAGAGAAGGGCGTTAAGCAAGAGAATAAATTCTCCGCCGCCAAACAGATATATATTTAATAGAGATCAATCACACGTACTAAAATCCAATGTCAGACACAAAGTCCATTTACAAGTCCGTTCTGGGTCTGAACGAAACCGGAGGCACCTAGTACCTCGCATATCCATCGATCTCCAAGTACGTCTGGATGATCACAAACTGTTTCCATCTTCTTGGGTGTACAGCCCAATCAAGACCATCAGTAATCACCCAAACGACGTGAAGACTTCCGGTCTTCGACCATCGTCTTCATCTTCGACACCACGTCGAATCAGTTATTCAGAATGGGATAAACCCGGTCTTTCTGAATAACTCGCGTATATATTATAAAAGTGTTACACAAACACAACATACGCCTCATTCCAACTCAGAATATTCTTTTATTCAAATATTCCTATATTTTGGGAAAAGTTCCCATTAATTTTATCCAAGATAAATTCTTTGAATTTATTCTTTAATCTCCTTTGAATATCAATTCAAACTAGTCGGGATTAGCGAACCACACCGAAGTAATCATTTATTTTATTTCCCAATCCCAACCTATTCATCCCATGAAGTAAAACTGGTTATACTTCATATCTAACACCACGGTGTTATCGGTAAATTCAATTACCATTTCACGTTCAAATCTAATTAAAGATTTAACTATCGCTTGGAGTAAAACTGGTGATACTCCATTTTCGATCTTTTCAATCTAATTAAAGATTCATTAAAACTCCACTTAGTTTTAATATTTCTCTGGGTTAAAGAATCAGTGTCATTTAAAAACACAGTTCACGATAAACCCAAAATCACATTCATTAATTATCGGGTTAAAGAACGAGTGTTATTTAAAACACTGTTCACGATAAACCCAAAAATCAATATCAATTCAATTCCAATTAAATCTCATTTAATTGGTACACTTCATTAAATCCAAATAAAAAGATTCAATCTTTTCTCAACTGGGTTCAAGAACAGTGTTAATGAAGACACCATTCACGACAAACCCAAATCACATTTGATATTCAATACAAGGCTTTGCATAGAAAATATATCGGCTTATATTCAATATCAAATTCTACGATTAACAAATGTCATATTGGAAATAACGATATAAATATGTATCTTTCAAATTTCCATAACACATCTGTATAATCACGAATTCCAACATCGAAATATTCCGAAGACAATTTCGATTCAAATCCACTCCAATGCAATCATTGGAAATTCTGGTTAATTTTAAAACCCCTCTTCAAATTCAATTTATTTATTTAAAAATAAATAGAATTATATTTCTAGTTCAAAACTAGTTCATTTCGATAAAAATCCATTTTTATCTTTTCAAACATGAAGTTTTTCATCCCAAATCTTCACAAATCATTTTTTATGATTTTACACAAATTATTACTATTTTTAGTAATTTTATCAAGGCCCGTACAGTCGATTTCCATCAATGGCCATCGAACTGCACTTACAGCGACCTTTTTCAAATTTGATTTGGACATAATTCCAAATCCAACCGTTAGATTTCAAATTTCTAATATTCATTAGAAAGCTCTTTTCGATACGAACCCAACGGTTCCGGTTTTAGGAGAATCCGACGGTCGGATCTCCCGTAATGTCCGTTTGAAATAAATGGTCGAAATTCACGAACTGCCGCGACGCGGCGCGTTCTATTCAGGCCATTATATTATATATATAATATATATAATATATATTTCGTCGATTTCTATTTAAAACGAATTATATAAATAGTTTTAAAATTCGTTTCAAAAGCAATTTCAACTTCCATTTCAATTCAAATCAAAATTGAATTCTTCTTTATAAATTCGGTTTAAAATTCATTTCTATTCAATTCAAATTTCAATTCAATTTGAATTCATTTCAATTCGCTTTCAATTCAATTTGAATTCGTTTTCAATTCATTTCGAAATCGTTTTCAATTCAATTCATTTCGAAATCGTTTTCAATTCATTTCATTTCGAAATCGTTTTCAATTCAATTCATTTCGAAATCGTTTTCAATTCAATTCATTTCGAAATCGTTTTCAATTCAATTCATTTCGAAATCGTCGATTTCGAAATCACTTTTCAATATTCATTTTAAAATGAATAAAATCGATATAAATATCGTTCACGTCAAAATGGCGTCAATCTAATCAACACGGCTTCATATATTGATATTTTCAAATCTTCCATTTCGAATATTTCTATTTCAAATATTTCTATTTTAAAACTGGAATGAGGCCCAATCAATTCCCATATAATGTTAATTATATGGATTTTCATACATTACACCCATATAATAGCATTGCAAAATAATCAACCATCAACCAAAGTGCACTACACTCTATAAGCATCAAATATGGATATCTAACGCTTATAACAGCCTGTCAATCCATCGATCGACATATTTAATCAATCAGGATGAGTGAACTTCAAATTTCATCCCAACACCCGTGTGGGGTTTCAAACAAACAAACACCGATTTTATTTGTGCAGTTGGGCGATGTGTAAAATTTATCGACCCAATTAACGTCCTTCAAATAGGTGTACATAAACAAACCGTCTGGTTTGTAAATGAATATTGACTTATTCACATTAAAAATTATATTTTTAACGATAAAACATTTTATTTTAACTTATGAATTTCTATTCAGTTCATTCTATAGATAAAATGATATTTTTATTTTTCTAAATTATTTTAGAAAATTTCGGCGGCATAACGGCACGATACTAGAAACGGGACAAGGCCTAGCCTTATCCCCGGACTAGTGAAGGCCCACGCCATTCACACATCAATCAATCCATTCATTTCACCAAACAATTCAATTCAATCAAATAATCTAATTTATTTTTGCAATCAAACAAACAAGTCCATGGTCTGTGGACGATTGTGTCGGGTGCTACTAAGCACCGTTGTAAAAACCCGTAACTTCCCCGTAAAGGAAAGCGGCGGATAGTTCGAGAACAAGCCACAACAGAATGCAAACGAAAGGACATTTCATTGTATATTACAACAACACATCAGATTACAAGAATATACAGAGTATAAAAGAATATTACATAGAAATATCGAATATCAGAGATTTAAATTACATTAAATACATAGCAGCAGAAAGTAATACAATACACAACTAGAGGAGATATACGGATACAAAGCTTTCCGGATATCGTTCCAGCTGTAAACCAGGATCCTGTGAATATAAATCTGCAAACCCAAAACTACTAGCTGCCCGTGTCGAAAATAAGGGCACCCAGAGTTTAGGTTAAAACAATAAACTCCAGGTCAGTCATGTGACTGGTGTGAGAACTAAAACAGTTAATCTTTATTTTTAAAGTTAGGTAAATCAAGGGACCACGCCGTATAACACGGAACGGGTTTCCTCCCAAGAATACCAGTGCATAAAACAAACAGCGCAATGCTAAATAAAGATAAATGAAGCTGTTATAAGACCCAGGTCCCATCACACAATGCAACGCAAGCCGGAGGATAGGGTTTTCCCTTATAACAGCCAAAGAATGCTTGATACGTTTGAAACAAGTCATTTGATACTATAATAAGTGCATACTGTATAAAACAACTTCAAATCATAAGTATCAATCATAGGCGGCATGGGTACCATATATCATGTCGCCATACTAGTTTTACAATTAAAACCGCAAATGTCACGTATTGGGAAATTGGATTTCCATCTATGAACCGAGGCAAAAGATAGTCCTCAACCGATTCGAGACAATCTAGCTCATGTCTCAGGTCCCAGACTCAGGTGGGCCTTGGATCGTCAGGGCCGGTCCACCGATGTGGATTATTATGCCTGAACAATACGTCTCTCCGCCCTATGGGGCGTAAATGAGCCAACAAATGACTCCATCGGATCCGGATCGTCCGATCAAACCGAGGCGCCTCGCAACAGCAACAATCACATAAGTCAAACTCGTCAGGGCGTGTAAAACCACTGACGCCACTTCTAGCTAGAAAGAAACGCAAGTCCTCCCTGAGGTCCGTCTCCCGTTTTTGGTTCATACCGGGTGTGAAACTCGCGAAGTAAACGTTACAAAAAGCTACGCCACAAAGGCCGTGCTTTGATCATCACCACAAGACTTTGCTTTTCAACAGAAGCCTCGATCAATTGCCACTTAGGCATGCCACACAGGCAATTCACTCCATGCGTTTGATATCCATCAATATATAACCCCTGAGCTCGTACGTCTCAGAGAAGGGCGTTAAGCAAGAGAATAAATTCTCCACCGCCAAACAGATATATATTTAATAGAAATCAATCACACAGACTAAAATCCAATGTCAGACACACAGTCCATTTACAAGTCCGTTCTGGGTCTGAACGAAACCGGAGGCACCTAGTACCCCGCATATCCATCGATCTCCAAGTACGTCTGGACGATCACCAACTGTTTCCATCTTCTTGGGTGTACAGCCCAATCAAGATCATCAGTAATCACCCAAACGACGTGAAGACTTCTGGTCTTCGACCACCGTCTTCATCTTCGACACCACGTCGAATCAGTTATTCAGAATGGGATAAACCCGGTCTTTCTGAATAACTCGCGTATATATTATAAAAGTGTTACACAAACACAACATACGCCTCATTCCAATTCAGAATATTCTTTTATTCAAATATTCCTATACTTTGGGAAAAGTTCCCATTAATTTTATCCAAGATAAATTCTTTAAATTTATTCTTTAATCTCCTTTGAATATCAATTCAAACTAGTCGGGATTATCGAACCACACCGAAGTAATCATTTATTTTATTTTCCCAATCCCAACCTATTCATCCCATGAAGTAAAACTGGTAGTACTTCATATCTAACACCATAGTGTTATCGGTAACTCAATTACCATTTCACGTTCAAATCTAATTAAAGATTTAACTATCTCTTGGAGTAAAACTGGTGATACTCCATTCTCGATCTTTTCAATCTATTTAAAGATTCATTAAAACTCCACTTAGTTTTAATCTTTAACTGGGTTAAAGAATCCGTATCATTTAAAACACGGTTCACGATAAACCCAAAGTCACATTCATTAATTATCGGGTTAAAGAACGAGTGTTATTTAAAACACTGTTCACGATAAACCCAAAAATCAATATCAATTCAATTCCAATTAAATATTATTTAATTGGTACACTTCATTAAATCTAATTAAAAGATTTAATCATTTCTCAACTGGGTTCAAGAACAGTGTTAGTGAAGACACCATTCACGACAAACCCAAATCACATTTGATATTCAATACAAGGCTCTGAATAGAAAATATATCGGCTTATATTCAATACCAAATTCTACGATTAACAAATGTCGTATTTGAAATAACGATATAAATATATATCTTTCAAATTTCCATAATAACATCTGTATAATCACGAATTCCAACATCGGAATGTTCCGAAGACAATTTCGATTCAAATCCCCTCCAATGCAATCATTGGATATTCTGGTTATTTTCAAAACCCTTTTCAAATTCAATTTATTTATTTAAAAATAAATAGAATTATAATTCTAGTTCAAAACTAGTTCATTTCGATAAAAATCTATTTTTATCTTTTCAAATATGGAGTTTTTCATCCCAAATCTTCACAAATCATTTCTTATGATTTTACACAAATTATTACTATTTTTAATAATTTTATCGAGGCCTGTACAGTCGATTTCCATCAATGGCCATCGAACTGCACTTACAGCGACCTTTTTCGAATTTGATTTGGACATAATTCCAAATCCAACCGTTAGATTTCTAATTTATCACATTCGTTAGAAAGCTCTTTTCGATACGAACCCAACGGTTCCGGTTTTAGGAGAATCCGACGGTCGGATCTCCCGTAATGTCCGTTTGAAATAAATGGTCGAAATTCACGAACTACCGCGGCGCGGCGCGTTCTATTCAGGCCACTATATATTATATATATAATATATATAATATATACTTCGTCGATTTCAATTCAAAACGTGCTTTATAAATCGTTTTAAATTCGTTTTCAAAACGGTTTCAACTTCCTTTTCAATTCAAATCAAAATTGAATTCTTCTTTATAAATTCGTTTTAAATTCATTTCAAATCGATTTCTATTCGAATTCATTTACATTCAAATTCAATTCGAATTTCCTTCTATTTATTTTCAATTCGAATTCATTTCTATATAGTTCGAATTTCAAATCTATTCAATTTCAATTCGAATTCAATTCTATTCAGTTTCAATTCGAATTCAATTCTTTTCAAAATATTAGATTTTGAAATCACTTTCGATATTCATTATAAAATGAATAAAATCGATATAAATATCGTTCACGTCAAAATGGCGTCAATCTAATCAACACGGCTTCATATATTGACATTTTCAAATATTCCATTTCGAATATTTCTATTTCAAATATTTCTATTTCAAATATTTCTTTTTCCAAATATTTCTATTTCAAAACTGGAATGAGACCCAATCAATTACCATATAATGTTAATTATATGGATTTTCTACAACACATGTATTTATCAACAACGATGAATAATCAACCATCAACCAAAGTGCATTCTACACTGTATAAGCATCAAATATAGATATTCAACGCTTATAACAGCCTGTCAATCAATCGATCGACATATTTAATCAATCAGGATGAGTGAACTTCAAATTTCATCCCAACACCCGTGTGGGGTTTCAAACAATCAAACACATATTTTATTTGTGCTGTTGGGCGATGTGTAAAATTTATCGTCCCAATCAATGTCCTTCAAATAGGTGTACATAAACAAACCGTCCGGTTTGTAAATGAATATTTTATTTTATTCACTTTCACTATATTCATATTCACGTTAAAAATTATATTTTTAACGATACTACATTTTATTTTAACATATGAATTTCTATTCAGTTCATTCTTTAAATAAAATGATATTTTTATTTATCTAACTTATTTTAGAAAAATTTCGGCGGCATAACGGCACGATACTAGAAACGGGACAAGGCCTAGCCTTATCCCCGGTCTAGTGATGGCCCACGCCATACACATATCAATCAAATCAATATTCATTTCACACACCAAACCAAATTCACATCAACTAATCTAATCAATTTCACAATCAAACAAACAAGTCCATGGTCTGTGGACGAGGGTGTCGGGTGCTACTAAACACCGTCTGCATCCTAGTATATATTCATAACTAGAAAAAGAAATTTAAAGTGAGAAATTCTCACAAATAGCTATCCTAGCTCCACGGCTCTTCATTTGCAGAAGTCTTCAACGTTCTCGCCCTTTTTGTCATCTTTGTTGCCCGTAGCCACTACATATGTAAAAATCGAATTTTTACTTCGCTATTCAATATATACAAATCATATTTTTACTTCTAAGTTCAATATATAAAAATCGAATTTTTACTTCAAAGTTCAATATATAAAAATCGAATTTTTACTTCAAAGTTCAATATATAAAAATCGAATTTTTACTTCAAAGTTCAATATATAAAAATCGAATTTTTACTTCAAAGTTCAATATATAAAAATCATGTCTTTTTATTATATATAAAAAAACTAATCTAAGCTTTCTACTATAGAAATTTAACCTTAACCTATTTAAGATATAACCTTTTCTTCATAAAATAAATATAACCTTTTATTATTTAAAAACATAATCTTTAGCATAAAAAAAATCAATTTATAAAACTATATTTTTATCTAAAAGACATGAAATAAAATAAAACAATAAAACAATAACAACAAAAAACTTACAGCGTCTTCGGGGGGGGGGGGGGGTCTCTCTGAGTTCGCCGGAGGTGGCTAAAGGGGGGGGGGGGGAAGGTCGGCGGACATCACTGGGGGGGCTCTGGCGTTCGCGTTTTTGATTCGAAGGGAGGGACGGGTTCGAGCGGAGAGGACAAGGAGGGAGGAAGGAGAAGGAGAAGGATCGGAAGAGGAAGGGGGGGGGTACGGCAGTCTCTGGCGCGGCAGTGATAAGGTGGGAGGAGGAGCGTGGAATCGCCTGGGGGGGGCCTCGACATTTTTTTTATCTCGATTTTAATTTGGTCAACGAGGGGAAAGCTGAGTGTATAGGAAGAGAGAGAGATATTTTATTTTTAATTTATTTAATTATTTAATTTCAAAAAGCAACTTTTATTTTCGAACTCGAAATCGAACCCACCGCCTGTCGTCTATAGCGTTTTACCCTCATTCCGAACACAATGGGATATGTATCGCAGGCTGATTCGACTGTTTCGATCAGTTTCCGTCAAAATCAACATATAACTCTATATATTGAATTTGAACGCGCATTTCAAATTACCGGGGTCACATACTAACTAGAAAAATTCCAGAAAAATATTTTCTAGCTTCGTATTGACGATACGGTCCTAACAAAACTAATTTCGTCGAATTCTGAGACCGTTGGAAAAATGGCCATTTTCCAGTCGATTAAAATCAACTGAAAATGGTCAAACGCGTTTTCCTTTGCCACGCTCACATATTGATTCAGAAAATTATGAAATTTGGAATCTAGCAATAACTTGACATCACGGATCCAACAAAACTGGTTTCGTCGAAATCCGAGGTCATTTGCAAAATGTCCATTTTTAAGGGCCTGAATTCCATAGCGACTATTCAGAATTTTCAACTGGACATATCTTTTGATTCCCACTATGAAATTTGTGTTTTTCGGATTCGATAGAAAGATATTATCAATTAGATTCCATTATTTTTGGTTTCACTAAAATCCGGATTGTTTTGCACCCGGTACATTCAATTGAAGTTTGAAATCAAATTATCGAACTACCGCGCCATTTTCAATTCTATTTATAATTATATATAAATATTTATATTCTAACGACGACGTATATAATATATACGATCGATTTATATTCAAAATAAATTTTCTCGATATTATTTAAAATAATTCATTTTAAATATTCAAAATTCGCTAAAATTGCCAAAATAAAAATTTTAAACTGGCCCAGATTTTCGGGTTATTACAACCGTCTGCATCCTAGTATATATATATAACTAGAGAATTTAAATTGAAAGGTGAGGAGTTCTCACCGAAAGCTATCCAATCATCTTGACTCTTCTTTGATATAAATCTTCTTCGTTCTCGCCTTTTTGTCACCTTCGTTATCCGCTTTCACTACATATGTAAAAATCATATTTTTACTTTGCTGTTCAATATATAAAAATCATATTTTTACTTTGCTGTTCAATATATAAAAATCACATTTTTATACGGCCACCATATAGATAAAAATTCCATTTTTATCCTTATGACTATATAAAAATTATATTTTTACAATGCTATTTTATATAAAAAGATTATATTTTTAACCTTTCTATAATATAAAGATTATATTTTTCTTATCTTAAAAATCCCTTCTTTTTGTTTTCAAAAATCCTACCTTTTATTTCGCTACAACATTTCATATAAAAGCGACATTTTTATGGTTTGTTTTAAAAATCAAAACTTTTCAAATTAAAAATCCGATCCTTTCTAAATAAAAAATCTAATTTTTATCTTAACAAAAATAATCATTTTCCCCCTTAACAAAAATCTAAAATTTTCTTCTATGACCACACCATAAAATCTTGTCTTTTCTAATTGAACAATAAAATCTTTTCTAATAAACATATAAGCTTTCTTTTGAACAAAAATATAAGCTTTTCAATTCTAAAAAAACAAATCTTTTAATGTTGAAAATCTAATCTTTACTTCTAAAAAAAAACAAAGCTTTTTAACTATATAAATAAAAGCTTTTTAATTTATAAAATCCTAAGCCTTTCTATATTTAAAACTGAAGTGAAAATCAAATTATAAAACTCACTGTGGTGTTGGCTTTGAGAGGTTGGAGGAGAGGTTGCTCACGCAGAAGAGGGAAGGGGTCTCGGGCTTCAGTCGGAGAAGAGGGCTTGGTGGTGGGGGATCGAAGGCAGAGAGGGGCAGCGCAGGCATGGGGGCGCAACAGTCGAGGTGATGGCGTGGGCTAGGGGCGCGACGTCCTCGAATTGGGGCTAAGGGGATCGCGCTCAGCGCGAGGAGGAAGGGGGAGAGGATCGGTCGTCGATCTGATGTGGAGGGGGAAGGCGCGGTCTCCGACGGTGGTGGAGGGTGAACGGAGGGGGTGGCGCGTGTCGTCAATGAGCGGGCTCCGCCCTTTTTTTCATTTTCCTTTTTTTTTGTTTTGAACGTTGACCAAATAAAGGGTGGAGAGAGGGTTTTATAATATTTTTAATTATTTATTTAATTCAGTCCGCTAAAAAGTAACTTTTTCTTTCAAACTCAGAATCGAACCCACCGACTGTCGTCCCTAGCATTTTACCCCCATTCCGAACACAATGGGATATGTATCGTAGGCTGATTCGATCATTTCGATCAGTTTCCGTTGAATTTACATTTAAATCATTATATTTAATTTTAAACGTACATTTCAATTTACTGTGGTAACATACTAACTCGAAAAATTCCAGAAAAATATTTTCTAGCTTCGTATTGACGATACGGTCCTAACAAAACTAATTTCGACGAATTCTGAGATCGTTAGAAAAATGGCCATTTTCTAGTCGATTAAAATCAACCAAAACTGGTCAAACGCGTTTTCCTTTGCCACGCTCACATATTGATTCGTAAAATTATGAAATTTGAAACCTAGCAATAACTTAACATCACGGACCCAACAAAACAGGTTCCGTCGAAATCCGAGGTCGTTTGCAAAATGTCCATTTTTAAGGGCCTGAATTCCATAGCGACTATTCAGAATTTTCAACTGGACATATCTTTTGATTCCCACTATGAAATTATGATTTGTCGGATTCGTTGGAAAGATATTATCAATTAGATCCTAATGTTTTCGGTTTCACTAAAATCCGGATTGTTTTGCACCCGGTACATCCAATTGAAGTTTGAAATCGAATTATCGAACTACCGCGCCATTTTCAATTCTATTTATAATTATATATAAATATTTATATTCTAACGACGACGTATATAATATATATGTTGAATCCTACTCAAAATAAATTTCTCGTCGATATTATTTAAAATTATTCATTTTAAATAATCAAAATTCGCTAAAATTGCCAAAATAAAAATTTTAAACTGGCCCAGATTTTCGGGTTATTACAGTCGCTCCCATTAGGGTGTATAATCATCTATCTAGAGAAAATTCATTTGCTTCTTGAATCTATATTTCGATGCTATCCCTATTCGGGAAACGGTTGCTGATCCCAACCGTTGGTGATATACATTCGATACACTCAAACGAAATGAGTGGTCGGTCGTGTGAGGGCCGGGTCGCAATACGTTCATGTTGAACCCAGTGTATTCGCCTCTAGAGATACACTATCGGCAGGTGGTCCCATACCTTGTCATAGTCGGAATCCAATCTCCAATAAGCGCCCGCGGTTTTGATTGTATACTATATATGTGGAGCGTGAGATGCAAGCGTTCCACTAGATTGTTATTTACATGTATTTAGACATTATTATAATATCAGAAAAGATATTGGTTTCAAAACTGTTTTGGGTTATCGTAAGGTAAAAACCATCCGTGTTTATGTGTGGATTTGGTCTTACGATTATCCTTTTCTTTTGAAAAGATTTTAAACTTTAAAATCATGTTGGATGATTTACCCTTAATACTGTGCGAGTTTATCTCACTCTGGTTCACCTGACTGACCCGGTGTTTTGTAAATGCTCGGGTTAGCCCGGGGTGTACAAGTTCAGGTTATCATATGCTACGAAGTCCAGATACGAACTAGAGAAGTTCAAATGTATTATATATATGATGTGTATTCCGCTGTGTGTTGTATAAGAGGACAAGTTATTATAACTGTCCAGATGTGTGTTGTACTATGATATTGTAAGCTTTTTTTAAAAAAAAGCTCTCAATAAAGTTTTATTTCTATATTATACTTTGTTCCGCTGCGATGTGAGACTCTGATACTGTGTTGTGTTGATTCTTATTCTTCTTCTATTCTAATCTTTCTTTCTTTCTTATCTCACCCTCTAAATTCTTTCAAATACTATCCAGTGTTTTCGGTGGTTGGAAGGTCGACATGAGGTACGGTGAAGGTATTTATGTCGATTTTCAGGGCCGAAAATCCTTGGGTCGTTACAGTGGTATCAGAGCTATTGGTTTAGTGATAACCTTGGCTCTGTGGTGCAACTCAATAGGGATTGGGTTAGTAATACCCTAGATTGAGTTGAGTGTGTATAAATGAGAGCGCGTATTTGTAATTGAATATAAAATTATTTTTAAAAAGATTTTCTAAAGAAGGCAAATGAAATAATTTTGCCCAAATTATATTTTTATATAAAAAGGAGATTTCTTTTATCGAATTATTTAGATATATGATGGTTGGATTGATTTGAATGGAATCAAAACTGAATATGAAAATACGACTTACCTTGGTTAAATCGAGTTAAATTTGGAGTGGATACGGTGTTGAGATAAAATACCTTTGGAATTTGGTAATTGAATTAGTAATTGGATTAGAAATCGATCTGATATAAGTCGATCGATATTAAAGCTTGTGAAACCAAAGTGAAAACAAACGAGAAATATTAATGTTGAATAAAAATGATTTAGTTGGATTGTTATGCCTTGTTTGTTTTTGGTTTGTTTTATGTTAGATGGTTTGTTTAAATTTACCAATAGTTAAATCTAAAAGTTGAATAAATTGAAAGGATAAGTAAATAAATTTCAGTATAATAAGTTTGATTGAAAATCAAACGATTTAAACCAGTAATGATGTCGTATGTTTGGATTGAATTTGTTTGATCATTTGCAATTCAATAATATGTTATTCCAAAATTTCATTCAGTTGTTACTTACCTGGTAAATGAAGTGAGTACAGGTATGAGAAGGCTTTGAAGATATAATTTGATTGCGTAGATTGCTATGATTTGAGAATATGATAAATAACGCTCGCAAAAAGGTACGCCTACGCAAAATATTAATTTTGGGTTTTGATTTGGGTTTTGAGATTGATTTTGGATTTTCCGACCATGAGAGTTGATGAATATATATTTCTTGAACCTGCGATATTGTAGATGTCCTCCGTACAGGGGAAACTCTACCAAAAAATTTCCAAAATTTAAGGTGTTAGAAATTTTTGAAGATTTTTTGAAAATTCTTTTATTTGAAATAAATTGGTTTTAAAACCAATTAGATTCGTTTTAGAAATAAAAAGGAGTTTTGATTTAATATTATTATAAAAACAATGGGTTTGTAACGTTCTTTCTTAGCTTAGCAATTTCGAGGACGTAATTATTCTAAGGAGGGAAGAATGTAATGTCCCGTATTTTGGTAGCCAAATATTTAATTTAATTTATTATTTTAAATATTTTATTCAGATAATTAATGGATTTTAATATTTAATTCGTTATTTAAAACGAAGTTTGAACATTAGATATTTATATAAATATAAATCGAGCTTGAAATCGCGCGGTAGTTCGTAATATTTGGTTTTGAACTTCAACTGAGAATACAGGATCCGATATAAATCGGATTTCTGTGAAACGAGAAACGTTGGAACCGTACTGATGGTAATTTTCATATGAAAGAGGAAAATTCAGTTTTCATGTTAAAATTTGTTAGTTATGGCCAAATCAAATTTTGAAATAGTCGCTATGGAAATCGTTATTAAAATATGCGCATAAAAATAGCCTTTTTGCAAACGGACTCAGATTTCGACGAAACTAGTTTCACTAGAACCGCATCGTTAAATTATTGTACGGGGGTGAATTGCGTGGATAACCGATGTCATATGTGACCACGGTAGCCGTAAAAGCCTGTTCATTTTCTATAGCGCGTAATTAATGCAACAAAGGGTTATTTGGGTATAACTTGAACAAACGATCGAATTAGGCCGCGAAACCAATTCCATTGATTTCGTATCGTCGATTAGAGTCGGGATAGGTATATCGTTTGTTATTTTTGGAGATTGTTTAATTTGGCGTTAAAAATGGTATTGCGGTGCGCGTAAAAATAGCCTTCCGGGGAAACAGTCTCAGAATACGATGAAACTGGTGCCGTTGGGTTCGTATTAACAAATTATTGTAAGATTTCAAAGGTTCAAGTTGATTTGATTTATCTAGTGATCGTAGAAAAATTAAACGCTTGTTTATTTCTGGTTTTATAAAGGAAATTTTTTCAAACAACCTCGGATTTCGACAAAACTTGTCTCATTGGGTCTGGAATACCTATTTATACTAAGATTAGCCTTTTTATCAGAAGGCAGGAGTCGTTTGTAGAGGTTTTACCACGTTACCTTAGGATGAAGTTTCGATTAATAATAAAATAAAACTTAAGCGTTAAGCTAAATATAAGAACCAAAGAAAGACGTGGATGCCTATCGTACCTAGCTAAATGCACTGCTTGCCTTTTCAAATCACCAGACAGTCTATTTTTAGGAACGGAAAATTTACACTGCAAAGCTACAGCTTCTTTCCATCCTACATGTGAAACGACTTAACACTGTTTCCCTTTCTATCACTTCTACATGCTACCCTAGGACCAAACAATGCTACCCTAAACAAGTTCTTGTATCCTCTCAAATCACGGATATCTTCTCCAATTTTTGCACATGCTTAAGCCTAAATCATGCACAGGCGCACAGCCATGCCTCTTCTTTTCCTTTACAGCTTAGAGACAGCCTAGACAACACACATGCATACATTTCATCTCAACCCAACCTGCTAACCTATTTCACTATGCCTACTTTCTCATGTCCACCTCGAAGTAACTCAGATGTGATAATTCATGAAGCCAACTACCCTACATGAAGAGATAACCAATGAGCCTAGGATATGAAGTGTTGACTGCTACCTCAACTCTACGTTGTACTGTTATGAAAGGACTTTGTTCTTATCTGTTCTTCTGCCGTGCATAAAAGGGTGGTCGATCTCATTTCTTCCTGCTATCGAATATATGTGTTCCCTTATTTCTTTTCTTCCAGAAAGTATAAACACTACCGCTTCTATTTTCTTGCTTCAGTGAATTAATCCACGCCTTTACTCATGAAAAACGGACGACCTAAAACTCCTCTTCTTATCACTAACTTTTCTGTCGATCCAAAGCATTTCAGTCCCAACTTTATGCTACAAAACTGGAGCGCTCAGCGAGAGGGTTGAGATGACCGACTGTGATCAAATATAATTTGGTGGGGTGGTAAGAATTTGGCCGAGAGGCCCCGACAATTAAAGTTGATTTCGTGAAAATGGAGGAGATTGGAGAGGTAGAAGAGATAGTCTGACAGGGCTAGGCTGACTGGGTTTCCGGAAGTGGCCGTACTAGATGACAACGCTGATGATCTTTGGCGGTGGGGCACTGGGAATTAAGCATAGTGTTTGGGAAGATATGTGGAAGATTGAAGACGTGGAGTTGCATGGGCCTTGAACGGGGGAACAACGATCTGAAATGTGTGCAGGAGAGGATGGCACCATATCTCGCATACAGCAATGAAGAAGAAAGCGTAGTAGTGGTTTCCTAGGTATAATTCGTATGCGTAATCTTAGTTTTAACTTGCCTAATGACTAATTATTTACATATACAGACCAGTGGTGATTTTAAAGGGTTACGGTCCATGTTTTAATGGGTCGGTAAATTTAGATATTTATAAAAAGAAGAATATATAATATAATATATATATATATATATATATTTAGTTATCATTACACTTAGCCTGGGTGGTTTTCTAAGATGACAAATTAATGCCAAATGCTATTGCATTGCGTGTTATCAACAATAGGAAATGATTTGTTTAAATTTACCTAATCACAGTATATATGTCCCACGTTATCAAAGTTATCAAAGCACGTAGAAGTGTTTTTGTTCCTAGTTATAATTCGTATGCCTAATCTTAGTTTTAACTTGCCTAATGACTAATTATTTACATATACGGACCAGTGGTGATTTTAAAGGGGTATGGGCCTTGTTTTAATTGGTCGGTCAATTTAGATATTTATAAAAAGAAGAATATATAATATTATATATATATTTAGTTATCATTACACTTAGCCTGGGCGATTTTCTAAGATGACTAATTTATGCCAAATGCTATTGCATTGCGTGTTATCAACAATAGGAAATGATTTGTTTAAATTTACCTAATCATAGTATATATGTCCCACGTTATCAAAGTTATCAAAGCAGGTAGAAGAATTTTTGAGTATGGCTAATAAATTTAAGTTGTCTAGTCCAATTTTATGGGGCCATCAGATAATCGGTACACATATACCTAGTGGGGTTCTAAACTAACATAGGGATTTACTATAATAATAACCAGTATTAAGTTTGAATAATATTTAATAATAATAATAACAACAAATACCATATTAAAGTTATAACCGTGTCATCCGTACATAGAAACAAACCAAATACGGAGCAGTGGACCCATATCAGGAGACGTAAGATTTTGGAATGGGAACGGACGGATTTGAACGCAGCTGGAAGCGTGTTAAACGAACCATTTGACGACGGATGAAACCAAGGTGTGTTAAACTCACTCAGTTTCCCATTTATATTTTATATAAATTGGGTTTTATTTTTGTGTGCTCTGCTTGTTAATGGTTGCCTGTTGCTAGATATATATTTATTTGTTGATTTTATTGATAAAATTAAACTGTCGTTTAATTTCAGTGAAATACCAAATCGTTATTTTAATGATTGGTTCCAATAAATGTAATTTACCTTGTTGGTCACGTTTATAAAATAAACATGTTTAAATTGTTGAATTGTTTGAATTGCGTGTGGTTGATGTTAAATGGCTGTTATTTATTGTTATCAGTTAAACAAAACTGAATGTTCTGGTTTGTGATAACCGTTTTGAATACAGGGAAGAACAAGCTGGAGGAATCCAACCGGATTCCTCAAATATATTATTTATTTCATATTGTAAACATATGAACTGTCCTGTTTGGGAAAATTGATTTGATTGTTGATTATTGGCTGAATATTCAACATCTGTGTGATTTAAACCGATGGGCAGTATCGGTTGAGTATTTGGCAGCATATGGCCTATAAAATAAATCGTTTTATAAATATTGATTCACCGTTAGTTGAGTCGATAAAGATGAAGTTATAAAATTTATTTTATAACTGGAGTTAGATTTTGAAATATATTATTTTGAATAAAAGTGTATAGAAGGGAAATAAATATTTTATTTATTAAAGACTTTGATTTATTATAAATTGATTTCACAAAGTAAATATGAGATTAATCTAGATTTATGAATATGGGGATAGAAATTAACTGTAACGATTAAGATGTGGATAATTGGTTTGCTAAGAATTTATTTAATGGAATTATTTAAATTAATTATATTATTAATTAATTTAGAGTGAGAACGAATTGGAATGGGTTAACAAGATAACCGCGCCTTGAGTTGACTAAGCCACTCATTGTAATTAGAATTGATTTTAAATTAGTTTGACTTGAATTAATCTAATAAAATAGCTAAATGAATATTGTTTAAATTTAACTAAGGTTTTAAAAAGGGTTTACTATTTATTTGAGTAATAAAGAAATTAACTACTGAAGTAGTTAGTGATTAAAGTAAATTATTATTTTAAATAATAATAATTGAGGAAAGACCTTTTAAATGGAAATTCATTTAAAGAGAAATCGAAGTCAAAATGGAATCCAATCGATTTGGTGAAAGTAGTTTATGAACGGGTTTTATATTTTAAAACCCGAATTTTTCTATAATAAATTTATAAAGAGAATGGTAAGTGAATACGAGAGCTTAAATTAAAGGATACTTGAATTAAGTAAAAGGATAGAAAGATGGGAAGGGTTTATAATAAACCAGGATTTTTTAAATGAGGATTAAAAAGGGTAAACGCGTTAATTTTACATTAACTTTACTTGAAAACGAGATCAAGGAAAAAAGGGAAAATTGAAATAAGATTCCGAAATGGGGAATGGTTAAATAGGTTGAAAGGAGAATTAAGTGAGTATTGAATATGTTCATAAGTTAAGTATTTTAATGAAATGGTTTTGGGAACATTAATATATTGGTTAAGGATCAATTATCGTATTTTAAAATATTAAAAGGGTTAGAAGTCTTAATTAAGCAAAATTGAATTAGTTTGTTTTAAATTAAAAGGCCAAGTGATGTTGAATACTGAATCAGTAAACTCATTGGAGTGTCATGATTGAAACACTGTTTAATTTGATAGTTAAATCACCGACTATCAAATTTGTCCACTACGATTGTTGGAACGGAAAGACCGGGATCGAATTTAAATTCGAAAACCATTCCGACCAACAAATACGTGAAGATATTAGAAGATGATCGAGATGGAGCTTTGAAGACCGTAAATTTTCATAAACAGAGGAACTGCTAAAAATCTCTGGGATTGCAACCAGAGATAAACTGTGGTTCTTTCGTGGTTGGAATCTTCGGGTTGCAGGGACTTCTCGTTACTGATCCATGGGGTGATTCCTATATTGGATGCAGTAGGAGAGTACCTTCGGTTCATCCTGTTCCTGGATGACTTGTATGGACGAATGTCTGACAGAGTATTTCCTGAAACCACGTACGTTGATTTTTATGAATATACCGAATGGTGGCAAAGAGGGGCACTTCTTTAAAACCCAGAGTATATTTGTGGACGTCAATTAGTGATTTGACGGATCTGACGATGTGGCATTCAAAGTGAATGGTGACCAAATATACCAAAGGATAATTTTAAACCTCAAGCCTCATCAACCGGGAAATGACAAAAATCGGGCAGGCAGCATGGCTATGTGGGTCGCTCCCATTAGGGTGTATAATCATCTATCTAGAGAAAATCCATTTGCTTCTTGAATCTATATTTCGATGCTATCCCTATTCGGGAAACGGTTACTGATCCCAACCGTTGGTGATATACATTCGATACACTCAAACGAAATGAGTGGTCGGTCATGTGAGGGCCGGGTTGCAAGACATTCTTGTTGAACCCAGTGTATTCGCCTCTAGAGATACACTATCGGCAGGTGGTCCCATACCTTGTCATAGTCGGAATCCAATCTCCAATAAGCGCCTGCGGTTTTGATTGTATACTATATATGTGGAGCGTGAGATGCAAGTGTTCCACTAGATTGTTATTTACTTGTATTTAGACATTATTATAATATCAGAATAGATATTTGTTTCAAAACTATTTTGGGTTATCGTAAGGTAAAAACCGTCCGTGTTTATGTGTGGATTTGGTCTTACGATTATCCTTTTCATTTGAAAAGATTTTAAACTTTAAAATCATGTTCGATGATTTACCCTTAATACTGTGCGAGTTTATCTCACTCTGGTTCACCAGTCTATCCCGGTGTTTTGTAAATGCTCGGGTTAGCCCAGGGTGTATAGGTTCAGGTTATCGTATGTTACGAAGTCTAGAGACGAGCTGGAGAAGTTCAGACGTATTATATATATTATTTGTATTCCGTTGTGTGTTGTATATGAGGACAAGTTATTATAACTGTCCAGATGTGTGTTGTACTCTGATATTGTAAGTTTTTTTTTTAAAAAACTCTCAATAAAGTTTTATTTCTATATTATACTTTGTTCCGCTGCGATGTGAGACTTTGATACTGTGTTGTGTTGATTCTTCTTCTTCTTCTATTCTAATCTTTCTTTCTTTCTTATCTCACCCTCTAAATTCTTTAAAATACTATCCAGTGTTTTCGGTGTTTGGAAGGTCGACATGAGGTACGGTGAAGGTATTTATGTCGATTTTTAGGGCCGAAAATCCTTGGGTCGTTACATAATTAAAACAATTGTTAAAAGAAATCACATTAAATTTAATAATTCAAATCGTCGCAAATCTCGGGATGTTACACTCTCCCCCACTTAAAATTTTTCGTCCTCGAAAAGGCGTAGTATGAAGGTTGTCAATATATATATATGTTTTGCCATATAATTTTTTCAACTTGATTTTATTAATAATTTATTTTCAAATCAGGAATTTCTGTATCGCGATTTTTCTGAAAATTTGAATTACACATATCTTAAAATCTACAAGTAGAAATCTAATTTTTTTTCTCTTTCATTAGAAAACTAATTCAAACATATCCCAAGGATTCTTGTTTTACAGAATTCCAATTTTATTTGGATCCTATACAGTTATTTAAACTTCAATTCGGATAATTACGAACTGCAGCTTCGCGACGAGCTCGTTTTTAATTAAATTAAATTTATTCGTTCAACCTTCGTTAAGTTTATAAATTATAAGCCTATTGACTTATATTTTCGCAAAACTAAACATTAATATCAATATATTTGGTTTATTACTAAATAATTCTCTTAATCAATTTTTCATTGATTCGGTTAGTTCATATTACTAACCATAACATAACTAAGTGTACATCGTTTATTACATAACTTAAGTTTAATTTATTTTTAACCAATCAAAGTTTCCATTTCATTATCCACTCTTATACTTGTGCATTTTTTTTTATTGTTTATTCTTATAACATTTAACTTTTTAATTAATTGGTAAGTTATTCATGCTACAGAATAGAATTAATTATTACACAAATTTCAATGGTTACCATTCGTTTCATTTTATTATCCAATTCTTAAGAATTTTATTTTAATTATAACTCTCTTAAAATTTAGAAGTTCCAATTCATTACTTATTCAAGATTTCAAGAATTAGATTTCGGGCTTTTTTTCAATTTTTGTTTTCATTTAATATATCATTTACATAAAACCATACTATAAAAAGGGATTTAAATAAAGTTCAATTTCATAAAACAAAATACAAAATATTAAATGTCTCCCTACTTAGACTCTTGAAAATAAACATCGATGATGCATGCACTCATCACCGAAATCATTATCAAAGAAAAGAGGGTATACACATATTATTATTATTTTTCCAATAATTCATTTAAAACAATTTCTATATGAAACACTTTTAAAATATAAATATATTATTTCAAACCATTTGCAAATCAATATTACAAAATCACCCGAAATTAAATTCTCAAATTCATATTTTACTTCTTTTTTCATTATCAATAAATTTTCAATATTTGATTTTCTTAAACCATTCAATAATCAATGGTTCTAATTATTAATCAATCGAATGATAAATGATGCAAATTTAATATTATCATCAACAAAATCAAAATTCATACATTTTCAAATAATTATATATATATATAATATAATTCAAAACAATATTATGTCGATAAGCTCTGTTTGAGTGTTCGGAAATCCCTACCGATTCCTTGGGGCCTCAAGTACCGACCATAATTCAAAAATTGTCAACAGAACAAATCAACATAATACAAAATCATTTTTATACCAAAATACAAGTACGCTCTCTCATATACACTCAAACTCATTCTAGAGCATTACTACTCCATCTCTAATGAGTTAATCCCAAATAAAGCCAATGTTTTCGCTAAACCAAAGCTCTGATACCAAATGTAACATCCTCAATTTTTGACCGTTCAAATCGACAATGATCCTTAATGTCGACATAAATAGATCAAAAATACGGATAGTTAATGGGATTAAAATAAGAAAAAGAAGAAAGAAGGAAACAAATACAGAATCTCGCAGCGGAAGGACAAAATATAATAATTAAATAACAGTTCATGAAGCTGTTAAAAACATACATCTGATTATATTTACACAATTTATCAGAGTAAATTAACATACAACATACCAATATATGCAGCGGAATAATAATTTTAATACGTCTGTTGAGCTCCATCTTCATCTTCATAATGGAATCTTCAAAGCAAGGGAATCTTCGCTAACTATAAACTTATATTTAACAGTCAAAATTAACTACATTATCGATGCAAATAAATGTAAATATGCAAATTTAAACTATCAAACATCAATCCATACAATCATATCATGATATAATATCAATTTAACTAATATTAGAATACTTTAGTTACGCGTGAGTGCGTTTAATCACTCATCTTGGCTTTAAATGAGATTGAATTACAATTTTTAGCCCAAAATTCAACGGTCTCAAAATTAGTCCATATAAGTGCCATCGTGAAGAGCACGACGATACGAATCCAACACAATTTATTTCGTCCGATTCCGAGCTAGTAGCAGAAAGTTATACCCATTTAAACATTTGGAAGTTCAAATTAAAATAAAATAAATAAAACCTCACCAATAAAATTTTAACACGTCAGCTTAACTTTCCATGTCATCCCTTCTTCTTCTCCCATTATCTAAAACTACTCACGACGACTCCAATAATCTATTCTCGTGATTTTCTAATCACAATTTCTGCCTCATTCCTGCAAAATTTAAACATCCGTCGATTACTACGAACTCCTCATTACATGCTCTCCGCATCCATGTCCTTCACCTATATCTCGAATGAAATATGAAAAATGCATCTGATGTCTTCTCCATTCGAGCACTGTATAGGATGCGAAACTTTTATGCCCAAAAAATCCTCCAAACTCTGGCCATCTTCCCCTCTTGCCTCCACGAACTCCACACACATCATGTTTTGCCTTCTACGCCACCAACAATCATTGTGTTCGCAAACCCAGCTTCGGCTATGTAAAGTCGATCCCCAGATCTTATGCTGCACCCAAAACTAAGGCCATGGATGTGGAGATCTCGATGAAATGAGATCAACGAACCCATTTGTTTTCGATTTCATGAAGTCATATATTTTATATTATTGTTTGAAGATTGGATCAAAGGCGGCCATTGAAATATCATTTTAAAGATACAGCATCATGTTTACATGAAATTGAGAGAAAAGATAATTTATGGGCAAATTTTTAGTGTTAATTAAATTGTAAAAATAAATAAATTCCAAATATGATTAAAATGGTTATAGTTATAAATTTTACTTACATAAAACCACAAAATAAATCATTTGCAATTACAATAATTTATATGCCTTTTATATTTGTAGTTTCCAATTTGAAGAAATTAATTAACATGCTGAATTTCTCATTTCAAATTTATTAGCATCCCACAATCATGTTTTATTAACTATTATACTTGTTAAACTATTAGAAAGAAATTTTAAATCCAATCGAATTCTCTCTTTTCTTAAATTTCCATTTAAATCCATATTAATCGTTTATTTTTGTTTCCAATTTTATTATTAACAAATTCAAAGTAAATTATCTTTCCAATTACAAATCAACTACAAGTTATTTGTCTCCATGAATAAAATAAATGTTAGTTAAAAATCTATATATAATTATCGTCTTATTTAATATTATCTAACATTTAATCACATAAATTTCACACTGATATAAAATAGATAAATAAATGAAACTTAATGGTTGTTATTCTAAAGTAATTTTAATTATATCCATAAATCTATAGCCTTCAAAAAAAATACTATAATTACTTACCAACTTTAATTTAATCAAAATAAAATCAAATTTTAATTAGAAAATCAAATTTTCCTAACATTAAATTCCAATTTTTATTATCAACAAAATTCAATTTAGATTTCAGTTTTTTTTTAAATTAACTAAAACCGTTTCATTTAAATATCTCAATATTAAGTTTCAGCTTTAAACCTTAATAGTACAAACCAAAACCAAATTTCATTTACAATCGATGTAAAATATTATTGTCAAAATAAGTCGGGTTTCAATAACAGATCAATTTATTTAAGTTTACACCATTAGATTCCATAATTAATCATTAAATTTAAATTACATATTTATTGACTCAATTTAATACAAATAAATTTCAATTCTCAATAATTTAAAAACATACCAAATTATAGCTATATTTACAATCAAAGGAAGTTATTGCATTTATAACAAGTTGAGATTCATTATATATCCAAAATGGTTTATATTCTTTATATTCACAAATCTAGATTTTTTTCATTATATGAATGGAGTTTCAAAATTAGTTTATCCATTTCATATATGGTTACTTCAATATTAGTTTCAAATTCAATATAAATAAATTACCAAACATAAATTATTATTGAATATAATTATTCATTGCTAACAAGTCAAATCAAGTTAATATTTGAACAATATACGACATAAATCATTATTTTTTAATAATTAAAACAATTGTTAAAAGAAATCACATTAAATTTAATAATTCAAATCGTCGCAAATCTCGGGATGTTACACTTAATAATGGTGTAAAATTGAAAATCATAGAGCGATCACGATTTAGGTCATCGGTTAAATGCTTCGAAGGCAAAGAAAAAGGAAATAACGATTTAAATTCCGAGAAGATGTCAATCACTTATTTCTCATATTGAAAAAATACATAATATACTATAATTCTCGCCGCATGGTTTATTATTTAATTGAAAATGATTTTGAAGTAATAATTAAATTTGGTATTTTCTGGTCCAAAGGATTTCATGAGGCAAAATAACATGTACTAAATCCTTCCCAAAATAACATCTTTAACTAATATTACCGCACAACGGTGGGAAAACCGACCGTTAAAGTGTTCAATATAAAATATAAAATTATTTATTAAAACATATTTCAAATCATATTTTTTTGAAAAAGTTATAATGTAGTTTAAGAGAAAACGGAAGTAACTGAAAAAGTGAAAATCCACTTAAACTGAATTTTACATGTAAACCAACTTAAAACTAATAATGTACCATTAATGTATTGATTTGAATCTTTCACAAACACATACATACATTTTTATTATATATCAAGTAGGACCAATGTAATCTTGATATTTAGATATTTTGCAGCTGTAAACCAATAACGAATTGAAGAAATAAAAGGAGAAACGAAAAAAATATAAACTCAAAATATATCATCATATTAGTGAGTATTTAGTTGAAATAAAAAAAATACCAAAGTAGATATGATAAATAAATCACGAATTATTGAACTAATTTATTTAAATAAATCACATAAATGTATCATTGTTATTTGAAAAAGTGAAACTATTTAAATAAAGACGCTGAAGATAAAACTAAATGATGGATTCCGCCTTTTTGGATATTTCTTCCAATAAGAAGGTTGCTAAGGCTGAATAATCGATGACTGATTGCAATATAACGATGATTTTTTTTGTTCATGTACTCAATCTGAGCAACACAAAAACTAAAAAGAAGATGCACCCATAACAATTTCTTTGGCTTTTGTTGGTATATATCTTCACTTTCATCATTTTTAATCTCATAGAGGTCATCGACACTACAGCTTATAAAAAAATTGATGGTTCATTAAAAGAAGTAATATAAATTTCAGCGATTGGATCGGAAATTTTCATTACCACTAGTGTGAACCCGTGCTTCGCACATGGGTGTAGCCGTAATATTATAGTTGAAGAGTTCATATCCAAATATATAATAATGCAATTTTAGTCCTAACAAAAAAACGTTGGTGAACAACAATGCAACATCATTATCGGTAGTGAGAAAGGCATACGAATGCATAAATACATATAATATACAATTGATATTGACAGAAATAATCAGAGTTAATATGCTAAAGTTCATGGATTTGTCAAAGGATAAAGCAGATAAAGTATGCTATGCGTGATTTTTTTTTCCATTAATGTATAGACAAAGTTATTATGGCAGTAATGACGCTTGCAGCTTTAGCAATTATATAGTTAATGCAATGTTCTAAGGCTTATTTTAAGTGATCACTGTGAATTAAAAGCATTAATAAACTTCAAATTGTTTCAATAAAATAATAGAATAAAAAGCTATAAGTAGTGTGCAGTAACATAATAGTAGAACCAAAAGCATTGAACACATTTGAATTATGTTTGTCAGCATAGCAGGAGAAAAAGCAGCGCGTAGTATAGCAAACGAAGGAAGAAGTCAAATGCAAGATTCATCTAAAATGGAACCTAAGATGTAATATGGAAATAATATAAGTTTCCAGTACAGATTATTAATGTTCTTCCCTGTCTCATCTCAAGTTTACTTCAGTCAATAAGCATCATAGCGTAAGTTCCATAAAGATTTAGTTTGCATAGTACAGATTACAGAGTATCCAATAAATTTCATGCAGTCGCAAGTAGCATGAGGTATCTTCCATCAATCCTTTCTTATGAGAATAAATAATCCTTATAGTTGTCAATATGTTTTAGCAATAATTCCATGTTTGACTCCAATGAACCATGCAGATCCACTTAGAAAACGTTTTCATCCTCTTTCCTCTAACAGAAAACCCATAATGTGTTTTACCACTGCATAAGTTCAAAAGAGGTAAATATAACAATTTATAAGAAATCAAATAAAGCACATAATGTAATAACTCGGAAATGTGAGCCAGTTTAAAAATTTTATTTTGACAATTTTGATGAATTTTGAATATTTAAAATAATACCGACAAGAAATTTATTTTGAATAGAATTAGAACGTATATATTTATATAGATCGTCGTTAGAATATAAATATTTATTTTAAATTATAAAAGGAATTGAAAATGGCGCGGTAGTTCGAAAATTCGATTTCAAAGTTCAAATGAATGTATAGGATTCAAAATAATCCGGATTTTGGTGAAACCAAAAATATTAGAATCTATTTGAGAATATCTTTCCAACGAATCCGAAAAATCAATATTTCATAGCGGGAATCAAAAGATATGCCCAGTTGAAATTTCAGAATAGTCGCTATGGAATTCAGGCCCTTAAAAATAGCCATTTTGCAAACGACCTCGGATTTCGACGAAACCACTTTAGTTGGATCCATGATGTCAAGTTATTGCTAGATTCCAATTTTCATAATTTTTCGATTCAATATGTGAGCGTGTCAAAGGAAAACGCGTTTGACCAGTTTCAGTTGATTTTAATCGACTGGAAAATGGCCATTTTTCTAACGGTCTCAGAATTCGACGAAACTAGTTTTGTTAGGACCGTATCGTCAATACGAAGCTAGAAAATATTTTTTGGGAATTTTTCGAGTTAGTATGTGATCCCAATAAAGTGAAATGCGCGTTCAAATTCAATATATAGAGTTATATTTTGGTTTTGATGAAAACTGATCGAAACGATCGAATCAGCCTATGATACATATCCCATTGTGTTCGGAATGAGGGTAATTAGCTATGGACGACATGCGGCGGGCCTCGTTTAGAGGTCGAATAAAAAAGTCAACTTTTTGAAATTAAAATAATTAAAAATAAAACCTCTCCCCTCTTCCTTAACAACTCAGCCCTCCCCCCCCCCCCCCGATATCATTTCAACGACAAAAAAGAAAAAAATTAGGGCAACGCGGAAAACCATGCCACCCCTCGAAGCGCCGCCCACCGCACTGATGCTCCGAACTCCGCCTGCCGTCGCCCCCTCCCCTCGTGCTCCTCCGCCTCTTCTTCCCTCTGCCCATCCCCTTCTGCTTCTCCTCCTCTTCCTCCTTCTCCAAATCGAACGCGAACACTCCATCACCTAGAAACCGACGCAACCACCTGCCACCGACCTCCAGCGCCTAGCGCCTCTCCTCATCCCCTTTCCGGCGCACCCTTGACGATCTCGAGCGACTGTAAGACCCCCCCTCTCTCTCGTTTTTTTTTCTTTGCAAGTTCTCTTCTTTTGTTTATTATTTTAATTTGTTTGAATGGCATGGTTGTTATTAAGGAAAATATGATTTTTAATGATAAGAAAAACATGATTTTTTTGAGTATAAAAATACGATTTTTAATCGTATAAAGATGGAGTTTTTATTCATATGAATGGAGTAGAAAGATTTGATTTTTACTTAGGAAAGAAATGATTTTTGCTTTGTAAAAGAATTTATTCTTATTGTTTGAAATGTAATATAAAAATACAATTTTTATATATGTAACAGAGTTATAGAAAAAAATATGATATTTATTATATTTGAAAAGGCGAAATCTTTAAATTTGAAAAGGCGAAATCTTTATATAGAGAATAGCGATGTAAAAATAGAATTTTTATCTATATAGCAGCGATGTAAAAATAGAATTTTTATCTATATAGTAGCGATGTAAAAATAGAATTTTTATCCATATGGAGTGATTATAAAAATATGATTTTTATATACATAGCAATAATATAAAAAGGTGATTTTTATATATGTAGTGGCTACGGGCAACGAAAGTGAAAAAAGGCGAGAACGACGAAGATTTCTACATAAGAAGAGTCGTGGCGTTTGGATTAGCTAGTCGGTGAGAACTTCTCACTTTAAATTTCCTTTTTCTAGTTAAAAATATATACTAGGATGCAGACGGTGTTTAGTAGCACCCGACACCCGTTGTCCACAGACCATGGATGACTTGTATGTGTAACAACCCGGAAATCTGGGCCAATTTAAAAATTTTATTTTGGCAATTTTAGCGAATTATGAATATTTAAAATGAAATATTTTAAATAATATCGACGAGAAATTTAGTTTGAATAGAATTTGAACGTATATATTATATAGATCATCGTTATAATATAAATATTTATTTTAAATTATAAAAGGAATTGAAAATGGTGCGGTAGTTCGAAAATTCGATTTCAAAGTTCAAATGAGTGTACCGGGTTAAAAAAAAACCGGATTTTAGTGAAACCAAAAATATTTGAATCTAATAGGGAATATCTTTCCAACGAATCGGAAAAATTGAAATTTCATAGCGGGGATAAAAAGATATGTCCAGTTGAAATTTCAGAATAGTCGCTATGGAATTCTTGCCCTTAAAAATGGGAATTTTGCAAACGACCTTGGAATTCAACGAAACTACTTTTGTTGGATCCGAGATGTCAAGTTATTGCTAGATTCCAATTTTCGTAACTTTTCGAATCAATATGTGAGCGTGGCAAAGGAAAACGCGTTTGACCAGTTTAAGTTGATTTTAATCGACTGGAAAATGGCCATTTTTCAAACGGTCTCAGAATTGGACGAAACTAGTTTTGTTAGGACCGTATCGTCAATACGAAGCCAGAAAATATTTTTCGGGAATTTTTAGAGTTAGTATGTGGCCCCGGTAAATTGAAATGCACGTTCAAATTCAATATATAGAGTTACATGTTGATTTTGACGAAAACTGATCGAAACAATCGAATCAGCCTACGATATATATTCCATTGTGTTCGGAACGGGGGTAATTAGCTATGGACGACAGGCGGTGGGTCCCGTTTGGAGGTCGAAATAAAAAGTTGCTTTTTGAAATTAAAATAATATAATATATATTATATAACCTCACCTACCCTCCTCTCTCTCTTCATTTTAAATCGAAAAAAAAACCCTACAGCTAAACCGCCGTCGTTCCTCCTCCAGCCCTCCACCGCCACCGCCAGCGAGAGGGCCCCCTCCGATCCTTCTTCTCCTCCCTCCCTCCTCGATACACGCGCTTCCTCCCCCGTTCAAGAAAACCCCCTTTCCACCTAAAACCGTCGCGCCCAGTGCCTACCCTTCAGCCTCCGACCATCCGCCGTGTCCCCCACCACCCCACTGCTCCGGCAAGGCCCCACCTCGTAGGCGCATCCCCCCTCCAGCCCTCGAACGAGATCCAAACCCAAAACATAGCCCCGCCTTCGACCTCCAAGACCACCATCTCCGACCCTACGCGCCACCTTAGCCCTCCTCATCCAAAGATAAGTGAGTTTTTATCTATTTTAATTTATTTTATATGCTTTGTCGATTTTATTTTCAGTTTTAAAATTAATAGCATACTTATAAAAACGTTATTTTTGTGTAGGAGAGGTTATGATTTTTGCATAAGTATAGGTAGGATTTTTACAACATAAAGTTGTAATTTTTACATGATAAAAGTTGTAATTTTGTTCATAGGAAAAATATAATTTTTATATAGCGGAGATTATAAAAATATGATTTTTATATTATAGAAAGATTAAAAATATAATTTTCATACTAGTGGCATAATAAAGATATGATTTTTACTTAGGTAGAGTATTAAAAATATGGTTTTTGTTAAAGTAGAAATATAAAAATATAATTTTTATATGGTTGTGATAATAAAAATTCGATCTTTATATATGAAGTAGAAATATAAAAATATAATTTTTATACAGAATGAAGCGTTGTAAAAATATATGAAGTAAAAATAAAAATATGATTTTCATTTATTGAAATGAAATAATAAAAATATAATTTTTATTTGAACAGCGTAAAAAGGATTGCATTGGAATCTCAGACAGATCCGGACGGTTCAGCAGTTCAAAAGTAAAGCACGGCGGAGTGGATCCCTAAAGTGAGAACTCCTCACTTTAAATTTTATTCTCTAGTTAAAATATATACTAGGATGCAGACGGTGTTTAGTAGCACCCGACACCCGTCGTCCACAAACCATGGACGGCTTGTATGCTTGTTTGTTTGATTTTGATGTGTAGTTAATTGTGTGATGTGATGTGAAATGAAATAAAATATTTATACAGTTAAAAATATTTTATAGTTGAAAATAGAATTTTTAACGTGTATATAAAATAAATATTTATAAAAAAATCGGAGATTTGTTTATATACACTGATTTGATTTATATTGATTGGGACGATAAATTTTACACATCGCCCAACTGCACAAATAAAATCTGTGTTTGATTGTTTGAAACCCCACACGGGTATTGGGATGATATTTGGCGTACACTAATCCAAATTATTTAGCTGTATGTCGATCGATTGATGGACAGACTATTATGAGCATTAAATATTTATATTTGATGCTTATACAGTGTAGAATGCACTTTGGATGATGGTTGATTATTCATCGTTGTTATTGTATACATGTGTTGTAGAAAATCCATATAATTAACATTATATGGTAATTGATTGGGCCTCATTCCAGTTTAGACAAAGAAATATTTGAATAGAAATATTTGAAAAAGAAATATTTAAATAGAATATTTGAAAATAGAATATATGAAGCCGTGTTGATTAGATTGACGCCATTTTGACGTGAACGATATTTATATCGATTGTATTTGTTTTTAATGAATATTGAAAAGTGATTTCAATAATCGAATATTTTAGAAAATGAATTCGAATTGAATTGAATAGAAAAGAAATTCAAATTAAATTGAATTGAAATGAATTAGAATTCGAATTGAAATGAATTAGAATTTGAATTGAATTGAAAATAAAATGAATTCGAATCGAATTGAAATTAAAGGTAAATCAATTTGAAATGAATTCGAATTGAAGTTGAAGAGAATTGAATTCGAATTGAAATTGAATAGAATTGAATTCGAATTGAAATTGAATAGAAATGAATTCGAATTGAATTCGAATTGAATTGAAAACGAACTGAAATTGAATTGAAATCGAATTGAATTGAAATCAAATTGAAATGAATTTAAAACGATTTATAAAATTCGTTTCGAAGGGAAATCGATGAAATATATATAATATATATTATATATAAATATAATGGCCTGAATAGAACGCGCCGCGCCGCGGCAGTTCATGAATTTCGACTATTGACTTCGAATGGATATTGCGGGAGATCCGACCGTCGGATTCTCCTAAAACCAGAACCATTGGGTTCGTATCGAAAAGAGCTTTCTAATGAATATTAGAAATTTGAAATCTAATGGTTGGATTTGGAATTATGTCCAAATCAAATTTGAAAAAGGTTGCTGTAAGTGCAGTTCGATGGCCGTTGATGGAAATCGACTGTATGGGCCTTGATAAAATTATTAAAAATATCAATAATTTGTGTAGAATCATAAGAAATGATTTGTGAAGAATTGGGATGAAAAACTCCACGTTTGAAAAGATAAAAATAGATTTTTATCGAAATGAACTAGTTTTGAACTAGAATAATAATTTGTTTATTTTTAAAATAAATAAATTGGATTTGAAATGGTTTTGAAAATAACCATAATTTCCAATAATTGCTTTGGAAGGGATTTGAATCGAAATTATCCTCGGAATATTTCGATGTTGGATTTTGTGATGATACAGATATTGTTATGGGAATTTGAAAGATATATTAATATCGTTATTTCCAATACAATATTTGTTGGTCTTAGAATTTGATATTGAATATAAGCCGGTGTATTTTCTATTAAGAGCCTTGGATTTAATATCAAATGTGATTTGGGTTTGTCGTGAATGGTGTCTTCATTAACACTGTTCTTAAGCCCAGTGGAGAAAAAGATTAAATCTTTTTATTTAGATTTAAAGAAGTGTACCAATTAAATAATATTTAATTGGAATTGAATTGGTATTGATTTTTGGGTTTATCGTGAACAGTGTTTTAAATAACACTTGTTCTTTAACCCGATAATTAATGTGATGTGATTTTGGGTTTATAGTGAACCGTGTTTTAAATGACACTGATTCTTTAACCCAGTTAAAGATTAAAACTAAGTGGAGTTTTAATGAATCTTTAATTAGATTGAAAAGATCGAGAATGGAGTATCACCAGTTTTACTCCAGGCGATAGTTAAATCTTTAATTAGATTTGAACGTGAGATGTTAATTGAATTTACCGATAACACCGTGGTGTTAGATATGAAGTATTACCAGTTTTACTTCATGGGATGAATAGGTGGGGATTGGGAAATAAAATAAATGATTACTCCGGTGTGGTTCGCTAATCCCGACTAGTTTGAATTGATATTCAAAGAAGATTAAAAAATAAATTTAAAAATTTATCTTTGATAAAATCAACGGGAACCTTTCCCAAAGTATAAGAATATTTGAACAAAAGAATATTCTGAATTGGAATGAGGCGTATGTTGTGTTTGTGTAACACTTGTTTATTATATATGCGAGTTATACAGAAAGACCGGGTTTAACCCATTCTGAATAACTGATTCGACGTGGTGTCGAAGATGAAGACGGTGGTCGAAGACCGGAGGTCTTCACGTCGTTTGGGTGGTTACTGATGATCTTGATTGGGTTGTACACCTAAGAGGATGGAAACAGTTGGTGATCGTCCAGACGTACTTGGAGATCGATGGATACGCGGGGTTCTAGGTGCCTCCGGTTTCGTTCAGACCCAGAACGAACTTTTAAATGGACTGTGTGTCTGACAATGGATTTTAGTCTCTGTGATTGATTTCTATTAAATATATATCTGTTTGGCGGCGGAGAGTTTATTCTCTTGCTTAACGCCCTTCTCAGAGACGTACGAGCTCAGGGGTTATATATTGATGGATATCAAACGCATGGAGTGAATTGCCTGTGTGGCATGCCTAAGTGGCAAATAATCATGGCTTCTGTTGCAAAGCAAAGTCTTGTGGTTGATGATCAAAGCACAGCCTGTGTGGCACAGCTTTGTGTAACGTTGATTCGCGAGCCTCACACCCCGGTGGTGAACCAAAAACGGGAGAGGACCTCAGGGAGGACATGCGTTTCTTTCTAGTTAGAAGTGGCGTCAGTGGTTTTACACGCCCTGACGAGTTTGACTTATGTGGTTGTTGCTGTTGCGAGGCGCCTCGGTTAGATCAGACGATCCGGGTCCGATGGAGTCATTCGTTGGCTCATTTACGCCCCAAAGGGTGGGGAAACGCAGTGTTCCGGAATTTTAATCCACATCGGTGGACCGACCCTGATGATCCAAGGGCCCACCTGAGTCGGGGTCCTGAGGCTCGGGCTAGAGAGTCTTGAATCGGTGAGGACTATCTTTTGCCTCGGTTCACAGATGGAAATCCAACTTCCAATACGTGACTTTGCGGTTTTATTTGTAGAGCCTAGTATGGCGACATAGTGGGATGGGGCACTTATGCCGTCTATGATTGATACTTATGATTTGAAGTTGTTTTGACACTATACACTTATAGTAATAATAAAACATGAAATTTCACGTACCAAGCATTCTTGGCTATTATAAGGTAAAAACCCTTTCCTCCGGCTTGCGTTGCATTGTGTGATGGGACCTGGGTCTTATAATAGCTTCATTATTTCTTTATTTAGCATTGCGCTGTTGCTTTATGCACTGGTATTCTTAGGAGGAAACCCGTTCTGTGTTATACGACGTGGTCCCTTGATTTACCTAACTTTAAAATAAAGATTTATAACTGTTTTAGTTCTCACACCAGTCCCATGACTGACCTGGAGTTTATTGTTTTGACCTAAACTCTGGGTGCCCTTACTTTGACATGGGCAGCTAGTAGTTTTGGTTTTGCAGATTTATATTCACAGGATCCTGATTTACAGCTGGAACGATACTTGGAAAGCTTTGTATCCGTATATTACTTCTAGTTGTGTATTGTATTAATTTTCGCTGCTATGTAATGTATTGTAATCTCTGATATTTTCTGTGTAATATTTATTCATTTATACTCTGTATATTCGTGTATTTTGATGAATTGTTGTAATAAACAATGAAATGTTCTTCCGTCTGCATTCTAATTTGTCGTGTTCTCTAAACAATCAGGTGTTTCGAACGATCTTGGTCGGTTTAGCGACTGATTTGGATCGAGCGAAATTCCCGGTCGTTACATCGTGGTGTCAGAGCTTTGGTTTACAAAGCTCGAGAACAAGGCACATTAGAACCATACGAAAGAATTCATCAGAGATTGGATTAGTAATATCCAATGAGTATGACTCGTTAGAGATAGGATCAGTAGTATCCTAGAACGAGTGTGAAGAGTATATTTTTGAAATATAAAAAGAAAAACAAATTTTGTTTTGAAATTTAAATCGTATTATACGTATTTGAATATTTATTTTAAATTGATTTGGACAATTTAGTATATAAAGATTTTGCATATGCGCCTAGCTAGCGTGTATACAAAGTTTTAATATACTGGGTAGATATAGAATCACACTCTAGTCGCCCGGAGATGATTCTGATGATTACTCGAGTATCATCAGAATTTATATTCGAGTGCCGAAAGTGGGATTTCTATATGTTTCCATTAGACTGGTGCGAGAACCAAAATTAGATAGGGTCTATTATTGTGATTTGGCGTCAAAAATGAGATTTTTGACTATATATCAAAGTTATGAATTTGAAATGATAATTCACTAATTGATTGATGGTTGTGTTGTTTGATTATTGGTTGATTAATTAAAATTTGAACCATATAGCCAATTTGAACGAAATCGTGAGTTGTATTGAAAATTGGTCGCATTTGCATGCATATACAGGTACTTACACTGAACAGGTCATAGCAAGGAGGCTAGAGAAGAGGAAAAAAATTGTTTGCCCGACAAATAGGTACATGTTTATTGTATTTCTTGAGTTTTGGGTGATTTTATGAGCCGATTGGCTAGCCGTTTGGCTTTTTCCTTTTCTTTTGGATTGAAGAAGGCCATGGGAGGCTATATGAAATATCCCGAAGTCCCCGGTGCAGGGGAGGTTATGGCGAAATTTTTCGAAAATTTAGTGTGTTAGCAAAAATTTTGAAAAATTTGAAAAGTTCTTAGAAACTGAAAAGTTGAAGAACTTAAGCCGTAGTGAAAATAATGGAAGTTGAGTTGATTAGTTAAACAATTTTCGGCTTCATTCCTTTTTGGGGATGAAAAGTTTTAAGTGGGGGAGAATGTAACAACCCGGAAATCTGGGCCAATTTAAAAATTTTATTTTGGCAATTTTAGCGAATTTTGAATATTTAAAATGAAATATTTTAAATAATATCGACGAGAAATTTAGTTTGAATAGAATTTGAACGTATATATTATATAGATCGTCGTTAGAATATAAATATTTATTTTAAATTATAAAAGGAATTGAAAATGGCGCGGTAGTTCGAAAATTCGATTTCAAAGTTCAAATGATTGTATCGGGTTCAAAATAAACTGGATTTTAGTGAAACCAAAAATATTTGAATCTAATAGGGAATATCTTTCCATCGAATCGGAAAAATTGAAATTTCATAGCGGGGATAAAAAGATATGTCCAGTTGAAATTTCAGAATAGTCGCTATGGAATTCTGGCCCTTAAAAATGGGAATTTTGCAAACGACCTCGGAATTCAACGAAACTACTTTTGTTGGATCCGTAATGTCAAGTTATTGCTAGATTCCAATTTTCGTAATTTTCCGAATCAGTATGTGAGCGTGGCAAAGTAAAAGGCATTTGACCAGTTTCAGTTGATTTTAATCGACCGGAAAATGGCCATTTTTCAAACGGTCTCAGAATTGGACGAAACTAGTTTTGTTAGGACCGTATCGTCAATACGAAGCCAGAAAATATTTTTTGGGAATTTTTAGAGTTAGTATGTGGCCCCGATAAATTGAAATGCACGTTCAAATTCAATATATAGAGTTATATGTTGATTTTGACGAAAACTGATCGAAACAATTGAATCAGCCTACGATATATATCCCATTGTGTTCGGAACGGGGGTAATTAGCTATGGACGACAGGCGGTGGGTCCCGTTTGGAGGTCGAAATAAAAAGTTGCTTTTTGAAATTAAAATAATATAATATATATTATATAACCTCACCTACCCTCCTCTCTCTCTCTTCATTTTAAATCGAAAAAAAGCCCTACAGCTAAACCGTCGTCTTTCCTCCTCCAGCCCGCCACCGTCGCCGCCAGCGAGAGGACCCCTCCGATCCTTCTCCTTCTTCTCCTCCCTCCTCGATCCATGCGCTTCCTCCCCCGTTCAAGAAAACCCCCTTTCCACCTAAAACCGTCGCGCCCAGTGCCTACCCTTCAGCCTCCGACCATCCGCCATGTCTCCCACCACCCCACTGCTCCGGCAAGGCCCCACCTCGCAGGCGCATCCCCCCCTCCAGCCCTCGAACGAGACCCAAACCCAAACCCTAGCCCCGCCTTCGACCTCCAAGACCACCATCTCCGACCCTACGCGCCACCTTGGCCCTCCTCATCCGAAGATAAGTGAGTTTTTATCTATTTTAATTTATTTTATATGCTTTGTCGATTTTATTTTCAGTTTTAAAATTAATAGCATACTTATAAAAACGTGATTTTTGTGTAGGAGAGGTTATGATTTTGCATAAGTATGGGTAGGATTTTTACAACATAAAGTTGTAATTTTTAACATGATAAAAGTTGTAATTTTGTTCATAGGAAAAATATAATTTTTGTATAGCAGAGATTATAAAAATATGATTTTTATATTATAGAAAGATTAAAAATATAATTTTTATACTAGTGGCATAATAAAGATATGATTTTTACTTAGGTAGAGTATTAAAAATATGGTTTTTGTTAAAGTAGAAATATAAAAATATATTTTTTATATGGTTATGATAATAAAAATTCGATCTTTATATATGAAGTAGAAATATAAAAATATAATTTTAATATAGAATGAAGCATTATAAAAATATATGAAGTACAAATAAAAATATGATTTTTATTTATTGAAATGAAGCAATAAAAATATAATTTTTATCTGAACAGCGTAAAAAGGACTGCATTGGAATTTCAGACAGATCCGGACGGTTCAGCAGTTCAAAAGTAAAGCACGGCGGAGTGGATCCCTAAAGTGAGAACTCCTCACTTTAAATTTTATTCTCTAGTTAAAATATATACTAGGATGCAGACGGTGTTTAGTAGCACCCGACACCCGTCGTCCACAGACCATGGACGACTTGTATGCTTGTTTGTTTGATTTTGATGTGTAGTTGATTGTGTGATGTGAAATGAAATAAAATATTTATATAGTTAAAAATATTTTATACTTGAAAATAGAATTTTTAACGTGTATATAAAATAAATATTTATAAACAAATCGGAGATTTGTTTATATACACTGATTTGATTTATATTGATTGGGACGATAAATTTTACACATCGCCCAACTGCACAAATAAAATCTGTGTTTGATTGTTTGAAACCCCACATGGGTATTTGGATGATATTTGGCGTACACTAATCCCAATTATTTAGCTGTATGTCGATCGATTGATGGACAGACTGTTATGAGCGTTAAATATTTATATTTGATGCTTATACAGTGTAGAATGCACTTTGGATGATGGTTGATTATTCATCGTTGTTATTGTATACATGTGTTGTAGAAAATCCATATAATTAACATTATATGGTAATTGATTGGGCCTCATTCCAGTTTTGAAAAAGAAATATTTGAATAGAAATATTTGAAAAAGAAATATTTGAAAAATAAATATTTTAAATAGAATATTTGAAAATAGAATATATGGAGCCGTGTTGATTAGACTGACGCCATTTTGACGTGAACGATATTTATATCGATTTTATTTGTTTCTAATGAATATTGAAAAGTGATTTCAATAATCGAATATTTTAGAAAATGAATTCGAATTGAATTGAATAGAAAAGAAATTCGAATTAAATTGAAATGAATTAGAATTCGAATTGAATTGAAATGAATTAGAATTCGAATTGAATTGAAATGAATTAGAATTCGAATTGAATTGAAAATAAAATGAATTTGAATCGAATTGAAATTTAAGGTAAATCAATTTGAAATGAATTCGAGTTGAAGTTGAATAGAATTGAATTTGAATTGAAATTGAATAGAATTGAATTCGAATTGAAATTGAATAGAAATGAATTCGAATTGAAATTGAATTGAATTGAAAACGAACTGAAATTAAATTGAATTGAAATCAAATTGAAATGAATTTAAAACGATTTATAAAATTCGTTTCGAAGGGAAATCGACGAAACATATATAATATATATATTATATATATATATATAATGGCCTGATTAGAACGCGCCGCGCCACGGCAGTTCGTGAATTTCGACCATTGACTTCGAATGGATATTGCGGGAGATCCGACCGTCGGATTCTCCTAAAACCGGAACCGTTGGGTTCGTATCGAAAAGAGCTTTCTAATGAATATTAGAAATTTGAAATCTAACGGTTGGATTTGGAATTATGTCCAAATCAAATTTGAAAAAGGTCGCTGTAAGTGCAGTTCGATGGCCATTGATGGAAATCGACTGTACGGGCCTTGATAAAATTATTAAAAATATCAATAATTTGTGTAAAATCATAAGAAATGATTTGTGAAGAATTGGGATGAAAAACTCCACATTTGAAAAGATAAAAATAGATTTTTATCGAAATGAACTAGTTTTGAACTAGAATAATAATTTGTTTATTTTTAAAATAAATAAAATGGATTTGAAATGGTTTTGAAAATAACCAGAATTTCCAATAATTGCATTGGAAGGGATTTGAATCGAAATTGTCCTCGGAATATTTCGATGTTGGATTTTGTGATGATACAGATATTGTTATGGGAATTTGAAAGATATATTAATATCGTTATTTCCAATACAATATTTGTTGGTCGTAGAATTTGATATTGAATATAAGCCGATATATTTTCGATTCAGAGCCTTGTATTTAATATCAAATGTGATTTGGGTTTGTCGTGAATGGTGTCTTCATTAACACTGTTCTTAAGCCCAGTGGAGAAAAGATTAAATCTTTTTATTTAGATTTAATGAAGTGTACCAATTAAATAATATTTAATTGGAATTGAATTGGTATTGCTTTTTGGGTTTATCGTGAACAGTGTTTTAAATAACACTTGTTCTTTAACCCGATAATTAATGTGATATGATTTTGGGTTTATCGTGAACCGTGTTTTAAATGACACTGATTCTTTAACCCAGTTAAAGATTAAAACTAAGTGGAGTTTTAATGAATCTTTAATTAGATTGAAAAGATCGAGAATGGAGTATCACCAGTTTTACTCCAGGCGATAGTTAAATCTTTAATTAGATTTGAACGTGAGATGGTAATTGAATTTACCGATAACACCATGGTGTTAGATATGAAGAATTACCAGTTTTACTTCATGGGATGAATAGGTGGGGATTGGGAAATAAAATAAATGATTACTCCGGTGTGATTCGCTAATCCCGACTAGTTTGAATTGATATTCAAAAAAGATTAAAAAATAAATTTAAAGAATTTATCTTTGATAAAATCAATGGGAACCTTTCACAAAGTATAAGAATATTTGAACAAAGGAATATTCTGAATTGGAATGAGGCATATGTTGTGTTTGTGTAACACTTGTTTATTATATACGTGAGTTATTCAGAAAGACTGGGTTTATCCCATTCTGAATAACTGATTCGACATGGTGTCGAAGATGAAGACGGTGGTCGAAGACCGGTGGTCTTCACGTCGTTTGGGTGGTTACTGGTGATCTTGATTGGGCTGTACACCCAAGAAGATGGAAACAGTTGGTGATCGTCCAGACGTACTTGGAGATCGATGGATATGCAGGGTACTAGGTGCCACCGGTTTCGTTCAGACCCAGAACGAACTTGTAAATGGACTGTGTGTCTGACATTGGATTTTAGTCTGTGTGATTGATTTCTATTAAATATATATCTATTTGGCGGCGGAGAATTTATTCTCTTGCTTAACGTCCTTCTCTGAGACGTACAAGCTCAGGCGTTATATATTGATGGATATCAAACACATGGAGTGAATTGCCTGTGTGGCATGCCTAAGTGGCAAATGATCAAGGCTTCTGTTGCAAAGCAAAGTCTTGTGGTTGATGATCAAAGCACAGCCTGTGTGGCACAGCTTTGTGTAACGTTGATTCGCGAGCCTCACACCCCGGTGGTGAACCAAAAATGGGAGAGGACCTCAGGGAGGACATGCGTTTCTTTCTAGTTAGAAGTGGCGTCAGTGGTTTTACACGCCCTGACGAGTTTGACTTATGTGGTTGTTGTTGTTATGAGGCACCTCGGTTAGATCGGACGATCCGGGTCCGATGGAGTCATTCGTTGGCTCATTTACGCCCCAAAGGGCGATGAAAAGCTGTGTTCAGGAATTTTAATCCACATCGGTGGACCGGCCCTGACGATCCAAGGGCCCACCTGAGTTTGGGTCCTGAGGCTCGGGCTAGAGAGTCTCGACTCGGTGAGGACTATATTTTGCCTCGGTTCACAGATGGAAATCCAACTTCCAATACGTGACTTTGCGGTTTTATTTGTAGAGCCTAGTATAGCGACATAGTGGGATGGGGCACTTATGCTGTCTATGATTGATACTTATGATTTGAAATTGTTTTGACACTATACACTTATAGTAATAATAAAACATGAAATTTCACGTACCAAGCATTCTTGGCTATTATAAGGTAAAAACCCTATCCTCCGGCTTGCGTTGCATTGTGTGATAGGACCTGGGTCTTATAATAGCTTCATTATTTCTTTATTTAGCATTGCGCTGTTGTTTTATGCACTGGTATTCTTGGGAGGAAACCTGTTCCGTGTTATACGGCGTGGTCCCTTGATTTACCTAACTTTAAAATAAAGATTTATAACTGTTTTAGTTCTCACACCAGTCCCATGACTGACCTGGAGCTTATTGTTTTAACCTAAACTCTGGGTGCCCTTATTTTGACACGGGAAGCTAGTAGTTTTGGTTTTGCAGATTTATATTCATAGGATCCTGATTTACAGCTGGAACGATACTCAGAAAGCTTTGTATGCACGTATTACTTCTAGTTGTGTATTGTATTAATTTCCACTGCTATGTAATGTATTGTAATCTCTGATATTTTCTGTGTAATATTTATTCATTTATACTCTGTATATTCGTGTATTATGATGAATTGTTGTAATAAACAATGAAATGTTCTTCCGACTGCGTTCTAATTTGTCGTGTTCTCAAAAAAATCAGGCGTTTCGAACGATCTTGGTCGGTATAGCGACTGATTCGGATCGAGCGAAATTCCCGGTCGTTACAGTATGCTTGTTTGATGTGTTGTGAAATTTGTTTGTGATGTTGATGTGAAATCGATAATAAAATGTTGATGGTTGGAATAAATTAATTATCATTGAAAATATAATTTTTAACGTGAATGTGAATAAATAAATATTCATTTACAAACCAGACGGTTTGTTTATGTACACCTATTTGAAGGATATTGATTGAGACGATAAATTTTACACATCGCCCAACTGCACCAATAAAAATCTGTGTTTGTTGATTTGAAACCCCACACGGGTGTTGGGATGATATTTGGTGTACACTAATCCCAATTATTTAATAGTATGTCGATCGATTGGTCGACAGACTGTATAAGCATTAATTATTTATATTTAATGCTTATGAAGTTGTGTAGTGCACTTTAGATGAATTTATCGTTGCTATTTATATACATGTGTTGTATGGAATCCATATAATTAACATTATATGGTGATCGATTGGGCCTCATTCCAATTGGGAAATAATGAATATTATAAAAGAAAATTCATGTGTTGAATAGAATAAATAGTCATGTGTTGACGATGTTCTGGTGTTGAGAATTCATGTGTTGAAAGTGTATTCATGTGTTGAATAAAATATTTATACAATAAAATTTACCTTTTTATTGTAAGTAAGAAGAAATATAGATTCATGTGTTGAATGGAATAAATATTCATTTGTTGAATAGAATAACGAATTTATTGAAATATATAAAGCCGTGTTGATTAGAGATGCGCCATTTTGACGTGAACGATATTTATATCGATTTTATTCATTTTTTTAATGAATATCGAAAAGTAATTTCAAAATCGAATATATAGAAATGAATTCGAATTGAAATTGAATTGAAATGAATTCGAATTGAAATTGAATTGAAATGATTTCGAATTGAATTAATTTGAAATTCAAATTGAATTGAAATTGAATTAAAAATCGATTTGAATTGAAATCAATTTGAAATGAATTTAAAACGAATTTATAAAGGAAATTTCAATTTTGATTTGAAATTGAAAGGGAAGTTGAAATCGTTTCGAAAACGAATTTAAAACGATTTATAAAATTCGTTTTAAAAGGAAATCGACGAAATATAATATATATATGTGTGTGTGTATATATATATATATATATATATAATGGCCTGAATAGAACGCACCGCGCCGCGGCAGTTCGTGAATTTCGACCATTGACTTCTAATTGACGTTGCGGGATATCCGACCGTCGGATTCTCCTGAAACCGGAACCGTTGGGTTCGTATTGAAAAGAGATTTCTAACGAATATTTGGAATTAGAAATCTAACGGTTGGATTTGGAATTATGTCCAAATCAAATTTGGAAAAGGTCGCTGTAAGTGCAGTTCGATGGCCGTTGATGGAAATCGACTGTACGGGCCTTGATAAAATTATTAAAAGTAATAATAATTTTTGTAAAATTATAAGAAATGATTTGGGAAAAATTGGGCTGAAAAACTCCATATTTGAAAAGATAAAAATAGATTTTTATCAAAATGAACTAGTTTTGAACTAGAACAAAAATCAATTCATTTTTGAAATAAATAAATTGAATTTGAAAGTGGTTTTAAAAATAATCAGGATTCCCAATATACAAATTGGAATGGATTTGAATCGAAATTATCTTCGGAATATTTCGATGTTGGATTTTGTGATTATACAGATATTGTTATGGAAATTTGAAAGATATGTTTATATCGTTATTTCCAATACGATATTTGTTGGTTCCAAAATTTGATATTGAATATAAGCCGGTATATTTTCTATTCATAGCCTTGTATTTAATATCAAATGTGATTTGGGTTTGTCGTGAATGGTGTCTTCATTAACACTGTTCTTAAGCCCAGTTAAGAAAAAGATTAAATCCTTTTATTTAGATTTAATGAGGTGTACCAATTAAATAATATTAATTGGAATTGAATTTAAATTGTTTCTTGGGTTTATCGTGAGCGGTGTTTTGAATAACACCTGTTCTTTAACCCGATTAACAATAGAAAGTGATTTTGGGTTTATCGTGAACCGTGTTTTAGATGACATTAGTTCTTTAACCCAGTTAAAGACAGGATATTGATTTTTGAAAAGACTAAAACTAAGTGGAGTTTTAACGAATCTTTAATTAGATTGAAACGTGAATTGATAATTTAAATTATCAAATTTGAAAGGTGATCGAGAATGGAGTACCACCAGTTTTGCTCCAAAGCGATAGTTAAATTTTTAATTAGATTTGAACGTGAAATGGTAATTAATTTTACCGATAACACCGTGGTGTTAGATATGGAGTATTACCAGTTTTGCTCCATGGGATGAATAGGTTGGGATTGGGAAATAAAATAAATAATTACTTCGGTGTGGTTCGCTAATCCCGACTAGTTTGGAAAACCATAATACGGTTCGAAATGATATCCAAAGAAAGATTAAAGAATAAATTTAGAAGAATTTATCTTTGATAAAATTAATGGAAACCTTTCCCTAAGAATGGGAAATTTTGAATAAAAGAATATTCTGAATTGGAATGAGGCGTATGTTGTGTTTGTGTAACACGTGTTTATTAGATACGCGGGTTATTCAGAAAGGCCGGGTTTATACCCATTCTGAATAACCGATTCGACGAGATGTCGAAGATGAAGACGGTGGTTGAAGACCGGAAGTCTTCACATCGTTTGGGTGATTACTGATGATCTTGATTGGGCTGTACACCCAAGATGAGGGAAACAATTGGTGATCGTCTAGACGTACTTGGAGATCGATGGATATGCGAGGAAAGTGCCTCCGGTTTCGTTCAGACCCAGAACGAACTTGTAAATGGACTGTGTGTCTGACACTGGATTTTATTCTATGTTGATTGATCTCTATTAAATATACATCTGTTTGGCGGCGGAGAATTTATTCTCTTGCTTAATGCCCTTCTCTGAGACGTACGAGCTCAGAGGTTGTATATCGATGGACATCAGTCGCATGGAGTGAATTGCCAGTGTGGCACGCGTAAGTGGCAACTGATCAAGGCTTATGTTGAAAAGCAAAGTCTTGTGGTTGATGATCAAAGCACGGCCTGTGTGGCGTAGCTTTGTGTATAACTTGAATTCGCGAGCCTCACACCTCGGTATGAGTCAAAAACTGGATAAGGACCCAAGGAGTGCACAACGTTTCTTTTTAGCTAGGGGTGGTGTCAGTGCTTAAACTGGCTGACATTTATATACTTTTCACCTATGTGGTTGTTGGAATGCGAGGCGCCTCGGATATAGGTCCTATAGGACCAGGAAACGTGTGTTCAGGAATTGCCAATCCTCAAAAGTAAGAGAGGACCGGCCTTGGAGGTTCCAAAGGATCATAGTGGGGTCCCGAGACATTTGCTAGAGTGTCTCGAATCAGAGAGGAGCTTGCCCCTTGCCTCGACTCATGATGGAATCCAATTTCCAATACGTGATATTGCGGTTTTAATTGTAGAACTAATATGGCGACATGATATATGGTACCCATGCCGTCTATGATTGATATTTATGATTGAAATTGTTTTGACACTATAAACTTATAATAGTATCAAATGATTTGTTTTAAACGTACCAAGCATGTTTGGTTATTATAAGGGAAAACCCTATCCTCCGGCTTGCGTTGCATTGTGTGATGGGACCTGGGTCTTATAATAACTTCATTTTTCCAAAAAGCATTGCGTTGTTTATTCTATGCATTGGTATTCTTGGGAGGAAACCCGTTCCGTGTTATACGGCGTGGTCCCTTGATTTACCTAACTTTAAAATAAAGATTAATAACTGTTTTAGTTCTCACACCAGTCACATGACTGACCTGGATTTTATAGGTTTAACCTAAACTCTGGGTGCCCTTATTTTCGACACGGGCAGCTAGTAGTTTTGGTTTTGCAGATTTATATTCACAGGACCCTGATTTACAGCTGGAACGATGCTCGGAAAGCTCTGTATCCGTGTATTACTTTCATTTGTGTTTTACATTGTTTTTCCCCTGCTATGTAATTTATTGTAATCTCTGATATTTATCGAATGTATTTTATTCATTCATACTCTGTATATTCTTGTATTCTGGTGGAATTGTTGTAATACACAATGAAATGTTCTTCTGTTTGCGTTCTATTTTATCGTGTTCTCAAGGTAATCCGGTCTTTCCTTCACGGGCAAGTTATGGGCTACCGCACATAATCTTTTTTTAATATGGTAGCTGCAGTCATCCTACAGATAGCCTATATGGGACCACTGATTGGAGACATCTATTTCTTCATGAAATTAACATTTCTATTTTTACTTGGATATTGAAATAAAATTAGAATTACAAACTCTTTTTGGTGGACTTTTAGCATCTTAGGTAATAAGGATAAATATAACAATTTCTACATGTTAAACAACGAAAGACAAAAACCAAATGCATGTGTAGTTTGTTGTAAAATATTCAATTATGGACCCTCGAACGCTAACATCAAATTATATTGGTCCAGCAAATATTTTCCTAACTTATGTATTGAGATGAAAAACGAATATCAAACCAAAAAAGGAATGCAAGGGAAAACTTAATTCTCAGTTTGCTTGACAATTGATCCGTTAAGAGTTTCACTTGAAAATGGTTCAGGAATACTTTCTATATGCAGGAATTTCATATTTCAACTTGAAAATACTCAGTTTGTAAGACTGGGAAAAATAGTAGAAGATGAAAGGAAGCATTTGAATATTAGTACATCGCATAATTAATATGAAATAGCCAACAAAGTAAAATAAAAATTTAAGGGAAAAAATGATTTTGAAAGATAGTAACGATATTGAGAAGGATATAAGCTTCTATGATGTGGTTAGGATTTGATGTGCATCTACAAATATGAATAATTTACAGCATCAAAAATTATGGACATGATCTAAATGGCACAAATTGGGGAATAACATTTCAAAATTGTAATAACATAACTGACATCAGATTTGAAATCGCCTAAGTGTTGCCTTCTGATGAATGACTATAATTTCAACATCTACAGTTTGAAACTAAAAATTATAAATTATGCTTTTGGTAACTTCTGATATTGGATGGAAAAATAAACCGTGATCCTGTTGCATGTACAATACCTTAAGTAAAAGATAAGATAAAACAAAAAAGCATACATACTTTTTGGAGATTTCATTCATGCATGCTTAAAGATCGTGCAAGCTTGATTAACACTATATACAGTTTCTCCACACATTTGATCACAACAGGCACAAGTGAAGTAAGAGCATGACTGGCCTATCTAACCTTAAAGCTATATGGCTTGTGCAGCGCTTGCCCTATTGCGCGTGGATAGCGGATTTTTGCATTACTTTCTCTAGCCTTTGATAGTGTAACCGAAAGAACAGAGACATCAGCAGACAGTGAAGATTCAAGTGGAAGGAGAATGTTATTCACCTAGTTCAAAAACATACAATTTAATAAAGGAACAATGGTTATATGAACTTTAGACAAGATTACTGTACCTTGAAAATTCATCCCCGAGAGTACTGAGCACAGTAGCAACTTCCTTGCCTAGGCTATAAATGTCGTCCAAACCCTTTGAAATGGCAAAGACTTGTAAAGAAAATGCAAAATTAGATTACCAACATAGAGGTAAGTCGATTCTTTGACATGTAATGTAAAGAATGCGAAGGAACAATACTCACAACAGAATGAAAATAAACAGACATAATTCGTCTCCATCTAGTATAATGGTACTGGCATTGTATACCACCAGATTAGGATTAAAATTGTTGCTATCAATTTGAATACAATCCTGAGAAGTAAATTATAAAAAAAAGGTGTCCATAAATTAAAAAAAAAATCAAATTTGAAGAGCGAAAAACTTACATACTTTTGTATTGTAAAAAACTAAAATAACGAAAATAAACTTGAAAAATAAAAAAAGATATGTTATCATTGTGTTGTGTGTCATGTGTGCATTTTAATGTGAACGTCAGTTTTCTTTCTTACTGTTAATTTTAGGTTAATTTATTGTGGAACATTCATTAGCATTCTGTTTGTTGCATTAAGTAGATTTCCTCAGGGTTTTATTTTATGATGCACACACTGCTAATAACTTATATGAGACAATTACCATCCCCATCACAATTCTCATTCCAGCCTCACATCATACAACATTAGAAATTGTTTCAGTTTCAAATTCTGAGAACATGATAAATATAAATTTTGTTCTCACTTATTACAGCGCAAAATACATGACACTAAATTTAGAATGATCATAAGTCAGTTCCAAAGACTGCAAAAAGCTCCAACTCCATGTATTAACTTAATGCACTGGTCAGCTCAATGAAATTATTGAAGCATGCTAAAAACCAAAGGACTTGAAATGGTATCACCAAATTATTGAAAATCAAAGATTGTATTTATCATTATTATTCAATTAACTTCTACACGTGTCAACAAAATTCAAATTTTTATTGCTCTGTTGAATATATGGAAAAGACTAAATATTGTATATGTAGGAAAGGAAAGGGCATAAGCAGTTTTTTTGAAAAGCTCACCATGATTACCGCGAGCTACTATGAGTAATTCGCCAGTCCATTAGATTTTAATCAATGCCATTACGATCGATGTAACAACCCGGAAATCCGAGCCAATTTAAAATTTTTATTTTGGCAATTTTAATGAATTTTGAATATTTAAAATGATTTATTTTAAATAATAGCGATGAGAAATTTATTTTGAATAGAATTAGAACGTATATATTTATTTGAATCGACGTTAGAATATAATTATTTATTTTAATTATAAAAGGAATTGAAAATGGCGCGGTAGTTTGAAATTTCGATTTCAAATTTCAAATGAACGTACAGGATTCAAAATAAACGGATTTTGGCGAAACCAAAAATATTAGAATCTAATTGAAAATATCTTTCCAACGAATCCGAAAAATTGAAATTTCAAAGCGGGAATAAAAAGTTATGCCCAGTTGAAATTTCAGAATAGTCGCTATGGAATTTTGGGCCCTTAAAAATGGAAATTTTGCAAACGACCTCGGTTTTCGACGAAACAACTTTTGTTGGATCCGAGATATCAAATTATTGCTAGGTTTCAAAATTCATAATTTTCTGAATCAATATGTGAGCGTGGCGAAGTTAAACGTGTCTTAACAGTTTTAGTCAATTTCGATCGACCAGAAAATGACCATTTTTCAAATGGTCTCAGAATTCAATGAAATTAGTTTTGTTAGAACCGTATCGTTAATACGAAGCAAGAAATTATTTCTCGGGAATTTTTAGAGTTAGTATGTGGCCCCGGTAAATTGAAATGTGCGTTCAAATTCAATATATAGAGTTATATTTTGATTTTGACGAAAACTGGTCGAAACAGCCGAATCGGCTTACGATACATATCCCATTGTGTTCGGAATGGGGGGTAATTAGCTAGGGACGACAGTCGGTGGGTTCGATTTCGAGTTCGAAATAAAAAGTTGCTTTTTGGAATTTAAAAATAATATATATATATATATATATTAATATAACCCTCACCCCTCAGTATTCTCTCTCCCCGTCACCTTAAATAAAAAAAGGGCAAAATCCCTCGTCGATGCCGCGCCCACCGCCGCCTCCGTCAGTCGCCCCCTCCCCTGACCTCCGCCCGCCTCCGATGACCCCCCTGGCCCGCGTGTCCCCGCCGCAACCTCCCTCCTCTGCTAATCGAACCCCAAACCACTAACCACCCACAAACCCGCCGCCATGACCATCTCCGGCCCCACCACGCCCAGCGCCACCCCCACCAACCTCCAGACCCCACGCCGCACCTCCCCTCCACTTCTGGCCAACTGTGGGTCCCCCTCTAGATTAAAAACCCGATTTTTGATGGTTTGAGCGCCGAAACCCCATTTCTCCGCTATTTTAGACAAGGTGGCACCGCTGCCGGCCGTCGGTGACTTCCCCGAGGTTTCTCCGCCCCCAAACAGTCCAATGTGAGTTTTATTATATTTTTATTTATTTTAGGTAATTAAAAATATGGCTTTTAAATAATATACTTTGTTTTTGAGGTGTAAATTTTATGTGTAAGTAGCGAATACACAAAGGTTAGATTTTTAATTAGATAAAAGTCATGATTTTTAAATATAAGATATCTAAGATTTTTATAAAAAGATTTGAATTTGATTAGAAGAAAAGAAGTGTTTTTTTTGTGGACGATAAAGAATAGGAAGGGGAATTTTGTTCATGAATAGGAAGAATAAAAATATGATTTTTATATCATAGGAAGAATAAAAATATGATTTTTATATCATAGGAAGAATAAAAATATGTTTTTTTATATCATAGAAAGAATAAAAATATAATTTTTATTATATTACTAGCAAAATAAAAATATAATCTTTATCATGGAAGTAGCGGTGTAAAGGACTGATTTTTACATATGTAGCAGAGATATAAAAATATGATCTTTATATATAAAAATGTGATTTTTATATTGAGAATAGCGAGAGAAAAATATGATTTTTATTATATGAATCCCGTTATAAAAATAGAATTTTTATCTATATAGTAGCGGTATAAAAATATGATTTTTATATACTAGAGAATATAAAAATGTGATTTTAATATATGTAGTGGCTACGGACAACGAAAGTGACAAAAGGCGAGAACGACGAAGATTTCCTACATATGAAGAGTCGCGGCGTTTGGTTTAGCTCTTGGTGAGAACTTTTCACTTTAAATCTTGTTTTCTAGTTAAAAATTTATACTAGGATGCAGACGGTGCTTAGCAGCACCCGACACCCGTCGTCCACAGACCATGGACGACTTGTATGCTTGTTTGATGTGTTGTGAAGTTTGTTTGTGATGTTGATGTGAAATGGATAATAAAACATTCATGTGTTGAAATAAATTAATTATCGTTAAAAATATAATTTTTAACGTGAATGTGAATAAATAAATATTCATTTACAAACCGGATGGTTTGTTTATGTACAACTATTTGAAGTATATTGATTGGGATGATAAATTTTACACGACACCCAACTGCACAAATAATATTCAATGTTTGTGGCTTGAAACCCCACACGGGTGTTGAGATGATATTTGACGTACACTAATCCCAATTGTTTAGTGGTATATTGATTGCTTGATTGACAGACTGTATGAGCGTTAATTAGTTATTTTTAATGCTTATGCAGTTGTGTGGTGCACTTTGGATGATAGTTGATTATTTATCGTTGCCATTATATACATGTGTTGTATGGAATCCATATAATTAACATTATATGGTAACTGATTGGGCCTCATTCCAATTTGGAAAATAAAGATTCATGTGTTAAAACTTATCATGTGTTGAATAGAATAAATAGTCACGTGAAGACGATACTCATGTGTTGAGAATATTCGTGCGCTGAAACTTATCATGTGTTGAACGAAATATTTTGAAAATAAAATTTACATCTTTATCATATATAAAATTTGAAACTAACTGGAAACTAGATAAGATGAGTGGTTTTTTGGGTATTGATTTGATGTTGGTTTCGGCCTTCGGGGTTAATACTTAGGGAATCGTTCTCTTACTAATTTACGGTTGGAGTCTGATTAAGAATTAAACGATAGAAATCATAATTTTATGAAATATATTAAATAACAAAAATAGTCATGTGTTGACGATACTCATGTGTTTAGAATATTCATGTGTTGAAAGAAATATTGATTCATGTGTTGAATAGAATAAATATTCATTTGTTGAATAGAATAACGAAGTTACTGAAATATATAAAGCCGTGTTGATTAGAGATGCGCCATTTTGACGAGAACGATTTTTATATCGATTATATTTGTTTTTATAATGAATATAGAAAAGAAAGTGATTTCAAAATATAACGTTTTGAAAATATTATCATTTATATGTTAATGATATGGAATATTCAATTTTGATTTAAAATTGAATATGAAGTTGAAATTGTTTCGAAAACGAATTTAAACGAATTATAAAATACATTTAGAATTGAAATCGACGAAATATATATAATATATATATTATATATATTAAATGGCCTGAAAAAAATGCGCCGCACCGCGGTAGTTCGCGAATTTCGACCATTGACTTCGAATTGACAATGCAGGAGATCCGACCGTCAGATTCTCCTGAAACCGGACCATTGGGTTCGTATCGAAAAGAGCTTTCCAATGAATATTATAAATTTGAAATCTAACGGTTTGATTTGGAATTATGTACAAATCAAATTTAGAAAAGGTCGTTGTAAGTGCAGTTCGGTGGCCGTTATTGAAAACCGACTGTACGGGCCTTGATAAAATTATTAAAAATATCAATAATTTGTGTAAAATCATAATATATGAATTGGAAAGAACTGGGATGAAAAATTCCACATTTGAAAGGTTAAAATATATTTTTATCGAAATAAACTAGTTTTGAACTAAATTTGAAATGGTTTTGAAAATAATCAGAATTTCCAATACGTGAATTGGAATGGATTTGAATCGAAATTATCTTCGGAATATTTCGATGTTGGGTTTCGTGATTATACAGATATGGTTGTGGAAATTTGAAAGATATATTTATATCGTTATTTCTAATACGATATTTGTTGGTCGTAGAATTTGATATTGAATATATGCCGATATATTTTCTATTCAGAGCCTTGTGTTTAATATCAAATGGGATTTGGGTTTGTCGTGAATGGTGTCTTCATTAACACTGTTCTTAAACCCAGTTGAGAAAAAGATTAAATCTTTTTATTTAGATTTAATGAAGTGTACCAATTAAATGGTATTTAATTGGAATTGAATTTGAATTGATTTTTAGGTTTATCGTGAATGGTGTTTTAAATAGCAGTTTTTCTTTAACCCGATAATTAATGGAATGTGATTTTGGGTTGTCATGAACGGTATCTTCAATAATACTGTTCTTAGACCCAACGAAGTTAAGAAAATCAAAAACTAACTGAAGATTAGTTAAGTTGAATGGTTTCTTGGGTATTGATCTGATGTTGGTTTCGGCCTTCGGGGTTATTACTTAGGGAATTGTTCACTTGCTAATTTACGGTTAATGGCTGATGGAATAGAATGTGATTTTGGGTTGATCGTGAACCGTGTTTTAAATGACATTGGTTCTTTAACCCAGTTAAAGACAGTATATGATTTCCCAAGTTAAATAATCATTGATAGTGATTGTTGGGAGGATTAAAACCAAGTGGAGTTTTAATGAATCTTTAATTAGATTGAAATAATCGGGAATGGAGTATCACCAGTTTTGCTCTAGGCGATAGTTATATCTTTAATTAGATTTGAACGTGAAATGGTAATTGAATTTACCGATAACACCTTGGTGTCAAATATGAAGTATTACCAGTTTTACTTCGTGGGATGAATAAATTGGGATTGGGAAATTTAAAACAAATGATTACTTAGGTAAGGTTCGTTAATCCCCACTAGTTTGGATAAACTGTAATTTGGTTTGAATTGATATTTAAAGGAAGATTAAAGAATAAATTTAAGGAATTTATCTTTGATAAAATTAATGGGAACCTTTCCCAAAGTATAAGAATATTTGAATAAAAGAATATTCTGAATTGGAATGAGGCGTATGTTTTGTTTGTGTAACACTTGTTTAATATATACGCGAGTTATTCAGAATGACCAGGTTTATCCCATTCTGAATAACTGATTCGACGATGTGTCGAGGATGAAGACGGTAGTCGAAGACCGGAGGTCTTCACATCGTTTGGGTGATTACTAATGATCTTGATTGGGTTGTACACCCAAAGAGGAGCGAATCAGTTGGTGATCGTCCGGACGTACTTGGAGATCGATGGATATGCGAGGTACAAGGTGCCTCCGGTTTCGTTCAGACCCAGAACGAACTTGTAAATGGATTGTGTGTCTGACATTGGATTTTATTCTGTGTGATTGATTTCTATTAAATATATATTTGTTTGGCAGCAGAGAATTTATTCTCTTGCTTAATGCCCTTCTCTGAGACGTACGAGCTCAGAGGTTATATATTGATGGATATCAATCGCATGGAGTGAATTGCCTGTGTGACATGCCTAAGTCGCAAATGATCAAGGCTTTTGAAGATGGTGCTTTTATGTTTAAGTAATAGATGAGGGATGTGGCCAACAGATGTTACTGTATATTTTACATTGTATATTTGGGCTATTCTCTATTTTGTACGTGGGCCGAACTATTTATGCCGAATTGTCTTTATACCGTTATTACCATGTATTATAATTACACGTTCAGTTGTACAATTTCAATCAATTCAATAATACAAAAATCATTACCTTCTCCGAATACATTTTTTTACACATTTCTAATTTGGTATCAGAGCCTAATCTTCACTGCCTAACAGCACACTTCTTTATCTCGATCCAATCTTTTCTTCATTTGCGGTGAGAAGTGTTCTTATGTAACGACCCAGATTTTTAGTCTATTAATTTTAAATATTTAATACAGATTTAAATATTGAGTTGGTAATATAAATCAATTTTTATATTGATTAATCGATTTAATAATTGAAATACGATTTATTTCGAATATATATAAGCATCGTAATACGAAAATTGTAACGACTAGGGTTTTCGCGACCTTGGTTATCGACATAAACTCAATGTTTACTATCCAAGCATCGGAAATATCGGATAGTTAACAGAAAGAAGTTAGAGCGTGAGAATAGATAAGATAGCAAATTAGAATAGAAGAAGAAGAAGATCACAACAACAGAATCAGAGTAACACGAATCTCACAGCGAAACGAATAAAATATAACATAACTTTGAAATAAAACCAGCATATGTATACAATAACATTTATCAGAGTACAACACTTACAGCACAGCGGAAATAAAAAATTTCTACAAAATCCTGAAGCCTCCTGCTCCATGCTCTCAGTATCTGTAAAATCTTGACAACTTGACTGCCCGTACAAAATTGGGCACCCAAGAGTTTAGGGAAAATAAAACAAAATAAACTCCGGGTCAGTCATGCGACTGGTATGAGTAAATAATTTAAAACAGTTTGGCGAAATAAACGATATCTCGTAAGACCGCGCCATATAACACAGAATGGGTTTTTCCCTTATGAGAATTGAAAACACTTGATTTAACATTTCAAAATCCTTTTGAAAGAAATAATTATCTTTTATATCAAAGCTCCCCTGATATTATGATAGTGTCTATCAACTACAATATAATAATCATCTAGCAGAATGCTTTCATCTCACGTTCCACATACATAATATACAATCAAAAACCGCAAGCGCTTATTGGGTAATGAATTTCAACTGGCAAGGTATGGGACCACCTTCCGACAGTGTATCTCTAGAGATGAATACACCGGGTTCAACAAGAACATCTTGTAACCCAGGATAAGCATGACTGGTCACTCATTTTGCTTGAGTGTACCAAATGTATTATCACCAACAATTGGGATCAGCAACCGTTTCCCGAAAGGGACAATATAGAAATAGATTATAGAAGTAAATGGAACTTCTCTAGATCTAGTGACAATAAACTCTAATTGGCAGCTAAACACTTAGCCATGCGACCTGCCCGATTTTATACCATTTCTTGGTTGCGAGGCTAGAGGCCATAACGTATAGATCACACATTTAATTACTTTGAATGTCACAACGTCATACCCGCCAAATCACAAATGGATTTCCCCAAAAATACCGTGGGTGTACAGCTAAGAGAAACGAATTCCTCCGCCATCAACATAAATACGTTTGAAACGATCGACTTACGCGATCTACCAGATATACTCTGTCAGACATTCGTCCATTCAAGTTGTCCTGGGACTGGACAAACCGAAGGCACTATTCTGTGAACCCATCTTAGGAAATTTCTACCTAGGATTTACTGAACAGCCCTTGCATAACTCCGTCTTCAATTATTTTCATCATATTTGATTCGCAACGCTAATGCCATATGAAGTGGTTTCCAGATAATAAGTCTGATCCCGGTCTCTCCGTATTGACAACGGAAATGGTCAAAATCTTTGATAGTCGGTGATTTAACTATCAAAGGAAAACTTGTGTACAAGCAACGGTCGTATTCCTAAATGGAAATCTTACCGATCAATCATCATTTCATTTCCTAATTTCCCGTTTATCGTTTCCATATATTCATAAGTTCCTTATTTCCCAAAATTAGAAAATATACGCTATTAACTTTAGAAACACATTTCCATTTCTGATTCACGCATCAATATCTTCCCACCTCTGTCAGTCTCTAACTGTAAACTAGTAAGAGAACAACTTCCCAAGCATAAACCCCGAAGGTCGAAACCAACATCAGATCGATACCCAGAAAGTCATTCAACTCAACTAATTTCCAGTCAGTTTCTAAATTCTGTATTTCCATTTATATTCCTAATTCTAACCCCAAATTCCTTTATAATATTTTATTTGCAAAATATTTACTTTAATCTATTTTTTCACATAAAATGTGAATAATATTTCTTTATATAATCAAAACAGTTTGATTCCATTTTTAAAAAAAAAATACAAATTCTATTTATATTTTTATTTGCAGAATTATTCATACAAATCTCCTTTTTATTTCTAACAATTAAATCTCATTTATAATTCCATTTATATAATTCTATTTATTCTATGCAAATCCTTTTATATAATTCTATTCATTTTACGTAAATCTGTTTATATATTTCTATTCATTTTATATAAATTCTTTTATTTCAATATACGCTTTGAAAATTCCCTTTATACATTCCAATATCTCTTATGGTATTTAAAATACCAAATAACAGGACCAGTGTCACCATAATCAAATCACGGATTTTATATCCCATCATATACACAATATATGAAAACAAACAGTATTATAAATATTGAGGAATCCAGTTGGATCCCTCCTACCTGTTTCCCTGCATCCACAGATGTTAAACAATATAAATAACATTGATTTCATTTCAATATGAAATATTCTGATAAACAGAATCAATATTTGGTTAACGATTTATATATATCGTTATCTATAATTTCAAACAATATGTCAGCAATTCAACCAAACAATCAACACACAACAATCAATCATCATTTATCAACACTAAAATATATTTATAAAAATATAAAATGTACAGGGTTAGTGACATGACCCGAACTTCCCCGTAAAGGAAAGCACGGATTGAGTTGAGAACAAGACGAATCAGAACACAAACAGAATAACATTTCATTGCTTATTACAACAATTCCATCAGAATACAAGAATATACAGAGTATGGATAAATATTATACATTAGAAAAATATCAAAGATTTACAATACATTACATAGCAACGGAAAAATAATACAAAACACAACTGAAAAGAATATTTGGATACAGAACTTTCCGAATATCATTCCAGCTGTAAACCAGGATCCTGTAAAAATAAATCTTCAAAACTGAAACTACTAGCTGCCCGTGTAGAAAATAGGGGCACCCCGAGTTTAAGTCAAAACAATAAACTCTAGGTCAGTCATGTGACTGGTGTGAGAACTAAAACAGTTATTTAAAACTCTGCTTTAAATCAGATATATCAAGGGACTACACCGTATAACACGGAACGACTTTTCTCCCAAGAATACCAGTGCATATAACAAAACAGCGCAATGCTTTTGAAAAAATGAAGTTATTACAAGCCCCAGGTCCCATCACACAATGCAACGCAAGCCGGAGGATAGGGTTTTCCCTTATAATAGCCAAACATGCTTGGTACGTTTAAAACAAATCATTTGATACTATTATAAGTGCATAGTGTATAAAACAACTTCGAATATAAATGTATCAATCCTAGACGGCATGGGCACCATATATCATGTTACCAATACTAGGCTCTGCAATTAAAACCGCAAATGTCACGTATTGGGGGTTGGATTTCCATCTATGAACCAAGGTAAGGAATCGTCCTTACCGTTTCGAGACACTCTAGCCCGCCCCTCAGGATCAGAGCTCGAGTGACCCTTGGATCGTCAGGGCCGGTCCATTCAATGTGGATTAAAATGCCTGAACATGCATTTCCCTGCCCTATGGGGCGTCAAGGAGCCAAATGACTCCATCGGTCCCGGATCAACCGATATAACCGAGACGCCTCGCATTTCAACAACCACATAAGTCAAACTCGTCAGGGCTTGTAAACCACTGACGCCACTTCTTGCTAGAAGGAAACACATGTCCTCCCTGAGGTCCTCTCCCGTTTCTGGTTCACACCGGGGTGTGAGGCTCACAAATTAACGCTACACAAAGCTATGCCACAAAGGTCGTGCTTTGATCATCAACCACAAGACTCTGCTTTTCAACAGAAGCCTTGATCATTTGCATCTCAGCATGCCACACGGGCAATTCACGCTATGCAACCGATATCAATCACACAAAATAAAATCCGATGTCAGACACACATCCATTTACAAGTTCGTTCTGGGTCTGAACGAAACTGTAGGCACCTTATTCCTCCCCCATACGTCCAATACAGGGGAGATGCCCTCGCATATCCGTCAATCTCCAAGTACGTCTAGACGATCACCACTTATTATCTCATCTTGGGTGTACGACCCAAATTAACACATCAGTAATCATCCAAACGATGTGAAGACCTCTGGTCTTCGACCACCGTCTTCATCCTCGACATATCGTCGAATCAGTTATTCAAAATGGGATAAACCCGGTCTTTCTGAACAACTCGCGTATATAATAAACTAGTGCTATAAAAACACAACATACGCCTCATTCCAATCCAGAATATTCCTTTATTCAATATTCTTATACTTGGGGAAAGGTTCCCATTAATTATATCAAAGATAAATTCTTTAAATTTATTCTTTAATCTTCCTTTAAATATCATTTCAATCTAATTAAAGATGCATTAAAACTCCACTTGATTTTTACCTTCCCAAAAATCAATATTAATGATTGTTTAACTTAGGAAATCATATCCTGTCTTTAACTGGGTTAAAGAACCAATGTCATTTAAAACACGGTTCACTATAAACCCAAATTCACATTCCATTCCATCGGCCTTTAACCGTAAATTAGCATGTGAACAATTCCCTATGTATTAACCCCGAAGGCCGAAACCAACATCAGATCAATACCCGAAAAACCATTCAACTTAACCAATCTCTAGTTAGTTTCTGATTTTCTTAATTCCATTGGGTCTAAGAATAGTATTATTAAAGATACCATTCATGACAACCCACTTCACATTCCATTATTTATGGAATTTTCACGGAAAAACAAATCAATATATAATCGATATCAATTTCCATATCTGACCAATAATATAAATGGAATAACGACAACGCCTCTTAGATTCCATATGTATTAACAGTCTTCCTCCATAGAAGTTCACTTCGATTATTATCAAATTGAATTCCATTCAATTCCAATTTAATATATTAAATTGGAAAACGTTACCTTGGAAAATTCCAATTAAATCTTAATAAAAAGATTTATAAATCCCAAATCACATTTCATTGTAAATCGGGTTAAAGAACGAATGTCGTTAAAAACACAGTTCATAATAAACCCAATTCACATTAGCCTCTAACCGTAAATTAGTAAGAGAACAATCAACTAAGTTTTAACCCCGACGGCCGAAACCAACATCAGATCAATACCTAGGAAACCATTCAACTTAACTAATCTCCAGTCAGTTTCCAATTTTCTTAACTCCATTGGGTCTAAGAATAGTATTATTAAAGATACCATTCATGACGAACCCAAAATCCAATTAGATGTCAAATACAAGGCTCTAAATAGAAAATATATCGGCTTATATTCAATATCAAATTCTGAAACCAACAAATATCGTATTGGAATAACGATATATATGTGTATATCTTCCGAATTCCTCCACAATATCCATATAATCACGAAATCCAATATCGAAATATTCCGTGGATAATTTTGATTCAAATCCATTCCAATTCATATATTGGAAATCCTGGTTATTTTTAAAACCATTTCAAATCTAATTTATTTATTTAAAATTATTGGAATATAATTCTAGTTCAAAACTAGATCATTTTGATAAAAATCTATTTTTTTCTTTTCAAATATAGAATTTATTTCATCCCAATTCTTTTCAAATCATTTTTTATGATTTGACACAAATTATTGATATTTTTAATAATTTTATCAAGGCCCGTACAATCGATTTCGATAAACGGCCATTGAGCTGCACTTACAACGACCTTTTCCAGATTTGATTTGGACATAATTCCAAATCCATCCATTAGATTTCAAATCTATAATATTCCTTAGAAAGCTCTTTTCGATACGAACCCAACGGTTCCAGTTTTAGGAGAATTCGACTGTCGGATCTCCCGTAATATCCGTTCGAAGTCAATGGTCGAAATTCGCAAACTGCCGCAGCGCGTCACGTTCTATTCAGGCCATATTTTTATAGTGCTCTTCATACAATAAAAATCCAATTTTTTTAATGCTACTTCATATTGATAAAAATCATATTTTTATCTCGCTACTCTATAAATAAAATTCACATTTTTATTTTATTCTATAATATATAAAAATTGGATTTTTATTCCAATGATATCCATATAAAGATCGTACATTTTCTCTTTATAAAAATCATTTTTTTCAGTAATAAAAAAAATCAAATCTTTCTTTATAATAAAAATATAATCTTTCTTTACATAAAAATATAATCTTTCTTTACAATAAAAATATAATCTTTCTTCACATAAAAATATAATCTTTCTTTACAATAAAAATATAATCTTTCTTTACAATAAAAATATAATCTTTCTTAACATAAAAATCTCGCCTCTTTTTCTTTATAAAACTCAAAGCTTTTTATTTCAAAACCCCATTTCATTTGCAACACATATGAATATAATCATGTTTCATTTCGCTATTCATAATATTAACTAATATATTATAATTAACAAATTAATTAAAAATACCTTTTGCTTTGTAGGGGGGAGGAAAGGTTGCGGGCGGTCAGAAACTGTCGGAGGTGGTGGTTGGTGGCTGATTTGAGCCTCGTCGATGATGGCTGCGTGAGCTGGCCCACCGGTGTGGCGTCAAGGCGGCAAAGGAAGCGGGGGGTGGGGGGGAGGAGGGGCGGACTCTCGACGGTGGCAGATTCTGGTGGGGGCTCGCGCATCTCGCGGCGGCGGATTAAGGTTCTGTAGTCCTCAGTGTTTCCCTTTTTTTTCTTCTTCGAGATTGAAACGAACAGGGAAAAAAAAGGGGGGTTGACCGGTATTGGGAGAAAAGGGGTGGGCCATTCATTATATAATTTATTTTATAATATTTTATTTCCAAAAATACTCGTTTATTGATACGGACCCTAAATCAAACCCAACGACTGTCGCCCCTAGCTAATTACTTCCATTCCGAACACAATGAGATATGTATCGTAAGCCAATTCGTTTGTTTCGTTCAGTTTTCATTGAAATTAAAATGTAAATCAGTATATATTAAATTTTCACATACATTTCAATTTACTAGGGTCATATACGGACCCTGAAAATTCCCGAAAAATATTTTCTAGCTTCGTATTGACGATACGCTTCTAACAAAACTAATTTCGTTAAATTTGGAGACCGTTTGAAAGATGGCCATTTTCTGGTCGATCCAAATTGACTGAAACTGACAAAACACGTTTTTCTGTGCCACTCTCACATATTGATTCAGAAAATTATGATTTCTGGAATCTAGCAATAATTTGACATCCCGGATCCAACAAAAGCGGTTTCGTTGAAAACGGAGGTCGTTTGCAAAATTTTCATTTTTAAGGGCCAAAATTCCATAGCGACTATTCTGAATTTTAAACTGGACGCAACTTTTTATCCCTGCTATGAAATTTCAATTTTTTCGGATTCGTTGGAAATATATTCTCAAATAGATTCTAATATTTTTGGTTTCGCTAAAATTTGGTTTATTTTGAATCCTGTACATTCATTTGAAATTTGAAACCAAATTTACAAACTACCGCGCCATTTTCAATTCCTTTTATTATTAAAAATAAATATTTATATTATAACGTCGATTCAAATAAATATATACGTTCTAATTCTGTTCAAAATAAATTTTTCATTGCTATTATCTAAAATAATCATTTTAAATATTCAAAATTCACTAAAAGAGCCAAAATAAAAAAAATTAGATTGGCTCAGATTTTCTGGGTTGTTACAATCTCCCCAACTTAAAATCTTTTCATCCCCGTAAAGGAACGGAGCTGAAAGTTGTTTTACTAATCAACTCAACTTTCATTATTTTCATTATACCTTAAGTTCTTCAACTTTTCAGTTTCTAAGACTTTTCAATTTTTTCAAAAATTTGGCTAACACCCTAAATTTTCGAAAAATTTCGCCATAACCTCCCCTGCACGGGAGCTCCGGGAAAATCCTGAAATTGCCATACAGGCCTCTCCAATCCAAAAAGAAAAAGAAACAGCCAAGCGGCTAGCCAATTGGCTCATAAAATCATCAAAACCCCAAGAAATACAATAAACATGTACGTATTTGTCGGGCAAACAATTTATTCTTCTGCTCTAGCCTCTTTGCAATGACTTGTTCAATAGATACACATGTAGATGCATGCAATTTCAAACAATTTTCAATACAGTTCAACATTTGATTCAATTTGGCCTAATTCACCATTCATTCCCATGGTGGTTTAAATGAATAATCATACAACACAACCATCAATCAATTAGTTGATTATCATTTCAAACACATAATTTTGATACATATACAGAAAATCATCTTTTCGTTGCTAAGTCACAACAATATATTCTAACTATATTTTGGTTCTCACACCAGTCAATTGGAAATATATAGATATCCCACTTTCGGCACTCGAATGTAAACACTGATGATGGCGTGCCATCATCAGAACCAGACCCGGGTGACTAGAGTGTGATCCTATATCCATCCGGTATATTAAAACTTCAAATACACTTGGATCAGATGTATACGCAAAATATTTATATACTTGATTGTCCAAATCAATATAAATAAAATACTCAAATACGTATAATTGAATTTTATTTTCAAAACAAAATTTATTTTCAATTTTTTTTAAAAATATACTCTTCACACTCGTTCTAGGATACTACTAATCCCATCTCTAACGAGACATTCTCATTGGATACTACTAATCCAATTTCTGATGAATTCTTTCATTTGGTTCAAACGCGTCTTGTTCTCTGAGCTCCGTAAACCAAAGCTCTGATACCAAACTGACAGGACCCGAACTTCCTCGTGAAGGAAAGCATGGATTGAGTTGAGAACAAGACGAATCAGACCACAAACAGAATAACATTTCATTGCTTATTACAACAATTCCATCAGAATACAAGAATATATAGAGTATGGATAAATATTATACATCAGAAAAATATAAAAGATTAACAATACATTACATAGCAGCGGAAAAACAATACAAAACACAACTGAAAAGAATATATGGATACAGAGCTTTCCGAATATCATTCCAGCTGTAAACCAGGATCCTGTGAATATAAATCTGCAAAACCGAAACTACTAGCTGCCCGTGTAGAAAATAGGGGCATCCAGAGTTTAGGTCAAAACAATAAACTCTAGGTTAGTCACGTGACTGGTGTGAGAACTAAAACAGTTAATTAAAACTCTACTTTAAATCAGATATATCAAGGGGCCACGCCGTATAACACGGAATGGGTTTCCTTCCAAGAATACCAGTGCATACAACAAAACAGCGCAATGCTTTTGAAAAAATGAAGCTATTATAAGACCCAGGTCCCATCACACAATGCAACGCAAACCGGAGGATAGGGTTTTCCCTTATAATAGCCAAACATGCTTGGTACGTTTAAAACAAATCATTTGATACTATTGCATAGCGTATAAAACAACTTCGAATATAAATGTATCAATCCTAGACGACATGGGTACCATATATCATGTCGCCAATACTAGGCTCTATAATCAAAACCGCAAATGTCACATGTTGGAGGTTGGATTTTCATCTGTGAACCAAGGCAAGGGATCGTCCTTACCGCTTCGAGACGCTCTAGCCCGCCCCTCAGGATCAGAGCTCGAGTGACCTTGGATCGTCAGGGCCGGTCCACTCGATGTGGATTAAAATGCCTGAACATGCGTTTCCCCACACTATGGGCCGTCAATGAGCCAAATGACTCCATCGGTCCCAGATCGACTGATATAACCGAGCCGCCCCGCATTCCAACAACCACATAAGTCAAACTCGTCAGGGCTTGTAAACAACTGACACCACTTCTAGCTAGAAGGAAACGCATGTCCTCCCTGAGGTCCTCTCCCGTTTCTGGTTCACACCGAAGTGTGAGGCTCGCGAATTAACGCTACACCAAGCTATGCCACAAAGTCCATGCTTTGATCATCAACCACAAGACTCTACTTTTCAATAGAAGCCTTGATCATTTGCACCTCAGCATGCCACACAGGCAATTCACGCTATGCAACCGATATCAATCACAAAGAATGAAATCCGATGTCATACACACATCCATTTACAAGTTCGTTCTGGGTCTGAACGAAACCAGAGGCACCTTATACCTCCCCCATATGTCCAATACAGGGGAGAGGCCCTCGCATATCCGTCGATCTCCAAGTACGTCTGGACGATAACCACTTATTACCTCGTCTTGGGTGCACGGCCAAAATCAAGACATCAGTAATCATCTAAACGATGTGAAGACCTCCGGTCTTCGACCACCATCTTCATCCTCGTCACATCGTCGAATCAGTTATTCAGAATGGGATAAACCCGGTCTTTTTGAATAACTCGTGTATATAATAAACAAGTGCTATAAAAACACAACATACACCTCATTCCAATCCAGAATATTCCTTTATTCAAATATTCTTATACTTGGGGAAAGGTTCCCATTAATTTTATCAAAGGTAAATTCTTTGAATTTATTCTTTAATCTTCCTATAAATATCATTTCAGTCTAATTAAAGATGCATTAAAACTCCACTTGGTTTTTATCTTCTCAAAAATCAATATTAACGATTGTTTAACTTGGGACATCATATCTTGACTTTAACTGGGTTAAAAAACCAATGTCATTTAAAACACGGTTCACTATAAACCCAAATTCACATTCCATTCCATCAGCCATTAACCGTAAATTAGCATGTGAACAATTCCCTATGTATTAACCCCGAAGGCCGAAACCAACATCAGATCAATACCTGAAAAACCATTCAACTTAACCAATCTCCAGTTAGTTTCTGATTTTCTTAATTCCATTGGGTCTACGAATAGTATTATTAAAGATACCATTCACGAAAACCCACTTCACATTCCATTATTTATGGAATTTTCACGGAAAAACAAATCAATATATAATCGATATCAATTTCCATATCTGACCAATAATATAAATGGAATAACGACAACGCCTCTTAAATTCCATATGTATTAACAGTCTTCCTCCACAGAAGTTCACTTCGATTATTATCAAATTGAATTCCATTCAATTCCAATTTAATATATTAAATTGGAAAACGTTACCTTGGAAAATTCCCGTTAAATCTTAATAAAAAGATTTATAAATCCCAAATCACATTTCATTGTAAATCGGGTTAAAGAACGAATGTCGTTAAAAAAACTGTTCACAATAAACCCAATTCACATTAGCCTCTAACCATAAATTAGTAAGAGAATAATCCACTAAGTATTAACCCCGAAGGCCGAAACCAACATCAGATCAATACCTAGGAAACCATTCAATTTAACTAATCTCCAGTCAGTTTCTAATTTTCTTAACTCCATTGGGTCTAAGAATAGTATTATTAAAGATACCATTCACGACAAACACAAAATCCAATTTGATATTAAATACAAGGCTCTGAATAGAAAATATATCAGCCTATATTCAATATCAAATTTTGAAACTGTGACGACAAGGAATTTCGCTCGGTCCGAACCAGTCACTAAACCGATCTAGACCGTTCGAAACACCTGATCGTTTCGAGAACATGACAAATCAGAATGCAGACGGAAGGACATTTCATTGTATATTACAACAATACATCAGATTACAAGAATATACAGAGTATAAATGAATATTACACAGAAATATCAGAGATTTAAATTACATTTAAATTACATCGCAGCGGAAAATAATACAATACACAACTAGAAGAGATATATGGATACAAAGCTTTCCGGATATCATTCCAGCTGTAAACCAGGATCCTGTGAATATAAATCTGCAAAACCAAAACTACTAGCTGCCCGTGTCAAAATAAGGGCACCCAGAGTTTAGGTCAAAACAATAAACTCCAGGTCAGTCATGGGACTGGTGTGAGAACTAAAACAGTTATTAATCTTTTTTTTAAGTTCAGTAAATCAAGGGACCACGCCGTATAACACGGAACGGGTTTCCTCCCGAGAATACCAGTGCATAAAACAACAGCGCAATGCTAAATAAAGAAAAATGAAGCTATTATAAGACCCAGGTCCTATCACACAATGCAACGCAAGCCGGGGGATAGGGTTTTTACCTTATAATAGCCAAGAATGCTTGATACGTTTAAAAGAAATCGTTTGATACTATTATAAGTGTATAGTGTATAAAACAACTTCAAATCATAAGTATCAATCATAGGCGACATGAGCGTCCCATGCCAATATGTCGCCATATATAGGTTTACAAATAAAACCAAAAATGGCACGTATTTGGAAATTGGGTTTCCATCTATGAACCGAGGCAAAAGATAGTCCTCAACCGATTCGAGACGCTCTAGCCCGCCCCTCAGGAACAGCCGCAACTGCCCCTTGGATCGTCAGGGCCGGTCCACCGATGTGGATTATTATGCCTGAACACTACGTTTCCCCACCCTTTGGGGTGTAAATGAGCCAACGAATGACTCCATCGGACCCGGATCGTCCAATCAAACCGAGGCGCCTCGCAACAGCAACAACCACACAGGTGAAAAGTATATAAATGTCAGGGCTGGTAGGTCACTGACACCACCCTAGCTAGAAAGAAACGCATGCCCTCCCTGAGGTCCGTCTCCCGTTTTTGGTTCACCACCGGGGTGTGAGGCTCGCGAATTCACGTTATACAAAAAGATGCCACGTAGGCCGTGCTTTGATCATCAACCACAAGGCTTTGCTTTTCAATAGAAGCCTTGATCCATGCAACTCAGCATGCCACAATGGCAATTCATGCCATGCGATTGATATCTATCGATATATAACCTCTAAGCTCGTACGTCTCAGAGAAGGGCGTTAAGCAAGAGAATAAATTCTCCGCCGCCAAACAGATATATATTTAACAGAAATCAATCAACATAGAATAAAATCCAATGTCAGACACACAATCCATTTACAAGTCCGTTCTGGGTCTGAACGAAACCAGAGGCACCCAGTACACCGCATATCCATCGATCTCCAAGCACGTCTGGACGATCACCAACTGTTTCCATCTTCTTGGGTGTACAACCCAATCAAGTTCATCAGTAATCACACAAACAACGTGAAGACCTCCGGTCTTCGACCATCGTGTTCATCTTCGACTTATCGTCATATTAGTTATTCAGAATGGGATAAACCCGGTCTTTCCGAATAACTCGCGTATATTTTAAATAAGTGTTACACAAACACAACATACGCCTCATTCCAATTCATCAGTCAATAACCGTAAATTAATCAAGAGAATAATTCCCCAAATATTAACCCCGGAGGCCGAAACCAACATCAGATCAATATCCAGAAAACCATTCTGCTTAGCTAACCGACAGTTAGTTTCTAAATCTCACATTCATAGGGAAAGGTTCCCATTAATTTTATCCAAGATAAATCCTTAAAATTTATTCTCAAATCTTCTTTTGAATTTCGATTCAACCAGTCGGGGTTAACGAACCTTACCGAAGTAATCATTTGTTTTAATTTCCCAACCCCAACCTATTAATCCCATGAAGTAAAACTGGTCCTACTTCATATCTAACACCACGGTGTTATCGGTAAATTCAATTACCATTTCACGTTCAAATCTAATTAAAGATTTAACTATCGCCTGGAGCAAAACTGGTGATACTCTATTCTCGATCATTTCAATCTAATTAAAGATTCATTAAAACTCCACTTAGTTTTAATCTTTAACTGGGTTAAAGAACCAGTGTCATTTAAAACACAGTTCACGATAAACCCAAAATCACTTTCCATTAATTATCGGGTTAAAGAACGAGTGTTATTTACAACACTGTCCACGATAAACCCAAAAATCAATATCAATTCAATTCCATTTAAATATTATTTAATTGGTACACTTCATTAAATCCAAATAAAAAGATTTAATCTTTTCTCAACTGGGCTTAAGAACAGTGTTAATGAAGACACCATTCACGACAAACCCAAATCACATTTGATATTAAATACAAGGCTCTGAATAGAAAATATATTGGCTTATATTCAATATCAAATTCTACGACCAACAAATATCGTATTGGAAATAACGATATATATATCTATATCTTTCAAATTCCCATAACAACATCTGTATAATCACGAAATCCAACATCGAAATATTCCGAAGACAATTTCGATTCAAATCTATTCCGATACGATCATTGGAAATTCTGGTTATTTTCAAAACCATTTCAAATCCAATTTATTTATTTAAAAATAAATAGAATTATAATTCTAGTTCAAAACTAGTTCATTTCGATAAAAATCTATTTTTATCTTTTCAAATATGGGATTTTTCATCCCAATTCTTTCTAAATCATTTCTTATGATTTTACACAAATTATTACTATTTTTATTAATTTTATCAAGGCCTGTACAGTCGATTTCCATCAACGGCCATCGAACTGCACTTACAGCGACCTTTTTCAAATTTGATTTGGACATAATTCCAAATCCAACCATTAGATTTCTAATTTCTAATATTCGTTAGAAAGCTCTTTTCGATACGAACCCAACGGTTCCGGTTTCAGGAGAATCCGACGGTCGGATCTCCCGTAATGTCCGTTCGAAGTCAATGGTCGAAATTCGCGAACTGCCGCGGCGCGGCGCGTTCTATTCAGGCCATTATATTATATATATAATATATATAATATATACTTCGTCGATTTCAATTCAAAACGTGCTTTATAAATCATTTTAAATTCATTTTCAAAACGGTTTCAACTTCATATTCAATTTCAAATCAAAATTGAATATTCCAATATAAATTCGTTTTAAATTCATTTCAAATTGATTTCAATTCAATTTGATTTCTAATTCAATTTCAGTTCGTTTTCAATTCAATTCGAATTTATTTTAAAATGATTTCAATTCTATTTCAATTCTATTCGAATTCATTTCAAAACGATTTCAATTCTATTTCAAATATTTAACCTGTTCAATATTCATTGAAGAATGAATAAAATCGATATAAATATCGTTCACGTCAAAATGGCGTCAATCTAACCAACACAGCTTCATATGTTTCTATTTTCAAATATTCTATTTCAAATATTTCTATTTCAAACATTTTTATTTCAAATATTTCTTTTTCGAAACTGGAATGAGGCTCAATCAATTACCATATAATGTTAATTATATGGATTTTCTACAACACATTTATATATCAACAACGATGAATAATCAACTATCATCCAAAGTGCATTCTACACTGTATAAGCATCAAATATAAATATTCAATGCTTATAACAGTCTGTCAATCAATCGATCGACATACAACTAAACAATCAGGATTAGTGTACTTCAAATATCATCCCAATACCAGTGTGGGGTTTCAACCAATCAAACACAGATTTTTATTTGTGCAGTTGGGCGATGTGTAAAATTTATCGTCCCAATCAATGTCCTTCAAATAGGTGTACATAAACAAACCGTCCGGTTTGTAAATGAATATTTATTTATTCAAATTCACGTTAAAAATTATATTTTTAACGATCAAACTATTTTGTTCAACCTATGAATATTCTACTCAGTTCATTTATTAAATAAAATGTTATCTTTATTTTTCTAACTTATTTTTAGAAAATTTCGGCGGCATAACGGCACGATACTAGAAACGGAACAAGGCCTAGCCTTATCCCCGGTCTAGTGAAGGCCTACGCCATTCACACATCAATCAAATCAATTTCATTTCACCAAATAATTCAATTCAAACCAAATAATCTAACCAACTACACAACCAAACAATTTAACAAACAAGCCATCCATGGTCTGTGAATGACGGGTGTCGGGTGCTACTAAACACCGTCTGCATCCTAGTATATATTTATATAACTAGAGAAAGAGAAATTTAGAGTGAGGAGTTCTCACCAATAGCTATTCCAACTCCACGACACTTCATTTAGAGAAATCATTGCCATTCTCGCCTTTTGTCGCTTTTGTTGCTCGTAATCTCTACATATGTAAAAATCAAAATTTTACTTCGTTATTCAATATATAAAAATCGAATTTTACTTCGCTATTCAATATATAAAAATCGAATTTTTACACTGCTACTATATAGATAAGAATTCTATTTTTACCACACTATTCTCTATATAAAGATTTCGCCTTTTCACATATAAAGATTTCGCCTTTTCACATATAAAGATTTCGCCTTTTCACATATAAAGATTTCGCCTTTTTCAAATATAGAAATTTCTCCTTTTTCAAATATAGAAATTTCGCCTTTTCTATTTTAAAAATCTTATCTTTTCTACTTTTATTCGCTATAATATATATAAAAATTAAATTACTATACTATGTTTTCTATAAAATAGAAATCAGGGGAAAAGCTTACTGTTTTAATGTTGAACGGGGAGGAGAGGGTCCGCTGTCATGATGAATCGGCGGCGCAGGGGCTTGGTGGAGCTGCTGCAGGCGGCGCTAGGAGTCTCAGGGGAGGGCTACGTCAAAAAGGATTGTTGTGGTCTTCGTTCTCGATGGGGGAAGGCTCGCTCATCGGCTTCTAGAGGTGGAGTGCCGCGGTTCTGCTGGCGGAGGAATGGCGGCTTCATCGGTTGGGCGTGGCGAAGACTAGCGATGGGGAGCTCGACCCACGGTGGTGCGGTAGCCTTTGAACTCACGATGGGGCTTGGGTGGATGTGGGTTTCGCGATGATTAGGGGAAAGAAGAGAGAGGGCGTCTCGAGGAGGAGGGGACGGTGGAGGGAGAAGAGGGATGGCGTACGGCGCCTGAGGCGTGACGGAGATCGATGGCGATGGCTATCACCATTTTTCTTTTCGGTCCCATTTTTTTCGATTTTTGAATGGGGGGAGGGGCTGAAGTGAAAAGGGGGGGTATGGGGAGAGGGTTTATATTTTATTATTATTTTATTTTTTTATATTTCCCAAAGAGTTGACTTTCACTTCGAACTCCGATCCAAACCCGACGACTGTCGTCCCTAGCTAATTACCACCATTCCGAACACAATGGGATATGTTTCGTTGGGCAATTCTATCGTTTCGATTAGTTTTGATTAAAATTAAAATATAATTCTATATATATTAAATTTGAATGCACATTTTAATCTACCGGGGCCACATACTGACTCAGAAAATTCCCGAAAAATTATTCCTAGCTTCGTATTGACGATACGGTCCTAACAAAACTAATTTCGTCGAATTCTGAGACCGTTTGAAAAATGGCCATTTTCCAGTCGATTAAAATCAACTGAAATTGGTCAAACGCGTTTTACTTTGCCACGCTCACATATTGATTCGAAAAATTATGAAATTTGAAACCTAGCAATAACTTGACATCACAGACCCAACAAAAGTGGTTTCGTCGAAATCCGAGGTCGTTTGCAAAATGGCTTTAAGGGCCTGAATTCCATAGTGACTATTCAGAATTTTCAACTGGACATATCTTTTGATTCCCGCTATGAAATTTCGATTTTTCGGATTCGTTGGAAAGATATTCTCAAATAGATCCTATTATTTTTGGTTTCACTAAAATCCGGTTTATTTTGCACCCGGTATTTTCATTTGAAGTTGAAATCGAATTATCGAACTACCGCGCCATTTTCAATTCCTTTTATAAATATAAATAAATATTTATATTCTAACGATGATTCAAACGAATATATACGTTCAAATTTTATTCAAAATAAATTTCTCGTCGATATTATTTAAAATAATTCATTTTAAATAATCAAAATTCGCTAAAATTGCCAAAATAAAAATTTTAAACTGGCCCAGATTTTCGGGTTGTTACAGAAACCAATAAATATCGTATTGGAATAACGATATATATATATATATATATATATATATATATATATATATATATATATATATCTTTTAAATTCCTCCACAATATCCATAAAATCACAAAATGCAATATCGAAATATTACGAGGATAATTTCGATTCAAATCCATTCTAATTCATATATTGGAAATCATGGTTATTTTTAAAATAATTTCAAATCCAATTTATTTATTTAAAAATATTGGAATATAATTCTAGTTTAAAACTAGTTCATTTTGATAAAAATCTATTTTTATCTTTTCAAATATAGAATTTTTTCATCCCAATTCTTTCCAAATCATTTTTTATGATTTTACACAAATTATTGATATTTTTAATAATTTTATCAAGGCCCGTACAGTCAATTTCCATAAACGGCCATCGAACTGCACTTACAACGACCATTTCCAAATTTGATTTGGACATAATTCGAAATCCAACCATTAGATTTTAAATCTCTAATATTCTTTAGAAAGCTCTTTTCGATACGAACCGAACGGTTCCGGTTTCAGGAGAATCCGACGGTCGGATCTCCCGTAATCTCCGTTCGAAGTCAATGGTCGAAATTCGCGAACTACCGCAGCGCAACGCGTTCTATTCAGGCCACTATATTATATATAAATAAATAAATATATATATATAATATATTTCATCGATTTCCATTTAAAACGTATTTTGTAAATCGTTTTAAATTCGTTTTCAAAACGATTTCAACTTCCTATTCAATTTCTAATCAAAATTGAATATTCCATATCATCGATATATTAATGATAATATTTTCAAAATATTAGATTTTGAAAACAATTCCTTTTCGATATTCATTATAAAAATGAATAAAATCGATATAAATATCGTTCATGTCAAAATGGCGTTAATCTAATCAACATGGCTTTATGTATTTAAATATAATCGTGTCCATCCCAATTCGGACATCAAAATCATATTTTGATTATTTTCTGAATATTATTTGAAAATATTCGTTATTTTAAAATAATCGTTATTTTATTTTAAAATATTCATTCTTTCTGAACTGGAATCAGACACAGTCAATTCACAACAAATGTGTATAACAACAATGAAAACAGCAATCCATCATCCAGAGTGTATTCTACACTGTATAAGCATTAAATATAAATATTTAATGCTTATAACAGCCTGTCAATCAATCGATTGACATACAGCTAATTACTGGGATTACTGTATGTCATATATCAGCCCAATACCCGTGTGGGGTTTCAATCAACAAATAATGAATTTTATTTGTGTAGTTGGGCGATGTGTGAAATTTATCATCCCAATCAATATCAGTCAAATGTGTGTATATAAACTAATCATCCGATTTGTTTATGGATATTTATTTTATTCATATACCATACACGTTAAAAATTATATTTTTAACTATAAAATAATTTTAACTATAAAATATTTTATTCCACATCACACAATCAACTTTCACAATACATCAATCAAACAAACAAGTCATCCATGGTCTATGGACGACGGGTGTCGGGTGCTGCTAAGCACCGTCTGCATCCTAGTATATATTTTAACTAAAAATAAAATTAAAAGTGAGATGTTCTGACCTTTGGGATCCACTACTCCATTCTCTATTCCTGAACTGTCTGGATTTGTTCGAAATTCCAACGCATCCTTTTCACGCTGTTCATATATAAAAAACATATTTTTATCTCTTCATTCCGATAAATAAAAGTAATATTTTTATTTCTACCTCATATATTTTTACAATGCTTCTTTCTATATAAAATTTATATTTTTACTTTGCTACATATATGATAAAACCACATTTTTATATCGTCACTTCATATATAAAAATCGTATTTTTATCCTATCGCTACATATATAAAGATCAAATTTTTATTATCTATATAATATAAAAATCATATTTTTATTATCTCTATAATATAAAAATCATATTTTTATTATCTCTATATATAAAAATCATTTCTTCATATAATTAAAAATCATACTTTTACAATTCAGTTTTCTATATATATAAATCGCTTCTTTATATTTATAAATATCGAATCTTTATATTGTTACATACATATAAAAGATCATATTTTTATAGTGCTCTTCATACAATAAAAATCCAATTCTTTTAATGCTACTTCATATTGATAAAAATAATATTTTTATCTCGCTACTCTATAAATAAAAATCACATTTTTATTCTATTCTATAATATATAAAAATCAGATTTTTATTCCAATGATATTCACATAAAGATCGTATCTTTTCTCTTTATAAAAATCATTTCTTTCACTAATAAAAAAAATCAAATCTTTCTTTATAATAAAAATATAATCTTTCTTTACATAAAAATATAATCTTTCATTATAATAAAAATATAATCTTTCTTTACATAAAAATATAATCTTTCTTTACAATAAAAATATAATATTTTTTTACAATAAAACTACAATCTTTCTTTACATAAAAATATAATCTTTCTTTACAATAAAAATATAATCTTTCTTTACATAAAAATACCGCCTCTTTTTATTTCAAAACCCCATTTCATTTGCAATACATATGAATAAAATCATGTTTCATTCCGCTATTCATAATATTAACTAATATAATATAATTAACAAATTAATTAAAAATACCTTTTGCTTTGTAGGGGGAGGAAAGGTTGCGAGTGCTCAGAAACGGTCGGAGGCGGTGGTTAGCGGCTGATTTAGGTCTCGTTGATGGTGGCTGCGTGAGCTGGCCCACGGGTGTGGCATCGAGGCGGCGAAGGACGCGGGGGGGGGGGGGACTGTAATGTGCCGCTTTCTAATCATCTTTGTTTAATGATTAATATTGATTATTATGAGTTAAGTAAATTGAAATAGGACTAAATCATAATAATAACAAACTTAAACAAAGATAAAGTTGTGTGTAAAAATAGAGGTGAATATATATACGGTATATATATGTGTGTATATAGAAATATACACATGTTTTAGCTTAAACATCCAATATTTAATAAAGTCCATACACTAGAGTTATATAAAAACATTTATATATAACATAATGTATAGGTTAACATAGTTGATGTGGTCTTTAATTATTTAAGAGGTGTAGCCAGTATACTCTATGGAATTGATTTAAACATATGCAAGAAGTTCTTACAGCAACACATATCCATGAATAGTGAAATATAAATCATATTGTGATGAGCATCACGTGTTTGAATAAATGCCACAACAAAGACAAAGTTGTAGAAAACAAAACTTAAGCAAGTATCTAAGGTCAATGATCTTAATGTGATGTAACAGCAAATAGTAAGGCTGTGAATGCAAAACCATCCCCTAAAACTATGATGTAGCAACTTGCAAATATAAAATCCCTCTTAAACAAAATATCAAGCAAATGAACTATTTTATTATTGCGAACAAAATCAAAGGAATCGGCAGCATTAAATGAGTCATGGTGTTAAAGGATAGTATAGGGTTTCTAGGAGCTAGGAAGAAGACAGGAAATTAGTAAATATCTTGCTTAAAATACTTAGAACAAATCAACAATAGGAAACATGAAAATCTAAAGCTGTGTATTTTATTGTCCTAAAACATTAGGGTATGGGAACCTATAAAACATTTAATGAACCAAGATATTTTAATACCTAAGTCTGCATATAAATACAACTGAAAATTCATAACTCCTCACACAAACAATCATGATCGAGAAGACAAACACAGTAGAGGATTTCAAGCAGTTTCCAAAAAATAGAGAATGGAAAGCTGACATTGGTGAGTAAACTCGTTTTATCAAACTCTGTTTAAAATTTCCTTTGATTGTTATTGGATGATGCAAGTTATTTTGTACATAAATACCAGGTTGTATATAAAACACATGTTGATCAGCTATTGAGATTTAACTCACTGAAAAACACACAAAAACGAGCCTCTGTAAATATAAGCCAAGTTTACACCCTATAGTTTAAAAAATCCACAAACTAAATTCAAATAGGTTGTAGGGTCTAGTTTTCGTATGAAAGTAGTGGATAAACATCCATAGTACATGATAAAAATGGTTCCTTTACATATATGTGTGTATATGCTTAGATATATACAGTTTACTGTAAGCAAGTTCCTAAACATAGATTTTCAACTATCATGAATTCTCGTTTCAGATATACAAACGAAATCGTAATTAAAAATAATGAATTTTAGTGTTTATTTCACGATTTTTAAGTTTGTGGTTGTCGGGGTACTATGGGATGAACGGAAAAGCATTTTGAGGCAAATTCCGGCGAATGAGTTGACAGGAATTCAGGGCAGGATGTCTGGAGGAGTGTAAGGGGTTGGTGATCACGGGAAAAATATTAAATAATTTTTCTATTGTGGGATTTGTGAGGTCAAAGCGAAAATAGGGTTTTTGGGTGTTTTGTATAACCATTGAATCAGGACAGAACTGCACCGCCACAGTGGCGAGAGAGAGATGCACACAGGGGGGAAGCAGTGTCGGAGGTGGTCAACAGGGCGTGGCTCAAGTTGGACAAGGTCCGGTCGTCGGAGGTGGTAGCAGCAAGAAATATCTTGGACCAGATTTAATTTGGACAAGTAGAGATGAACGGTGAAATTCCGATAGGGGTGAAGGTGATCGAATCTGGGCGTAGGAATGGCAATAGTGTATGATTTAGGGTTTGCAAGGATGATCAGTGGACGAGCGAAGCCGGCGGAGTATGTGTACACGTGCACCGTGTGCATATGTGTATCGGTGGAAGTTTCAACAGCATAAGGAAGAAGAAGCAGTAGCAATTGGGCTCGATGGGTTTTGGGCTGGTATAGCCAGACTAAGGTGATTCGAAAAACAAATGAAAACAAATTTAAAAATGGAGGGTTCGGTGGTACTGGGTGGAAGGAGCAAGCAAAGGAAGTGGAACCAAGGTAGGAAGAAAAGAAGTGGCGTAGTAATGTAGAGAAGAAGAGTAGTGTCCTGAGGGGCATTGGGTTAGACTAAGGGAAATTGGACTGGGCTAAACCCTTAAATAGAAAGAAATAACAATTTAAATAAAAGGGGAGGATCTGGGCCGAGGTTTGGATTTTAGAAAGGGTTAAAGAAAAATTAGAAATAAAAATAAATAAAATAGGAAAATTTTCAACCATGTTGGTTAGTATAGTCATTCAATAATGATGAAACAAGAAAAAAAGGAACACTAAATTAAGAAGGAGGGCGCAATGGGTTAAACAAGGGAAGGAAGTGGGAATCAAGAGTGAAGAGAAAGGAGTTAGTGACAGTAGTAAAGAAGAAGTAGGACGGCAAGAAATAGACGTAATTGGGATGAAGTAAAAATTAGACAAAGAAAAGAAAATATAATATAATAAAAGAAAACAAATATAATGAAGGGTTGGACTAAAGTATTTGCTTTCAGCGGGCTTAAATAGGTTTTAGATCGATTAGAAAGGGTAATTGGGCCAAGCAAAATGGGGCTGATAAGAATTTAAATAAATGGAAAAGAAGGAGATTGGAAATATAAAAAAGTACATATGAGATAATTAGTCGATGACTCGACTATGGACTAATACAGGAAGAACAACTCAGCTCGTTGAGCCTTGACAAATGATTAAATAGAAAATTTAAGGGTGTTAGTATAGATTGTTTAATTATATATATAAAAGTCGAATGCCCGGATTATAATCAATCCAAAAGGCTTTGATGCCATTTAGTCAAAAGGGTATAAGAATATATGTTTTGTTTAATTTTATTTATGAAATAAAATAATAAATTAAACAAATGTTTGAATCGTATCGACTTAAGTCGATAATCATTTGACTAGAAATGAATTGCAAACTCAAATTAACAAGCTACCCTTATTGTATTAATAGCCGTGTGCGAAGCACGTGCCTTCTAGTAAGATAATTAAATGTTGAGTATATATAGTTGGTTATTTACAAATATTAAGAAGTGATTCCAATAAAAGTAAAATATTTTACTTCAATCATTGTTGTCTAATTTTAAAAAACATACGTCGATCGTTCGAAGAGTCCGGAAATTTATATTCCATTTCGATTCGATTTATACGACGTGTGTCAGAGACCATTGAAGATTATTGAAGACGAAGATATGCAAGGGCTATTTTTATAGTGCCTTCGGTTTGTCCAGTCCCAGGACAACTTGTATGGACGGATGTCTGACAGAGTATTTCCAAAGGGGTCATGTATATTGATTTCCGCAAACATATTCTTTGGTGGCGAGAAGACACCTTCTCCTAAAACACTTAACAGCCCGATTATTTTTGTGGAAATCAATTAGTGATTTTCGATGGATTTGACGATGTGGCATTCAAAGTAAATGGTGGACCGGTGTTCTAGAAGATAACGTAACCTCTAGCCTCACAACCAGGAAAAGGCAAAAGTTGGGCTAGGCAGCATGGCTAGTTGGGTCATTCCCAAGCAGGGTGTATTATCACTATCTAGAGAAATTCCTATTTGTCTTCTTAATCTATATTTCGCTGCTGCAGTTTTCAGAAACGGTGGGTCGCTCCCAACCGAGGGGTGATAATATATTCGCAACACTCAAGCTAAATGAGTGGGCGATCATGTGTGGCCGGGTTGCAAGACGTTCTTGTTGAACCCCAGTGTATCCCCTCTAGAGTACACTGATCGGTAGGTGCTCCCATACCTTGTCTGTTGGAATCCAATCTCCATTAAGAGCCCGCGGTTTTCGATTATATATATATTATATACGTGGAGCGTGAGATGCAAGTGTTCCGCTAGATGGTTATTTATTTGATACAAACTACTATAATATCAGACGATTTTGATACCAAATATGTTTTGAGTTATAGTAAGGTAAAAACCGTCCATGTTTATGTGTGGGCTGGTCTTACTATTATCTTTTCTTTCAAACGTTTTTGAAAAGTAAACCAATTGTTCTGTATCTCATGAGGGAAAAACCCGTTCCGTTTGTACGGCGTGGTCTTATGAGATATACTTTGCTAATCAAGCTGTGCTTTAAATTCGTTTACTCATACCAGTCCCCCGACTGACCTAGGGTTTATTTTTTGTGTTTTCCTAAACTCTTGGGTACCCATAACACTTGTTATGGGTAGACAAGTGATCCAGGTGCAAATGGAAATCCTTTGAAGTATTATGGAGTACGAGTTCAAGAACCTGTCTAGTAGTTGCATTTATCTCTAAGTATCCAGTTGAGTATCTGTATTAAACTAGAAATCATGTATGATGATGTTGTAATATGATGTATCAATTCCTTTAATGTGATATTATATTTTGTTAAAATTCCGCTGTGAGATTCTGATGTGATATGCTTCTTATCCTTCTATTCTATTAGTTCTATCTTTTCTATCTCATCATCTAATTTCTTTCTATTAACAGTCAGGAGTTCAATACTTTGTTTTGCTTGACGAGTAATACAAGATTTTGTATTAATGTTGAAAATTCAAGTACCGAATTTTTCTGGCCGTTACAGGGACTCTCGATGGCGGCGGATTCTGGTGGGGGCTCGCGCCTCTCCCGGTGGCGGATTAGGGTTCCATCGCCCTCTGTGCTTCCCTTTTTCTTTTCTTTCGAGATTGAAACAAATGGGGCAAAAAGGGGGGGTTGACCGGTATAGGGAGAAAAGGGGTGGGCCATTCATTATATAATTTATTTAATAATATTTTATTTCCAAAAATACCCGTTCATTGATACGGACCCCAATTCAAACCTAACGACTGTCGCTCCTAGCTAACTACCCTCATTCCGAACACAATGGGATATGTATTGTAAGCCAATTCAACTGTTTTTTTTTCAGTTTTCATTGAAATTAAAATGTAAATCAGTATATATTGAATTTGCACGTACATTTCAATTTACTAGGATCACATATGGACCCTAAAAATTTCCAAAAAATATTTTCTAGCTTCGTATTGACGATACGGTTCTAACAAAACTAATTTCGTCAAATTTGGAGACCGTTTGAAAAATGGCCATTTTCTGGTTGATCTAAATTGAATAAAACTGATAAAACATGTTTTCTTGTGCCACGCTCACATATTGATTTAGAAAATTATGATTTTTGGAATCTAGCAATAATTCGACATCCCGGATCCAACAAAAGTGGTTTCGTCGAAAATGGAGCTCATTTGCAAAATTTCCATTTTTTAGGGCTAAAATTCCATAGCGACTATTCTGAATTTTAATCTGGATGTAACTTTTTATCCCTGCTATGAAATTTTTATTTTTTTCGGATTCGTTGGAAAGGTATTCTCAAATAGATTCTAATAATTTTAGTTTTGCTAAAATCCGGTTTATTTTGAATACTGTACATTCATTTGAAATTTGAAACCGAATTTTCAAACTACGGCGCCATTTTCAATTCCTTTCATAATTAAAAATAAATAATTATATTATAACGTCGATTCAAATAAATATATACATTCTAATTCTGTTCAGAATATTTTTTTCATCGCTATTATCTAAAATAATCATTTTAAATATTCAAAATTCGCTAAAAGAGCCAATTTTTTTTTTAAATTGGCTCAGATTTTCTGGGTTGTTACAGTTAGTGAGATTTACTCACTTTGTTTTGCAGTTGACGGTTCTGCTTTTATTTCCGCTAAAATCAAACAAGCATTGATTTACCTTGAAATCCCAATAGCTCGGTTCTCCGCTACATAAATATCACAAGGTATATTTCGGCATTATGATCCCAATGTGACCGGTTTCATCTGATTTTGTTCATATATGAGAGAGTTATGTAATTATATTAGTCCATAATCTATTTAAAATCTATAATTTTTTTAATTAACTATTGGTTAGGCTAATTACATTGATTAGAAAAATAGGGCCTGAAATAACTTGTTTTCTTTCATGTTCCTTTCTTCAACAATTGCTGCTTCATAACATCTGATGAAACACAAAATTGTCACTAGTTAAATTATCAATTAAATAAAAACCGTTAATTACTTTCATTTGAAATTAAGTAGGTCTATACCATTTTCTCTACTATTTCAAATCTGTAATACCGTTTCCAATCCAGTTCGCAATTCCAAAACTTCCTACCATCGGGTCACTGCCTTGCCGGAGCTCCGACCAGTTGTCTCCCTGTGACGACCCCTCTTATCAACCATCCTACTGTACCCAACGCAACATAAAATTACTAGATCAAAAAGTCTCCCCAAACATCCTTCTATTCATTGCTTCAGCCGTCCGCGATAGCAAAACAAAAACCCCCGATATCACTTCCTCCAGGTAACAACACATCGACTCCACCTTCTCCCAGCTTCGCCACTTCAGACACCATTCATTTTTCATGGCCAAAACCAAATAATTCCAATGCCTACTGCCCCCTCTACACTCCATGATTTGGCAAACTACCAACATCGTTGATCTTGCCTTCAACTCCTCTCCATCTCCATCACCGTTTGCCTCAACTCGATCTCATCTTTTCAATCGCGACTCTCACACGAAACCCACGCTGCCAGGAAAAGACCACTGAACATTTTTGTGATGGTATTTCACCAAAAATTGCATAAGAGTGCGATTTCCTATCCTAAACACAATACCTAACTCCAAAATCAGGATTAATGCTTCAAAAACCCAAACCGCCTCAACCATAGAAGCCGCGGTAAAAACCCTGGAGTGACTGAGATCACGTCGAACCCATTGAAAATGGTATAGGCTTGAAGATAAGCTCATGGTGAATTCAAATATGTATGTTAGGAGATTTATAGGATTTGTTTCCATTTGTTTTGATTTTTCAAAGTATTATTTCTCACGTTTTTCTGAAGGAATGGTGCGGCAAAAAAAAAACATTGACCACTGAGTAATGAAATTAGGTTTAGGTTGGTTTATTTATAGGAAGGGTTAGCTTACCAAGGAAGCTTCATATTTCTAATATTCATTTATATTCGATTATGAGCTCAATTTTTCATTTAAAAATTCCCATGATTGCATACGATATCCAAAAATCAGGAAAATGGACATACAATTAGAGTTTGACATTACGGACCCAAGGAACTTGTTTCATCGAATTCTGAATTCATTTGCTCACACAACGTATTTTTAAAGGTTAAATTATCGACTGTTTTTCACATTAAAATTCCGTACGGCCACATACTGACTCCAAAAATCAAGAAATTTGAAATCTAACAATAATTTAATATTACGGATCCAACAAAATTAGTTTCGTCGAAAACGGAGGTCAAGCTGGATATTTTTAAAGCTATAAATAATCCCATTTAAATATTAATATATTTAAAATAATTAAATTATATATTTATAAATAAATATTATCGTATATATTCACATAGAATATTATACAGCTCCAAAATATTCCTATCTGAATTTATAACTCAACATTTCAAATCCAGATTAAATCAGTATTCAATTTATATTGAAAATTCATTTATAATATAAATAAATCATTATAAATTATAAAGGAATTCCATAGCGACTTTTCCAAAATTTGATTTGGAAACAACTCGCAATCTACACGACAAAATCTCGATTTTTCTCTTTCATTAGAAAAATATACTTCACCAGCTCCGAACTTTTCTTGTTTCACAGAAATCCGGCTTAAAACGGATTCTATATATTCGTTTAAAGTTCGAATCACCTAATTACGAACTGCCGCGCCATTTCGAGCTCGATTATAATTATAATATAATTATACGTTCAAACTTCATTTAAATAATATATTCGTTATTATAATTCAATTCTAAACTGAATTAAATATTATAAATAATCCAATTCACACAATATTGTGAATTCTACTAATTCCGACTATTTCGGAATTTTAATATATTATTCTATTATTTATATTAATTAAACATTCAATATTATTTAATTAAACGACCATTTAAATCTCTAAATCACTATTTAAATAATTAAATAAATAAATTATTATACCGTAAAAATACGGGATGTTACATTCTTCCCCCTTAAAATAATTTTGTCCTCGAATTTGCTAACGTAGAAAACATCTCTATTGATTAGTTAAAAATTATCTGTTTACTTCTTAAATTTCAGTTTCACTGACCCAATTGATTTTAATTAAATCATTCATTCATTCTGAATAACTAAAATTTCCAGTAATTCTGGAAAATTTCTAAAACCTTAAATTTTCGGAAAATTTCGCCAGCACCTCCTTTGTACGGGTTAATCGATACAATTACAAATCGCCTCTCTGGGCCTTTTCCAACCCAAAAGAAAATCTAACAGCCAAGCGGCTTGCCAATTCAGCTTATAAATCTCATATCCAATAGAAATATAAATTTGTACCTTTTTGTCGAGCATATCATTATATCCTTTGCATCTGCTACCAATTCAACATATACCATGGTCACTCGAATCAATCTCCAACCAATTTTATCCTCAACCCAATCATTTGCTTATCCAAGCCAAATTCCATTTTAAATCTCAAGTGTCATTCTTGATTCCAAATCTTTACTTATCATTCCAATATAATTCCATATTCCTATTCCACATTTTAACTTTATTTGATGCCCTTCTATTTCAATACAATTTCCACTGAACTGGTTTCAATTCAATTTCAATTTGCTTTCATACTTTTCAATTTAAATTTGTTTTCAATTCAAACAATCTGCTTCTGAGAGTTTTAAACAACATACCCTTTTCCGAAATCAAAATATTCATTTTGGAGTATCAAACAGCTTGTTTTTCTCAAAACAATTCAAAAACAAAATCTTTGGTAGTAATTCATCACTTAGAAACTTGAAAATGAACACCGATGATGCAGGTGTCATCATCAGAATCTATTTTCCAGCGATCGAAGTGAGTTCAATACTATATTACTTTCAAAACCATATTTAAATATTTTTACTTTGAAATACATTTCAAATTATCATTCATAATGTTTGTAAACAATTTAAAATCTCCCAGGATTTTAAAATTCACGTATATTTAATCCAGATTTAATTCGTACACACTTTTCCAAATTTCCAGGGTTTTAAATTTCAATTCTGATTTAAATTCAGATTTAATTCGTCTGATTTTATATATTACACTTATACGAATTCAGATTGGTTATTTACTTAACCATTTTACTTTTATAATCTCATTTGATTATAATAACAACCAACACATCCTATATATGATAATAATTCAAATATTAACCGTACATTTATATCAAAATATGATTTAGGTAAAATTATATAATTTACCCTTTTTTCAAAACATATCATGTCGGTACATCGTATTCGAGTGTTTATAAACTCCTATTGATACTGTGGATCAAACTGATCGATCAAAACTCATAAACAACTCGACCAATAAATCTCCTCAATATAAATTAATTTTATATTGAATAACAAATACGTGCTCATATATATACACACTCAACTCAATCTAGGGTATTACTAACCCCATCTCTACTGAGTTACACCACAGAGCCAAGGTAATTCACTTAGCCTTCAGCTCTGATACCATTGTAACGACCTGGGTTTTCGCGACCTTGGTTATCGACATAAACTCAATGTCGACTATCCAAGCATTGGCAATACCGGATAGTTAATAGAAAGAAGTTGTAGTGACCTGTAACTTCCCCGGTAAGGAAAGCACGGATTACCTTGAGAACACGACAAAGTAGAACGCAGACAGAAGAACATTTCATTGTTTATTACAACAATTCTATCATAATACAAGAATATACAGAGTATGAATAAATATTACACATTTGACAAATATCAGAGATTATAATAAATTACATAGCAACGGAAAAACAATACAAACACAACTGAAGGTGATACACGGATACAGAGATTTCCGAGCATTATTCCAGCTGTAAATCAGGATCTTGTGAATATAAATCTGCAAAACCAAAACTACTAGCTGCCTGTGTCGAAAATAAGGGCACCTAGAGTTTAGGTTAAAACAATAAACTCCAGGTCAGTCATGTGATTGGTGTGAGAACTAAAACAGTTATTAATCTTTATTTTAAAGTACGGTAAATCAAGGGACCACACCGTATAACACGAAACGGGTTTCCTCCCAAGAATACCAGTGCATAAAACAAACATCGCAACGCTAAATAAAGAAAAATGAAGCTATTATAAGACCCAGGTCCCATTACACAATGCAACGCATGCCGGAGGATAGGGTTTTTACCTTATAATAGCCAAAGCATGCTTGATACGTTTAAAACACATTATTTTGATATTACTATAAGTGTATAGTGTCAAAACAATTTCAATCATAAATATCAATCATAGGCGGCATGAATGACCCATACCAATATGTCGCCATACTAGGTTCTACAAATAAAACCGCAATATCACGTATTGGAAATTGTATTTCCGTCATGAGTCGAGGCAAAGGGCAAGCTCCTCTCCGTTCGATACACTCTAGCAAATGTCTCAGGACCCCACTATGATCCTTGGAATCGGTTGGGCCGGTCCTCACCTAATTTTGGAGGATTGGCAATTCCTGAACACACGTTTTCCGGTCCTAACAGACCTATATCCGAGCCGCCTCGCATTCCAACAATCACACAGGTGAAAAGTATATAAATGTCAGCCAGTTCAAGCACTGACACCACCACTAGCTAGAAAGAAACGTCGTGTTCTCCCAACGGTCCGTATCCCGTTTTTAACTCATACCGAGGTGTGAGGCTCGCGAATTCACGCTATACACAAAGCTGCGCCACACAGGTCGTGCTTTGATCATCAACCACAAGACTTTGCTTTTCAACAGAAGCCTTGATCAATTGCCACTTAAGCGTGCCACACAGGCAATTCACTCCATGCGACTGATGTCCATCGATATACAACCTCTGAGCTCGTACGTCTCAGAGAAGGGCGTAAAGCAAGAGAATAAATTCTCCGCCGCCAAACAGATGTATATTTAATAGAAATCAATCAACACAGAATAAAATCCAATGTCAGACACACAATCCATTTACAAGTTCGTTCTGGGTCTGAACGAAACCGGAGGCACTTTCCTCGCATATCCATCGATCTCCAAGTACGTCTAGACGATCACCAACTGATTCCCTCATCTTGGGTGTACAGCCCAATCAAGATCATCAGTAATCACCCAAACGATGTGTAGACTTCCAGTCTTCAACCACCGTCTTCATCTTCGACTTATCGCCGAGTCGGTTATGCAGAATGGGTATAAACCCGGCCTTTCTGAGTAACCCACGTATATAATAAACAAATGTTACACAAACACAACAAACGCCTCAGTCCAATTCAGAATATTCTTTTATTCACAAAATCACATTCTTAGGGAAAGGTTCCCATTAATTTTATCAAAGATAAATTCTTCTAAATTTATTCTTTAATCTTCCTTTGGATATCATTTCAAACCATATTATGGTTTTCCAAACTAGTCGGGATTAGCGAACCACACCGAAGTAATTATTTATTTTATCTCCCAATCCCAACCTATTCATCCCCTGGAGCAAAACTGGTAATACTCCATATCTAACACCATGGTGTTATCGGTAAAATTAATTTCAATTTCACGTTCAAATCTAATTAAAGATTTAACTATCGCTCTGGAGCAAAACTGGTGGTACTCCATTCTCGATCACCTTCCAGATTTGATAGTTTAAATTATCAATTCACATTTCAATCTAATTAAAGATTCATTAAAACTCCACTTAGTTTTAATCTTTTCAAAAATCAATATCCTGTCTTTAACTGGGTTAAAGAATCAATGTCATCTAAAAAACGATTCACGATAAACCCAAAACCAAAGTAAATTCAATTCCAATTAATACTATTTAATTGGTACACTTCATTAAATCTAAATAGAAAGATTCAATCCTTTTCTCAACTGGGCTTAAGAACAGTGTTAATGAAGACACCATTCACGACAAAACCAAATCACGTTTGATACTAAATACAAGGCTCTGAATAGAAAATATACCGGCTTATATTCAATATCAAATTCTGAAACCAACAAATATCATATTGGAAATAACGATATAAAATATATATTTTAAATTTCCACAACCATATCTGCATAATCATGAAACCCAACATCAAAATATTCCGAAGATAATTTCGATTCAAATCCATTTCAATTCGTATATTGGTAATTCTGATTATTTTTAAAACCACTTTCAAATTCAATTTATTTACTTCAAAAATAAATTGATTTCAATTCTAGTTCAAAACTAGTTCTTTTCGATAAAAATCTATTTTTATCTTTTCAAATACGGAGTTTTTCAGCCTAATTTTTCCCAAATCATTTCTTATGATTTTACACAAATTATTGATATATTTAATAATATTATCAAGGCCCGTACAGTCGATTTCCATCAACGGCCATCGAACTGCACTTACAACGACCTTTTCCAAAATTGATTTGGACATAATTCCAAATCCAACCGTTAGATTACAAATTTATAATATTCATTGGAAAGCTCTTTTCGATATGAACCCAACGGTTCCAGTTTCAGGAGAATCCGACAGTCGGATCTCCCGCAACGTCAATTCGAAGTCAATGGTCGAAATTCACGAACTACCGCAGCGCGGCGCGTTCTATTCAGGCCATTATATATATAATATATATTATATATATTTCGTCGATTTCCTTTTAAAACGAATTTTATAAATCGTTTTAAATTCGTTTTCGAAACAATTTCAACTTCCCTTTCAATTTCAAATCAAAATTGAATTTTCCTTTATAAATTCGTTTTAAATTCATTTCAAATTGATTTCAATTCAAATCGATTTTTAATTCAATTTCAATTCAATTTCAAATTAATTCAATTTCAATTTGAATTCATTTCTATTAGATTTCAATTCGAATTCATTTCTATTCGATTTCAATTCTAATTCATTTCTATTTGATTTCAATTCGAATTCATTTCTATTTGATTTCAATTCGAATTCATTTCTATATATTCGATTTCAATTCGAATTCATTTCTTTATATTCGATTTTGAAATCACTTTTCGATATTCATTAAAAAATGAATAAAATCGATATAAATATCGTTCACGTCAAAATGGCGCATCTCTAATCAACACGGCTTTATATATTTCAATAAATTCGTTATTCTATTCAACAAATGAATATTTATTCCATTCAATACATGAATCTATATTTCTTCTTACTTACAATAAAAAGGTAAATTTTATTGTTTAAATATTTTATTCAACACATGAATACACTTTCAACACATGAATTCTCAACACCTGAACATCGTCAACACATGACTATTTATTCTATTCAACACATGAATTTTCTTTTATAATATTCATTATTTCCCAATTGGAATGAGGCCCAATCAATCACCATATAATGTTAATTATATGGACTCCATACAACACATGTATATAAATAGCAACGATAAATAATCAACCATCATCCAAGGTGCACTTCTCAACTGCATAAGCCTTAAATATAAATAATTAACGCTTACACAGTCTGTCGACCAAACGATCGACATACTATTAAATAATTGGGATTAGTGTACACCAAATATCATCCCAACACCCGTGTGGGGTTTCAAATCAACAAACACAGATTTTTATTTATTCACATACCCGTTAAAAATTATATTTTTAATGATAAAATATTTTTAACTATATAAATATTTTATTTCATTTCACATCACACAATCAATTTTCACCACAACAAACAATCAAACATACAAGCCATCCATGGTCTGTGGATGACGGCTGTCGGGTGCTGCTAAGCACCGTCTGCATCCTAGTATGTATTTTTAACTAGAAAAGAAAATTTAAAGTGAGAAGTTCTCACCAACGCTATTCTCTATATAAAGATTTCCCCTTTTCAAATATAAAGATTTCTCCTTTTCAAATATAAAGATTTCGCCTTTTCAAATATAAAGATTTCGCCTTTTCAAATATAATAAAAATCATATTTTTTTCCTCTTTCTATAATATAAAAATTATGTTTTGAACCTTCCTGTAATAGAAAAATTATATTTTGAACTTCTACATATAATAAAAATTATATTTTTAATACTCTACATATAATGAAAATTATATTTTTAATACTCTACGATAGTAAAAATTATATCTTTAATCTTCTTCTATAAAAATTATATTTTTATTATTCCACCTTAATCAAAATTATATTTTTATTATCGTAAAAATCGAATCCTTTATTCGTTCACTTTCATGATAAAATCAAATCTATATAAATTAAAATTCTAATTTTTATTTCAGATCTTCACATAAAAAAAATATCAACTTTATACTTGAAAAAAAATCAGATTTTTAAACACGATGTAATGTATATAAAACTAAAAATAAATTATATGGAAATAAGTAAAGAAACTCACTGTTTGAAAGGAGAATGGGGGAGTGGTGGCGCCGGGGTAGGGAGCAGGCGGCGGTGGCGCACTGGGCTCGCGCGGGGTGGCTAAGGTTTCGTCATTAGGGGGGCTCGCGGTTGTGGGATTCGAGGGGGGGAGGGCGACTGCACGAGGGGGAGAAAGGGCGGAGGAGGATGGTCTGAGGGGGAGCGGCGCTGTCATGCACGGTGGCGGGCGGAGGCGGTGCATCGATCGGTGAAAGGGGGCGACGGGTTTGGGTATTTGGGAAAGAGGCGCGATATTTACTGAATGAATTCTAGGGCTAGGATTATAATATATATATTTTTTATTCTATTTATTTTATTCTCTTTACAGTTGACTTTTTATTCGACCTCGAAACGAGACCCACCGCCTGTCGTCTGCAGCTAATTACCCCCATTCCGAACACAATGGGATATGTATCGTAGGCTGATTTGATCGTTTCGAACAGTTTTCGTCAAAATCAAAATATAACTCTATCTATTGAATTTTGAACGCGCATTTCCATCTACCGGGGTCACATACGAACTCAAAAAATTCCAGAAAAATATTTTCTAACTTCGTATTGACGATACTGTCCTAACAAAACTAGTTCCATCGAATTCTGAGACCGTTTGAAAAATGGCCATTTTCCAGTCGATTAAAATCAACTGAAACTGGTCAAACGCGTTTTCCTTTGCCACGCTCACATATTGATTCGAAAAATTATGAAATTGGGAATCTAGTAATAACTAGACATCACGGATCCAACAAAAGTGGTTTCGTCGAAATCCGAGGTCGTTTGCAAAATTTCTATTTTTAAGGGCTGAAATTCCATAGCGACTATTCTGAAATTTCAATTGGACATATCTTTTTATCCCCGCTATGAAATTTCAATTTTTTGGATTCGTTGGAAAGATATTCTTAAATAGATTCTAATATTTTTGGTTTCGCTAAAATCCGGTTTATTCTGCACCCGGTACGTTCATTTGAAGTTTGAAATCGAATTATCGAACAACCGCGCCATTTTCAATTCCTTTTATAATTATAAATTATTACTTATATTCTAACGACGATCTATATAAATATATACGTTCGAATTCATTCAAAATAAATTTCTCATCGATATTATTTAAAATAATTCATTTTAAATATTCAAAATTCATCGAAATTGCCAAAATAAAAATTTTAAACTGGCTCGCATTTCCGGGTTGTTACATTCTCCCCCACTTAAAACTTTTCGTCCCCGAAAAGGAACGAAGCCGATAGTTGTTTAACTAATCAACTCAACTTCCATTGTTTTCGTTACGGCTTAAGTTCTTCAACTTTTCAGTTTCTAAGAACTTTTCAAATTTTTCAAAAATTTGGCTAACACCCTAAATTTTCGAAAAATTTCGTCATAACCTCCCCTGCACCAGGGACTTCGGGATATTTCATATAGCCTCCCATGGCCTTCTTCAATCCAAAAGAAAAAGAAAAAGAAAAAGCCAATCGGCTCATAAAATCATCATCACCCAAACAAAACAGTAAATTATGGTAAACATGTACCCATTTGTCGGGCAAACAATTTTATTCTTCTGCTCTAGCCTCCTTGCTGTGACCTGTTCAATGTAAGTACATGTATATGCATGCAAATGCGACTAATTTTCAGTAAAATTCACTATTTCGTTCAATTAGGCTAAATGGTTCAAAATTTCAAACAAATATACAAACAACACAACCATCAATCAATTAGTGGATTATTGTTTCAAATTCATAATTTTGACACATATACAGAAAATCGTGTTTTTGATGACAATTCACAACAAATAATCCTAAGTAAATTTTGGTTCTCACACCAGTCTAATGGAAATATATAGATATCACACCTTCGTCACTCGAACATAAATACTGATGATGTCATGATAATTATCGGTACCATCTCCGGGCGACTAGAATGTGATTCTAAATCTATCCAGTATATTAAAACTTCGAATATACGTTCATGACGCGTATACGCGAAATCTTTATATATTGGATTGTCCGAATTCAAAATAAATAAATATTCAAATACCTATAAAATGGTTTAAATTTCAAAACAAAATTTGTTTTCATTTGAAAAATATACTCTTCACACTCGTTCTAGGATACTACTGATCCCATCTCTAACGAGTTATTCTAACTGGATATTACTAATCCAATATCTGATGAATTATTTCGTATGGTTCTAATGTGTCTTGCTCTCGAGCTCTGTAAACCAAGGCTCTGATACCAACTGTAGTGACCCGTAACTTCCCCGGTAAGGAAAGCATGGATTACCTTGAGAACACGACAAAGTAGAACGCAGACAGAAGAACATTTCATTGTTTATTACAATAATTCTATCAGAATACAAGAATATACAGAGTATGAATAAATATTACACATTTGACAAATATCAGAGATTACAATAAATTACATAGCAGCGGAAAAACAATACAAACACAACTGAAGGTGATACACGGATACAGAGCTTTCCGAGCATCGTTCCAGCTGTAAATCAAGATCTTGTGAATATAAATCTGCAAAACCAAAACTACTAGCTGTCCGTGTCGAAAATAAGGGCACCCAGAGTTTAGGTTAAAACAATAAACTCCAGGTCAGTCTTGTGACTGGTGTGAGAACTAAAACAGTTATTAATCTTTATTTTAAAGTTCGGTAAATCAAGGGACTACGCCGTATAACAAGGAAGGGGTTTCCTCCCAAGAATACCAGTGCATAAAACAAACAGCGCAATGCTAAATAAAGAAAAATGAAGCTATTATAAGACCCAGGTCCCATCACACAATGCAACGCAAGCCGGAGGATAGGGTTTTTACCTTATAATAGCCAAAGCATGCTTGATACATTTAAAACACAATATTTTGATATTACTATAAGTGTATAGTGTCAAAACAATTTCAATCAAAAATATCAATCATAGGCGGCATGAATGACCCATACCACTATGTCGCCATACTAGGTTCTACAAATAAAACCGCAATATCACGTATTGGAAATTGGATTTCCGTCATTAGTCGAGGCAAGGGGCAAGATCCTCTCCATTCGAGACACTCTACCAAATGTCTCAGGACCCCACTATGATCCTTGGAATCGGTTGGGCCGGTCCTCACCTAACTTTGGAGGATAGGCAATTTCTGAACACACGTTTCCCGGTACTAACAAACCTATATCCGAGGCGCCTCGCATTCCAACAACCACACAGGTGAAAAGTATATAAATGTCAGCCAGTTTAAGCACTGACACCACCACTAGCTAGAAAGTAACGTCGTGTTCTCCCAACGGTTCGTATCCCGTTTTTTTTGACTCATACCGAGGTGTGAGGCTCGCGAATTCACGCTATACACAAAGCTGCGCCACACAGGCCGTGCTTTGATCATCAACCACAAGACTTTGCTTTTCAACAGAAGCCTTGATCAAATGCCACTTACGCGTGCCACACAGGCAATTCACTCCATGCGACTGATGTCCATCGATATACAACCTCTGAGCTCGTACGTCTCAGAGAAGGGCGTAAAGCAAGAGAATAAATTCTCCGTCGCCAAACAGATGTATAATTAATAGAGATCAATCAGCACAGAATAAAATCCAATGTAAGACACACAGTCCATTTACAAGTTCGTTCTGGGTCTGAACGAAACCGGAGGCACTTTCCTCACATATCCATCGATCTCCAAGTACGTCTGGACGATCACAAACTGATTCCCTCATCTTTGGTGTACTGCCCAATCAAGATCATCAATAATCACCCAAACGATGTGAAAACTTCCGGTATTCAACCACCGTCTTCATCTTCGACTTATCGCCGAATCGGTTATTCAGAAAGGGTATAAACCCGGCCTTTCTGAATAACCCACGTATATAATAAACAAATGTTACACAAACACAACAAACGCCTCATTCCAATTCAGAATATTCTTTTATTCACAAAATCACATTCTTAGGGAAACGTTCCCATTAATTTTATCAAAGATAAATTCTTCTAAATTTATTCTTTAATCTTCCTTTGGATATCATTTCAAACCATATTATGGTTTTCCAAACTAGTCGGGATTAGCGAACCACACCGAAGTAATTATTTATTTTATCTCCCAATCCCAACCTATTCATCTCCTGGAGCAAAACTGGTAATACTCCATATCTAACACCACGGTGTTATCGGTAAAATTAATTACCATTTCACGTTCAAATATAATTAAAGATTTAACTATCGCTCTGGAGCAAAACTGGTGGTACTCCATTCTCGATCACCTTCCAGATTTGATAATTTAAATTATCAATTCACATTTCAATCTAATTAAAGATTCATTAAAACTCCACATAGTTTTAATCTTTTCAAAAATCAATATCCTGTCTTTAACTGGGTTAAAGAATTAATGTCATCTAAAACACGATTCACGATAAATCCAAAACCAATTTAAATTCAATTCCAATTAATATTATTTAATTGGTACACTTCATTAAATCTAAATAGAAAGATTCAATCTTTTTCTCAACTGGGCTTAAGAACAGTGTTAATGAAGACACCATTCACGACAAACCCAAATCACGTTTGATATTAAATACAAGGCACTGAATAGAAAATATACCGGCTTATATTCAATATCAAATTCTGAAACCAACAAATATCGTATTGGAAATAACAATATAAAATATATCTTTCAAATTTCCACAACCGTATCTGTATAATCACGAAACCCAACATTGAAATATTCCGAAGATAATTTCGATTCAAATCCATTTCAATTCGTATATTGGTAATTCTGATTATTTTTAAAACCACTTTCAAATTCAATTTATTTACTTCAAAAATAAATTAATTTTAATTCTAGTTCAAAACTAGTTCATTTCGATTAAAATCTATTTTTACATTTCAAATACAGAGTTTTTCAGCCCAATTTTTCCCAAATCATTTCTTATGATTTTTCACAAATTATTGATATTTTTAACAATTTTATCAAGGCCCGTACAGTCGATTTCCATCAACGGCCATCGAACTGCACTTACAGCGACCTTTTCCAAAATTGATTTGGACATAATTTCAAATCCAACCGTTAGATTTCAAATTTCTAATATTCATTGGAAAGCTCTTTTCGATACGAACCCAACGGTTCCAATTTAAGGAGAATCCGACGGACGGATCTCCCGCAACGTCAATTCGAAGTCAATGGTCAAAATTCACGAACTGCCGCAGCGTGGCGCGTTCTATTCAGGCCATTATATATATATAATATATATATATATATATATATTATATTTCATCGATTTCCTTTTAAAACGAATTTTATAAATTGTTTTAAATTCGTTTTCGAAACAATTTCAACTTCCCTTTCAATTTCAAATCAAAATTGAATTTTCCTTTATAAATTCGTTTTAAATTCATTTCAAATTGATTTCAATTCAAATCAATTTTTAATTCAATTTCAATTCAATTTCAATTTCAAATTAATTCAATTTCAATTTGAATTCATTTCTATTTGATTTCAATTCGAATTCATTTCTATTTGATTTCAATTCGAATTCATTTCTATATATTCGATTTCAATTCGAATTCATTTCTATATATTCGATTTCAATTCGAATTCATTTCTATATATTCGATTTTGAAATCACTTTTCGATATTCATTAAAAAATGAATAAAATCGATATAAATATCGTTCACATCTAAATGGCGCATCTCTAATCAACACGGCTTTATATATTTCAATAAATACGTTATTCTATTCAACAAATGAATATTTATTCCATTCTACACATGAATCTATATTTCTTCTTACTTAATAAAAGGTAAATTTTATTGAATAAACATTTTTTTCAACACATGAATACACTTTCAACACATGAATTCTCAACACCTGAACATCGTCAACACATGACTATTTATTCTATTCAACACATGAATTTTCTTTTATAATATTCATTATTTCCCAATTGGAATGAGGCCCAATCAATCACCATATAATGTTAATTATATGGATTCCATACAACACATGTATATAAATAGCAACGATAAATAATCAACCATCATCCAAGGTGCACTTCTCAACTGCATAAGCCTTAAATATAAATAATTAACGCTTACACAGTCTGTCGACCAATCGATCGACATACTATTAAATAATTGGGATTAGTGTACACCAAATATCATCCCAACACCCGTGTGGGGTTTCAAATCAACAAACACGGATTTTTATTTATTCACATACCCGTTAAAAATTATATTTTTAACGATAAAATATTTTTAAATATATAAATATTTTATTTTATTTCACATCATACAATCAATTTTCACCACAACAAACAATCAAACATATAAGCCATCCATGGTCTGTGGACGACGGGTGTCGGGTGCTGCTAAGCACCGTCTGCATCCTAGTATATATTTTTAACCAGAAAAGAAAATTTAAAGTGAGAAGTTCTCACCAAAGCTAATCCAAACGCCACGACTCTTCATATGTAGAAGTCATCGTTGTTCTCGCCTTTTGTCACTTTCGTTGCCCGTAGCCACTACATATATAAAAATCACATTTTTATATTATTGCTATGGATATAAAAATCACATTTTTATAATCACCCTATATGGATAAAAATTCTATTTTTACACCGTTACTATATAGATAAAAATTATATTTTTACATCGATGTACGTATAATAAAGATTATATTTTTACCAAGCTATTCTCTATATAAAGATTTCCCCTTTTCAATTATAAAGATTTCGCCTTTTCAAATATAAAGATTTCGCCTTTTCAAATATAAAGATTTCGCCTTTTCAAATATAATAAAAATCATATTTTTTCCACTTTCTATAATATAAAAATTATATTTTGAACCTTCCTGTAATATAAAAATTATATTTTGAACTTCTACATATAATAAAAATTATATTTTTAATACTCTACATAAAATGAAAATTATATTTTTAATACTCTTCTATAGTAAAAATTATATCTTTAATCTTCTACTATAAAAATTATATTTTTATTATTCTACCTTAATCAAAATTATATTTTTATTATCGTAAAAATCGAATCCTTTATTCGTTCACTTTCATGATAAAATCAAATCTATATAAATTAAAATTCTAATTTTTATTTCAGATCTTCACATAAAAAAATAGCAACTTTATACATGAAAAAAAATCAGATTTTTAAACACGGTATATTGTATATAAAACTGAAAATAAATTATATGGAAATCGGTAAAGAAACTCACTGTTTGAAGGGAGAATGGGGGAGTGGTGGCGCCGGGGTAGGGAGCAGGCGGCGGTGGCGCACTGGGCTCGCGAGGGGTGGCTAGGGTTTCGTCATTAGGGGGAGGGCTCGCGGTTGTGGGATTCGACGGGGGGGAGGGCGACTGCGCGAGGGGGAAAAAGGGCGGAGGAGAATGGTCTGAGGTGGAGCGGCGCCGTCGTGCGCGCTGGCGGGCGGAGGCGGTGCGTCGATCGGTGAAAGGGGGGTGACGGGTTTGGGTATTTGGGAAAGAGGTGCGATATTTACTGAATGAATTCTAGGGCTAGGATTATAATATATATATATATATATTATTTAATTTATTTATTTTATTCTCTTTACAGTTGACTTTTTATTCGACCTCGAAACGAGACCCACCGCCTGTCGTCCATAGCTAATTACCCCCATTCCGAACAAAATGGGATATGTATCATAGGCTGATTCGATCGTTTCGAATAGTTTTCGTCAAAATCAAAATATAACTCTATCTATTGAATTTTGAACGCGCATTTCCATCTACCGGGGTCACATACTAACTCGAAAATTTCCAGAAAAATATTTTCTAACTTCGTATTGACGATACGGTCCTAACAAAACTAGTTCCATCAAATTCTGAGACAGTATGAAAAATGGCCATTTTCCAGTCGATTAAAATCAACTGAAACTGGCCAAACGTGTTTTCCTTTTCCACGCTCACATATTGATTTGAAAAATTATGAAATTGGGAATCTAGTAATAACTAGACATCACGGATCCAACAAAAGTGGTTGTGTCGAAATCCGAGGTCATTTGCAAAATTTCTATTTTTAAGGGCTGAAATTCCATAGCGACTATTCTGAAATTTCAACTGGACATATCTTTTTATCCCCGCTGTGAAATTTCAATTTTTCGGATTCATTGGAAAGATATTCTTAAATATATTCTAATATTTTTGTTTCGCTAAAATCCGGTTTATTCTGCACCCGGTATGTTCATTTGAAGTTTGAAATCGAATTATCGAACTACCGCGCCATTTTCAATTCCTTTTATAATTATAAATAATTATTTATATTTTAACAACGATCTATATAAATATATACGTTCGAATTCATTCAAAATAAATTTCTCGTCGATATTATTTAAAATAATTCATTTTAAATATTCAAAATTCATCGAAATTGCCAAAATAAATTTTTTAAACTGGCTCGCAATTCCGGGTTGTTACATAAGTTAGAGGGTGAGAATAGATAAGACAAAAAATTTGAATAGATGAAGAAAAATATCACAACAACATAATCAGAGTAACACGAATCTCACAGTGGAACGAATAAAATATAACAAAACTTTGAAATAAAACCATTATATGTATAAAATAACATTTATCAAAGTACAACACTTACAACACAACGGAAATAAACAATTGATATAAAATCCTGAAGCCTCCTACTCTAAGCTCTCAGTATCTGTAAAATCCTGACTACTTGACTGCCCGTACAAAACTGGACACCCAAGAGTTTAGGAAAAAAAAAAAAAAAAACTCCGGGTCAGTCATGGGACTGATATGAGTAAACAATTTAAAATAGTTTGAGGGAATAAATGATATCTCATAAGATCATGCCGTATAACACGGAATGGGTTTTTCGCTTATGAGAATCCAAAACACTTGATTTAACATTTCAAACTCCTTTTGAAAGAAACAATGATCTTTTATATCAAAACTCCCTGGATAATATGATAGTATCTATCAACCACAATATAATAATCATCTAGCGGAACACTTTCATCTCACCTCTACATACATAATATACAATCAAAAACCGCAGAAGCTTATTGGGTAATGAATTCCAACTGGCAAGGTATGGGACCACCTTATGACAATGTATCTCTAGAGAGGAAAACACTGGGTTCAACAAGAACATCTTGTAACCTAGGCTAAACATGACCGGTCACTCATTTCGCTTAAGTGTACCGAATGTATTATCGCCAACGGTTGGGATCAGCAACCGTTTCCCAAAAGGGACAGCATCGAAATAGATTATAGAAGTAAACGGAATTTCTCTAGATCGGGTGACAATAAACCCTAATTGGCAGCTAACCACTTAGCCATGCGACCTACCCGATTTTATACCATTTCCTGGTTATGAGGCTAGAGGCCATAACGTATAGATCATACATTTAATTACTTTGAATGTCACATCGTCATACTTGTCAGATCACAAATTGATTTCCCTAAAAATACCATGGGTATACATCTAAGAGAAACGAATTTCTCCGCCACCAACATAAATACGTTTGAAACGATCAACTTACGCGATCTACCAGATATACTCTATCAGACATTCATCCATTCAAGTTGTCTTGGGACTGGACAAACCGAAGGCACTATTCTGTAAACCCATCTTAGGCAATTTCTGTCTAGGATTTACTGAACAGCCCTTGCATAACTCCATCTTCAATTATTTTCATCATATTTGATTCGCAACGCTAATGCCATACGAAGTGGTTTTCAGATAATATATCTGATTCCGGTCTCTCCGTATTGACAACGGAAATGGTCAAAATCTTTGATAGTCGGTGATTTAACTGTCAAATGAAAACATGTGTACAAATAACGGTCGTATTCCCAAATGGAAATCTTACCAATCAATCATCATTTCATTTCCCAATTTCTCATTTATCATTTCCATATATTCATAAGTTCCTTATTTTCTAAAATTAGACAATATATGTTATTAACTTTGAAAAAACATTTCCATTTCTGATTCACGTATCAATATCTTCCTACCTCTATCAGTCTCTAACTGTAAACTAGTAAGAGAAAAACTTCCCAAGCATAAACCCCGAAGGTCGAAACCAACATCAGATCGATACCCACAAAGCCATTCAACTCAACTAATTTCAAGTCAGTTTCTAATTTAATGAAATTCCATTTAAATTCCTAATTCAAACCCCAAATTCCTTTATAATATTTTATTTGCAAAATATTTACTTTAATCTATTTTTTCACATAGAATGTGAATAATATTTCTTTATATAATCAAAACAGTTTGATTTCGTATTTAAAACCAAATATCCAACTTCTGTTTATATTTTTAATTGCAGAATTATTCATACAAATCTCCTTTTTATTTCTAACACTTAAATCTCATTTATAATTCCCTTTATATAATTCTATTTATTCTATACAAATCCTTTTATATCATTCTATTCATTTTATATAAATTCTTTTATATAATTCTATTCATTTATATAAATCCTTTTATTTCAATATATGCTTTGAAAATTCCCTTTATAAATTCCAGTTTTTCGTATGGTATTTAAAATACCAAATAACACGACCAGTGTCACCATAATCAAATCACAGATTTTATATCCCATTACATACACAATATATGAAAACAAACAAAATTATAAATATTGAGGAATCCATTTGGATCCCTCTAACTTGTTTCCCTGCATCAACAGATGTATAAATAACATCAATTTCATTTCAATATGAAATATTCTGATAAACAGAATCAATATTTGGTTAACGATTTATATATATCGTTATCTATAATTTCAAACAATGCATCAGCAATTCAACTAAACAATCAACACACAGCAATCAATCATCATTTTTATCAACACTAGATTATATATATACAAATATAAACTGTACAGGTTAGTGGGATTTACTCACTTTGTTTTGCAGTTGACGGTTCTGATTTTATTTCCGTTAATATCAAACGAGCATTGATTTTCCATGAAATCCCAATAGCTTGGTTCTCCGCTACATAAATATCATAAGGTAGATTTCGGCATTATGATCCCAATGTGACTGGTTTTGTAAGGACCCGTAACTCCCCCGTGAAGGGAAGCACGAATACTTTGAGAACAACACACAAAAGGACGCATACGGAAGAACATTTCATTGTTATTACAACAATTCCATCAGAATACAAGAATATACAGAGTATAAATGAATAAATTACATTCGATAAATATCAGAGATTACAATAAATTACATAGCAGCGGAAAAATATGCAAAACACAACTAGAAGTGATACACGGATACAGAGCATCGTTCCAGCTGTAAATCAGGACCCTGTGAATATAAATCTGCAAAACCGAAACTACTAGCTGCCCGTGCGGAAAATAGGGGCACCCAGAGTTTAGGTTAAAACAATAAACTCCAGGTCAGTCATGTGACTGGTGTGAGAACTAAAACAGTTATTTAAAACTTTACTTTCAAGATAGTAATTCAAGGGACCACGCCGTATAACACGGAACGGGTTTCCTCCCAAGAATACTAGTGCATATAACAAAACAGCGCAATGCTCTTTGGAAAAATGAAGCTATTATAAGACCCAGGTCCCATCACACAATGCAACGCAAGCCGGAGGATAGGGTTTTCCCTTATAATAGCCAAACATGCTTGGTACGTTTAAAACAAATCATTTGATACTATAATAAGCGTATAGTGTCAAAACAATTTCAATCATAAATATAAATCATAGACGGCATGGGTACCATATATCATGTCGCCATACTAGTTCTACAATTAAAACCGCAATATCACGTATTGGAAATTGGATTTCCATCATGAGTCGAGGCAAGGGGCAAGCTCCTCTCCGTGTTCGAGACACTCTAGCAAATGCCTCGGGACCGCACACAGCAATCCCTGGATCCTCCAAGGCCGGTCCTCTCTTACTTTTGAGGATTGGCAATTCCTGAACACACGTTTCCCGGTCCTTACAGACCTATATCCGAGGCGCCTCGTATCCAACAACCACACAGGTGAAAAGTATATAAATGTCAGGGCTGGTAGGTCACTGACACCACCATAGCTAGAAAGAAACGTCGTGCACTCCTTGGGTCCGTATCCCGTTTTCGACTCATACCGTGGTGTGAGGCTCGCGAATTCACGTTATACACAAAGCTATGCCACACAGGCCGTGCTTTGATCATCAACCACAAGACTTTGCTTTTCAACAGAAGCCTTGATCAATTGCCACTTACGCATGCCACATTGGCAATTCACTCCATGCGACTGATGTCCATCGATATACAACCTCTGAGCTCGTATGTCTCAGAGAAGGGCGTTAAGCAAGAGAATAAATTCTCTGCCGCCAAACAGATGTATATTTAATAGAGATCAATCAACACAGAATAAAATCCAATGTCAGACACACAATCCATTTACAAGTTCGTTCTGGGTCTGAACGAAACCGGAGGCACTTTCCTCGCATATCCATCCATCTCCAAGTACGTCTGGATGATCACCAACTGATTCCCTCATCCTGGGTGTACAGCCCAATCAAGATCATCAGTAATCACCCAAACGATGTGAAGACTTCCGGTCTTCAACCACCGTCTTCATCTTCGACATCTCGTCGAATCGGTTATTCAGAATGGGTATAAACCCGGCCTTCCTGAATAACCCACGTATATAATAAACGAATGTTACACAAGCACAACAAACGCCTCATTCCAATTCAGAATATTCTTTTATTCACAAAATCACATTCTTAGGGAAAGGTTCCCATTAATTTTATCCAAGATAAATTCTTCTAAATTTATTCTTTAATCCTCCTTTGGATATCATTTCTAACTAGTCGGGATTAGCGAACCACACCGAAGTAATTATTTATTTTATTTCCCAATCCCAACCTATATATCCCATGGAGGAAACTGGTAATACTCCACATCTAACACCACGGTGTTATCGGTAAAATTAATTACCATTTCACGTTCAAATCTGATTAAAGATTTAACTATCGCTTTGGAGCAAAACTGGTGGTACTCCATTCCCGATCACTTTTCCAGATTTGATAATTTAAATTATCAATTCACATTTTAATCTAATTAAAGATTCATTAAAACTCCACTTAGTTTTAATCTTTTCAAAAATCAATATTATGTCTTTAACTGGGTTAAAGAACCAATGTCTTCTAAAACACGATTCACGACAAACCCAAATCACATTTGATATTAAATACAAGGCTTTGAATAGAAAATATATCGGCTTATATTCAATTTCAAATTCTGAAACCAACATATATTGTATTGGAAATAACGATATAAAATATATCTTTCAAATCCCCATAACAATATTTGTATAGTCACGAAATCCAACATCGAAATATCCCGAAGATAATTTCGATTCAACTCCACTTCCACTTCACCTATTGGGAATATTGATTATTTTTAAATCACTTTCAAATTCAATTTATTTATTTCAAAAATAAATTGATTTTAATTCTAGTTTAAAACTAGTTCATTTTGATAAAAAACTATTTTTATCTTTACAAATGTGGAGTTTTTCACCCCAGTTCTTTTCAATTCACATATTATGATTTTACACAAATTATAGATATTTTTAATAATTTTATCAAGGCCCGTACAGTCGATTTCCATCTACGGCCATCGAACTGCACTTACATCGACCTTTTTCAAATTTGATTTGGACATAATTCCAAATCCAACCGTTAGATTTCAAATTTCTAATATTCATTGGAAAGCTCTTTTCGATACGAACCCAACGGTTCCGGTTTTAGGAGAATCCGACGGTCGGATCTCCCGTAATGTCCGTTTGAAATAAATGGTCGAAATTCACGAACTGCCGAGGCGCGGCGCGTTCTATTCAGGCCATTATATTATATATATAATATATATATAATATATATTTCGTCGATTTCTATTTAAAACGAATTTTATAAATCGTTTTAAATTCGTTTCTAAAACAATTCAACTTCTACATTCAATTTCAAATCGATTTGATTTCAATTCAACTCGAATTCATTTCAATTTTATTTAATTCGAATTCAAATTCGTCTCAATTCAATTCAAATTCAAATTCGTTTCAATTCAATTCAATTCGAATTTACCTTCTATTTGATCTAATTCGAATTCGTTTTAAATTGATTTCAATTCAATTTCAGTTTGTTTGAAATTTCAATTTCAATCTAATTCAATTTGAATTCATTTCTATTTTACTCGAATTCAAATTCACTTTCTATTCAATTCGAATCGAATTCATTTTCTATTCGATTCGAATTCATTTCAAATTGATTCAATAAAATTTCAATTTCAATTTTTAATCTAATTCAATTTGAATTCATTTCTATTTTACTCGAATTCAAATTCACTTTTTATTCAATTCGAATCGAATTCATTTTCTATTCGATTCGAATTCATTTCAAATTGATTCAATAAAATTTCAATTTCAATTTTTAATCTAATTCAATTTGAATTTCCTTTCAAAATATTAAATTTTGAAATCACTTTTCAACATTCATTATACAACGAATAAAATCGATATAAATATCGTTCGCGTCAAAATAACGCATCTCTAATCAACACGGCTTTATATATTTCAATAAATTCGTTATTCTATTCAACAAATGAATATTTATTTCATTCAACACATGAATCTATATTTCTTTCAACACACGACTAATCTCAACACATGAGTACTGTCAACACATCACTATTTTTGTTATGTAAAATATTTTATAAAACTATGGTATCTATCGTTTGATTTTCAATTAGACTTCTACTGAGAAGTAGTTCTAATTTTAAATATGATAAAGATGTAATTTTTATTATTTAAAATATTTCACTCAACACATGAATAGTTTCAACCCATAATCATCGTCAACACATGACTATTTTTATATTCAACACATGAATTTTCTTTTATAATATTCATTATTTTCCCGATTGGAATGAGGCCCAATCAATCACCATATAATGTTAATTATATGGATTCCATACAACACATGTATATAATAGCATTGAAAAATAATCAACCATCAACCAAAGTGCACTACACTGTATAAGCATCAAATATAGATATCTGACGCTTATAACAGCCTGTCAATCGATCGATCGACATATTTAATCAATCAGGATGAGTGAACTTCAAATTTCATCCCAACACCCGTGTGGGGTTTCAAACAATCAAACACAGATTTTATTTGTGCAGTTGGGCGACGTGTAAAATTTATCGACCCAATCGATATCAGTCAAATCAGTGTATACAAACAAATCGGCCGATTTGTTTATAAATATTCATTTATTCACTTTCACGTTAAAAATTATATTTTTAACGATAAACATTTTATTTTAACACTTGAATTTCTATTCAGTCCATTTATTCAATAAATGATATTTTTATTTTTCTAACAAATTTTAGAAAATTTCGGCGGCATAACGGCACGATACTAGAAACGGGACAAGGCCTAGCCTTATCCCTGGTCTAGTGAAGGCCCACGCCATTCACACATCAATCAAATCCATTCCATTTCACCAAACAATTCAATTCAAACCCAACAAACTAACCAACTACTCAACCAAACAATTTAACAAACAAGCCATCCATGGTCTGTGGATGACGGGTGTCGGGTGCTACTAAGCACCGTCTGCATCCTAGTATATATATATATATATATAACTAGAAAAAGAAGTTTAGAGTGAGAAGTTCTCACCGAAAGCTATCCAATACCACGACACTCCTATTGTAGAGATCTTCGTCGTTCCTTTTTTTTTCACTTTCGTCATCCGTATCCACTGCATATATAAAAATCGAATTTTTACTTCACATTCATATATAGAAAAATCGTATTTTTACCTCACATTCATATAAAAAATCTCATTTTTAACTCCATGTTATTATATATAAGAATTTATACTTTTCATTAACAACAATCTATATTTCTCGTATATATAAAAATCTATACTTTTCATCAACAAAAATCTCTCCTTTACATTAACAAAAATCATATCTTCAATGAAATAAAAATCATACCTTTAGTGAAATAAAAATCACACCCTGAGTGAAATAAAAATCATACCCTGAGTGAAATAAAAATCATATCGTGAGTGAAATAAAAATCATATCGTTAGTGAAATAAAAATCATATCGTTAGTGAAATAAAAATCATATCTTTAGTGAAATAAAAATCATATCTTTAGTGAAATAAAAATCATATCTTTAGTGAAATAAAAATCATATCTTTAATGAAGTAAAAAGCATACTTTCAATGAACAAGAATATAATCTTTTTAATGCTACTTTATAAATAAAAATCCGATTTTTCAAACACTCTTATATATTTAAAACTGAAAAATAAAATAAATGTAAGTAAATAAATACTTACAGTTCATTCAATTTTTGCTAAAAAAAAGGGGGGAAAGGATTTCTGCGATGGTCGGCGCCGGAGTGGGAGCAGGCGGAGGGTCAGAGGGGGCTCGGTCACTGGCGGATGTCGGAGCAGGGGCGGGTTGGGGTCGCGACTCAAATAAGAATGGGGGAGGCTGAGGGGCACGTTGGTGGTTGGGTGGTCGTTGGAGGGTGGCGATTTGCTGGAGCGCGGCGGCAAGAAGGGTGCGCGTTGGGCTTGCCCTATTCGGGGAGGGGTCTGCATCGATTAGCTGAAGAAGAGGGGGGGGAGGGAAGAGGGACGTCGGAGCTTCGAGATGAGAGGGGGTGGAGGAGGAGGCGCGGCCTTAGGGGAGGAGCGATGGGCGATGGCAACGGCGGCTAGGGCAGAGGGGTTCGATCGGGTTTTGGTTTTTTTTTTTTTTATTTAATCTGAAATGGTCAACGGGTATAGGAGAAGAGATATAGGGGGGTATTTTATAATATTTAATTTATTTATTTTTTTCACATAAAGCAACTTTTTCTATCGACCTCGAAACAAGGCCCACCGCCTGTCGTCCATAGCGTTTCGCCCCCATTCCGAACACAATGGGATATGTATCGTAGGTTGATTTGATCGTTTCGATCAGTTTCCTTTGAATTTACATTTAAATCACTATATTGAATTTTAAACGTACATTTCAAATTACCGGGGTCACATACGAACTTTAAAAATTCCTGAAAAATATTTTCTAGCTTCGTATTGACAATACGGTCCTAACAAAACTAGTTTCGTCGAATTCTGAGACCGTTGGAAAAATGGTCAATTTCCAGTCGATTAAAATCAACTAAAACTGGTCAAACGCGTTTTCATTTGCCACGCTCACATATTGATTCGAAAAATTATGAAATTTGAAACCTAGCAATAATTTGACATCACGGATCCAACAAAAGTGGTTCCGTCGAAATCCGAGGTCGTTTGCAAAATGTCTATTTTTAAGGGCCTGAATTCCATAGCGACTATTCAGAATTTTCAACTGGACATATCTTTTGATTCTCGCTACGAAATTTTGATTTTTCGGATTCGTTGGAAAGATATTATCAAATAGATCCTATTGTTTTTGGTTTCACTAAAATCCGGATTGTTTTGCACCCGGTACATTCAATTGAGGTTTGAAATCGAATTATCGAACTACCGCGCCATTTTCAATTCTATTTATAATTATATATAAATATTTATATTCTAACGACGACGTATATAATATATACGTCGAATTATATTCAAAATAAATTTCTCGTCGATATTATTTAAAATAATCTATTTTAAATAATCAAAATCCGCCAAAATTGCCAAAATAAAAATTTTAAACTGGCCCGGATTTTCCGGGTTATTACAATCTCCCCCACTTAAAACTTTTCGTCCCCGAAAAGGAACAAAGTCGAAAGTGGTTTGATTATTCAACTCTACGTTCGATTTGACTTCCATTCTCCAACTCTTTAGTTTCTGAGAATTTTCAAAATTTGGCTAACACCCTAAATTTTTGAAAAATTTCGCCATAACCTCCCCTGCACCGGGAGCATCGGGGAATTTCAAATAGCTTCCCCGGTCCTTCAGATCTCAAAAAGAAAAAGAAAAAGCCAAGCGGCTAGCCAATAGGCTCATAAAATCATCATCACCCAAACAAAACAGTAAATTATGTAGTAAACATGTACCTATTTGTCAGGCAAACAAATTTTATTCTCTGCTCTAGCCTCCTTGCTATGACCTGTTCAATGTAAGTATATGTATATGCAAGCAAATGCGACCAATTTTCAATAGAGTTCAATATTTGGTTCAATTAGGCATAAATGGTTAAAATTATCAAATAAATAAACAAACAACACAAACATCAATCAATTAGTGAATTAGAGTTTCAAATTCATAAACATGATATATATACAAAAAAAAAATCATGTTTTTGATGCCAATTCACAACAATAAATCTATCTATATAAGTTTTGGTTCTCACACCAGCCTAATGGAAATATATAGATATCACACCTTCGTTACTCGAACATGAATACTAATGACGACTAGTCAATCATCAGAATCATCTTCGGGCCACTAGAGTATGATTCTATATCTATCCAGTATATTAAAACTTCGAATATACGTTCATGACGCGTATACGCGAAATCTATATATACTCGATTGTCCATATTCAAAATAAATAAATATTCAAATACGTGTAAGACGATTTAAATTTCAAAACAAAATTGTTTTCATTTGAAAAATATACTCTTCACACTCGTTCTAGGACACTACTGATCCTATCTCTAACGAGTCATTCTAATTGGATATTGCTAATCCAATATCTGATGAATTCTTTCGTATGGTTCTAATGTGCCTTGTTCTCGAGCTCTGTAAACCAAAGCTCTGATACCACTGTAAGGACCCGTAACTCCCCCGTGAAGGGAAGCACGAATACTTTGAGAACAACACACAAAAGGACGCATACGGAAGAACATTTCATTGTTATTACAACAATTCCATCAGAATACAAGAATATACAGAGTATAAATGAATAAATTACATTCGATAAATATCAGAGATTACAATAAATTACATAGCAGCGGAAAAATATGCAAAACACAACTAGAAGTGATACACGGATACAGAGCTTTCCGAGCATCGTTCCAGCTGTAAATCAGGACCCTGTGAATATAAATCTGCAAAACCGAAACTACTAGCTGCCCGTGCGGAAAATAGGGGCACCCAGAGTTTAGGTTAAAACAATAAACTCCAGGTCAGTCATGTGACTGGTGTGAGAACTAAAACAGTTATTTAAAACTTTACTTTCAAGATAGTAATTCAAGGGACCACGCCGTATAACACGGAACGGGTTTCCTCCCAAGAATACTAGTGCATATAACAAAACAGCGCAATGCTCTTTGGAAAAATGAAGCTATTATAAGACCCAGGTCCCATCACACAATGCAACGCAAGCCGGAGGATAGGGTTTTCCCTTATAATAGCCAAACATGCTTGGTACGTTTAAAACAAATCATTTGATACTATAATAAGCGTATAGTGTCAAAACAATTTCAATCATAAATATAAATCATAGACGGCATGGGTACCATATATCATGTCGCCATACTAGTTCTACAATTAAAACCGCAATATCACGTATTGGAAATTGGATTTCCATCATGAGTCGAGGCAAGGGGCAAGCTCCTCTCCGCGTTCGAGACACTCTAGCAAATGCCTCGGGACCGCACACAGCAATCCCTGGATCCTCCAAGGCCGGTCCTCTCTTACTTTTGAGGATTGGCAATTCCTGAACACACGTTTCCCGGTCCTTACAGACCTATATCCGAGGCGCCTCGTATCCAACAACCACACAGGTGAAAAGTATATAAATGTCAGGGCTGGTAGGTCACTGACACCACCATAGCTAGAAAGAAACGTCGTGCACTCCTTGGGTCCGTATCCCGTTTTCGACTCATACCGTGGTGTGAGGCTCGCGAATTCACGTTATACACAAAGCTATGCCACACAGGCCGTGCTTTGATCATCAACCACAAGACTTTGCTTTTCAACAGAAGCCTTGATCAATTGCCACTTACGCATGCCACATTGGCAATTCACTCCATGCGACTGATGTCCATCGATATACAACCTCTGAGCTCGTATGTCTCAGAGAAGGGCGTTAAGCAAGAGAATAAATTCTCTGCCGCCAAACAGATGTATATTTAATAGAGATCAATCAACACAGAATAAAATCCAATGTCAGACACACAATCCATTTACAAGTTCGTTCTGGGTCTGAACGAAACCGGAGGCACTTTCCTCGCATATCCATCCATCTCCAAGTACGTCTGGACGATCACCAACTGATTCCCTCATCCTGGGTGTACAGCCCAATCAAGATCATCAGTAATCACCCAAACGATGTGAAGACTTCCGGTCTTCAACCACCGTCTTCATCTTCGACATCTCGTCGAATCGGTTATTCAGAATGGGTATAAACCCGACCTTCCTGAATAACCCAAGTATATAATAAACGAATGTTACACAAGCACAACAAACACCTCATTCCAATTCAGAATATTCTTTTATTCACAAAATCACATTCTTAGGGAAAGGTTCCCATTAATTTTATCCAAGATAAATTCTTCTAAATTTATTCTTTAATCCTCCTTTGGATATCATTTCTAACTAGTCGGGATTAGCGAACCACACCGAAGTAATTATTTATTTTATTTCCCAATCCCAACCTATATATCCCATGGAGGAAACTGGTAATACTCCACATCTAACACCACGGTGTTATCGGTAAAATTAATTACCATTTCACGTTCAAATCTGATTAAAGATTTAACTATCGCTTTGGAGCAAAACTGGTGGTACTCCATTCCCGATCACTTTTCCAGATTTGATAATTTAAATTATCAATTCAAATTTTAATCTAATTAAAGATTCATTAAAACTCCACTTAGTTTTAATCTTTTCAAAAATCAATATTATGTCTTTAACTGGGTTAAAGAACCAATGTCTTCTAAAACACGATTCACGACAAACCCAAATCACATTTGATATTAAATACAAGGCTTTGAATAGAAAATATATCGGCTTATATTCAATATCAAATTCTGAAACCAACATATATCGTATTGGAAATAACGATATAAAATATATCTTTCAAATCCCCATAACAATATTTGTATAGTCACGAAATCCAACATCGAAATATCCCGAAGATAATTTCGATTCAACTCCACTTCCACTTCACCTATTGGGAATATTGATTATTTTTAAAATCACTTTCAAATTCAATTATTTATTTCAAAAATAAATTGATTTTAATTCTAGTTTAAAACTAGTTCATTTTGATAAAAAACTATTTTTATCTTTACAAATGTGGAGTTTTTCACCCCAGTTCTTTTCAATTCACATATTATGATTTTACACAAATTATAGATATTTTTAATAATTTTATCAAGGCCCGTACAGTCGATTTCCATCTACGGCCATCGAACTGCACTTACAGCGACCTTTTTCAAATTTGATTTGGACATAATTCCAAATCCAACCGTTAGATTTCAAATTTCTAATATTCATTGGAAAGCTCTTTTCGATACGAACCCAACGGTTCCGGTTTTAGGAGAATCCGACGGTCGGATCTCCCGTAATGTCCGTTTGAAATAAATGGTCGAAATTCACGAACTGCCGCGGCGCGGCGCGTTCTATTCAGGCCATTATATTATATATATAATATATATAATATATATTTCGTCGATTTCTATTTAAAACGAATTTTATAAATCATTTTAAATTCGTTTCTAAAACAATTCAACTTCTACATTCAATTTCAAATCGATTTGATTTCAATTCAACTCGAATTCATTTCAAATTTATTTAATTCGAATTCAAATTCATCTCAATTCAATTCAAATTCAAATTCGTTTCAATTCAATTCAATTCGAATTTACCTTCTATTTGATCTAATTCGAATTCGTTTTAAATTGATTTCAATTCAATTTCAGTTTGTTTGAAATTTCAATTTCAATCTAATTCAATTTGAATTCATTTCTATTTTACTCGAATTCAAATTCACTTTCTATTCAATTCGAATCGAATTCATTTTCTATTCGATTCGAATTCATTTCAAATTGATTCAATAAAATTTCAATTTCAATTTTTAATCTAATTCAATTTGAATTCATTTCTATTTTACTCGAATTCAAATTCACTTTCTATTCAATTCGAATCGAATTCATTTTCTATTCGATTCGAATTCATTTCAAATTGATTCAATAAAATTTCAATTTCAATTTTTAATCTAATTCAATTTGAATTTCCTTTCAAAATATTAAATTTTGAAATCACTTTTCAACATTCATTATACAACGAATAAAATCGATATAAATATCGTTCGCGTCAAAATAACGCATCTCTAATCAACACGGCTTTATATATTTCAATAAATTCGTTATTCTATTCAACAAATGAATATTTATTTCATTCAACACATGAATCTATATTTCTTTCAACACACGACTAATCTCAACACTTGAGTACTGTCAACACATCACTATTTTTGTTATGTAAAATATTTTATAAAGCTATGGTATCTATCGTTTGATTTTCAATTAGACTTCTACTGAGAAGTAGTTCTAATTTTAAATATGATAAAGATGTAATTTTTATTATTTAAAATATTTCACTCAACACATGAATAGTTTCAACCCATAATCATCGTCAACACATGACTATTTTTATATTCAACACATGAATTTTCTTTTATAATATTCATTATTTTCTCGATTGGAATGAGGCCCAATCAATCACCATATAATGTTAATTATATGGATTCCATACAACACATGTATATAATAGCATTGAAAAATAATCAACCATCAACCAAAGTGCACTACACTGTATAAGCATCAAATATAGATATCTGACGCTTATAACAGCCTGTCAATCGATCGATCGACATATTTAATCAATCAGGATGAGTGAACTTCAAATTTCATCCCAACACCCGTGTGGGGTTTCAAACAATCAAACACAGATTTTATTTGTGCAGTTGGGCGACGTGTAAAATTTATCGACCCAATCGATATCAGTCAAATCAGTGTATACAAACAAATCGGCCGATTTGTTTATAAATATTCATTTATTCACTTTCACGTTAAAAATTATATTTTTAACGATAAACATTTTATTTTAACAGTTGAATTTCTATTCAGTCCATTTATTCAATAAATGATATTTTTATTTTTCTAACAAATTTTAGAAAATTTCGGCGGCATAACGGCACGATACTAGAAACGGGACAAGGCCTAGCCTTATCCCTGGTCTAGTGAAGGCCCACGCCATTCACACATCAATCAAATCCATTCCATTTCACCAAACAATTCAATTCAAACCCAACAAACTAACCAACTACTCAACCAAACAATTTAACAAACAAGCCATCCATGGTCTGTGGATGACGGGTGTCGGGTGCTACTAAGCACCGTCTGCATCCTAGTATATATATATATATATATATATATAACTAGAAAAAGAAGTTTAGAGTGATAAGTTCTCACCGAAAGCTATCCAATACCACGACACTCCTATTGTAGAGATCTTCGTCGTTCCTTTTTTTTTCACTTTCGTCATCCGTATCCACTGCATATATAAAAATCGAATTTTTACTTCACATTCATATATAGAAAAATCGTATTTTTACCTCACATTCATATAAAAAATCTCATTTTTAACTCCATGTTATTATATATAAGAATTTATACTTTTCATTAACAACAATCTATATTTCTCGTATATATAAAAATCTATACTTTTCATCAACAAAAATCTCTCCTTTACATTAACAAAAATCATATCTTCAGTGAAATAAAAATCATACCTTTAATGAAATAAAAATCATACCCTGAGTGAAATAAAAATCATACCCTGAGTGAAATAAAAATCATATCGTGAGTGAAATAAAAATCATATCGTTAGTGAAATAAAAATCATATCGTTAGTGAAATAAAAATCATATCTTTAGTGTAACACCCCGAATTTTCTATTAACACTAAAGTTGCTAAAATATTAATAAGTGTGTAAGAGAGGGGATGTATCTAATATGAATATAAAAATATTAATAAGTGTGTAAGAGAGGGGATGTATCTAATATGAATATAAAAATATTAATAAGTGTGTAAGAGAGGGGATGTATCTAATATGAATATAAAAATATTAATAAGTGTGTGAGAGAGGGGATGTATCTAATATGTATATAAAAACAATAATAAGTAAAGGGGGATGTATCTAATATGTACATTGTAGAAAATATATATATATATATATATATTTATGACATGAATAGAAGTTTATTAATATGCTGAGTGTTTGCTGAGTCACTTCTGACTCATTGCTGAGTCAACAAGATAAACCCCATCTTGTCTGAACGGCTGCGGTTATTTCTAGGTTAAATCTAATGGCCTAAATGAATTCTAAAATCTATAAATAAGTGGGTAGACCCTAGACCTAAATCACTTGTAAAATTAGAGAAGCTACCGTCATGCTGCTGCCATGGAGTTCAGCATAGCCGTCACAAACTAAGAAGAGGAAGCCTAATCATCTACAACTAAATCTACACAAATCAAATCAAAAGATCTCTCTTTCTCTAATTCTTTTCTTTTGTTGGTGAGTATGATGATTCTCACAAGACTATTACAAACTAATTTGACTCAGTTATGAATGGATCACAAGAAAGTGATGTGATTTGTAATTGTAAATTCTATATATTGTGGATCTCTTATTATGTTATTATGTTGTCGTATGATGTAAATTATATATGCTATGTCATGCTATGTTGTAAATTCTCTTATGTTATGTCGTGCTATGTTGAGAATCATGTCAAGCTATGTTATACTATCATACTATGCCATGTTATAAATCATGCTATATTATGTTGAAAAATCATGATGTTGTTGGATCATGCTTAAAGTTATGTTTTTTTTTCTTAATTTAAATGGATCTTGTTTATGGGAATTTGCCTATTAGGTTAGGTGTACCCATAAACTTGAAACTATAATTAAATAAAACTTGATTATGGGAATTTGCCTATTGAGTTAGGTGTACCCATATAAAACCATGTTGTTAAAAATTTAGATGATGTTGATTCACACATGTTCATATGTAAGTTTATGAAAATTGATTGAGATCATATTAGGTGAATTTTGAACAAGTTGACACCTTTAGATCCATGACATGTATAATCTATGCAAGTTGGACATATGCAAGTTTCACCCCTTATTATGATTCATTTGGTCACATATACATGTTGTTATTATGATAATCTCTTTTATGCTATGAGTTAGGCTATTCGAGTCTAACATATATTTTGCGAATAAACGTTCAAACGTGGGGTAGGGGTAATATTAGGAATTAATAAATTGGGTGCAATTTTGTAAGATGTTGCATACCATGAATGAATGTCCATAATTGAGTCAATTATGGACATTGTTAAAAATTGGAAGTAATTAATAATTCAAGTAGGGAATTATTAAAATTGGGGGAAAGTGGATTATTATTAATAATCAATGCTTAGGACACGAGGTTGGACCCGTTTGTGATGTAAACCTGCCCGGACCCGCCCGGCAAATCCAGTAGTCACAAATGTCGGCCCAATGTGAGAGGTCCTAGGCCCAAACTAAAGCATAACAGTTGTAAAGACACGAGGTTAGACTCTTTTATGGTGTAAGACTGCCCGGACCCGCCCGGCAAATCCAGCTGCCATAAATGCCAGTCTAATGTGAGAGGTCTTTATGAGGTTATGGCCTTAATGAACTAAGAAATACTTAACCAGATAATCATGTAAGGTGGGACATGGGGGTTAAGTAGGTGCCTTGGGTGGCATGAGGAATCTGGTGGTTGCCTTTAGAGGCATTTGAAATACGATTAGACTTAACCAAACACACATGTAAATGAACATGACTAAGTGGGTTAAGTGGGATGGACTAATGGGGACAAGATTAGGTGGAATGCTTGTGGTAAATAGTGGGGGCCCATTTCAACCAGTATCCCAAAACGGATCTTTGTGGGCTCGACCCAAGTCGAGGACGGGACACGCATACTGGGTTTGACTATAAGAGGCCAAAACAGGGAGCGGTGGCAACGCAAGTACAACGGGTTTCATATGCGTGTGTGGACCCGGGCTGGTAGGTAAGACGTTGTTGCATCGTGTAGGTATAAGCCGTGCATGTCCGTTGTATCAGGTTGCCACTTTAGGGGAGTGATACACCCCACTGTGGGGCCAGCACGGGTATCTACGAGTTAGGGAGCCGATCGAATAATGGGAAGTAGGGTACACCTAGTGGAGATAGGGGCAGGCGGCACCTATGTAGTCAGCTAGGGGTACGTAAAGCCATTGGGAAAGTTTCTAAGTGAAGCTAAGTGGGATGAATCTTTAGGGTGACTGGTGTGGTGCAGTATAGTGTTTATCCTTTAGTATTTAGGAGCGCCTATAACGTTGCCTTTAGCGATTGTCTATGTCCTTAATCTGCTCTTCATAGACATTTTCTTGTTTTCCAGCTTATGCCTTAGTCCAGTTATTTTGGTAATAGTATTGTAGAATTATCATATTCACCAGACTTTATGTCTGACCCCCTCTTTTCCATCCTTTTTCTCCCTTCAGGTCCGCAGGTTGGGCCAAGTTCTAGTGGAGTCTAGTTGGATCGCTTATCTTCTGGAAAGCTTGGACTGCTGAAGTAAAGTCCAGCTTGTTATCTTTCTTTTTAATGGCTATTCATGTAATGGGATTATGTACTTGTTTTATCAAGATAGATATTGTACTTGACATTGAATATGGTGTTATGATGTAATCAAACATGTTTTGACTTCTGCTACAATGAAATAAAGTTTTTGAATTTCCAAGTACTATTTTATATCTGTCTTGTTGTAATTTTACTGTTCTATATTCACATAAAACCTCCATGGAAGTTAATGCATTCCCTTTGTGAGTGACATTAATGGACGTGGGGTGTTACACGTGGTATCAGAGCATAAGGTTACCAGAACAGATAAAAAAAAATTTTTTAGAAATTTTTTTTTTCTCTAAAGTATTTTTGGAAGAAGTGCTTTCAAAAAAAAACATGTTATTTAAAGAGAGTTTTTATGAAAAACATAATCCCAAATAGCCACATCCTTATCTTTATCTTTCGAATTCTCCATTTTGAATCTTTCCTTTTTCGTTTCAGCATGGCTGAAGATCTTAATCTCCCAGAAGGTGTGACGATTCCAGGGTGGTTTAGGAGATACTTGGAGGCTAGGGCCACCACTGCAGGCCCAGCGGATACTCCTCCACCCCTAGTTGCACCCATTCCTCCTCCTCCTCCTCCTCGTGTTGACACTTTTGCAAAGACGTGCAAGGAATTCAAGGCTATGGGAGGAAAAACTTTTCAGGGGACTGAGACGTTTGTGGAGGCCAGAGATTGGCTTAAGGAGACTGAGGAATTGTTGGATATCTTTGAAGTGGAAGATGGGAGGAAAGTCCGTTTAGCTGCTTGGTTAATGAAGGGAGAGGCCTCGTTTTGGTGGGAGGTCACTAACGGGGAACGTCCAGTTGATTCATGGGCGGATTTCAGACGAAGGTTTGAGGCAAAGTTTCTTTCAAGGGCAGAGGTGAACTTAAATATGGAAAAATTCCTGGCACTAAAGCAAGGGAGCTCATCAGTAAAGGAATATGTCAATAAATTTAATCAGTTAGCAAGGTTTGGCTTGGAGTTGGTGAACACGTCAAAGAAGAAAGCTTTGAGGTTCGTTAGAGGCTTGAATGAACCGTTGCAAGGGTTGGCTATGACCCACATCCCTATGGGAGCCACGTTTGAAAAGCTAGTAGAAATGGCACTTATGCATGAGGATAAGGCAGTTGAAAAGAAAGGGGATCAGAAGAAACCCCAACAGCAAAATAAGAAGGGTGGTAAAAACAATAATGGCAAAGGGAAGAAGAAATGCTTCAATTGTGGGACGCCTGGCCATCTCAGCAAAGATTGTAGAAAGAAAAAGAAGACTGGTTGTTTTCATTGTGGAGATGCGGGACATTTAGTGAAGGACTGTCCAAAGAAGGGGCAGAGGGCAGGGTCTACCTCGGGAGGACAGGTGCAGGCTCTTATGGCACCAGGCAGGCAAGGGGGCAAGTTCAGGCTATTGCGGCCCCACCTCTGCAAGAAAGAGGTAGAACAATTTCTGTTGAAAGCTTAGTTTTTCTGTTTGATCATCCTGTCCGTACCTTATTCGATTCTGGCGCATCTCATTCGTTTATCTCTGCATCATTAGTTGAATCACTGCACTTGAACACCAGTTTAGTAGAGGATCCCTTGGTCGTTTCAAATCCGATTGGGGGTTCGGCTCATTTGACCATGATATGTTTGGATTTGAAAATCTCTATACTTAGCGTTGAATTTAGATGTGATGCTTATGTATTGGGCTTCACGGGCTATGGGCTAATTTTAGGAATGGATTGGTTGTCTAGAAATAGGGCCATTCTTGATTGTGAAAGGAGAGTAGTTAGGCTTGTGACTCGCCTTGGTAATGCTCTCGACATCTTTTGTAATCCCATAAATTCCGTTATGCTAAGTTATCTTGAATCGCTTGACGCGTCTGTAGAGAACCTGCGATCGGTAGAAGTGGTCCAGGAATATCCGGATGTGTTTGAAGAGGTGAAGGGCTTACCTCCAAAGCGGGAGATAGACTTTCGAATTTATCTTGTGGATAATGCTAAACCCGTATCTTTTCCAGTGCGCCACATGGCTCCTCGTGAAAGGAGGGAACTCAATAAGCAAGTAAAGGAGTTGCTTGAGAAGGGGTTCATAAGACGTAGTATATCGGAGTGGGGTGCTCCAGTAGTTTTTGCCACAAAGGCGGATGGGTCTCTTAGACTTTGTATGGACTATAGAGAACTAAACAAGCTTACTAAAAAGAACCGACACCCACTGCCGAGGATTGACGATCTCTTTGATCAGTTAGTTGGCGCCTCAGTGTTTTCGCAGTTGGACTTAGCCACTGGCTTTCATCAACTGAGAGTGGCTGAGGATAGTATAGATAAGACTGCTTTTAGGACTCCTGACGGATTCTATGAATGGCTAGTGATGCCCTTTGGTTTGACAAACGCCCCTGCATATTTTGTTGATTTGATGAGTAGGGTGTTTAGGGAATACCTTAACAAATTCGTGGTAGTCTTTGTGGATGACATCTTAGCCTTTTCTAAGAATAAAGAAGAGCACTCCCTACATCTTAGGGAAGTGTTGGAAACCCTTCGAGCGCATAACCTTAAGGCAAAATTTTCTAAGTGTCACTTCTGGAGGAAGGAAGTACGGTTCTTAGGGCACGTGGTTTCCAAAGAAGGGATAGCAGTGGATCCCTTAAAGGTGGTGGCCATCCAAGATTGGAAGGTCCCTAAAAATGCAACCGAAGTAAGAAGTTTCTTGGGGTTGGCTGGCTATTATAGGAAGTTTATCAAAGACTTCGCAAAAATATCAGCTCCATTAACACGGTTAACGAAGAAGAACCTGGTTTTTACGTGGGACAAAGATTGCGATGATGCGTTCCAACGTTTAAAGAGAGCCTTAACTTCAGCCCCAGTCTTAGTGCTGCCAGACGGGAATAAACCGTTTACCATCTATACTGATGCTTGTGGGACGGGACTTGGCGCGGTCCTCATGCAAGAGGGAAGAGTAATAGCCTATGGTGGAAGGCAGTTGAGGGTTCATGAAAAGAATTACCCCACGCATGACTTAGAGCTAGCCGCAATTGTTTTCGCGCTTAAGTCTTGGCGTCACTATCTTCTTGGTGAGAAATTCGAACTGTTCACTGACCACAAATCATTAAAATACTTATTCTCTTAGAAGGATTTGAATTTAAGGCATCAACGGTGGATGGAATTCTTAGCCTCCTACGATTTTGAAATAGCATATACCCCGGGCAAGGGTAACGTGGTGGCAGACGCCTTAAGTAGGAAAAGGTTGTCCTTGAGTCCGTTGTTTGTTGAACGACAAAGCTTAGAATTCATCTCTATGTTTGACTTTAGACCCTCCGTTGACTTAGTACCCGGTCTGTTAGCATCCTTGGAGGTTAGACCTACACTTCTAGGACGGGTTGGTGAGGCACAGCGAGACGACCCACAGTTGGTTGAGATAGTAGAAAAGCTCAAAGGGGGGGAGTCGTCAAGCCATCTTCGTAGGTATACCCTAGACGATAAGGGTTGGTTACGAAGGGATAATAGACATTGTGTTCCCCAAGACGAAGACTTAAGGAAGGCCATTCTTGATGATGCTCATCGCTCAAAAATGACCATTCATCCCGGCGGGGATAAGATGTACAAAGATATGAAGCGGGTTTTCTTTTGGGCCGGTATGAAAAAGGATGTGGCCGAGTACGTCGCTAGATGCTTGGTGTGCCAACGAGTTAAAGCAGAACAAAAGAAACCCGGTGGGTTGCTTCACCCATTAGAAGTTCCACTATGGAAATGGGAAAGCATCTCAATGGATTTTGTGGATGGATTACCAAGATCAAGGAAGGGTAACACGGGGATTTGGGTTATAGTAGATAGACTTACTAAAAGCGCCCATTTTATTCCCGTGAAAAGTAAGAGGACTGCTCCGTGGTTGGCTTCTGTATACATTAAGGAGATAGTTCGTTTGCACGGTATTACTTCTAGTATAGTAAGCGACCGTGACCCCATCTTTACTAGCGAATTTTGGAAGAGTTTACAAGAGGTGGTAGGGACTCAGCTATGTTTGAGCACCGCATATCATCCTCAGACAGACGGCCAGACCGAGAGGGTGAATCTCATTCTAGAGGATCTTTTAAGGCTTTGTATCCTAGACTTTGGGGGTACATGGGATGAGCACCTTCCGTTAGTAGAATTCGCATATAATAATAGCTTTCAGTCTAGTATTGGCATGGCACCTTTCGAAGCTCTTTATGGAAGGCCTTGCCGTTCGCCTACATGTTGGTGGGAATCTACCGATAAAATCCTACTTGGGCCCGATATGGTTAGGGAAACCTCGGAGAAGATTGAGTTGATTCGAAGGAGGATGAAAGCAGCACAAGATAGGCAAAAATCGTATGCTGATAAGAGGAGAACAGATCTTGAGTTTGACATTGGGGACATGGTTTTTATCAAAGTGTCTCCGTTACAGAATGTTGTTCGCTTTGGGTCCGTGGGGAAATTAGCACCAAGGTTTGTAGGGCCGTTTCCTGTAAAAAACAGGATTGGGAAGATGGCATATAGGGTGGAGTTGCCTGAGAAACTTAGTGGAGTACATGACGTATTCCATGTATCACATTTGAGGAAGTGTTTGCACAAGACCGCGGAGGTGGTAGAGCCGAGCTTGCTTAAAGAGGTGGAAATAGAGCGTGATGCAACAATTAGACGAGCTCCTACATGCATTCTTGGGTCGGAGATCAAAAAGTTGAGGAATCGAGAGGTCAGACTGGTTAAAGTGCAATGGGGAGATGATGAGAGCAACGCAACTTGGGAGACAGAAGAGAAGATGCGTTCGTTGTACCCTTTTCTTTTTGAGGGTATGTCTTTTAATTTCTCCTTTATCGCTTAGCTTATCTTATCTTATCTTTAGTATGTCCTCTCATTAGTATCTTTGACCTTTAGTTAGGATAATCCTATGGTTGAAACATGTGTTTGAGACATGTTATGTATGATGGATGCAAAATGGATGCAAGTGTTTGCTAGTGGTTGCTCGTGGATGCATATATACACACACTTTAGGCACTAGATCGGCTCAGTCACTTCATATTGCATATTGCATATATATGGATGTATTTAGTATAATGGATGTATAATGGTTGTACCATCATATGGATGCTGCATTCGGTTGAATGGGTGTGCACGCATATAGAAGTAGTATGTAAGCAATTAGGATCTTTTGCATACATAATGGATTCATGACACTTACATAATTTGCATTAAGGAGGTCAACTGAATCAGTAGACCGCCTGATTTCGCATTAGGTAAGGACATGTACACACACTTTGCATATGATCATAAAGCATTAGAAGTCTTTTAAGGACAATGGATGCCTGTGTATGATGGATGAGTAGATGGACGTTTGGATGGTAGGATATACATTCTTCCAGACTTGAAGATTTCGGGGACGAAATCCTAAAAGGAGGGGAGAATGTAACACCCCGAATTTTCTATTAACACTAAAGTTGCTAAAATATTAATAAGTGTGTAAGAGAGGGGATGTATCTAATATGAATATAAAAATATTAATAAGTGTGTAAGAGAGGGGATGTATCTAATATGAATATAAAAATATTAATAAGTGTGTAAGAGAGGGGATGTATCTAATATGAATATAAAAATATTAATAAGTGTGTGAGAGAGGGGATGTATCTAATATGTATATAAAAACAATAATAAGTAAAGGGGGATGTATCTAATATGTACATTGTAGAAAATATATATATATTTATGACATGAATAGAAGTTTATTAATATGCTGAGTGTTTGCTGAGTCACTTCTGACTCATTGCTGAGTCAACAAGATAAACCCCATCTTGTCTGAACGGCTGCGGTTATTTCTAGGTTAAATCTAATGGCCTAAATGAATTCTAAAATCTATAAATAAGTGGGTAGACCCTAGACCTAAATCACTTGTAAAATTAGAGAAGCTACCGTCATGCTGCTGCCATGGAGTTCAGCATAGCCGTCACAAACTAAGAAAAGGAAGCCTAATCATCTACAACTAAATCTACACAAATCAAATCAAAAGATCTCTCTTTCTCTAATTCTTTTCTTTTGTTGGTGAGTATGATGATTCTCACAAGACTATTACAAACTAATTTGACTCAGTTATGAATGGATCACAAGAAAGTGATGTGATTTGTAATTGTAAATTCTATATATTGTGGATCTCTTATTATGTTATTATGTTGTCGTATGATGTAAATTATATATGCTATGTCATGCTATGTTGTAAATTCTCTTATGCTATGTCGTGCTATGTTGAGAATCATGTCAAGCTATGTTATACTATCATACTATGCCATGTTATAAATCATGCTATATTATGTTGAAAAATCATGATGTTGTTGGATCATGCTTAAAGTTATGTTTTTTTTTCTTAATTTAAATGGATCTTGTTTATGGGAATTTGCCTATTAGGTTAGGTGTACCCATAAACTTGAAACTATAATTAAATAAAACTTGATTATGGGAATTTGCCTATTGAGTTAGGTGTACCCATATAAAACCATGTTGTTAAAAAATTAGATGATGTTGATTCACACATGTTCATATGTAAGTTTATGAAAATTGATTGAGATCATATTAGGTGAATTTTGAACAAGTTGACACCTTTAGATCCATGACATGTATAATCTATGCAAGTTGGACATATGCAAGTTTCACCCCTTATTATGATTCATTTGGTCACATATACATGTTGTTATTATGATAATCTCTTTTATGCTATGAGTTAGGCTATTCGAGTCTAACATATATTTTGCGAATAAACGTTCAAACGTGGGGTAGGGGTAATATTAGGAATTAATAAATTGGGTGCAATTTTGTAAGATGTTGCATACCATGAATGAATGTCCATAATTGAGTCAATTATGGACATTGTTAAAAATTGGAAGTAATTAATAATTCAAGTAGGGAATTATTAAAATTGGGGGAAAGTGGATTATTATTAATAATCAATGCTTAGGACACGAGGTTGGACCCGTTTGTGATGTAAACCTGCCCGGACCCGCCCGGCAAATCCAGTAGTCACAAATGTCGGCCCAATGTGAGAGGTCCTAGGCCCAAACTAAAGCATAACAGTTGTAAAGACACGAGGTTAGACTCTTTTATGGTGTAAGACTGCCCGGACCCGCCCGGCAAATCCAGCTGCCATAAATGCCAGTCTAATGTGAGAGGTCTTTATGAGGTTATGGCCTTAATGAACTAAGAAATACTTAACCAGATAATCATGTAAGGTGGGACATGGGGGTTAAGTAGGTGCCTTGGGTGGCATGAGGAATCTAGTTGTTGCCTTTAGAGGCATTTGAAATACGATTAGACTTAACCAAACACACATGTAAATGAACATGCCTAAGTGGGTTAAGTGGGATGGACTAATGGGGACAAGCTTAGGTGGAATGCTTATGGTAAATAGTGGGGGCCCATTTCAACCAGTATCCCAAAACGTATCTTTGTGGGCTCGACCCAAGTCGAGGACGGGACACGCATACTGGGTTTGACTATAAGAGGCCAAAACAGGGAGCGGTGGCAACGCAAGTCCAACGGGTTTCATATGCGTGTGTGGACCCGGGCTAGTAGGAAAGACGTTGTTGCATCGTGTAGGTATAAGCCGTGCATGTCCGTTGTATCAGGTTGCCACTTTAGGGGAGTGATACACCCCACTGTGGGGCCAGCACGGGTATCTACGAGTTAGGGAGCCGATCGAATAATGGGAAGTAGGGTACACCTAGTAGAGATAGGTGCAGGCGGCACCTATGTAGTCAGCTAGGGGTACGTAAAGCCATTGGGAAAGTTTCTAAGTGAAGCTAAGTGGGATGAATCTTTAGGGTGACTGGTGTGGTGCAGTATAGTGTTTATCCTTTAGTATTTAGGAGCGCCTATAACGTTGCCTTTAGCGATTGTCTATGTCCTTAATCTGCTCTTCATAGACATTTTCTTGTTTTCCAGCTTATGCCTTAGTCCAGTTATTTTGGTAATAGTATTGTAGAATTATCATATTCACCAGACTTTATGTCTGACCCCCTCTTTTCCATCCTTTTTCTCCCTTCAGGTCCGCAGGTTGGGCCAAGTTCTAGTGGAGTCTAGTTGGATCGCTTATCTTCTGGAAAGCTTGGACTGCTGAAGTAAAGTCCAGCTTGTTATCTTTCTTTTTAATGGCTATTCATGTAATGGGATTATGTACTTGTTTTATCAAGATAGATATTGTACTTGACATTGAATATGGTGTTATGATGTAATCAAACATGTTTTGACTTCTGCTACAATGAAATAAAGTTTTTGAATTTCCAAGTACTATTTTATATCTGTCTTGTTGTAATTTTACTATTCTATATTCACTTAAAACCTCCATGGAAGTTAATGCATTCCCTTTGTGAGTGACATTAATGGACGTGGGGTGTTACATTTAGTGAAATAAAAATCATATCTTTAGTGAAATAAAAATCATATCTTTAGTGAAATAAAAATCATATCTTTAATGAAGTAAAAAGCATACTTTCAATGAACAAGAATATAATCTTTTTAATGCTACTTTATAAATAAAAATCCGATTTTTCAAACACTCTTATATATTTAAAACTGAAAAATAAAATAAATGTAAGTAAATAAATACTTACAGTTTATTCAATTTTTGCTGAAAAAAAGGGGGAAAGGATTTCTGCGATGGTCGGCGCCGGAGTGGGAGCAGGCGGAGGGTCAGAGGGGGCTCGGTCACTGGCGGATGTCGGAGCAGGGGCGGGTTGGGGTCGCGACTCAAATAAGAATGGGGGAGGCTGAGGGGCACGTTGGTGGTTGGGTGGTCGTCGGAGGGTGGCGATTTGTTGGAGCGCGGCGGCAAGAAGGGTGCGCGTTGGGCTTGCCCTATTCGGGGAGGGGTCTGCATCGATTAGCTGAAGAAGAGGAGGGGAGGGAAGAGGGACGTCAGAGCTTCGAGATGAGAGGGGGTGGAGGAGGAGGCGCGGCCTTGGGGGAGGAGCGACGGGCGATGGCAACGGCGGCTAGGGCAGAGGGGTTCGATCGGGTTTTGGTTTTTTTTTTTTTTTATTTAATCTGAAATGGTCAACGGGTATAGGAGGAGAGATATAGGGGGGTATTTTATATTATTTAATTTATTTATTTATTTATTTTTTTCACATAAAGCAACTTTTTCTATCGACCTCGAAACAAGGCCCACCGCCTGTCGTCCATAGCGTTTCACCCCCATTCCGAACACAATGGGATATGTATCGTAGGTTGATTTGATCGTTTCGACCAGTTTCCTTTGAATTTACATTTAAATCACTATATTGAATTTTAAACGTACATTTCAAATTACCGGGGTCACATACGAACTTTAAAAATTCCTGAAAAATATTTTCTAGCTTCGTATTGACAATACGGTCCTAACAAAACTAGTTTCGTCGAATTCTGAGACCGTTGGAAAAATGGTCAATTTCCAGTCGATTAAAATCAACTGAAACTGGTCAAACGCGTTTTCCTTTGCCACGCTCACATATTGATTCGAAAAATTATGAAATTTGAAACCTAGCAATAATTTGACATCACGGATCCAACAAAAGTGGTTTCGTCGAAATCCGAGGTCGTTTGCAAAATGTCTATTTTTAAGGGCCTGAATTCCATAGCGACTATTCAGAATTTTCAACTGGACATATCTTTTGATTCTCGCTACGAAATTTTGATTTTTCGGATTCGTTGGAAAGATATTATCAAATAGATCCTATTGTTTTTGGTTTCACTAAAATCCGGATTGTTTTGCACCCGGTACATTCAATTGAAGTTTGAAATCGAATTATCGAACTACCGCGCCATTTTCAATTCTATTTATAATTATATATAAATATTTATATTCTAACGACGACGTATATAATATATACGTCGAATTATATTCAAAATAAATTTCTCGTCGATATTATTTAAAATAATCTATTTTAAATAATCAAAATCCGCCAAAATTGCCAAAATAAAATTTTTAAACTGGCCCAGATTTTCCGGGTTATTACAGGTTTCATCTGATTTTTTTCATATGTGAGAGAGTTATGTAATTATATTAGTCCACAATCTATTTAAAATCTATAATTTCTTAATTAACTATTGGTTAGGCTAATTACGTTGATTAGAAAAACAGGGTCTGAAACCACTTGTTTTCTTTCACGTTCCTTTCTTCAACAATTGCTGCTTCATGACCTATGATGAAACACAAAACTGTCATCAGTTAAATTGTCAATTAAATAAAAACCGTTAATTACTTTCATTTGAAATTAAATAGATCTATACCATTTTCTCTACTATTTCAAATCCACAATACCCTTTTCAATCTAGTTCGCAATTCCAGAACTGCTTACCATCGGGTCACTACCTTGTTGGAGCTCCGGTCAGTTGCTTCCCTGTGATGACCCCTCTTATCAACCATCCTACTGTACCCAACACAACATAAAATTACTGGAGCAAAAACTCTCCCCAAACATCCTTATATTCATCGCTTCAGCCGTCTGCGATAGCAAAACAAAACCCCTGATATCACTTCCTCCAGGTAACAACACACCGAGTCCACCTTCTCCCAGCTTCACAACTTCAGAAACCATTCATTTTTCATAGCCAAAACCAAATAATTCCAACACCTACTGCCCCCTCTAGACTCCATGATTCGTCAAACTACCAACACCGTTGATCTCGCCTTCAAATCCTCTTCGTCCCCATCACCATTTGCCTCAACTCGATCTCATCTTTTTGATCTCGACTCTCACACGAAACCCACACTGGCAGGAAAAGACCACCGAACATTTTTGTGATGGAATTTCACGAAAAATTGCATAAGAGTGTGATTTCGTATCCTAAACACAATACCTAACTCCAAAATCAAGATTAATGCTTCAAAAACCCAAACTGCCTCAACCCTAGAAGCTGCGGCAAAACCCCTAGAGTGACTGAGATGACATCGAACCCATTGAAAATGGTATAGACTTGAAGATAAACGCATGTTGAATTCAAATATGTATGTTAGGAGATTTATAAGATATGTTTCCATTTGTTTTGATTTTTCAAAGTATTATTTCTCATGTTTTCCTGAACGAATGGTGTGGCAAAAAAAAAATGTTGACCACTAAGTAATGAAATTAGGTTTAGGTTGGTTTATTTATAAGAAGGGTTAGCTTACCAAGGAAGCTTCATATTTTTAATATTCATTCATATTCGATTATAAGCTCTATTTTTCATTTAAAAATTCCCATGATTGCATACAATATCCAAAAATCATGAAAATGGACATACACTTAGAGTTTGACATTACGGACCCAAGGAACTTGTTTCGTCGAATTCCGAATTCGTTTGCTCACACAGTGTATTTTTAAAGGTCAAATTATCAACTGTTTTTCACATTAAAATTTCGTACGACCACATACTGACTCCAAAAATCACAAAACTTGAAATCTAACAATAAATTAATATTATAGATGCAACAAAATTAGTTTCGTCGAAAACGGAGGTCGTTTGCAAAACTAGCTATTTTTAAAGCTCTAAATAATCCCATTTAAATATTAATATATTTAAAATAATTAAATTAAATATTTATAAATAAATATTATCGTATATATTCACATAGAATATTATACAGCTCCAAAATATCTCTATTTGAATTTCTACCTCGACATTTCAAATGCAGATTAAATCAGTATTCAATTTATATTGAAAATCCATTTATAATATAAATAAATCGTTATAAATTATAAAGGAATTCCATAGCGACTTTTCGAAAATTTGATTTGGACATAACTCACAATCTACATGATGAAATCTCGATTTTTCTCTTTCATTAGAAAAATATACATCACCAGCTCCGAACGTTTCTGGTTTCACGGAAATCCAGCTTAAAACAAATTCTGTATATTCATTTAAAGTTCGAATCGCCTAATTACGAACTGCCTTGCCATTTCGAGCTTGATTATGATTATAATATAATTATACGTTCAAACTTGGTTTAAATAATATATTCTTTGATTATAATTCAATTCTAAACTGAATTAAATATTATAAATAATCCAATTCACACAATGTTGTGAATTCTACTAATTCCGACTATTTCGGAATTTAATATATTATTCTATTATTTATATTAATTATATATTCAATATTTTTTAATTAGATGACCATTTAAATCTCTAAATCACTATTTAAATAATTAAATTAATTAATTATTATACTGTAAAAACACGGGACGTTACAAAAATGAATTCAATTGAAGTAAAGTTAAAAATGAAGTGAAAACACTTCAGATGATTAATCCAAAATTCTATTTGGATTAGAATAATAACATTAATTTATTATCAAGAAATTAATTGTTTTGAATTAAATTCATATAGATTTAAAATTTATATCTTCTTCATATGATTGAATTGGGCTTCAAACCCCGTTCTAGTGTGTTCAGAATAGCGATATAACCCTAGGAATAGCGGTTGTTGCGTTTGAATAGGAGTTCGACAACACGTGATATTCTAAAAGGGTTAAAATCACCTCAGTTCAAACTGAAATAAAATAAATAAAATAAATTCCTTAAATATAAGAAATGAAGTACACTGAATAACCTACCTAAGCCTAAGCCTACCCGTACTGGTGAAATTGACGTTGTTCCTATCTTTTTATCTTCATTTATAAAATGCAATACCCTGGTATTATTTCCTTTGGATCCTTTCTTCTGTAAATAATTTTGCTTCTAGAAAAAATTAAAATGGCCATTCCCTATTAAACTTAAAATCGCTCCTCTCACCTCCTCATTTACAAATACGCCAACGATTCCCAATTTCATTTCCAAAATCAAATCCCAAAATCAAAACTTCGAACCGATTTACTCCATACAATAAATCGCGGGTGGCTCCATTTCGAGTTGTTCTTCATGCTGGTGGACTATCAAAGGTCGCGACAGTAACATTTAGTTTTGAGGGTTCCTAGTGGAGGCACTCGCGAGTTTGGAGTCGCGGTTCATTCCTAGATTTCGAGAATCAGGGTTGCATTCAAGACAGGGAGGTCCGAATTTAGGGAAACCAATTTCAAACATCCTGTATCCGGGACTTGCGATTTTTGGTGGAGTTGTGAAGACTCATCACTGAAGCAACGATCGCGAGAGGTTAGATTGTCGAGCTCGCAACTAGGGGATGAACAAGGAGTCGACGTCAGTTTCAACAACAGGAAGGAGGTTATGGTTTTCAACAGGGAAGATGGGCTAGTTTAGGTGATGTCGAATTTTGTATTGTTGGAGTTTCTAGATGGTGGCTGTTATTGTTGGTAGAGTGAAGCTGCGAGGTAATTACTGAACTAATAAATTCATTAGTTTAAGTTATTTAACTATAAGTCCTATTTGAAACTTGTAATAATTATAGCCTTGTTATACAGATCAGTTTGTATGTAGAGGTATATTTTCTATTCTTGAAATTTAAAATTTATATGAAGATTAAATTATAAAATCTGTAGCCGATTTAATTAATTGGTATAAACCAATATATTTAGATATGGAAGTAATTATATTATTAACAAATTGGTTGAATATGAAATTTAAGGTATTTATCTTAAAGTAAAAATTTAAATGTTTATCATGGAATTAAATTATACAATTGGTAATTGATTTAAATAAGTTAAGTGTATATAAAGGGAAATAGTTTATAAAGAAATTAAATTTATAGGCTAACCGTTTGGGTAAGATTAAGCTTTAATTTTGAATTTGTTTATACATAGGTAAATAATTGAATTAAAATAGTCTAATTCGATAACTGAAATTTTATTAATATGATTTTACATTGAAAAACAGATGGTTGGAGGAATCACTATGAAATCTACATAATAAGCTTCATTGGGTATTCGGCAAATAAAATCAGGTGAGTAAATCTCACTCAGAAATTTATTTTATCGTTCAAAAATAAATTTTTGGTTGCCTGGATGGATTTATTTATTGTTATCAGTCGTGATTATTATATATATATATTAGTTATTTAGTGTGACGACCCAAACTTCCCAGTAAAGGAAAGCCCGGATTGTTTTGAGAACACGACAAATCAGAACACAAACAGAAGAACATTTCATTGCTTATTACAACAATTAATATCAGAGTACAAGAATATTCCAGAGTATGAATAATTATACAACAGAAAATAATATCAGAGATTTAAATTACATTTTAAATAGCAGCGGAAAAAATAATACAAAATACAACTGAAAGAAATACACGGCTACAGAGCTTTCCAAATATCGCTTCAACTGTAAACAGGATCCTGTTAATATAATATCTGCAAAACTAAACTACTGACTGCCCATTTGGAAAATATGGGCACCCGGAGTTTAGGAAGGAACAATAAACTCCAGGGTAATCATGGGACTGGCATGAGAACTCAAAACAGTTATCAATTTGATTTTAAAGTCAGGTAAATCAAGGGACCACGCCGTATTACACAGAACGGGTTTAACCCCAAGAATACCAGTGCATAAATAAACAGCGCAATGCTAATTAAAGAAAAATGAAGCTATTATAAGACTCAGGTCCCATCACACAATGCAACGCAAGCCAGAAGATAGATTTTTACCTTATAATAGCCAAATATGCTTGGTACGCGAAATTTCTCTTTTAATATTACTATAAGTGTATAGTGTAGAAATCAATTTTGAAAATAATTGTATCAATCATAGAAGGCGTGAGTGCCCCATTCCACTATGTTGCCATGTATAGGTTTACAATTAAAACCGCAAAGCTCGTATTGGAAAGTTGGATTTCCATCATGATGGCTCCTGATTCGCAAGATCTATCGCGTAGTGCAATACTTCATGGCTTACGTCCCAGCTAGAGAAAACACCGTAATGCACATCCGCACTTTTGGGAAATCAAGTATCACCACGGCTTACGTCCCAGCGAGAGAAAACACCGCTTACTCTATCCCTATATGGGAATCAGGGGAAAACGTCCCTATCCCTAATCTCAAGGTGTGGAGCGACCACACCCAGCACAACTCGGCCGACCAAATCCATATATATGTAAAGTATATTGGTCAAACCTACTAATCAAACAAATCGTTCACCATCATACCGGAGTGTGAGCCTCGCGAGGTAACACTACATAAAGCTATGCTAATTAAAGCTATGCTTTGATCATCATCCACAAGGCTTTGCTTTTCAACAAAAACCTTGATCCATGCATCTTAGCATGCCACATTTTCAATCCATACCATACCATTGATTTCTGCTAAGATATATAACCTCTGAGCACATACGTCTCAGAGAAGGGTGTTAAGCAAGAGAACAAATTCTCCGCCACGAACAAATATATATATATATATATATATATTGAGCAGAGATCAACAAGTATAGCATAAAGGAATACAACGTCAGACATACCATCCATTTACAAGTCCGTTCTAGGTCCGAACAAAACAAGAGGCACCTTATTCCTCGTCCCGTATGTCCAATACGGAAGAGTGGCCCTCGCATATCCGAACAATCAACAAGTACGTCTAGATGGCTACCACTGTAGCCCCTTCAAGGTAGCCACTCCAATCATGGGCATCAATAGAAGGTCATTTATTCGATGTGAAGATCGTCGGTCTTGCGCTGTCTTCAATCTCTTCGACTATTTGTCGTTGTATCAATTATTCAGAATAGGTTGAAACCGGTCTTTCCGAATAGCTGGCGTACTTTATAAACAAGTGCTATAAAAACACATCCTATGCCTCATTCCAATTCAGAATATTCTTTTAATAAAATATTCACATTTTTTTGGGAAAAGTTCCCATTAATTTTATCAAAGATAAATTCTTTTAAATTTTCTTTTTAATCTCAAAATTCATTACTTAATGTTTATTCAAGCTTAAGAATTTAACCTTATCTTTAACTGGGTTAAAGAACTAATGTCTTTTAAAAACATTCTTCACGATAAACCCAAATCTTCTTCCATTAACTATGGAATTTTCATAGAAATCATAATGGTATATGATCGATATAAATTCCCATATCAAACTAATAATATAAATGGAATAGCGACAATGCCTTTTAAATTCATATATAGTATCGGTCTTCATTCACAGGAGCTCATCTCGATTATTACCAAATCGAATTCCACTCAATTTCAATTTAATATATTAAACTGGAAAACTTTATTTTGGAAAATTTCCATTAAATCTTAGTAAAAGATTTATAAATTCTAAATTATTTCTTCATTGTTAATTGGGTTAAAGAACAAGTTATATTTAAAACACTGTTCACGATAAGCCCAAAAATCAAATTCTTTTATCCAATTCCAATTAAATATTAATTAATTGGTAAAAATTTCCTAAATCTTAAATAAAAGATTTATTCTTTTCTAAATTGGGTTTAAGAACAGTGTTATTAAAGACACCATCCACGACAAACCCAAAATCCCAATTGATATTAAATATAAGGTTCTGAATAGAAATTATATAGGCTTATATTCAGTATCAAATTCTGAAACCAACAAATATCATATTGGGAATAACGATATGTATATATCTTCCAAATTCCCATAACAATATCCGTATAATCATGGAATCCGATATCGAAATATCCCGAAGATAATTTCCATTCAAATCCATTCCAATTTATTCTTTAGAAAATTCTGGTTATTTTAAAACCATCTTCAAATCCAATTTATTTATTTCTAAAAATAATTAAATTATTATTCTAGTTAATAACTAGTTCATTAAACAGTTCATTTCGATAAAAATATATTTTTATCTTTATAAAATTGGAATTTTTCATCAAAAATCTTTTCAAACCATTTATTATGATTTTACATAATTTTTCCACATTTTTAGTAATTTTATTATCACCCGTACAGTCGGTTTCCAACAACGGCCTCCAAACTGCATCCATAGTGACCTTTTCTGAAATTGATTTGGACATATCTCCAAATCTACCTGTTAGATTTCAAATCTCTTATATTATTTTGAAAGGTCTTTTCGATACGAACCGAACGGTTCCATTTTTAGGAGAATCCGACAGTCGGATCTCCTGTTACGCTAATTTGAAGTTAATGGTCGAAATTCGCGAACAGTTGCTGCGCGACGCGTTCTATTCAGGCTATTATATATATAATATATATTATATATATTTCATCGATTTCATTTAAAACGTATTTATAAAATATTTATAATTTCATTTCGAAACGATACCAACTACATTTTCTATTTTTGTGTCCATTCAAAGTCGGACAAAAAAATTATAATTTTTGTGCTTCACTAACATGTTAAACATTTCATTTTTAACATTCTAAATCATACTTTGACAAATGATTATTTTTAATTTCACTAACATGTAAAGGATTACATTTTTAATGTATATAAATATAATTCAACAAATGATTATTTTATTTTCTTTATATACAATAAAAATGTGATTTTTATTGTTAGAACATTTTATTTTAAAATGTTCTTTACATTGAAATGTTTCATTACATTAAAATGTTATATCTACATTAAAATGTTCTATTACAAAAATGTTAGAATTGTTCTTTTCTATAAAAATGTTCTTTTATATAAAAGTGGTTCTTTATATTGACTAACATAGAAATGTGTTTATTTTATGCTATTATATCTTATCTTTTGTATATAAATAAATATTACTTGGGTATTGTTTTGTCACTTTTACAGATATTCCAACCCAGCCCGCATGCAACCAGAAAAGTAGAGAAATGGAGATCAGATCGCTATATATTTACATTTTGAAGAATTATAGATGAAGATCTCACATCTTGTTGCTGTTGGACAAGAAAATGATTGATAAAAAGGCCATGCGCATCTTAAATTAAAGGAGGCTTGCAAGAGAAAAGGAGAAACGGCCTAGAACTTGTTCCAAATGACAAAAGGCCTAAAACTTACTTGAAATAGCTAGGCCCATTTGTAATTATGGTTACAGTTTGGTTATCTCCTATAAATACCCTTGTAATATCATTGTAGCCACCATCCTATTTTTCTATCTTAATCTCCATTAATAAAGTCCTTCTTCTTCGTCTTATTTTCTGCAATTTTCTATTTCTTAGCAACTAGTGCCATCTACACAATTAGATTTGGTAGAGTACTAGTTGTATTTTACATTAATTTTCATTAGTGATTGACCATCTGATTAGATTCAGCGGTAATCCTAATTTTAATTCCTGTTTGTTATTTCAATTTCTGTAGTTTTAATTTCTGTTCTTTTTACTGCTTCCTTAGGCCAATTGGATTGAATACAGATTTGATTAGATTCAGATTTGATTCAATTCAATGATAGTTTAATTGCAGTTTCAATTTCGTTTGCTTTCAAAACTAACCTCGAAGATTTTTCTAACTCGCCCAAGAAATTTTATAAATAATTTAATTTAATTTACCTCCCTGTGATTCGACCTGCATACTACACGACCTGTGCGCTTGCAGTATTTATTTCATAAATCGCGCTATTCTAGTTCATAGGAAAGCGACGATCAAGTTTTTGGCGCCGTTGCCGGGGAGGTAACGATTAAATTTTATTATTTATTTAATTTCTAATTCGTGTTATTTTTTATTTTTATTTTCCTTTTGTTTTCTTGTATATATAGAAAAAAAATCTTGATTAGACGATTTGGTATTAAACTATTTATACTTTAATCTTCTAAAAAAAAATTGATAGATTTCCTTAATTTTATTCCTTTTTTTCCTCATTTATTTCCTTTCCCTTTTTAATTTTTTTCCCTTTATATTATTCCCTTTTCTACTTTCAAAAAAACAAAAAAAACTTGTGTTGTTTTCCGATTCTTTCCTTTAACTGATTTTCTGTCTTTGCCAATTTATTTTCTCTTTCTTTCACTTTTTACTCAATTAGTTCTGTACAAATTTCTTTCTTCTTTTACAGGTCTTACCAAACAAAAAAAAAATCCTCCCTTTCCTTTTTTCTTTCTTCCTTCTACATTCTCCTTTGCCATTTACCAAAACCACAGTTCCATCTTCATCATCCAATTCCCTAAAACCATTCAACATCCAAACAATCTATCATGCCCTTCAAACCTTCCGATCGCCATCCTCTTCCCAAGCGATCAACCCTCTTTCACAAATCAAACGCCTCACCAAGCAAACCATACACCACCTACTTCATACGTTCATCACTGCCCACAGACTTCACCAAACCCACCCAGCGTGACTTTCAACCCAATCCTCTCAAAAACTCTATTCATCAACACCTCTGCCTCCACAAGTATCACCAGAATTCGCCCCCCCCCCCCCCAAACCACTCACAGAACCTCCTTTACCAGTCCAAACAATCCACTTCATCGCAAAACAACATCACAACTCAAAATCCCCTCTGAACTATTCCATATCCACTTCATCTTTCCGTGCATACCCCCATCCAGGATCTCAATTTTCACATATCCATCAACTAGCACAAACTCTTACCAACCAATGCCTTCTCACAAACCACTGTACACCCACGTTCAAACACAAACAAACAGCAATCTCACCACAACTCTCGTGATTCACGCACAAACATCCACAACCCTATTCAACCACTACCTAATTCAATCACCACGCTTCAAACAACACGACCTTCACATGCCCTCTTCCACAACAATCTCGCAATTAACCATTACCACAAACCCAGTTCCGGAAATCAGCGAACCCTCATTATCACTTCCACCAAAACTAATTCTCCCATATCACCAACCATTTCACACTTCAATTCAGAAACCCTGCCTTCACTTCTTCAGTTTTGATCAACGCAGACCTCCGTTCAACAAAATTTCGCACAACCTTAACTCGCTGACCAAACCTCCATTAACAATCGATACCATCAGCCTTCAGCAAGTCACACCCAATAAATCGATTTTGAATTGCATCGCAAACCCAAATTTCAAGACCACCAGAAATCATCCTTGCAAACCAACGAACCTTCACCGAAACTCAGACCATAACAAGCCAAAACAGACATCCAAACCGTCCCCTAATCAAGCATGGATCTCGAAACCGATTCAAATCGTCACCAACAAATCCAATTCGCACTTCAATCAAAAACCCTAATCGCTGTTGTGATTTTCAAGAATAAATTCATAGAAACCTTCAGATCATAACCGCAGGTCGCAAACTTCAAAAACCGAAGCCCTATCATATTCCAATTGAGAACTGAAGTAGCCTTAAACAAATATCGAAATACTAACCCTAAATCGAATTCCGAAAGAAAAAGAAGGGGGCTTGAGTTCGAAATTTTGTTTTAAGCTCGTAATTTTTTGTTGAGAACGAAAGTAGAGGGTCAAGTTTTTTTTAATAGTGTTTGGAGAATGCTACTGGTCATGAAAATCAAAGGGGGGACCGCTTGTTTCTGAGAAGAAAAATAAGGGGAAAGTGTTTGAATGGTTACTTGTATGGTGCGAGCCCGTTAATTGAGCCAAATTTCTTGCCTCTTAGTCTTAGTTTTTTGTATGCTTAGTCTTTTTTTTAGTTGATTTTTGTTTTGTTCATTTATTTAGTTTAGTTAGTTTTTTTGTTTTTTTGTTTGTTTTTTTGTTTGTTTTTTGGTTTAGCTTTTATTTTAGTTTCGATTTAGTTTTCGTTTTCTTTTCATTTTTTTCCTTGTTTCCTATTCTCCATTAACCAAAGAAAAAAGAAGAAGGAAGGAATTCTAAGTCAAAAGACCAAAGCGAGAAAGGAGTACAAGCAAGCAAATTAGAATCCAGAGGTCAAACAATTGCAAACATTGGGGTTTGAATCGCTAGCACTACTCAATATTTCTGGAAGGACCACCATACCCCGCTGTAAAATTTTCTGAACCCTACAGGTGCTCTGCTGCAAAAAAATAAATAGAAATTGCTTGTAAAAATCTTCTGCAGGGGCAGCGGCTTGCTTGTACAATTTTTTCAATTCTGCTATTATTCTGTGACTGTTCTATGATTGAAAATTCTGAATCTGTTTGTTAGGAATGAATTTCCATAACTAAAATCATCACTCTCATCGTTTTTCAATTCTGAAACTTGATTTGACATTGCAAGATAATATGATTGAAAAGTGGTGCTTTGTGAAGTTGGCTGTCTCGTATAATTGGATCACGGATATACAGTAGTTCAATTTATTGAACTATTTGCAAAAGAGGTTGCATACTACCCGTAAAACATTGGTCGTATCCCTTAGTATTTATACTATACGTGAACGACCATAAGACCCTCTTCCCCCTTCTAATTGAGTCAGTTAATTAATAGAGCACAACTCATTCTTTTATACTATTTTGAACTAAGAATAATTCTGTCTTGCATTGACTTCATTCAAATGTCTGATTCAAAAAAATCCTTGAGAGAATTATGGGATAATAATCGGAGTAGACGTCCTCTTGAAGAGTATGAGTATGAATTACAACACATGAGGCAAGATTTTCCGAAATTTTGTGAGCCCAATGTCGACAATTTTCCAAATGACCAACATTTTCAAAATCATGGACACGATCGAAATTGCGATTTCAAATCAAATTTCAATAATTTCGATTATGGGCCACTTCCTCATCAAAACAGCTCTGAATCCCAATATAGCTTTGACCAACATCAATATGGGGTTGTAAACCAAAATTTTCAAAATTATACCCCATATCAACATCTTGAAAATAACCAAAATTGCAATTTTCCCTCGAATTTTAATAGTTTTGGTTACGAACACAATTTTTACAATCAAAATGATTTTCAATGTCATTGTCATTTTCTGAAAATTCAAACAACCACCACATTGGAAATAATATTGATTGTGAAATTGATGTGGACTATAATTTTGAAAATCAAGAAATCCAAAACGAGAGCTCTCAAATCAACGATTCTGAAGAATATCATCTTAACATTCTTAGAGAGAGAGAGAGCAGAAAGGCAAGATAGAAAGCTTGATGAAAAAGATAAACATCTTGATGAACTTCTTAGTTTAATGACGTCTTTTAAGGAACAACGAGAGCAACAAAATCAAATTCAAACAAGCGATGAATCAGAAAATAATCCATTCTTTACTGATAGTGAAAATTTTCAGATAACAACTTTGGAAATTGAGAATAACCATATAAATGAAGTTGTTCACAATTCAGTAAATTATTTGGACTTCAACTCTTTTCAAAAAAAAGATTTAAGCTCGTATTTTGATCTTTCTCTTTCAGGCTGCGAGAAATTTGAAATTCTAGAAATTGAACAGAATAAAAATGTTGAAATTTTCAATTCAAATTTGGAAAAGGATTTTAAAGAACATGAATTTTTTGGATTGTATGAGGATGAGCTGCCAATTGAGGATGAAATAGAATCAAGCCATCAACCAAGTTCGAAAATTTTGATTTTGAGGTTTCAAACGAATTTGAAATTGCCAGTGTCGAAAATACGTTGTCAATTAATAAATTTGAGAAATGTGATCACATGGTCTTGAACAAAAATCGGAATTTAAATTTCACGATTGCAACTGAGTTTATATACGATCATAAATTTTTGAACAATTACACTGACAAATTCGTTGAACAGATGAATTATTTTTGGAATGTTAACTTGGTTGAAAAACTTCATGTTAGGATGACCCTAGACATTTATCTGCTAGACTATAAATCTAGGTATAAAGATGAGGTGGTTTTCAAATATCTTTGCTTATTAGAAAACATGCCTAGACATAGTGGGAATGTGTAACACCCCGAATTTTAGTTAATACTAAAATTCACTAATTACAGGATAAATAATCTCAGACGTGGGAATTGGGGGTAACGGGCTGCGTCATTACGTTCGTCTCGGAAAAATACGCAAAATAGAGTCTGAGTTTTCGAAAACCGGAGTCCGTATGGCCCAGTTATGACCCGATGAAGTTTAAAGAAAATTCAAAACTAAAAACAGAATTAAGAATTTAAAATTCAGATTTTAAATTGGACAGGTGGGGTCAGGCGGGAAAAATCCCGCCCTACCCATGTCGACAGGGCTGTCGACAGGCCTGTCGACAGGGGTGTCGACTTGCCTGTCGACTTGCCTGTCGACAGGGGCGTGGCGTCCAGTGAACCTGGGTGCACCAGGTTGGGTTCTAGGCTGGCTTAGAGGGCTGGTTCTAGAGATTTCCTAAATCTAAGGGTCCTAATCTAATCTAGGGTTAATCTAAGGGCCTAAAACACTCTCCTAATCTATAAATAAGACCCCAACCCTACCCTAATTCATTCATAATTAGATCTTGTAACTAAACTATGGCAAAATGAAATTTGAGCATGGCCTCCACTAGTTCATGAAGGAAGTTGCAAGCTAATCCCTCTCTAATCAATCTCTAATCATCACCATCTTCATAGTTAGCAACTAATTCCACTTCATAAGTTTGATAATCTTGGTTTTGGTGAGTTTCTATCACTTTAACATCAATTGTTAAAGTAAGTAGATTGGGTGTAATGAGACTTATGGTCTTAAATGCGGATTAGTGAGTTTGAATCATTTATAATAATATGCTACTCTATGTTTTTCCATGTTTATGCATGTTTTGATAAGTTGGTTTATGCATGCTTAATAAGTTGGTTTATGCATGTTTAACAAGTGGGTTTATGCATATTTAATAAGTGGATTTATGCATGTTTAACAAAGTGAGATATGCAAGTTCATATGCTAGTTATGTATATGCCTAAATGCAAGTTTAATGTGATATGCAAGTTATGCATGTTTATGCAAGTATATGGATGCTTATGCAAGTTAAGTATATGTTTAAATGCAAGTTTAATGTGATATGCAAGTTATGCATGTTTATGCAAGTATATGGATGCTTATGCAAGTTATGTATATGTTGAAATGCAAGTTTAATGTGATATGCAAGTTATGCATGCTTATGCAAGTATGTGGATGCTTATGCAAGTTATGTGTATGCTTAAATGCATGTTTAACATGTTATGCAAGTTATGAGAATGCTTATATGCAAGTTCAACATGTTATGCAAGATATGTGTATGATAATATGCAAACTCATATGCAACATGTTATGCAAACCATGTGTATGATAATATGCAAGTTTGGGTTAAAGGTAGTTGGGTTAATATGTGCTCATATATGCAAGTTGACATCCTCTTAACCCATGATAAAGTTATATGCTAAACCCATGATATTTGTGATGGATCTTCCCCTTTATCGTGTTATGAAATGAGAAAGACTTACGTGGGGAACGATGGGGTGGGTGAATATGTTAATAAATGTATGATTGGGTATGATTAAGCATACCATAAAAAAATAAATTACCATAAGTGGGAATTTACCTATTGAGTTAGGTCTACCCCATGGGAATTTACCTATTGAGTTAGGTTTACCCATGTTATGGAAAATTTGATATTAATTAGGGATAATTAATATGGGGGTGATTAATTAGGTGTAATTAATCGACTAAGACACGAGGTTGGACTCATTTGTAGTGTAAGACTGCCCGGACCCAACCGGCTTAACCAGTTGCTACAAATGTCAGCCCAATGTGAGAGGTCTTAGCCATAAACTAAATACGTGATTAAAGTAAAGACACGAGGTTAGACTCTGTTATGACGTAAGACTGCCCGGACCCTACCGGCTTAACCAGGCGGTCATAACAGTCAGTCTAATGTGGGAGGTCTTTATGGGGGATCACGGTCTTAATTAATTAAGAAACACTTAACCATATTAGCATGTAGTGGGACATGAGGGGTTAAGTGGGTGCCTTGGGTGGCATGTGGAAATTTAATGGTTGCCTTGGGTGGCATGTGGAATCTAGTGGGTTGCCTTGGGTGGCAATAGAAAATACGATTAGAATACTTAACCAAGTAAAACATGTAATTAAACATGATTAAAGGGTTAAGTGGGATACACTAGATAAGTGACAAGCTTAGGTGGGTAGCTTGTGGGGGCCCATTTCAACCAATATCCCAAACGTATCTTTGTGGGCTCGACCCATGTCGAGTGACGGGACACGCATATTGGGCTTGATTATAAGAGGCCAAAACGGGTTAGCGGTGGCAACGCAAGTCCAACGGGTTTCATATGCGTGTGTGGGCCCGGGCTGGTAGATAAGCCGTTGTTGCATCGTGTAGATATAAAGCCGTGCACCGTTGATAGTATTGGGTTGCCACTTTAGGGGAGTGATACACCCCACTGTGGGATCAGCACGGGTATCTACGGTAGGGAGCCGATCGCTGGGGAGTAGTGGGTACACCTAATGAAGATAGGGGCAGACGGCACCTATGTAGGGGTACACGAAACTACTGGGTAAGAATTACTGAGTACACCTAGTGGAGATAGGGGCAGACGGCACCTATGTAGTGGGCTAGGAGTACATGGAACTACTGGGGAAATTTTCTAAGTCCTTGGAAGGGATCAACCTTTAAGTAGGAATGACTGGTGTGGTGCAGTTAGTAATTATCCTTGGGTGGGTAGATGCGTCCTGACGGTTATCTTAGTTTATCCTAAGTCTACCAAGCTGCTTAGTGTAGCCATTCATCCCCAGATATTACCGTAGGTCAAGTTTATGTCTTCTCTGGTTACTTTAATGATTGTATTGTTAAAGTTATAGGACTCACTCAGACTTATGTCTGACCCCGTTGTTTTTATCTTTTTCCCAACCCTCAGGTCCTACGGTGGATCCTAGCGGTAGTAGAGCTTGATCGGATTGTTGTTCCAGTCTTTAGGAGCTTGGGTAGATGTAAAGCTCCAGTTATCCAGTTATCTTTTCTTTTGTTCTGGCTATTGTATGAGAGAGTGGGATTATGTACTTCTTTATTTTGATGGATATTGTACTTGACTTTTATCGTGGTTTTATGATGTAACCAGACATGTTTATTTCCGCTGTTATGAGATGATATTTTAAATTTCAAGTACTATTTATATCTGTCTTGTTGTAATTTTTCTGTTCTATATTCACTAAAATACTCCACCGATGCTATGGCATTCCCATAGTGAGTGACCATAGTGGGCGTGGGGTGTTACAGAATGGGATTCATCGGGCTGGAACCAAGTGTGGGGGGAAAGTTGGTGGCATTCTTTGCATCGCATGCATCGTAAACACATATATCATTGTACATATGATCCATTCTTACATATAGTTAGGCTGCATTTCATTTTGCAAATCATTTTGCATCTAATACATCAATGGGTTTTATCATTCAAATTTAGGAAACGTGCAAAAGTGTGGACACTTTTTTGTCCAAGTGTGGGGGGAGTCTGCATTTCATTCATTTTTGTTTTTTCTTTATTTTTCTTTCTTTTCATTTTCAGCCATTTAAATAGGACCATCACGCATTTTAGATTATAGTAACATGCCATTTTTTTTAAGCATGACATATTTTAGATTGATACAACAAAATAAGTTAAGTATTGTTAATCAGTTGATAGTATTTTATTCTCTTAGCTGAGATCGAATATGAAATATAATGAAAAGTTGAATTTTGAGGGATAATAGTGTAACCGGTACATAGGGAGATTCTTAGGTGTAATGACTCGGATTTCGAGCGACTTTGGTTATCGACATAAGCTCGATGTCGATAACCAAAACATCAAAAAATCCTGGTAATTAATGAAATAAATTAGTGGGTGAGGAAAGGTAAGATAGAAACTTAGAATAGAAGAAGAAGATGAAGAACACAATATCAGAGTAACACGAATCTCACAGCGGAACGAATAAATATATTTCATAACATAACTTTGAAATACAAATTTGTACTTGAATATACATATCATTATCAAAGTACAGCACTTACAACACAGCGGAAATAACTATAGCTATATGATCCTGAAGCCTCCTGCTCCAAGCTCTTCCAGTATATCTGTAAATCCCGACTACTTGACTGCCCGTACAAATTTAGGCACCCAAGAGTTTAGGGAAAACAACAAAGTAAACTACGGGTCAGTCATGGAACTGGTGTGAGTAAAACAGTTTAAACATGTATATGAACAAGTAAACGATATCTCATAAGACCACGCCGTAGAACGGAACGGGTTTTTCCCTTATGAGAATCCAAAATATCTTTATATCAAAAACCTTTTGATATTATAATAATGTCTATGTACAAATAGATATCGACTAGCAGAAACGCTTTCATCTCACGTTCTACATATATAGTATACAATCAAAATCGCAAGCACGTATTGGATAATGGATTTCCAACTATGACAAGGTATGGAACCACCTTCCGATCAGTGTACTCTAGGAACGATACACTAGAGTTAAACAAGAACATCTTGTAACTCAGCCACACATGACCGACCACTCATTTCGCTTGAGTGTATCGAATGTACATCACCAACGGTTAGGATCAGCAACCGTTCCCGTATATATATGGGACAGCATTGATAGATTTAAGAAACAAATTAATATTCTCTAAATAGGTGATTATACACCCTACTTCAGTGCGACCGACTTAGCCATGCTGCCTGCCCGATTTCTGTCATTTACCGGTTGATGAGGCTAGAAGCTACGCTTTATCATTACATCAGATTCACTTCGAATGCCACATTGTTAGATCCATCGAAAATCACTAATTGGCGTCTACAACAGTACGTTACGTGTTAGATAAAGAAGTTTCCTTCTCCGCTTCCACTCTTGGTATAGTTGAAGAAATCAATGTACGTGACCTTTCTGGAAATACTCTGTCAGACATTCATCAACACAAGTCATCCTCATTCACTTAGAATGTCACATCGTCATACCCACCAAATTACAAATTGATTTATCCAAAAGTAACACGGGTATACAGCTTAGACAAACGAATTCCTCTGCCACCAAACATGAATACGTTTGAACAGATCAACTTACGCGATCCATTGGATATATTCTGTCAGACCTTCGTCCATACAAGTTGTCCTGGGATTGGACAAACCGAAGGCACTATTCAGTATATCCATCTTAGTCACTGTTATCTAAGACTTATACAACAGCCCTTGCATTTTACTCCGTCTTCAATTATCTTTGGCATATATGATTCGCAACGCTTATGCCAATACAGAGTGGTTCTTTGGATAATAATCCAACCGATCTCTCCATATTAACAACATTAAAATGGTCAAAAACTTCGATAGTCTGTGAGTTAACTATCGAAGAAAAACAAGTGTGCAAACAACGATTTTATTTCCAGATGGAAATTATATCGAACAAACATCATTTAACATAAATCTCTTCAGTTCATTTATTTACTTATCTCCTGTTTCCCTATATTCAATATTTCTTATTTTCTTTTATCAGAAAACATTTCTGATTCTCGTTTGGAAAACATTTCCAAAACTCCTTTACGATCAAACCTTACCATTCCTTAGTCAAGAAGGAAGTCACTCAAGTTGGGGTATAATTACCTCTCAGACCTTAACTGAACAACATTATAACTTCGAAATGGTCAAAGTTTATCTTTTAATCTTTAACAACTTCTTTACGCCTTTCTCGGATTCAATTTTACTAATCCACTTCTATATTTAAAACATTGGTTATAACGATAACGTTATAATCCCTACTTTCGAATTATCTAACATTAATTATAACTTCTATTCTTATTAGTGAATAATTAACCTAACACTTATTTATTTATAAATAAATCTCTATTTAAACACTGGAAAGTATAAGTACTTTCCCGAATTCGATATAATCGAATTCGCCGATTAACTCTCATTGAGAAATCTCTATTTGATTAACTCTTCTTCGAATAACCTATATTCGATTAACTTCTTCCTTTCGAATATACTATATTTGATTACTCCTTCTCGAATAAACGATATTCGATAATCTCTCTTCGAATAACTAATATTAGATAACTCTTTCTTTTCAAATATCTCATATTTGAAAATCTCACTTTCGAATAAACTATATTCGATAATCTCTTTTCGAAGGACTCTTATTCGATAAATCTCACTTCGATCAAACTATAATCGATAACTCCTTCCGATGAAACTAACATTGATAACTACTTTCGATGAAACTAACATCGATTAACTCCTTTCAATGAAACTAACATCGATAACTCCTTTCGATGAAACTAACATCGATAACTTTAACTTGACGAACTTAACTCGATTATCTTGACTAACTTAACTCGATTAACTTGACTAACTTAACTCGATTAACTTGACTAACTTAACTCGATTAACTTGACTAACTTAACTCGACTTACTTGGTTCGACCAATTTGATTCGATTAACTAAGCTCGACTAACTTGGTCGAACCACCCGATCAACTCAACTTATTTAACTTAACTTATTTCTCAACTCGATCAACTCGATTAACTCCTATCGAATAACTAATATTCGATTAAACTCCATTCGCTTGACTCTAGATCGCAGCGATCACAATGGTTACGCCTGATTCCCTCAGGAAACATCCGACCGCCGTAGGCTATTTACAGCCCTGCGAATCACGCTAGCAGTCGTGCTAAATGGCATCTCATTTGGATTAACCTTAACTGATTAACTCTAACTGGTTAACTCAACTGATTAACTCTAACTGATTAACTCTAACTGGTTAACTCTAACTGATTAACTCTACTGTTTAATTCTAACTGATTAACTCTACTGGTTAACTCTAACTGATTAACTCTAACTGATTAACTCTAACTGGTTAACACTAACTGATTAACTCTACCGGTTAACTCTAACTGATTAACTATAACTGGTTAACTCTAACTGATTAACTCTAACTGATTAACTCTAACTGGTTAACTCTATTTGACTAACTCGACTCGACTAACCCCTTTCGAATAACATATTCGATTAACCAACTTCGAATACCATATTCGATTAACTAACTTCGAATACCATATTCGATAAACCAACTTTGAATACCATATTCGATTAACCAACTTCGAATACCATATTCGATTAACAAACTTCGAATACCATATTCGATTAACCAACTTCGAATACCATATTCGATTAACTAACTTCGAATACCATATTCGATTAACTAACTTCGAATACCATATTCGATTTCTCCTTTTTGATAACGTTTATCCATTTAAAAAGATCCCCTTTTAACAACGTTTATTCATTTATAAAGATTCACTTTTTTGTAACGGTTCTTCACTTTGTAAATGTTCATTTAATAACGTTTTCCTTTTTATAACGGTTTCCTTTTTATTAACTCTATTTATTTTCTAAATATTCCCTTTTTAATTCTATTTGTAAATGGTTTACAAATATTTCTTTTTTCTGTTTTATTCTATTTGCAAATGGTTTGCAAATATTTCCTTTTCAAATTTATTCTTAAAAATATTCTAACTCCTTAAATCCCCGGGAAAATTCTCCATAACCTCCTTTGTATCGGAAGCATCGGGAAAATCCCCAAACCCGCCACACAGGCCTTTCCATTCAAAAAGAAAATGGTTTTTAATTATTTCCTTTTTGAATATCTCCTATTTATAAATATTCCATTTTATAAATATTCTATTTTCAATATCACTTTGAAAATCCCCTTATCAACATTTCGGTATGTTATGGTATTCAATCATATCAAATCACGATGTTCAATATCGTCCAAGTACATATAATCGCCCACAGATTTTTTTATCACATCATATAACAATATATGAAAAACAATAAAATAACTGTTGAGGAATCCAGTCGGATTCCTCCAACCTGTCTCCCTGCATCCACAGATGTTACACAATATGATTATCATCACTTTCAGTTCAATATAAATTATTCTGGTAGCAGAATCAATATGTAAATATTTAACGGTTTATATATATATATATATATATATATATATATATAATTACATAAATATATATAATTTTCACTAACTGACTAGCAGTTCAATCAATCAACCAACACACAACAATCAACAGATGATTTACAGCTCTAAAAATACATTATTAATATATAACTGTTCAGAGTTGGTGAGTTTTACTCACATTTGCAGTTCATCGTTAAAGAACGATAAACTGTTATTTAATTCAGTCGGACAATTTATTTCACCATAAATTGTAACGAGCTCAGATTCACTCTCAGTCAGCTCCATGTTGTAGTGTCCGTCCATACGATCCTGTCGGATCTTGTTTCGCTGAATTCCGTTAACATACGACGAAGTTATTCAGTTTACAGGTTTGAAGTATTTAAATTAGAAATGATTATAATTCCTTTTTAAAACAAATGGGCCTTAACTTTTCAAACCTGAGCCTAACTACCACAAAAAGCCCACCTCCATGAACCTCTTCTTCCCTTAACAGAATTGATGCTCCAAAACTGGTTCGATGGCCATTGCAACTCCTTCGCAAGCCACGTTCTTTCCCAATCCACCACGAGAATCCAAACAAAGACCATCACTCCATTCTCCATCAAAATCTCCTTCTAACCACCTCAAATTCACCACTAACCTTCCCAGCAGAAACACTACAACCTCAACATCGTTTTGATCATCTCGCACACCAAATCAGTTCGCAAATATCCAGGCCATCAACCACCTTTCTGCTCAACGATAATTCCAACAACTTCACCAAAAATCCCCTCTTAGCTTCCTCTTCATCCTCGTATGCATCCCCTTTCATTCGATCTTCTGATGCAAATTCCGTCCTCCAGGAAAACCCCATGCCCACACAAGTGTCTCGACACTTCTAAGAATCGAATCCCACAAAAATACCCCCATTGAGTGCTGCTCTTCTCGCTAAACCCCAATCTCACATTCGAATTCCCTACAACGAACCCAACTCCCCAAAATAACGAACCCTAGATTCGCAGCGGTAAAAACCAGCGAGTTCGATCTTTTGAAAACTTATATGAGCAAGAAGAGGATGATTGCAGGAACTCAAATACATAGGTTTAGAGATTTATAGGTTTTACTTTGATTTGATTTCGTTTTTGAAAGATCATGAAAGGGGTTTGGAAGGAATAGCCGACGGCGTGATTTGCCTTTGACCAGAAGGAGGAAAAAGAATTAGGTTAGAGGTGTTAAGGGTGGTGTATTTATTGGGAAAACAAATATCTAGATATTTTATAGAGGAATATTCCCGGTATATTCTCATTTATATATTCAATTTTGACTTCTAAAAATTCGTGTGATCACATACGATACCCAAAAATCACTAAATTGAACATGCAACTACTGTTCGACATTACGGTCCCAACGAAACTGGTTTCGTCAAATTCCGACTTCGTATGCTCACACAACGTATTTTTAACCGTTAAAATACTGACTGTTTTACACTCTAAAAATCCGTACAGCCACACAGTGACTCTAAAAATCACGAAACTGGAAATCTAACCAAAATTTGACATTGCGGATCCAAAAAATTAGTTTCGTCGAATTCTGAGGTCGTTTGCAAAACTGGCTATTTTTAACGCTCTGAATGACCCATTTAAATATATAAATATATTTAAATATAATTAAATTAAATATAAATAAATTTATATTATCGTATATCTTCACATATGATATCGTACAGCTCCAGAATATCATATCAGAATTCACAGCTTGATATTTCAGATTTTAGATTTATCGATATTCAGTTTATATCGAAAATCCTATTATAACGTAAATAAAGCATTGCAAATTATAAAGGAATTCTACAGCGACTTTTATGAAATTTGATTTGGACGTACATCAAAATCTACACGACGAAATCCCGATTTTTCTCTTCCACTAGAAAGGTATACTCCACCAGCTCCACACATTTCTTGTTTCACAGAAATCCGGCTTAAAACGAATCGTGTACATTCAGTTGAAGTTCAAATTGCCAAATCGCGAACTGTAGCGCCATTTCAAGCTCGTTTCGAATTATAATATAATTATACGTTCAAACTGCCGTTATTTAAATATATTCGTTATTCCAATTCAATTTCAAGCTGGATTAAATACCACGGGTGGTCCAGTTCACACCATATCGTCATTTCGGCCAATTCTGATTATTTCAGGATTAAATATATTATTTAATTTATTATTTTAAATTAAATATTAACCATTATTTAATTAACCACCATTTAATCCTTTTAATCACCTTTTAAATAATTAAATAAATTAATTATTATACCTCTGGAAATGCGGGTCATTACATTCTTCCCCACTTAAAATAATTTTGTCCTCGAAATTGCTAAGTTAGAGGACGACCCTATCTATTGGAATTCCTAAGATTTGTTTACCCCTTATTTCTGATTTCAACTGAATCAATTAATATCGACTAAAATATTTATTCATTCCGACTAACTAAAATTTTCAAAAATTCTGAAAATTTTCTTACACTTTAAATTTTCGGAAAATTTCGCCATATCCTCCTTTGTACAGCCCTATGGGTAAAACCACAACTCGCCTCTCTAGGCCTTCTTCAACCCAAAAGAAAATCAAACAGCCAAACGGGTTGCCAATTCGGCTCATAAATTCCAAACTCATATAAAATATAAACTTGTACCTTTTTGTTGGGCATATCATTATATCCCTACCAATTGTTATCAACTCGGCATATACAAATGCCATCCCAATCAACTCCAACCAAGTTATTCTTAACACAACCATTCGCTTATTCAAGCCGAATTCCATTTTCAATCTCAAGTTTCATTCTTGATTTCCAAATTCTAAGTCCAGCTAAATTTCAAATTCTTGACTTATCCATTCAATTCTATTTAACTTAGTTCAAGTTAAATTTCAATTTATTTTTACCATCTCATTTTATTTAACTTCATAAGTTAAATTTAAATTCCAAAACTTAAATTCCTAGGTAAATTTCAAATCAATTTGAAATCATACTGCCAATTCAAAACCTTTGAATTTTCTAAACAACTTGTTTTCTCAAAACAATTCTAATCAAAATCTTTGGTAGTAATCCACCACTTAGAACTCGAAAATCACACCGATGATGCTGCGTAGTCATCATAGGAATTATTTTCCAGCGACCCAAGTGATTTCAATACTATATCATTTCAAAACCCTTACTAAATATATCCATTTTGAAAACATCTCAAAATCTCCCAGGAACTTAAAATTCCTTATTTTAAATTCCAAATCTGATTTAAATTCATATTTAATTCATCTTATTTCATATACTTTACTTATATGATTCTGATTGGTTATATATAACCATTTCACTTTATAATCTCAGTCGATTATAATTACAACCAATATATCTAATATATTATAATATATTACATATCCATACTGTGTCGGTCCATCGTATTCAAGTATTTATTTACTTCTACCGATACAGTGGATCAAACTGATCGACCAGAACTCATAAACAACTCATCCAATGAATCTCCATAATATAAAACCATTTTTATATCAAATACAAATAAGCACTCGTATATATACACTCAACTCAATGTAGGGTATTACTAACCCTATCTCTACCGAGTCACGCCACAGAGCCAAGGCAATTCTTAACTTAAGCTCTGATACCAACTGTAATGACCCGGATTTCGAGCGACTTTGGTTATCAACATAAGATCGATGTCGATAACCGAAACATCGAAAAATACTGGTAATTAATGAAAGAAATTAGAGGGTGAGGAAAGGAAAGATAGAAACTTAGAATAGAAGAAGAAGAAGAACACAATATCAGAGTAACACGAATCTCACAGCGGAACGAATAAATATATTTCATAACATAACTTTGAAATACAAATCTGTACTTGAATATACATTTCATTATCAAAGTACAGCACTAACAACACAGCGGAAATAACTATAGCTATATGATCCTGAAGCCTCCTGCTCCAAGGTCTTCCAGTATATCTGTAAATCCCGACTACTTGACTGCCCGTACAAATTTAGGCACCCAAGAGTTTAGGGAAAACAACAAAGTAAACTCCGGGTCAGTCATGGGACTGGTGTGAGTAAAACAGTTTAAACATGTATATGAACAAGTAAACGATATCTCATAAGACCACGCCGTAGAACGGAACGGGTTTTTCCCTTATGAGAATCCAAAATATCTTTATATCAAAAACCTTTTGATATTATAATAATGTCTATGTACAAATAGATATCGACTAGCAGAAACGCTTTCATCTCACGTTCTACATATATAGTATACAATCAAAATCGCAAGCACGTATTGGATAATGGATTTCCAACTATGAAAGGTATGGAATCACCTTCCGATCAGTGTACTCTAGGAACGATACACTGGAGTTCAACAAGAACATCTTGTAACTCAGCCACACATGACCGACCACTCATTTCGCTTGAGTGTATCGAATGTACATCACCAACGGTTGGGATCATCAACCGTTCCCGTATATATATGGGACAACATTGATAGATTTAAGAAACAAATGAATATTCTCTAGATAGGTGATTATACACCCCACTTCGGTGTGACCGACTTAGCCATGCTACCTGCCCGATTTCTGACATTTACTGGTTGATGAGGCTAGAAGCTACGCTTTATCATTACATTAGATTCACTTCGAATGCCACATTGTCATATCCATCGAAAATCACTAATGGGCGTCTACAACATTACGTTACGTGTTAGCTAAAGAAGTTTCCTTCTCCGCTTCCACTCTTGGTATAGTTGAAGAAATCAATGTACGTGACCTTTCTGGAAATACTCTGTCAGACATTCATCAACACAAGTCATCCTCATTCACTTAGAATGTCACATCGTCATACCCGCCAAATCACAAATTGATTTATCCAAAAGTAAAACGGGTATACAGCTTAGACAAACGAATTCCTCTGCCACCAAACGGGAATATGTTTGAACAGATCAACTTACGCGATCCATTGGATATATTCTGTCAGACCTTCGTCCATACAAGTTGTCCTGGGACTGGACAAACCGAAGGCACTATTCAGTATATTCATCTTAGTCACTGTTTTCTAAGACTTATACAACAGCCCTTGCATTTTACTCCGTCTTCAATTATCTTTGGCATATATGATTCGCAAGGCTTATGCCAATACAGAGTGGTTCTTTGGATAATAATCCAACCGGTCTCTCCATATTAACAACGTTAAAATGGTCAAAAACTTCGATAGTCTGTGAGTTAACTATCGAAGAAAAACAAGTGTGCAAACAACGATATTATTTCCACATGGAAATTATATCGAACAAACATCATTTAACATAAATCTCTTCATTTCATTTATTTACTTATCTCCTGTTTCCCTATATTCAATATTTCTTATTTTCTTTTATCAGAAAACATTTCTGATTCTCGTTTGGAAAACATTTCCAAAACTCCTTTACGATCAAACCTTACCATTTCTTAGTCAAGAAGGAAGCCACTCAAGTTGGGGTATAATTACCTCTCAGACCTTAACTGAACACCGTTATAACTTCGAAATGGTCAAATTTTATCTTTTAATCTTTAACAACTTCTTTACACCTTTCACGGATTCAATTTTACTAATCCACTTCTATATTTAAAACATTGGTTATAACGATATCGTTATAATCCCTACTTTCGAATTATCTAACTTTAATTATAACTTCTATTCTTATTAGTGAATAATTAACCTAACACTTATTTATTTATAAATAAATAAATCTCTATTTAAACACTGGAAAGTATAAGTACTTTCCTGAATTCGATATAGTCGAATTCGCCGATTAACTCTCTTTGAGAAATCTCTATTTGGTTAACTCTTCTTCGAATAACCTATATTCGATTAACTTCTTCCTTTCGAATATACTATATTTGATTACTCCTTCTCGAATAAACGATATTCGATAATCTCTCTTCGAATAACTAATATTCGATAACTCTTTCTTTTCAAATATATCATATTTGAAAATCTCACTTTCGAATAAACTATATTCGATATTCTCTTTTCGAAGGACTCTTATTCGATAAATCTCACTTCGATCAAACTATAATCAATAACTCCTTCCAATGAAACTAACATTGATAACTCCTTTCGATGAAACTAACATCGATTTACTCCTTTGGATGAAACTAACATCAATAACTCCATTCGATGAAACTAACATCGATAACTTTAACTTGACGAACTTAACTCGATTAACTTGACTAACTTAACTCGATTAACTTGACTAACTTAACTCGATTAACTTGACTAACTTAACTCGATTAACTTGACTAACTTAACTCGATTAACTTGACTAACTTAACTCGATTAACTTGACTAACTTAACTCGATTAACTTGACTAACTTAACTCGACTTACTTGGTTCGACCAATTTGATTCGATTAACTAAGCTCGACTAACTTGGTCGAACCACCCGATCAACTCAACTTATTTAACTTAACTTATTTCTCAACTCGATCAACTCGATTAACTCCTATCGAATAACTAATATTCGATTAAACTCCATTCGCTTGACTCTAGATCGCAGCGATCACAATGGTTACGCCTGATTCCCTCAGGAAACATCCGACCGCCGTAGGCTATTTACAGCCCTGCGAATCACGCTAGCAGTCGTGCTAAATGGCATCTCATTTGGATTAACCTTAACTGATTAACTCTAACTGGTTAACTCTAACTGATTAACTCTAACTGATTAACTCTAACTGGTTAACTCTAACTGATTAACTCTACTGTTTAACTCTAACTGATTAACTCTACTGGTTAACTCTAACTGATTAACTCTAACTGATTAACTCTAACTGGTTAACTCTAACTGATTAACTCTACTGGTTAACTCTAACTGATTAACTATAACTGGTTAACTCTAACTGATTAACTCTAACTGATTAACTCTAACTGGTTAACTCTATTTGACTAACTCGACTCGACTAACCCCTTTCGAATAACATATTCGATTAACCAACTTCGAATACCATATTCGATTAACTGACTTCGAATACCATATTCGATAAACCAACTTCGAATACCATATTCGATTAACCAACTTCGAATACCATATTCGATTAACTAACTTCGAATACCATATTCGATTAACCAACTTCGAATACCATATTCGATTAACTAACTTCGAATACCATATTCGATTAACTAACTTCGAATACCATATTCGATTTCTCCTTTTTGATAACGTTTATCCATTTAAAAAGATCCCCTTTTACCAACGTTTATTCATTTATAAAGATTCACTTTTTTTGTAATGGTTCTTCACTTTGTAAATGTTCATTTAATAATGTTTTCCTTTTTATAACGGTTTCCTTTTTATTAACTCTATTTATTTTCTAAATATTCCCTTTTTAATTGTATTTGTAAATGGTTTACAAATATTTCTTTTTTCTATTTTATTCTATTTGCAAATGGTTTGCAAATATTTCCTTTTCAAATTTATTCTTAAAAATATTCTAACTCCTTAAATCCCCGGGAAAATTCGCCATAACCTCCTTTGTATCGGAAGCATCGGGAAAATCCCCAAACCCGCCACACAGGCCTTTCCATTCAAAAAGAAAATGGTTTGTAATTATTTCCTTTTTGAATATCTCCTATTTATAAATATTCCATTTTATAAATCTTCTATTTTCAATATCACTTTGAAAATCCCCTTATCAACATTTCGGTATGTTATGGTATTCAATCATATCAAATCACGATCTTCAATATCGTCCAAGTACATATAATCACCCACAGATTTTTTTATCACATCATATAACCATATATGAAAAACAATAAAATAACTGTTGAGGAATCCAGTCAGATTCCTCCAACCTGTCTCCCTGCATCTACAGATGTTACACAATATGATTATCATCACTTTCAGTTCAATATAAATTATTCTAATAGCAGAATCAATACATAAATATTTAATGGTTTATATATATATATAATTACATATATATATATATATAATTTTCACTAACTGACTAGCAGTTCAATCAATCAACCAACACACAACAATCAACAGATGATTTACAGTTCTAAAAATACATTATAAAAATATAACTGTTCAGAGTTGGTGAGTTTTACTCACATTTGCAGTTCATCGTTAAAGAACGATAAACTGTTATTTGATTCAGTCGGACAATTTATTTCACCATAAATTGTAATGAGCTCGGATTCACTCCCAGTCAGCTCCATGTTGTAGTGACCGTCTATACGATCCTGTTGGATCTTGTTTCGCTGAATTCCGTTAACATACGACGAAGTTATTCAGTTTACAGGTTTGAAGTATTTAAATTAGAAATGATTAGAATTCCTTTTTAAAACAAATTGGCCTTAACTTTTCAAACTTGAGCCTAACTACCACAAAAAGCCTGCCTCCCTGAACCTCTTCTTCCCTTAATAGAATTGATGCTCCAGAACTGGTTCGATGGCCATTGCAACTCCTTCGTAAGCCACGTTCTTTCCCAATCCACCACGAGAATCCAAACAAAGACCATCGCTCCATTCTCCATCAAAATCTCCTTCTAACCACCTCAAATTCACCACTAACCTTCCCAGCAGAAACACTACAACCTCAACATCGTTTTGATCGTCTCGCACACCAAATTAGTTCACAAATTTCCAGGCCATCAACCACCTTTCCGCTCAACGATAATTCCAACAACTTCACCGAAAATCCCCTCTTAGCTTCCTCTCCATCCTCGTATGCATCCCCTTTCATTCGAGCTTCTGATGCAAATTCCGTCCTCCAGGAAAACCCCACGCCCACACAAGTGTCTCGACACTTTTAAGAACCGAATCCCACAAAAATACCCCCATTGAGTGTTGCTCTTCTCGCTAAACCCCAATCTCACATTCGAATTCCCTACAACGAACCCAACTCCCCAAAATAACGAACCCTAGATTCGCAGCGGTAAAAACCAGCGAGTTCGATCCTTTGAAAACTTATATGAGCAAGAAGAGGATGATTGCAGGAACTCAAATACATAGGTTTAGAGATTTATAGGTTTTACTTTGATTTGATTTCGTTTTTGAAAGATCATGAAAGGGGTTTGGAAGGAATAGCCGACGGCGTGATTTGCCTTTGACCAGAAGGAGGAAAAAGAATTAGGTTAGAGGTGTTAAGGGTGGTGTATTTATAGGGAAAACAAATATCTAGATATTTTATAGAGGAATATTCCCGGTATATTCTCATTTATATATTCAATTTTGACTTCTAAAAATTCGTGTGATCACATACGATACCCAAAAATCACGAAACTGAACATGCAGTTACTGTTCGACATTACGGTCCCAACGAAACTGGTTTCGTCAAATTCCGACTTCGTATGCTCACACAGCGTATTTTTAACCGTCAAAATACTGACTGTTTTACACTCTAAAAGTCCGTACGGCTACATAGTGACTCTAAAAATCACGAAACTAGAAATCTAACCAATATTTGACATTGCGGATCCAACAAAATTAGTTTCATCGAATTCTGAGGTCGTTTACAAAACTGGCTATTTTTAACGCTCTGAATGACCCATTTAAATATATAAATATATTTAAATATAATTAAATTAAATATAAATAAATTTATATTATCGTATATCTTCACATATCATATCGTACAGCTCCAGAATATCATATCAGAATTCGCAGCTTGATATTTCAGATTTTAGATTTATCGATATTCAGTTTATATCGAAAATCCTTTTATAACGTAAATAAAGCGTTGCAAATTATAAAGTAATTCTACAGCGACTTTTCTGAAATTTGATTTGGACGTACATCAAAATCTACACGACGAAATCCCGATTTTTCTCTTCCACTAGAAAGGTATACTCCACCAGCCCCACACGTTTTTTGTTTCACAGAAATCCGTGTAACAACCCGAAAATCTGGGCCAGTTTAAAATTTTTATTTTGGCCATTTTAGCGAATTTTGATTATTTAAAATGAATTATTTTAAATAATATCGACGAGAAATTTATTTTCAATGGCATTAGAACGTATATATTATATACGTCGTCGTTAGAATATATAAATATTTATATATATTTATAAATAGAATTGAAAATGGCGCGGTAGTTCGATAATTCGATTTCAAACTTCAATTGAATGTACCGGGTGCAAAACAATCCGGATTTTAGTGAAACCAAAAACATTAGGATCTAATTGATAATATCTTTCCAACGAATCCGAATAATCAAGATTTCATAGCGGGAATCAAAAGATATGTCCAGTTGAAAATTCTGAATAGTCGCTATGGAATTCAGGCCCTTAAAAATGGGAATTTTGCAAATGACCTCAGATTTCAACGAAACCAGCTTTGTTGGATCCGCAGTGTCAAGTTATTGCTAGATTCCAGATTTCATAATTTTTCGATTCAATATGTGAGCGTGGCAAAGGAAAACGCGTTTGACCAGTTTCAGTTGATTTTAATCGACTGGAAATTGGCCATTTTTCCAACAGTCTCAGAATTCGACGAAATTAGTTTTGTTAGGACCGAATCGTCAATACGAAGCTAGAAAATATTTTTCTGGAATTTTTCTAGTTAGTATGTGACCCCGGTAATTTGAAATGTACGTTTAAAATTCAATATAATGATTTAATTGTAAATTTAACGGAAACTGATTGTAACGTTCGAATCAGCTTACGATGCATATCCCATTGTGTTCGGAATGGGGGTAAAACGCTATAGACGACAGGCGGTGGACCTCGTTTCGAGGTCGTATGGAAAAGTACCTTTTTTGAAATTAAAATAATTAAAAATAAAAAAAAATAAAAAAAATAAAACCCTTTCTCCCTTTATCTTTATGGCCCCCCCCCCCCCGTTCGATTTCATTTCTCAGAATAAAAAAGAAAGAAAAAAAAGAAGAAAATCCCGCGTCGATCGTGGGAACCGCCGCCTCCACCCTTCGCCATCGCCACCCACGACCGCTCTTCCCCCCCCCCTGATGTCGACCGCAACGCCCAGGCCCCCTCCTCTTCGATGCGTCGCAGACCCCCCCCAGAAAAAGCCGCCGCCTTGGATGGCGCGCAACCCACCTCCGGCGCTAACTCCAGCGAACCCCCCCCCCCCCCCCCCCCGATCCCCCTTCTAGCTCACCTCCTCCTCCTCTAAACCGAACCCCGACTAACCACGAAGACCCCGAACCCTAGAAACCCGTCCACTGATCGACTTCACACCAGAAGCAACCCCTCCCTCTTCCAAAATCCGTAAGTATTTTAGTTTGTTTACTGATTTTCTTTTATAGCATAAAGAATAGAAAAAAAGTTTGATTTTTAAATTAGAAAAGTTTGATTTTTAAATTAGAAAAGTTTGATTTTTAAATTAGAAAAGTTTGATTTTTAAATTAGAAAAAGTTTGATTTTTAAATTAGAAAAGTTTGATTTTTAAATTAGAAAAGTTTGATTTTTAAATTAGAAAAGATTTGATTTTTAAATTAGAAAAGATTTGATTTTTACTTTAGTAAGAATTCGATTTTTATATATTGAACTTTGAAGTAAAAATTCGATTTTTATATATTGAACTTTGAAGTAAAAATTCGATTTTTATATATTGAACTTTGAAGTAAAAATTCGATTTTTATATATTGAACTTTGAAGTAAAAATTCGATTTTTATATATTGAACTTTGAAGTAAAAATTCGATTTTTATATATTGAACTTTGAAGTAAAAATTCGATTTTTATATATTGAACTTTGAAGTAAAAATTCGATTTTTATATATTAAACTTTGAAGTAAAAATTCGATTTTTATATATTGAACTTTGAAGTAAAAATTCGATTTTTATATATTGAACTTAGAAGTAAAAATGTGATTTTTATATATTGAACATCGAAGTAAAAATATGATTTGTATATATTGAATAGCGAAGTAAAAAATTCGATTTTTACATATGTAGTGAAAGCGGACAACGAAGATGACAAAAGGGTGAGAACGAAGAAGATTTATATCAAAGAAGAGTCAAAATGTTTGGATAGCTATCGGTGAGAATTTCTCACCTTTCAACTTCATTTCTTTATATATATATATACTAGGATGCAGACGGTGCTTAGTAGCACCCGACACAATCGTCCACAGACCATGGACTTGTTTGTTTGGTTGCATAGATTAGTTATATGATGTGATTTGAATTTGGTTGTTTGGTGATTTTGATTGATGTGTGAATGGCGTAGGCCTTCACTAGACCGGGGATAAGGCTAGGCCTTGTCCCGTTTCTAGTATCGTGTCGTTATGCTGCCGAAATTTTCTAAAATAAGTTAGAAAAATAAAAATATCATTTTATTTAAAGAATGAACTGAATAGAAATTCATATGTTGGAATAAAATGTTTTATCGTTAAAAATATAATTTTTAACGTGAATGTGAATAAATAAATATTCATTTACAAACCAGACGGTTTGTTTATGTACACCTATTTGAAGGACATTGATTGGGTCGATAAATTTTACACATCGCCCAACTGCACAAATAAAATATGCGTTTGATTGTTTGAAACCCCACACGGGTGTTGGGATGAAATTTGAAGTTCACTCATCCTGATTGATTAAATATGTCGATCGATTGATTGACGGGCTGTTATAAGCGTTAGATATCTATATTTGATGCTTATACGGTGTAGTGCACTTTGGTTGATGGTTGATTATTTTTCAATGCTATTATATGTGTGTAATGTATGAAAATCCATATAATCAACTTTATATGGTAATTGATTGGGCCTCATTCCAATTTGAAAAATAAAGAATATTATGAAATAAAAGTTCATGTGTTGACAGTACTCATCCATTGAGATTGGTCATGTGTTGAACGAAATATTTTAGTAATAAAATTTACATCTTTATCGATATAAAATAAAGGTTCATGTGTTGACAGTACTCATCCATTGAGATTGGTCATGTGTTGAACGAAATATTTTAGTAATAACAACTATTTTGAAAAAGAAATATTTGAAATAGAATATTTGAAAATAGAAATTTAGGAAGCCGTGTTGATTAGATTGACGCCATTTTGACGTAAACGATATTTATATCGATTTTATTGATTTCGAAATGAATTGAATTGAAAACGATTTCGAAATGAATTGAATTGAAAACGATTTCGAAATGAATTGAATTGAAAACGATTTCGAAATGAATTGAATTGAAAACGATTTCGAAATGAATTGAATTGAAAACGATTTCGAAATGAATTGAATTGAAAATGATTTCGAAATGAATTGAATTGAAAACGATTTCGAAATGAATTGAATTGAAACGATTTCAAAATGAATTGAATTGAATAGAAATGAATTTTAAAACGAATTTATAAAGAAGAATTCAATTTTGATTTGAATTGAAAAGGAAGTTGAAATTGCTTTTGAAACGAATTTAAAACTATTTATATAATTCGTTTTAAATAGAAATCGACGAAATATATATTATATATATTATATATATATATATAATATAATGACCTGAATAGAACGCGCCGCGCCGCGGCAGTTCGCGAATTTCGACCATTTATTTCAAACGGACATTACGGGAGATCCGACCGTCGGATTCTCCTAAAACCGGAACCGTTGGGTTCGTATCGAAAAGAGCTTTCTAACGAATATTAGAAATTTGAATAACGGTTGGATTTGGAGTTACGTCCAAATCAAATTTGAAAAAGGTCGCTGTAAGTGCAGTTCGATGGCCATTGATGGAAATCGACTGTACGGGCCTTGATAAAATTATTAAAAATAGTAATAATTTGTGTAAAATCATAAGAAATGATTTGGGAAAAATTGGGATGAAAAACTCCATATTTGAAAAGGTAAAAATAGATTTTTATCGAAATGAACTAGTTTTGAACTAGAAATATAATTCTATTTATTTTTAAATAAATAAATTGAATTTGAAATGGTTTTGAAAATAACCAAAATTTCCAATGATTGCATTGGAATGGATTTGAATCGAAATTGTCTTCTGAATATTTCGATGTTGGATTTCGTGATTATACAAATGTTGTTATGGAAATTTGAAAGATATAGATATATATATCGTTATTTCCAATACGATATTTGTTAGTCGTAGAATTTGATATTGAATATAAGCCGGTATATTTTCTATTCAGAGCCTTGTGCTTAATATCAAATGTGATTTGGGTTTGTCGTGAATGGTGTCTTCACTAACACTGTTCTTGAACCCAGTTGAGAAAAGATTAAATCTTTTTATTTAGATTTAATGAAGTGTACCAATTAAATAATATTTAATTGGAATTGAATTGATATTGATTTTTGGGTTTATCGTGAACAGTTGTAACGACACGGATTTCGCCCGGACCTAATCGGTCGTTAAACCGACCAAGACCGTTCGAATCCCGCATACGCTAACTTTGGGTATACAACACATCAGAACAAATAACAGAAGACTTCAATAAACATCATAATAATGTTACATCAGAGTACAGAATATCAGAGTATATCGAAATATAATACACAGCGGAAGATAAATTTACATAAATGTAAAACAGTGCACGGCGGAAATATAAACTACACAGCGGAAGACTGTAAATGTCTGGACACAGCTTAAAGCTTCAATCCAGAATCCTGCTCAATACATCTGCAAAATAAAACTACTCGACTGCCCGTGTGGAAAATAGGGGCACCCGAGTTCGCAAGGGAAAAGCAAACTACAGGTCAGTCATGGGACTGGTGTGAGAACTCAAAAACAGTTGTTAACTTTGTTCAAAAATAAGGCAAATCACGGGTCCACGCCACTTTCGCGGAACGGGTTTACCCCCATGAAAGCCAGTGTATAAACAACAATCAATATAGATATATGGATCTACTATGCATCAATCAACATGCAATATCCCAATCTACCCATTTAGATTAATCACCACACTTAGATTTTCTAAATCCAATTCAATTTACAGAAATTATTCCTTTGGATTTTATTCCCGATTTCTTATTTCAAATCATTTGAAATACATATCTAACTTTCTATATCAAAGTAGATTTCACTTCGGGATCTCAAATCAAATCATTTTGAAATGTGAATTCCAAAACATAACAATGCATACAAACAAGTATGCAACCAAATATCGTGCTCCCCATCGACAAGGCAAAGGGTACGCACCTCGCAACTCGATATATATATGTGCACCTACCCCACATAGGAGTAGGCTACACCGACGATGCACCTCCCACTCATGGAGAGCATACACCGCCCTCTCACCCATACTTTTAGTCTCAGGGTTACCCGAATCTTTAGCCACATACTAAATCATTTCATATCCCGAAGTAGGGAAAATCATTTCACAACATAATAATCACAATGTAACATATAATACATTTCTAAATCACTTTAGAAATCATCGGGTTTTGGGCCTCGAAATCCTTTCTGTTTTATAAAACATTTTTATAAAACATTCCCTGTCCAAAATCGGGAATACATTTCTTTTCACTTAAGAAAAATATCATTTCACAATCATTCGTTAAATTTGAAATGAACACAACATCGCTAAACACCTTATCGTCAAATCGTGAAGTCTTTCACAAGGCGTTAGCACACAGATATTTTCAACCCAACCCAATGCTAAATGTAAAAGCATATTCTGCTCATAAACTGGTCGAGCACAATCCAAACCATCAATCAATCAAATTTAACATACGCCTCATTCCAATTCATTAGTCACTAACCGTAAATTAATCAAGAGAATAATTCCCCAAATATTAACCCCGAAGGCCGAAACCAACATCAGATCAATATCCAGAAAACCATTCTGCTTGGCTAACCGACAGTTAGTTTCTAAATTTCACGTTCAAATCTAATTAAAGATTTAACTATCGCCTGGAGCAAAACTGGTGATACTCCATTCTCGATCTTTTCAATCTAATTAAAGATTCATTAAAACTCCACTTAGTTTTAATCTGTGACTGGGTTAAAGAATCAGTGTCATCTAAAAACACGGTTCGCGATAAACCCAAAGTCACATTCCATTAATTATCGGGTTAAAGAACGAGTGTTATTTAAAAACACTGTTCACGATAAACCCAAAAATCATTCCATTAATTATCGGGTTAAAGAACGAGTGTTATTTAAAACACTGTTCACGATAAACCCAAAAATCATTCCATTAATTATCGGGTTAAAGAACGAGTGTTATTTAAAACACTGTTCACGATAAACCCAAAAATCATTCCATTAATTATCGGGTTAAAGAACGAGTGTTATTTAAAACACTGTTCACGATAAACCCAAAAATCAATATCAATTCAATTCCAATTAAATATTATTTAATTGGTACACTTCATTAAATCTAAATAAAAAGATTTAATCTTTTCTCAACTGGGTTCAAGAACAGTGTTAGTGAAGACACCATTCACGACAAACCCAAATCACATTCGATATTCAATACAAGGCTCTGAATAGAAAATATATCGGCTTATATTCAATATCGAGTTCTACGACTAACAGATGTCGTATGGGAAATAACGATATATATATATATCTTTCAAATTTCCATAACAACACCTGTATAATCACGAATCCCAACATCGAAATATTCCGAAGACAATTTCGATTCAAATCCACTCCAATGCAATCATTGGAATTTTGGTTATTTTTAAAACCCTTTTCGAATTCAATTTATTTATTTAAAAATAAATAGAATTATAATCCTAGTTCAAAACTAGTTCATTTCGATAAAAATCTATTTTTATCTTTTCAAATATGGAGTTTTTCATCCCAATTCTTCCCAAATCATTTCTTATGATTTTACACAAATTATTACTATTTTTAATAATTTTATCAAGGCCTGTACGGTCGATTTCCATCAATGGCCATCGAACTGCACTTACAGCGACCTTTTTCGAATTTGATTTGGACGTATCTCCAAATCCAACCGTTAGATTTCAAATTTCTAATATTCCTTAGAAAGCTCTTTTCGATACGAACCCAACGGTTCTGATTTCAGGAGAATCCGACGGTCGGATCTCCCGTAATGTCCGTTCGAAGTCAATGGTCGAAATTCGCGAACTGCCGCAGCGCGGCGCGTTCTATTCAGGCCATTTATTATATATATAATATATATAATATATATTTCGTCGATTTCTATTTAAAACGAATTATATAAATAGTTTTGAATTCGTTTCAAAAACATTTTCAACTTCCTTTTCAATTCAAATCACAATTGAATTCTTCTTTATAGATTCGTTTTAAAATTCATTTCTATTCAATTCAAATTTCAATTCAATTTGAATTCGTTTTCAATTCAATTCATTTCGAATTCGTTTTCTATTCAATTCAATTCGAATTCATTTTCTAGTCAATTCAATTCGAATTCGTTTTCTATTCAATTCAATTCGAATTCGTTTTCTATTCAATTCAATTCGAATTCGTTTTCTATTCAATTCAATTCGAATTCGTTTTCTATTCAATTCAATTCGAATTCGTTTTCTATTCAATTCAATTCGAATTCGTTTTCTATTCAATTCAATTCGAATTCGTTTTCTATTCAATTCAATTCGAATTCGTTTTCTATTCAATTCAATTCGAATTCGTTTTCTATTCAATTCAATTCGAATTCGTTTTCTATTCAATTCAATTCGAATTCGTTTTCTATTCAATTCAAATCGAATTCGTTTTCTATTCAATTCAATTCGAATTCGTTTTCTATTCAATTCAATTCGAATTCGTTTTCTATTCAATTCAATTCGAATTCGTTTTCTATTCAATTCAATTCGAATTCGTTTTCTATTCAATTCAATTCGAATTCGTTTTCTATTCAATTCAATTCGAATTCGTTTTCTATTCAATTCAATTCGAATTCGTTTTCTATTCAATTCAAATCGAATTCGTTTTCTATTCAATTCAATTCGAATTCGTTTGCTATTCAATTCAATTCGAATTCGTTTCCTATTCAATTCAATTCGAATTCATTTCCTATTCAATTCAATTCGAATTCGTTTTCTATTCAATTCAATTCGAATTCGTTTTCTATTCAATTCATTTTGAATTCGTTTTCTATTCAGTTCAATTCGAATATTTCATATACATCGTTTTCAATTCGAATATTTCATATACATCGTTTTCAATTCATATATATATTTCATATACATCGTTTTCAATTCATATATATATTTCATATACATCGTTTTCAATTCATATATATATTTCATATACATCGTTTTCAATTCATATATATATTTTATATACATCGTTTTCAATTCATATATATATTTCATATACATCGTTTTCAATTCATATATATATTTCATATACATCGTTTTCAATTCATATATATATTTCATATACATCGTTTTCAATTCATATATATATTTCATATACATCGTTTTCAATTCATATATATATATATATATTCACCTTTCACTATATACGATATTTTCATTTTCAATACATACGATATATTCATTTTCAATATATACGATATATTCATTTTCAATATATACGATATATTCATTTTCAATATATTCGATATTTTCACTTTCAATATATTCAATATTTTCACTTTCAATATATTCAATATTTTCACTTTCAATATATATATTATTTTCACTTTCAATTATATGATATATTCACTTTCAATATATACAATATTTTCACTTTCAATATATTCGATATTTTCACTTTCAATATATTCAATATTTTCACTTTCAATTATATGATATATTCACTTTCAATATATACAATATTTTCACTTTCAATATATATATCGTTTTCACTTCATATATATATATATATCGTTTTCAATTCGAATATTTTCACTTTTCATATATATGTTATTTCACTTCGCTATCAATCAATTTTCACAACAATTTCAACCAATAAATATCGTCCATGGTTTGTGGACGAGGGGCGTATATATATATATATATATATAGGTATTTATATATAGCAATTCACTTCCACTTTCAACACATATAAAAAATTATAAAAAGAAATTGAAGAGTGAGAAATCCTCACCAATAGCTATCCACTCACACGACTCTTCCTTTATGTAAATCTTCGTCTATTTCGTCTTCTTGTCGCTTTCGTTTCCCGTATTCTCTACATAAGTAAAAATCGAATTTTTACTATGTTATTCAATATATAAAGATCATATTTTAAAAACAAAGATTATATTTTTAATATTCTTATGATGTAAAAATTATATTTTTATTGCTTTAAAAATATAAGAATCATATCTTACTTCTTCTACTAATCAAAAATTCCGACTTTTCTCTTTTTAAAAATATGATCTTTATTTTTTGCAAGTTCAAATCTTTTTCTTTTAAAAGATTCAACCTTTTTAATTTCAAAGTTTAAACCCCTTTTTTTCTAACCTTAAAATAAACTCCGTTTTTATTTTCTTTAAAAATCAGTCTTCAAAATTCTTTTCAAAACAGTTTTTAAACTTTATCAAATCAGTTTTTATTTCTTTTCAAAAATTCTGTTTTTATTTCTTTCAAAAATTCTGTTTTTCTTTTCTTTTAAAAATCCTGTTTTTAAATCTTTTTCTAAAAAATCTGTTTTTAAATCTTTTAAAAATTCTGTTTTTCTTTTCTTTTAAAAATCCTGTTTTTCTTTTCTTTTAAAAATCCTGTTTTTAAATCTAAAAGAAAAATACAGTTTTCAATTCACTGTTAAAACAAAAAAATAAAAACAAAACAAAATAACTTAAACACTCACCGAGATTTCGAATGGGAGGAGGAGAGTTGGCGGCTCTGGTGGCGTTCGGAGGTGTCGCGAGGTGGTGTTCGAGGTGGAGGCTCCGATTGCGTCGCGGATGTCTGGAGGGAGGAGGCGCTGCTTCGATGCGTCGAAGGTGGTGTTCGGCGAAGAGCTCGTCGGCGGGTCGAGGTCAGGGGCGGCGCGATTCGATGAACTTAGGGTTTTCTATAATTTTTTTTTTATTTCGTTCTGGTATAATGAAACGGGGGGGGGCCAAACAGAAGAGAAAAGGGGGGGGATTCTATATTTTTTTATTTTTATTTTATTATTTTATTATTAAATTTTGCCAAAGGGTTGACTTTCATATCCGACCTCGAAACGAGGCCCACCGCCTGTCGTCCATAGCGTTTTACCCCCATTCCGAACACAATGGGATATGTATCGTAAGCCGGTTTGATCGTTACAATCAGTTTCCGTTGAATTTACATTTAAATCCTTATATTGAATTTTAAACGTACATTTCAAATTACCGGGGTCACATACTAACTAGAAAAATTCCCGAAAAATATTTTCTAGCTTCGTATTGGCGATACGGTCCTAACAAAACTAGTTTCGTCGAATTCTGAGACCGTTTGAAAAATGGCCAATTTCCAGTCGATTAAAATCAACTGAAATGGTCAAAACACGTTTTCCTTTGCCACGCTCACATATTGATTCGAAAAATTATGAAATTTGGAATCTAGCAATAACTTTACATCACGGACCCAACAAAAGTGGTTTCGTCGAAATCCGAGGTCATTTGCAAAATGTCCATTTTTAAGGGCCTGAATTCCATAGCGACTATTCAGAATTTTCAACTGGACATATCTTTTGATTCCCGATATGAAATCTTGATTTTTCGGATTCGTTGGAAAGATATTCACTATTAGATTCCATTATTTTTGGTTTCACTAAAATCCGGATTGTTTTGCACCCGGTACATTCAATTGAAGTTTGAAATTGAATTATCGAACTACCGCGCCATTTTCAATTCTATTTATAATTATATATAAATATTTATATTCTAACGACGACGCGTATAATATATACGTTCGAATTATATTCAAAATAAATTTCTCGTCGATATTATTTAAAATAATTCATGTTAAATAATCAGAATTCGCTAAAATTGCCAAAATAAAAATTTCAAACTGGCTCGCATTTTACGGGTTGTTACAATCTCCCCCACTTAAAACTTTTCGTCCCCGAAAAGGAACAAAGTCGAAAGTGGTTTGATTATTCAACTCTACGTTCGATCTGGCTTCCATTCTCCAACTCTTTAGTTTCTGAGAATTTTCAAAAATTTGGCTAACACCCTAAATTTTTGAAAAATTTCGCCATAACCTCCCCTGCACCGGGAGCATCGGGGAATTTCAAATAGCTTCCCCGGTCCTTCAGATCTCAAAAAGAAAAAGAAAAAGCCAAGCGGCTAGCCAATAGGCTCACAAAATCATCATCACCCAAACAAAACAGGAAATTATGTAGTAAACATGTACCTATTTGTCGGGCAAACAAATTTTATTCTCTGCTCTAGCCTCCTTGCTATGACCTGTTCAAAGTAAGTATATGTATATGCAAGCAAATGCGACCAATTTTCAATACAGTTTACTATTCGGTTCAATTGGCTAAATGGTTAAAAATTATCAAACAAATAAACCAACAACACAAACATCAATCAATTAATTGATTATATTTTCAAATATATAATTTTATATATTTAAAAATCATATTTTCTAAAATCAGATTATATATAATCACAAATACGTTATTCATAAACAAATAACTCTCGACTCATTCTAGGGCATTTCTAACCCCATCTCTAACGAGTCACTCATTCTAGAATGCTACTGATTCTATCTCTAATGAGGATTCTTTTATAGGACATTACTAATCCTACCTCTGATGAGTCTTTTATTCTGTTCAAACGAGTTGTACCCCAAAGATTTGAGTTTAACCAAAGCTCTGATACCACGTTGTAACGACACGGATTTCGCCCGGACCTAATCGGTCGTTAAACCGACCAAGACCGTTCGAATCCCGCATACGCTAACTTTGGGTATACAACACATCAGAACAAATAACAGAAGACTTCAATAAACATCATAATAATGTTACATCAGAGTACAGAATATCAGAGTATATCGAAATATAATACACAGCGGAAGATAAATTTACATAAATGTAAAACAGTGCACGGCGGAAATATAAACTACACAGCGGAAGACTGTAAATGTCTGGACACAGCTTAAAGCTTCAATCCAGAATCCTGCTCAATACATCTGCAAAATAAAACTACTCGACTGCCCGTGTGGAAAATAGGGGCACCCGAGTTCGCAAGGGAAAAGCAAACTACAGGTCAGTCATGGGACTGGTGTGAGAACTCAAAAACAGTTGTTAACTTTGTTCAAAAATAAGGCAAATCACGGGTCCACGCCACTTTCGCGGAACGGGTTTACCCCCATGAAAGCCAGTGTATAAACAACAATCAATATAGATATATGGATCTACTATGCATCAATCAACATGCAATATCCCAATCTACCCATTTAGATTAATCACCACACTTAGATTTTCTAAATCCAATTCAATTTACAGAAATTATTCCTTTGGATTTTATTCCCGATTTCTTATTTCAAATCATTTGAAATACATATCTAACTTTCTATATCAAAGTAGATTTCACTTCGGGATCTCAAATCAAATCATTTTGAAATGTGAATTCCAAAACATAACAATGCATACAAACAAGTATGCAACCAAATATCGTGCTCCCCATCGACAAGGCAAAGGGTACGCACCTCGCAACTCGATATATATATGTGCACCTACCCCACATAGGAGTAGGCTACACCGACGATGCACCTCCCACTCATGGAGAGCATACACCGCCCTCTCACCCATACTTTTAGTCTCAGGGTTACCCGAATCTTTAGCCACATACTAAATCATTTCATATCCCGAAGTAGGGAAAATCATTTCACAACATAATAATCACAATGTAACATATAATACATTTCTAAATCACTTTAGAAATCATCGGGTTTTGGGCCTCGAAATCCTTTCTGTTTTATAAAACATTTTTATAAAACATTCCCTGTCCAAAATCGGGAATACATTTCTTTTCACTTAAGAAAAATATCATTTCACAATCATTCGTTAAATTTGAAATGAACACAACATCGCTAAACACCTTATCGTCAAATCGTGAAGTCTTTCACAAGGCGTTAGCACACAGATATTTTCAACCCAACCCAATGCTAAATGTAAAAGCATATTCTGCTCATAAACTGGTCGAGCACAATCCAAACCATCAATCAATCAAATTTAACATACGCCTCATTCCAATTCATTAGTCACTAACCGTAAATTAATCAAGAGAATAATTCCCCAAATATTAACCCCGAAGGCCGAAACCAACATCAGATCAATATCCAGAAAACCATTCTGCTTGGCTAACCGACAGTTAGTTTCTAAATTTCACGTTCAAATCTAATTAAAGATTTAACTATCGCCTGGAGCAAAACTGGTGATACTCCATTCTCGATCTTTTCAATCTAATTAAAGATTCATTAAAACTCCACTTAGTTTTAATCTGTGACTGGGTTAAAGAATCAGTGTCATCTAAAAACACGGTTCGCGATAAACCCAAAGTCACATTCCATTAATTATCGGGTTAAAGAACGAGTGTTATTTAAAAACACTGTTCACGATAAACCCAAAAATCATTCCATTAATTATCGGGTTAAAGAACGAGTGTTATTTAAAACACTGTTCACGATAAACCCAAAAATCATTCCATTAATTATCGGGTTAAAGAACGAGTGTTATTTAAAACACTGTTCACGATAAACCCAAAAATCATTCCATTAATTATCGGGTTAAAGAACGAGTGTTATTTAAAACACTGTTCACGATAAACCCAAAAATCAATATCAATTCAATTCCAATTAAATATTATTTAATTGGTACACTTCATTAAATCTAAATAAAAAGATTTAATCTTTTCTCAACTGGGTTCAAGAACAGTGTTAGTGAAGACACCATTCACGACAAACCCAAATCACATTCGATATTCAATACAAGGCTCTGAATAGAAAATATATCGGCTTATATTCAATATCGAGTTCTACGACTAACAGATGTCGTATGGGAAATAACGATATATATATATATATATCTTTCAAATTTCCATAACAACACCTGTATAATCACGAATCCCAACATCGAAATATTCCGAAGACAATTTCGATTCAAATCCACTCCAATGCAATCATTGGAATTTTGGTTATTTTTAAAACCCTTTTCGAATTCAATTTATTTATTTAAAAATAAATAGAATTATAATCCTAGTTCAAAACTAGTTCATTTCGATAAAAATCTATTTTTATCTTTTCAAATATGGAGTTTTTCATCCCAATTCTTCCCAAATCATTTCTTATGATTTTACACAAATTATTACTATTTTTAATAATTTTATCAAGGCCTGTACGGTCGATTTCCATCAATGGCCATCGAACTGCACTTACAGCGACCTTTTTCGAATTTGATTTGGACGTATCTCCAAATCCAACCGTTAGATTTCAAATTTCTAATATTCCTTAGAAAGCTCTTTTCGATACGAACCCAACGGTTCTGATTTCAGGAGAATCCGACGGTCGGATCTCCTGTAATGTCCGTTCGAAGTCAATGGTCGAAATTCGCGAACTGCCGCAGCGCGGCGCGTTCTATTCAGGCCATTTATTATATATATAATATATATTTCGTCGATTTCTATTTAAAACGAATTATATAAATAGTTTTGAATTCGTTTCAAAAACATTTTCAACTTCCTTTTCAATTCAAATCACAATTGAATTCTTCTTTATAGATTCGTTTTAAAATTCATTTCTATTCAATTCAAATTTCAATTCAATTTGAATTCGTTTTCAATTCAATTCATTTCGAATTCGTTTTCTATTCAATTCAATTCGAATTCGTTTTCTAGTCAATTCAATTCGAATTCGTTTTCTATTCAATTCAATTCGAATTCGTTTTCTATTCAATTCAATTCGAATTCGTTTTCTATTCAATTCAATTCGAATTCGTTTTCTATTCAATTCAATTCGAATTCGTTTTCTATTCAATTCAATTCGAATTCGTTTTCTATTCAATTCAATTCGAATTCGTTTTCTATTCAATTCAATTCGAATTCGTTTTCTATTCAATTCAATTCGAATTCGTTTTCTATTCAATTCAATTCGAATTCGTTTTCTATTCAATTCAATTCGAATTCGTTTTCTATTCAATTCAAATCGAATTCGTTTTCTATTCAATTCGAATTCGTTTTCTATTCAATTCAATTCGAATTCGTTTTCTATTCAATTCAATTCGAATTCGTTTTCTATTCAATTCAATTCGAATTCGTTTTCTATTCAATTCAATTCGAATTCGTTTTCTATTCAATTCAATTCGAATTCGTTTTCTATTCAATTCAATTCGAATTCGTTTTCTATTCAATTCAAATCGAATTCGTTTTCTATTCAATTCAATTCGAATTCGTTTGCTATTCAATTCAATTCGAATTCGTTTCCTATTCAATTCAATTCGAATTCATTTCCTATTCAATTCAATTCGAATTCGTTTTCTATTCAATTCAATTCGAATTCGTTTTCTATTCAATTCATTTTGAATTCGTTTTCTATTCAATTCAATTCGAATATTTCATATACATCGTTTTCAATTCGAATATTTCATATACATCGTTTTCAATTCATATATATATTTCATATACATCGTTTTCAATTCATATATATATTTCATATACATCGTTTTCAATTCATATATATATTTCATATACATCGTTTTCAATTCATATATATATTTCATATACATCGTTTTCAATTCATATATATATTTCATATACATCGTTTTCAATTCATATATATATTTCATATACATCGTTTTCAATTCATATATATATTTCATATACATCGTTTTCAATTCATATATATATTTCATATACATCGTTTTCAATTCATATATATATTTCATATACATCGTTTTCAATTCATATATATATATATATATATTCACCTTTCACTATATACGATATTTTCATTTTCAATACATACGATATATTCATTTTCAATATATACGATATATTCATTTTCAATATATACGATATATTCATTTTCAATATATTCGATATTTTCACTTTCAATATATTCAATATTTTCACTTTCAATATATTCAATATTTTCACTTTCAATATATATATTATTTTCACTTTCAATTATATGATATATTCAATTTCAATATATACAATATTTTCACTTTCAATATATTCGATATTTTCACTTTCAATATATTCAATATTTTCACTTTCAATTATATGATATATTCACTTTCAATATATACAATATTTTCACTTTCAATATATATATCGTTTTCACTTCATATATATATATATCGTTTTCAATTCGAATATTTTCACTTTTCATATATATGTTATTTCACTTCGCTATCAATCAATTTTCACAACAATTTCAACCAATAAATATCGTCCATGGTTTGTGGACGAGGGGCGTATATATATATATATATATATATATAGGTATTTATATATAGCAATTCACTTCCACTTTCAACACATATAAAAAATTATAAAAAGAAATTGAAGAGTGAGAAATCCTCACCAATAGCTATCCACTCACACGACTCTTCCTTTATGTAAATCTTCGTCTATTTCGTCTTCTTGTCGCTTTCGTTTCCCGTATTCTCTACATAAGTAAAAATCGAATTTTTACTATGTTATTCAATATATAAAGATCATATTTTAAAAACAAAGATTATATTTTTAATATTCTTATGATGTAAAAATTATATTTTTATTGCTTTAAAAATATAAGAATCATATCTTACTTCTTCTACTAATCAAAAATTCCGACTTTTCTCTTTTTAAAAATATGATCTTTATTTTTTGCAAGTTCAAATCTTTTTCTTTTAAAAGATTCAACCTTTTTAATTTCAAAGTTTAAACCCCTTTTTTTCTAACCTTAAAATAAACTCCGTTTTTATTTTCTTTAAAAATCAGTCTTCAAAATTCTTTTCAAAACAGTTTTTAAACTTTATCAAATCAGTTTTTATTTCTTTTCAAAAATTCTGTTTTTATTTCTTTCAAAAATTCTGTTTTTCTTTTCTTTTAAAAATCCTGTTTTTAAATCTTTTTCTAAAAAATCTGTTTTTAAATCTTTTAAAAATTCTGTTTTTCTTTTCTTTTAAAAATCCTGTTTTTCTTTTCTTTTAAAAATCCTGTTTTTAAATCTAAAAGAAAAATACAGTTTTCAATTCACTGTTAAAACAAAAAAATAAAAACAAAACAAAATAACTTAAACACTCACCGAGATTTCGAATGGGAGGAGGAGAGTTGGCGGCTCTGGTGGCGTTCGGAGGTGTCGCGAGGTGGTGTTCGAGGTGGAGGCTCCGATTGCGTCGCGGATGTCTGGAGGGAGGAGGCGCTGCTTCGATGCGTCGAAGGTGGTGTTCGGCGAAGAGCTCGTCGGCGGGTCGAGGTCAGGGGCGGCGCGATTCGATGAACTTAGGGTTTTCTATATTTTTTTTTTTTTATTTCGTTCTGGTATAATGAAACGGGGGGGGGGGGCCAAACAGAAGAGAAAAGGGGGGGGATTCTATATTTTTTTATTTTTATTTTATTATTTTATTATTAAATTTTGCCAAAGGGTTGACTTTCATATCCGACCTCGAAACGAGGCCCACCGCCTGTCGTCCATAGCGTTTTACCCCCATTCCGAACACAATGGGATATGTATCGTAAGCCGGTTTGATCGTTACAATCAGTTTCCGTTGAATTTACATTTAAATCCTTATATTGAATTTTAAACGTACATTTCAAATTACCGGGGTCACATACTAACTAGAAAAATTCCCGAAAAATATTTTCTAGCTTCGTATTGGCGATACGGTCCTAACAAAACTAGTTTCGTCGAATTCTGAGACCGTTTGAAAAATGGCCAATTTCCAGTCGATTAAAATCAACTGAAATGGTCAAAACACGTTTTCCTTTGCCACGCTCACATATTGATTCGAAAAATTATGAAATTTGGAATCTAGCAATAACTTTACATCACGGACCCAACAAAAGTGGTTTCGTCGAAATCCGAGGTCATTTGCAAAATGTCCATTTTTAAGGGCCTGAATTCCATAGCGACTATTCAGAATTTTCAACTGGACATATCTTTTGATTCCCGATATGAAATCTTGATTTTTCGGATTCGTTGGAAAGATATTCACTATTAGATTCCATTATTTTTGGTTTCACTAAAATCCGGATTGTTTTGCACCCGGTACATTCAATTGAAGTTTGAAATTGAATTATCGAACTACCGCGCCATTTTCAATTCTATTTATAATTATATATAAATATTTATATTCTAACGACGACGCGTATAATATATACGTTCGAATTATATTCAAAATAAATTTCTCGTCGATATTATTTAAAATAATTCATGTTAAATAATCAGAATTCGCTAAAATTGCCAAAATAAAAATTTCAAACTGGCTCGCATTTTACGGGTTGTTACAACAGTGTTTTAAACAACACTCGTTCTTTAACCCGATAATTAATGAATGTGATTTTGGGTTTACCGTGAACTGTGTTTTTAAATGACACTGATTCTTTAACCCAGTTAAAGATTAAAACTAAGTGGAGTTTTAATGAATCTTTAATTAGATTGAAATGATCGAGAATGGAGTAGCACCAGTTTTGCTCCAGGCGATAGTTAAATCTTTAATTAGATTTGAACGTGAAATGGTAATTGAATTTACCAATAACACCGTGGTGTTAGATATGAAGTAGGACCAGTTTTACTTCATGGGATTAATAGGTTGGGATTGGGAAATTAAAACAAATGATTACTTCGGTAAGTTTCGTTAATCCCGACTAGTTTTGAATTGATATTCAAAAATAGATTAAAGAATAAATTCAAGAAATTTACCTTGGATAAAATTAATGGGAACCTTTCCCTATGAATGTGAAATTTAGAAACTAACTGTCGGTTAGCCAAGCAGAGTGGTTTTCTGGATATTGATCTGATGTTGGTTTCGGCCTTCGGGGTTAATATTTGGGGAATTATTCTCTTGATTAATTTACGGTTAGTGACTGATGAATTGGAATGAGGCGTATGTTGTGTTTGTGTAACACTTATTTAAAATATACGCGAGTTATTCGGAAAGACCGGGTTTATCCCATTCTGAATAACAGATACGACGATAAGTCGAAGATGAAGACGGTGGTCGAAGACCTGAAGTCTTCATGTCGTTTGGATAATTACTGATGATCTTGATTGGGCTGTACACCCAAGAAGATGGAAACAGTTAGTGATCGTCCAGACGTACTTGGAGATCGATGGATATGCGGGGTACTAGGTGCCTCCGGTTTCGTTCAGACCCAGAACGGACTTGTAAATGGACTGTGTGTCTGACATTGGATTTTAGTCCGTGTGATTGATCTTTATTAAATATATATCTGTTTGGCGGCGGAGAATTTATTCTCTTGCTTAACGCCCTTCTCTGAGACGTACGAGCTCAGGGGTTATATATTGATGGATATCAAACGCATGGAGTGAATTGCCTGTGTGGTATGCCTAAGTGGCAATTGATCGAGGCTTCTGTTGAAAAGCAAAGTCTTGTGGTTGATGATCAAAGCACGGCCTTTGTGGCGTAGCTTTGTGTAACGTTTACTTCGCAAGTTTCACACCCGGTATGAACCAAAAACGGGAGACGGACCTCAGGGAGGGCAAGCGTTTCCTTCTAGCTAAAAAGTGGCGTCAGTGGTTTTACACGCCCTGACGAGTTTGACTTATGTGGTTGTTGTTGTTGCGAGGCGCCTCAGATTGATTGGTCGTTCTCGAACCGATGGAGTCATTTAGTTGGCTCATTTACGCCCCCAAAGGGCGGGGAAACGTAGCGTTCAGGCATTTTAATCCACATCGGTGGACCGGCCCTGACGATCCAAGGGTCACTCGAGCTCTGATCCTGAGACTCGGGCTAGACAGTCTCGAATCGGTTGAGGACTATCTTTTGCCTCGGTTCATAGACAGAAATCCAATTTCCAAATACGTGACTTTGCGGTTTTATTTGTAAACCTATATATGGCGACATAGTGGCATGGGACACTCATGTCGCCTATGATTGATACTTATGATTTGAAGTTGTTTTATACACTATGCACTTATAATAGTATCAAATGATTTGTTTTAAACGTATCAAGCATTCTTTGGCTGTTATAAGGGAAAAACCCTATCCTCGGCTGCGTTGCATTGTGTGATGGGACCTGGGTCTTATAACAGCTTCATTTTTCTTTATTTAGCATTGCGCTGTTTGTTTTATGCACAGGTATTCTTGGGAGGAAACCCGTTCCGTGTTATACGGCGTGGTCCCTTGATTTACCCAACTTTAAAATAAAGATTAACAACTGTTTTAGTTCTCACACCAGTCCCATGACTGACCTGGAGTTTATTGTTGAAAGAACCCGTAACTTCCCCGTAAAGGAAAGCACGAATACTTTGAGAACAACACACAAAAGGACGCAGACGAAAGAACATTTCATTGTTATTACAACAATTCCATCAGATACAAGAATATACAGAGTATAAATGAATAAATTACATTCGATAAATATCAGAGATTACAATAAATTACATAGCAGCGGAAAATAATACAAAAGCACAACTGAAAGTAATGCACGGATACAGAGCTTTTCGAGCATCGTTCCAGCTGTAAATCAGGACCCTGTGAATATAAATCTGCAAAACCAAAACTACTAGCTGCCCGTGCAGAAAATAGGGGCACCCAGAGTTTAGGTTAAAACAATAAACTCCAGGTCAGTCATGTGACTGGTGTGAGAACTAAAACAGTTATTTAAAACTTTACTTTAAAAGAGAGTAATTCAAGGGACCACGCTGTATAACACGGAACGGGTTTCCTCCCAAGAATACTAGTGCATATAACAAAACAGCGCAATGCTCTTTAGAAAAATGAAGCTATTATAAGACCCAGGTCCCATCACACAATGCAACGCAAGCCGGAGGATAGGGTTTTCCCTTATAACAGCCAAAGCATGCTTGATACGTTTAAAACACATTATTTGATACTATAATAAGTGTATAGTGTCAAAACAATTTCAATCATAAATATCAATCATAGACGGCATGGGTACCATATATCATGTCGCCATACTAGTTCTACAATTAAAACCGCAATATCACGTATTGGAAATTGGATTTCCATCATGAGTCGAGGCAAGGGGCAAGCTCCTGTCCGCGTTCGAGACACTCTAGCAAATGTCCCAGGACCCCACTATGATCCTTGGATCTTCAGGGCCGGTCCTCTCTTACTTTTGAGGATTGGCAATTCCTGAACACACGTTTCCCGGTCCTTACAGACCTATATCCGAGGCGCCTTGCATTCCAACAACCACACAGGTGAAAACTATATAAATGTCAGGGCTGGTAGGTCACTGACACCACCCTAGCTAGAAAGAAACGTCGTGCTCTCCCTGCAGTCACTATCCCGTTTTTGACTCATACCGAGGTGTGAGGCTCGCGAATTCACGTTATACACAAAGCTACGCCACACAGGCCGTGCTTTGATCATCAACCACAAGACTTTGCTTTTCAACAGAAGCCTTGATCAATTGCCACTTACGCATGCCACATTGGCAATTCACTCCATGCGACTGATGTCCATCGATATACAACCTCTGAGCTCGTATGTCTCAGAGAAGGGCGTTAAGCAAGAGAATAAATTCTCCGCCGCCAAACAGATGTATATTTAATAGAGATCAATCAACACAGAATAAAATCCAATGTCAGACACACAATCCATTTACAAGTTCGTTCTGGGTCTGAACGAAACCGGAGGCACTTTCCTCGCATATCCATCCATCTCCAAGTACGTCTGGACGATCACCAACTGATTCCCTCATCCTGGGTGTACAGCCCAATCAAGATCATCAGTAATCACCCAAACGATGTGAAGACTTCCGGTCTTCAACCACCGTCTTCATCTTCGACATCTCGTCGAATCGGTTATTCAGAATGGGTATAACCCGGCCTTTCTGAATAACCCACGTATATAATAAACGAATGTTACACAAACACAACAAACGCCTCATTCCAATTCAGAATATTCTTTTATTCACAAAAACACATTCTTAGGGAAATGTTCCCATTAATTTTATCTAAGATAAATTCTTCTAAATTTATCCTATAATCTTCCTTTGGATATCATTTCAAACTAGTCGGGATTAGCGAACCACACCGAAGTAATTATTTATTTTATTTCCCAATCCCAACCTATATATCCCATGGAGCAAAACTGGTGATACTCCATATCTAACACCACGGCGTTATCGGTAAAATTAATTACCATTTCACGTTCAAATCTAATTAAAGATTTAACTATCGCTTTGGAGCAAAACTGGTGATACTCCACTCTCGATCACTTTTCAGATTTGATAATTTAAATTATCAATTCACCTTTTTATCTAATTAAAGATTCATTAAAACTCCATTTAGTTTTAATCTTCTCAAAAATCAATATTATGTCTTTAACTGGGTTAAAGAACCAATGTCTTCTAAAACACGATTCACGACAAACCCAAATCACATTTGATATTAAATACAAGGCTCTGAATAGAAAATATATCGGCTTATATTCAATATCAAATTCTGAAACCAACATATATCGTATTGGAAATAACGATATAAAATATATCTTTCAAATTCCCATAACAATATCTGTATAGTCACGAAATCCAACATCGAAATATCCCGAAGATAATTTCGATTCAACTCCAGTCCAATCCACGTATTGGGAATATTGATTATTTTTAAAATCACTTTCAAATTCAATTTATTTATGTCACAAATAAATTGATTTAAATTCTAGCTCAAAACTAGTTCTTCTCGATAAAAATCTATTTTTATCCTTTCAAATGTGGAATTCTTCAGCCCAATTTTTCCCAAATCATTTCTTATGATTTTACACAAATTATAGATATTTTTAATAATTTTATCAAGGCCCGTACAGTCGACTTCCATCAACGGCCATCGAACTGCACTTACAGCGACCTTTTCTGAAATTGATTTGGACATAATTCCAAATCCAACCGTTGGATTTCAAATTTCTAATATTCATTGGAAATCTCTTTTCGATACGAACCCAACGGTTCCGGTTTTAGGAGAATCCGACGGTCGGATCTCCCGCAATGTCCGTTTGAAATAAATGGTCGAAATTCACGAACTGCCGCGGCGCGGCGCGTTCTATTCAGGCCATTATATTATATATATAATATATATAATATATATTTCGTCGATTTCTATTTAAAACGAATTTTATAAATCGTTTTAAATTCGTTTCTAAAACAATTCAACTTCTACATTCAATTTCAAATCGATTTGATTTCAATTCAACTCGAATTCATTTCAATTTTATTTAATTCGAATTCAAATTCGTTTCAATTCAATTCGAATTCGTTTCAATTCAATTCAATTCGAATTTACCTTCTGTTTGATCTAATTCGAATTCGTTTTAAATTGATTTCAATTCAATTTCAGTTTGTTTGAAATTTCAATTTCAATCTAATTCAATTTGAATTCATTTCTATTTTACTCGAATTCAAATTCACTTTCTATTCAATTCGAATCGAATTCATTTTCTATTCGATTCGAATTCATTTCAAATTGATTCAATAAAATTTCAATTTCAATTTTTAATCTAATTCAATTTGAATTTCCTTTCAAAATATTAAATTTTGAAATCACTTTCCAACATTCATTATACAACGAATAAAATCGATATAAATATCGTTCGCGTCAAAATAACGCATCTCTAATCAACACGGCTTTATATATTTCAATAAATTCGTTATTCTATTCAACAAATGAATATTTATTTCATTCAACACATGAATCTATATTTCTTTCAACACACGACTAATCTCAACACATGAGTACTGTCAACACATCACTATTTTTGTTATGTAAAATATTTTATAAAACTATGGTATCTATCGTTTGATTTTCAATTAGACTTCTACTGAGAAGTAGTTCTAATTTTAAATATGATAAAGATGTAAATTTCATTGTATAAAATATTTCACTCAACACATGAACACAGTCAACACATGACTATTTTTATATTCAACACATGAATTTTCTTTTATAATATTCATTATTTTCCCGATTGGAATGAGGCCCAATCAATCACCATATAATGTTAGTTATATGGATTCCATACAACACATGTATATAATAGCATGATAAACAATCAACCATCATCCAAAGTGCACCACACTGTATAAGCATCAAATATAAATATCTAACGCTTATAACAGCCTGTCAATCAATCGATCGACATATTTTAATCAATCAGGATGAGTGAACTTCAAATTTCATCCCAACACCCGTGTGGGGTTTCAAACAATCAAACACAGATTTTATTTGTGCAGTTGGGCGATGTGTAAAATTTATCGTCCCAATCAATATCAGTCAAAACAGTGTATATAAACAAATCGGTCGATTTGTTTATAAATATTCATTTATTCACTTTCACGTTAAAAATTATATTTTTTAACGATAAACATTTTATTTTAACACATGAATTTCTATTCAGTTCATTTATTCAATAAAATGATATTTTTATTTTTCTAACATATTTTAGAAAATTTCGGCGGCATAACGGCACGATACTAGAAACGGAACAAGGCCTAGCCTTATCCCCGGTCTAGTGAAGGCCCACGCCATTCACACATCAATCAAATCAATTTCAATTCACCAAACAATTTCCATTCAATCAAATATTCTAACTGACTACTCAACCAAACAATTTAACAAACAAGCCATCCATGGTCTGTGGATGACGGGTGTCGGGTGCTACTAAGCACCGTCTACATCCTAGTATATATATATAACTAGAAAAAGAATTTTGAGTGAGAAGTTCTCACCGATAGCTATCCAATACCACGACTCTTCTTTGATATAAATCTTCTTCATTGCCCGCTTTCACTACCTATGTAAAAATCGAATTTTTACTTCGCTATTCAATATATAAAAATCATATTTTTATTTCGAAGTTCAATATATAAAAATCATATTTTTACTTTGCTATTCAATATATAAAAATCATATTTTTACTTCGCTATTCAATATATAAAAATCGAATTTTTTTCTACGTTGTTCAATATATAAAAATAAGCATATTTCACAACGCTACTATATAGATAAAGATTATATTTTTATCATCTTATTCTTCATATAAAAATTTCACCCTTTCAAAAATAAAGTTTTCGCCTTTATAAAAATAAAGTTTTCGCCTTTATAAAAATAAAGTTTTCGCCTTTATAAAAATAAAGTTTTCGCCTTTTCAAATTTAAAGATTTCATCTTTATAAAAATCTCATTTTTATTTTTCTACACATATAAAGATGATATTTTTAATATTCCTAACATGTAAAAATTATATTTTTAATTCTTTAAAAATATGAAAATCATATTTTTACATCTTCTATATAGTAAAGATCATATTTTTAATACTTTAAAAATATAAAAATCATATTAAAAATCAAATCTTTTATTGTTAAAATTCGAATCACTTTCTTTCTCCATTATATCTAAAATTTATATTTTTATCGCTACTCCCTACGAATGAAAATCTTATTTTTCTCCCCTCTTCTTACGAATAAAAGTCACTCCTTTTTCACCTTATCATATGAATAAAAATCATCCCTTTTTATTTTCGAAAATCGTATTTTCATGTGAATAAAAATCAAAGCTTTTCAAAAATAAAAATCAAAGCTTTTCAAAAATAAAAATCATAATTTTATTTAAACAAAAATCCCTATTTTCAGTTATTATAAATCAAAATTAATAGAAAATTGAAAGGGAGTACTCACCTTTGGAATGCAGCGTGGGGGAGGGGAAGATGGCGTCGGTGGCGGAGAAAGGGGGGTGGCGGCGGTCTGATGGCGGCAGAGGGGCCCAGGGCGTCGGGTTTGGCTGCTTCGAGGCTAGGGTTTTCTCGAATGGGCTGGAGGAGGCTCTGGAGGGGACGACGGCCGAAGGGGGAGGGTGTGGAGACGAGCGGTGGCACTGGCAGGGAGGGGGGTCGCGGTGGATGGTGGCGGCTGCTGTAGGGGGGCGGCGCGACGTTGTTTTTCTTTTTTTTTTCTTTTTTTTTATCTGTCGATTTAGGTTGAAGAATATAGGGGGGGCCAGGAGGATTTAAGGGGGAAGTTTAATTTTTTTTTTTTTAATTATTTTATTTTTCAAAAAGTTGACTTTCATATACGACCTCTAAACGAGGCCCACCGCCTGTCGTCCATAGCGTTTTACCCCCATTCCGAACACAATGGGATATGTATCGTAGGCTGATTCGATCGTTTGAATCAGTTTCCGTTAAATTTACATTTAAATCACTATATTGAATTTTAAACGTACATTTCAAATTACCGGGGTTGCATACGAACTTTAAAAATTCCCAAAAAATATTTTCTAGCTTCGTATTGACGATATGGTCCTAACAAAACTAGTTTCATCAAATTCTGAGACCGTTGGAAAAATGGCCAATTTCCAGTCGATTAAAATCAACTGAAATGGTCAAAACACGTTTTCCTTTGCCACGCTCACATATTGATTCGAAAAATTATGAAATTTGGAATCTAGCAATAATTTAACATCACGGATCCAACAAAACTGGTTTCGTCGAAATCCGAGGTCATTTGCAAAATGTCTATTTTTAAGGGCCTGAATTCTATAGCGACTATTCAGAATTTTCAACTGGACATATCTTTTGATTCCCGTTAGGAAATTTCGATTTTTCGGATTCGTTGGAAAGATATAATCAAATAGATCCTAATGTTTTTGGTTTCACTAAAATCCGGATTGTTTTGCACCCGGTACATTCAATTGAAGTTTGAAATCGAATTATCGAACTACCGCGCCATTTTCAATTCTATTTATAATTATATATAATTATTTATATTCTAACGACGACGCGTATAATATATACGTTCGAATTATATTCAAAATAAATTTCACGTCGATATTATTTAAAATAATCTATTTTAAATAATCAAAATCCGCCAAAATTGCCAAAATAAAAATTTTAAACTGGCCCAGATTTTCGGGTTATTACAATCTCCCCCACTTAAAACTTTTCGTCCCCGAAAAGAAACAAAGTCGAAAGTGGTTTGATTAATCAACTCTACGTTCGATCTGGCTTCCATTCTCCAACTTTTCAGTTTCTGAAAATTTTCAAAATTTCAAAAATTTGGCTAACACCCTAAATTTTTGAAAAATTTCGCCATAACCTCCCCTGCACCGGGAGCATCGGGGAATTTCAAATAGCTTCCCCGGTCCTTCAGATCTCAAAAAGAAAAAGAAAAAGCCAAGCGGCTAGCCAATAGGCTCATAAAATCATCATCACCCAAACAAAAACAGTAAATTATGTAGTAAACATGTACCTATTTGTCGGGCAAACAAATTTTATTCTTCGGCTCTAGCCTCCTAGCTATGACCTGTTCAATGTAAGTATATGTATATGCAAGCAAATGCAACCAATTTTCAATATAGTTCAATATTTGATACAATTAGACATAAATGGTTAAAATTATCAAACAAATAAACAAACAACACAAACATCAATCAATTAGTGAATTAGAGTTTCAAATTCATAAAATTTGATACATATACAGAAAATCATGTTTTTGATGCCAAATCACAACAATGTATTCTAGCTATATTAGTTTTGGTTCTCACACCAATCTAATGGAAATATATAGAAAATCACATCTTCGAAACTCGAATATAAATACTGATGATGTGGCCACATCACCAGAATTATCCCCGGGTGTCTAGAATGTGACACTATATCTATCCAGTATATTAAAACTTCGAATATACGTTCATGACGCGTATACGCGAAATCTTTATATACTCGATTGTCCATATTCAAAATATATAATTTATCAAATACGTTTAAAATGGTTTAAATTTTAAAACAAAATTGTTTTCATTTGAAAAATATACTCTTCACACTCGTTCTAGGATACTACTGATCCTATCTCTAACGAGTAATTCTAATTGGATATTGCTAATCCAATATCTGATGAATTCTTTCGTATGGTTCTAATGTGTCTTGTTCTCGAGCTCTGTAAACCAAAGCTCTGATACCAACTGAAAGAACCCGTAACTTCCCCGTAAAGGAAAGCACGAATACTTTGAGAACAACACACAAAAGGACGCAGACGAAAGAACATTTCATTGTTATTACAACAATTCCATCAGATACAAGAATATACAGAGTATAAATGAATAAATTACATTCGATAAATATCAGAGATTACAATAAATTACATAGCAGCGGAAAATAATACAAAAGCACAACTGAAAGTAATGCACGGATACAGAGCTTTTCGAGCATCGTTCCAGCTGTAAATCAGGACCCTGTGAATATAAATCTGCAAAACCAAAACTACTAGCTGCCCGTGCGGAAAATAGGGGCACCCAGAGTTTAGGTTAAAACAATAAACTCCAGGTCAGTCATGTGACTGGTGTGAGAACTAAAACAGTTATTTAAAACTTTACTTTAAAAGAGAGTAATTCAAGGGACCACGCCGTATAACACGGAACGGGTTTCCTCCCAAGAATACTAGTGCATATAACAAAACAGCGCAATGCTCTTTAGAAAAATGAAGCTATTATAAGACCCAGGTCCCATCACACAATGCAACGCAAGCCGGAGGATAGGGTTTTCCCTTATAACAGCCAAAGCATGCTTGATACGTTTAAAACACATTATTTGATACTATAATAAGTGTATAGTGTCAAAACAATTTCAATCATAAATATCAATCATAGACGGCATGGGTACCATATATCATGTCGCCATACTAGTTCTACAATTAAAACCGCAATATCACGTATTGGAAATTGGATTTCCATCATGAGTCGAGGCAAGGGGCAAGCTCCTCTCCGCGTTCGAGACACTCTAGCAAATGTCCCAGGACCCCACTATGATCCTTGGATCTTCAGGGCCGGTCCTCTCTTACTTTTGAGGATTGGCAATTCCTGAACACACGTTTCCCGGTCCTTACAGACCTATATCCGAGGCGCCTCGCATTCCAACAACCACATAGGTGAAAAGTATATAAATGTCAGGGCTGGTAGGTCACTGACACCACCCTAGCTAGAAAGAAACGTCGTGCTCTCCCTGTAGTCACTATCCCGTTTTTGACTCATACCGAGGTGTGAGGCTCGCGAATTCACGTTATACACAAAGCTACGCCACACAGGCCGTGCTTTGATCATCAACCACAAGACTTTGCTTTTCAACAGAAGCCTTGATCAATTGCCACTTACGCATGCCACATTGGCAATTCACTCCATGCGACTGATGTCCATCGATATACAACCTCTGAGCTCGTATGTCTCAGAGAAGGGCGTTAAGCAAGAGAATAAATTCTCCGCCGCCAAACAGATGTATATTTAATAGAGATCAATCAACACAGAATAAAATCCAATGTCAGACACACAATCCATTTACAAGTTCGTTCTGGGTCTGAACGAAACCGGAGGCACTTTCCTCGCATATCCATCCATCTCCAAGTACGTCTGGACGATCACCAACTGATTCCCTCATCCTGGGTGTACAGCCCAATCAAGATCTTCAGTAATCACCCAAACGATGTGAAGACTTCCGGTCTTCAACCACCGTCTTCATCTTCGACATCTCGTCGAATCGGTTATTCAGAATGGGTATAACCCGGCCTTTCTGAATAACCCACGTATATAATAAACGAATGTTACACAAACACAACAAACGCCTCATTCCAATTCAGAATATTCTTTTATTCACAAAAACACATTCTTAGGGAAATGTTCCCATTAATTTTATCTAAGATAAATTCTTCTAAATTTATCCTATAATCTTCCTTTGGATATCATTTCAAACTAGTCGGGATTAGCGAACCACACCGAAGTAATTATTTATTTTATTTCCCAATCCCAACCTATATATCCCATGGAGCAAAACTGGTGATACTCCATATCTAACACCACGGCGTTATCGGTAAAATTAATTACCATTTCACGTTCAAATCTAATTAAAGATTTAACTATCGCTTTGGAGCAAAACTGGTGATACTCCACTCTCGATCACTTTTCAGATTTGATAATTTAAATTATCAATTCACTTTTTTATCTAATTAAAGATTCATTAAAACTCCATTTAGTTTTAATCTTCTCAAAAATCAATATTATGTCTTTAACTGGGTTAAAGAACCAATGTCTTCTAAAACACGATTCACGACAAACCCAAATCACATTTGATATTAAATACAAGGCTCTGAATAGAAAATATATCGGCTTATATTCAATATCAAATTCTGAAACCAACATATATCGTATTGGAAATAACGATATAAAATATATCTTTCAAATTCCCATAACAATATCTGTATAGTCACGAAATCCAACATCGAAATATCCCGAAGATAATTTCGATTCAACTCCAGTCCAATCCATGTATTGGGAATATTGATTATTTTTAAAATCACTTTCAAATTCAATTTATTTATGTCACAAATAAATTGATTTAAATTCTAGTTCAAAACTAGTTCTTCTCGATAAAAATCTATTTTTATCCTTTCAAATGTGGAATTCTTCAGCCCAATTTTTCCCAAATCATTTCTTATGATTTTACACAAATTATAGATATTTTTAATAATTTTATCAAGGCCCGTACAGTCGACTTCCATCAACGGCCATCGAACTGCACTTACAGCGACCTTTTCTGAAATTGATTTGAACATAATTCCAAATCCAACCGTTGGATTTCAAATTTCTAATATTCATTGGAAAGCTCTTTTCGATACGAACCCAACGGTTCCGGTTTTAGGAGAATCCGATGGTCGGATCTCCCGCAATGTCCGTTTGAAATAAATGGTCGAAATTCACGAACTACCGCGGCGCGGCGCTTTCTATTCAGGCCATTATATTATATATAATATATATAATATATATTTCGTCGATTTCTATTTAAAACGAATTTTATAAATCGTTTTAAATTCGTTTCTAAAACAATTCAACTTCTACATTCAATTTCAAATCGATTTGATTTCAATTCAACTCGAATTCATTTCAATTTTATTTAATTCAAATTCAAATTCGTTTCAATTCAATTCAAATTCGTTTCAATTCAATTCAATTCGAATTTACCTTCTGTTTGATCTAATTCGAATTCGTTTTAAATTGATTTCAATTCAATTTCAGTTTGTTTGAAATTTCAATTTCAATCTAATTCAATTTGAATTCATTTCTATTTTACTCGAATTCAAATTCACTTTCTATTCAATTCGAATCGAATTCATTTTCTATTCGATTCGAATTCATTTCAAATTGATTCAATAAAATTTCAATTTCAATTTTTAATCTAATTCGATTTGAATTTCCTTTCAAAATATTAAATTTTGAAATCACTTTCCAACATTCATTATACAACGAATAAAATCGATATAAATATCGTTCGCGTTAAAATAACGCATCTCTAATCAACACGGCTTTATATATTTCAATAAATTCGTTATTCTATTCAACAAATGAATATTTATTTCATTCAACACATGAATCTATATTTCTTTCAACACACGACTAATCTCAACACATGAGTACTGTCAACACATCACTATTTTTGTTATGTAAAATATTTTATAAAACTATGGTATCTATCGTTTGATTTTCAATTAGACTTCTACTGAGAAGTAGTTCTAATTTTAAATATGATAAAGATGTAAATTTCATTGTATAAAATATTTCACTCAACACATGAACATCGTCAACACATGACTATTTTTATATTCAACACATGAATTTTCTTTTATAATATTCATTATTTTCCCGATTGGAATGAGGCCCAATCAATCACCATATAATGTTAGTTATATGGATTCCATACAACACATGTATATAATAGCATGATAAACAATCAACCATCATCCAAAGTGCACCACACTGTATAAGCATCAAATATAAATATCTAACGCTTATAACAGCCTGTCAATCAATCGATCGACATATTTTAATCAATCAGGATGAGTGAACTTCAAATTTCATCCCAACACCCGTGTGGGGTTTCAAACAATCAAACACAGATTTTATTTGTGCAGTTGGGCGATGTGTAAAATTTATCGTCCCAATCAATATCAGTCAAAACAGTGTATATAAACAAATCGGTCGATTTGTTTATAAATATTCATTTATTCACTTTCACGTTAAAAATTATATTTTTTAACGATAAACATTTTATTTTAACACATGAATTTCTATTCAGTTCATTTATTCAATAAAATGATATTTTTATTTTTCTAACATATTTTAGAAAATTTCGGAGGCATAACGGCACGATACTAGAAACGGAACAAGGCCTAGCCTTATCCCCGGTCTAGTGAAGGCCCACGCCATTCACACATCAATCAAATCAATTTCAATTCACCAAACAATTCCCATTCAATCAAATATTCTAACTAACTACTCAACCAAACAATTTAACAAACAAGCCATCCATAGTCTGTGGATGACGGGTGTCGGGTGCTACTAAGCACCGTCTACATCCTTGTATATATATATAACTAGAAAAAGAATTTTGAGTGAGAAGTTCTCACCGATAGCTATCCAATACCACGACTCTTCTTTGATATAAATCTTCTTCATTGCCCGCTTTCACTACCTATGTAAAAATCGAATTTTTACTTCGCTATTCAATATATAAAAATCATATTTTTATTTCGAAGTTCAATATATAAAAATCATATTTTTACTTTGCTATTCAATATATAAAAATCATATTTTTATTTCGCTATTCAATATATAAAAATCGAATTTTTTTCTACGTTGTTCAATATATAAAAATAAGCATATTTCACAACGCTACTATATAGATAAAGATTATATTTTTATCATCTTATTCTTCATATAAAAATTTCACCCTTTCAAAAATAAAGTTTTCGCCTTTATAAAAATAAAGTTTTCGCCTTTATAAAAATAAAGTTTTCGCCTTTATAAAAATAAAGTTTTCGCCTTTTCAAATTTAAAGATTTCATCTTTATAAAAATCTCATTTTTATTTTTCTACACATATAAAGATGATATTTTTAATATTCCTAACATGTAAAAATTATATTTTTAATTCTTTAAAAATATGAAAATCATATTTTTACATCTTCTATATAGTAAAGATCATATTTTTAATACTTTAAAAATATAAAAATCATATTAAAAATCAAATCTTTTATTGTTAAAATTCGAATCACTTTCTTTCTCCATTATATCTAAAATTTATATTTTTATCGCTACTCCCTACGAATGAAAATCTTATTTTTCTCCCCTCTTCTTACGAATAAAAGTCACTCATTTTTCACCTTATCATATGAATAAAAATCATCCCTTTTTATTTTCGAAAATCGTATTTTCATGTGAATAAAAATCAAAGCTTTTCAAAAATAAAAATCAAAGCTTTTCAAAAATAAAAATCATAATTTTATTTAAACAAAAATCCCTATTTTCAGTTATTATAAATCAAAATTAATAGAAAATTGAAAGGGAGTACTCACCTTTGGAATGCAGCGTGGGGGAGGGGAAGATGGCGTCGGTGGCGGAGAAAGGGGGGGTGGCGGCGGTCTGATGGCGGTAGAGGGGCCCAGGGCGTCGGGTTTGGCTTCTTCGAGGCTAGGGTTTTCTTGAATGGGCTGGAGGAGGCTCTGGAGGGGACGACGGCCGGAGGGGGAGGGTGTGGAGACGAGCGGTGGCGCTGGCAGGGAGGGGGGGGGGTCGCGGTGGATGGTGGCGGCTGCTGTAGGGGGGCGGCGCGACGTTGTTTTTCTTTTTTTTTTCTTTTTTTTTTATCTGTCGATTTAGGTTGAAGAATATAGGGGGGGCCAGGAGGATTTAAGGGGGAAGTTTAATTTTTTTTTTTTTTAATTATTTTATTTTTCAAAAAGTTGACTTTCATATACGACCTCTAAACGAGGCCCACCGCCTGTCGTCCATAGCGTTTTACCCCCATTCCGAACACAATGGGATATGTATCGTAGGCTGATTCGATCGTTTGAATCAGTTTCCGTTAAATTTACATTTAAATCACTATATTGAATTTTAAACGTACATTTCAAATTACCGGGTTGCATACGAACTTTAAAAATTCCCGAAAAATATTTTCTAGCTTCGTATTGACGATACGGTCCTAACAAAACTAGTTTCATCAAATTCTGAGACCGTTGGAAAAATGGCCAATTTCCAGTCGATTAAAATCAACTGAAATGGTCAAAACACGTTTTCCTTTGCCACGCTCACATATTGATTCGAAAAATTATGAAATTTGGATTCTAGCAATAATTTAACATCACGGATCCAACAAAACTGGTTTCGTCGAAATCCGAGGTCATTTGCAAAATGTCTATTTTTAAGGGCCTGAATTCTATAGCGACTATTCAGAATTTTCAACTGGACATATCTTTTGATTCCCGTTAGGAAATTTCGATTTTTCGGATTCGTTGGAAAGATATAATCAAATAGATCCTAATGTTTTTGGTTTCACTAAAATCCGGATTGTTTTGCACCCGGTACATTCAATTGAAGTTTGAAATCGAATTATCGAACTACCGCGCCATTTTCAATTCTATTTATAATTATATATAATTATTTATATTCTAACGACGACGCGTATAATATATACGTTCGAATTATATTCAAAATAAATTTCACGTCGATATTATTTAAAATAATCTATTTTAAATAATCAAAATCCGCCAAAATTGCCAAAATAAAAATTTTAAACTGGCCCGGATTTTCGGGTTATTACAATTGTTTTAACCTAAACTCTGGGTGCCCTTATTTTGACACGGGCAGCTAGTAGTTTTGGTTTTTGCAGATTTATATTCACAGGATCCTGGTTTACAACTGGAACGATATCCGGAAAGCTTTGTATCCGTATATCTCTTCTAGTTTGTATTGTATTATTTTCCGCTGCTATGTAATTTATTGTAATCTCTGATATTTCTGTGTAGTATTTATTCATTTATACTCTGTATATTCTTGTAATCTGATGCATTGTTGTAATATACAGTGAAATGTTCTTTTGTATGCGTTTTGTTTTGTCGTGTTCTCAAACGATAGGGCGTTTCGAACGGCCTGGATCGGTTTAGCGACTGGTTCGGACCGAGCGAAATTCCTTCTCGTCACAATCCGGCTTAAAACGAATCCTGTACATTCAGTTGAAGTTCAAATCGCCAAATCGCGAACTGCTGCGCCATTTCAAGCTCGTTTTTAATTATAATATAATTATACGTTCAAACTGTCGTTATTTAAATATATTCGTTATTCCAATTCAATTTCAAGCTGGATTAAATATCATGGGTGATCCAGTTCACACCATATCGTCATTTCGGCCAATGCTGATTATTTCAGGATTAAATATATTATTTAATTTATTATTTTAAATTAAATATTAACCATTATTTAATTAACCACCATTTAATCCTTTTAATCACCTTTTAAATAATTAAATAAATTAATTATTATACCTCTGGAAATGCGGGTCATTACATTAGGTGATGGCCATGAAATCTATTCTATATTGTAGTCTTTGTTTAAATAAGTGGAGGACTTAAAATACTTATATTGGCTTTTCGAATCTTTAAAACTAAGTTGTGTTAAGTTGAATTCGCGTAACTCTCTTTTGTGCTTAAATTTTCAATAATAATAATAGTAATCTAAGGGTATCCAACATTGCTTGTATATCTAGCGTTGGTGTGCAAACCCGCCAAGCTCTATCCGACATGTTGTTGACAAAGTCAGCATTGGAATATCTTGGTCTCATTTTATGTGATTGGACACCTAAGGATTACTGACATGTTGTTGACAAAGTCAACGTCGGTCTGCACAATCCGCCAAGCTCTGTCCTAACTCTCTGTCAGTCCGCAAGGCAGTGTATGGGCGGTATACCTTGGTCTTTTAAGTTAGGTGTATGTAATTAGTCATAAATTTTAACTTTTATAGAGATAGAGAATAAGCGATGATGCCCAAACATTTCTTGACCTTATTTATTTGACTGGCCATACATAAGGAAACTAGAATTCCACTTCACAAACTGTGACAAGCAAACTAAGAATTTATTTCATCGCTGCACTATGTTATCGAACGAATCAACTAGCCAAACTAGAGTTTAGACATTGAAAACATGACTTATGTTGAAAATGTGTGACAGGTTGAGGTATCTAAAGTACAATCAACTGATTAGATATTGTTAACTTAAATTGTTGTACCACTTTCCTGAAACAAGTCGTGTTTTCATTTTTTGTTTTTATTTTGCATATGCCCATTGCACTCATGTAGTTTCATTAGAATCATAGCATACTGTAATTCGATTTTGAGGGTAGTATCCACTGAAAACCCTCACGAGACACCACTCATCCTAATAGGGACACCTAGAGGTTTAACGGAATTGTTGCATACGCTCAATGCAATCGTGTTTCCTACGAAAGTGTGACCCATCCAGTGTAGTTTTTCATTTTTTGTTTTACTCGAGGACGAGTAAAAGATAAGTGTGGGGGTATTTGATTAACATAGAAATATGTTTATTTTATGCTCTTATATCTTATATTTTGTATATAAATATTACTTGTGTATTGTTTTGTCACTTTTACAAATATTCCAACCCCGCCTGCATGCAACCAGAAAAGTAGAGAAATGGAGATCAGATTGCTATATATTTACATTTCGAAGAATTGTAGATGAAGATCTCACATCTAGTTGCTGTTGGACAAGAAAATGATTGATTAAATGGCCATGCACATCTCAAATTAAAGGAGGCTTGCAAGAGAAAAGGAGAAAAGGTCTAGAACTTGTTCCAAATGACCAAAGGCCTAAAACTTACTTGAAATAGCTAGGCCCATTTGTAACTAGGGTTAGGGTTTGGTTATCTCCCATAAATACCCTTGTAATATCATTGTAGCCACCATCCTATTTTTCTATCTTAACCTCCATTAATAAAAGTTCTTCTTCTTTTATTTTCTAGCAGTTTTCTTTTTCTTAGCAACTGGTGTTGTCTTCACAATTAGTTTTGGTAGAACATCAATTGTATTTTATATTTTTTTATTAGCGATTAGTCGTTTGATTAGTTTCAAATACAATCCTAATTTACTTTTTATTGTTCTTCTTTTTCTGCAATTTTAATTTATGCATTTTATTTGTGTTTTGCATTTTATTTTCCAAGAAATTTATGCCACCTATTCAATTAGAAATTTATGCCACCTATTTTATTTTCGTTAGTGATTAATCGTTTGATTAGATTCAACGATATTCCTAATTTTGCAATTTCAATTTGTTTTTATTTTCAACCAAATATCCAAACTTCGTCTAACTCGCCCATGAAATTTCTATAAATAATAATTTTTAATTTACCTCCCTGTGATTCGACCTGCATATTACACGATCTGTGCGCTTGCAGTAATTTAATTTAAAATTCACGCCTTTCTAGTACTTAGAAAGCGTCGATCATATATAAATATGATTCTTTTGCATATACAAGTTCTTTTATATAAAGATGATTCTTTTACATTGTTGACAATTCTATTTCAACAAAATGAATAAAAGTGTTCAGCTTCATTTTGTTAACAATTCTATTTTAACAAAATGAATTAAAGTGAAAACTTCATTTTATTTACAATAATCTAATTCAACAAAATTGATATTTTTTTAGCATAAATCTATTTAACAAAAATGTTATATTTGTTTTGACTATTTCATTTCAACAAAAAATGATATTTTGGTTTCAACTATTTTACTTCAACAAAAATGTAAATTTTGGTTTCAACTATCTTATTTCAACAAAATGTAAATTTTGATTCTACAATGTCTTTTTAATAAAACATTATTTATTTCTGAATCAGAATTTGACTGAATTAATTACTATATAATTTCGAATATATGGATTTCATACATCGCATGTGTGCACAATAATGATAAATAATCAACAAACAGTCCATTCACAACCAGAGTGAAATTTACAACTGTGTGAGCATTAAAATAAATAAATAATGCTCATCACAGGCTGTCAATCCATCAATTGACATACAACTAAATATTGGGACTAGTGTATGTCCAATATCATCCTAATACCCGTGCGGGGTTTTCAAACAACAACAGTTTATTTAAATAAATTATTGGTTATGAAATTTAATCAATTTTCACTGTTCAAGTTATAAATGAATATTTATAATATAATTTCACTATCCTATCAATATTAACATTTTTAATGTGTTAAACATTTCACATCACAAACAACATGCAATACAGTCATTTTAAATCGTCCATGGTTTGTGGAAGTGAAAAGAAATTAACAGGCATTGTATACAGTTTCTAATGATTAAACTGATAAAGATCTAAACTGGCAATCCTATATACTTTCCAATTATGAAAATTAATAAAAGCTGTGCAGAATTTTTAGTGAGGAGTTCTCACCTTCGTTTCCACTCCGTCATTCTTTAGCGAACAATTCAGTCGTTCTACTTCCATTCAATTCCATCGCAATATGTGACACACAGTTTGTGTTAAAAATCATATTTTTAATGTTTTTCTATATATATGGTAAAAATCATATTTTCATATTTCCATTTCTATTTTTAATAGCAATGCAAGCTTCATTTTAATAGCGATGTAAATTTCATTGTAATAACCATGCGATTTTTTTATATTAAAAACAATGCGACCTTTATTTTAAAAACAAATCATACTATTTAAAAACAAATCATGTTATTTATATTTTGAAAATAAATCATGTCATTTATATTATCAAAACAAATCATGTTGTTTATATTATCAAAACAACGCTATTTTCTTTTTATAAAACAATGCTCTTTTTATGTATAGATTACTTTCATATTTTAAAACATTGTTTTAATATTATATTCATATTTTAAAACAATGTTTTTATATAATAATTTCATAATTTAAAACAATTGATTTTAACAGGTTAACTATTCGTCTTCACTGCTAATGTTCAGACACCCTTCGAACAAAAACTAGAGCCACGCTACAAGTCGTCGTCACCTAGGGCTTTACCCAGCTCTTCCATCGATCGACCGACCTAAGATCTACCACTAACACATGATGCGCCATCGCCACGGCTACCCCCGCGCCCAGATACGCCGAGGTCGCTGCCCCCTGGTGGTTAGAAAAAGCCTCCGAAGTCAACTCTTTATTTTAATAGGTTAACCATTCTTCTTCACTGTTAATGTTCAGACACCCTTCGAACAAAAACTGGAGTCACGCTACAAGTCATCGTCACCTAGGGCTTTACCCATCTCTTCCATCGATCGACCGACCTAAGATCTACCGCTACCACGAGATGCGCCATCGCCACGGCTACCCTCGTGCCCAGCTACGCCGAGCTCGCTGCCCCTTGGTGGTTAGAAAAAGCCTACGAAGTCAACTCCTTTGAGTCCCAAATCCGTGCGATATACATCAGTAATCCTGATCTCGACCATACCAATTCAAGGCTCTAGAATTCCTCTTCCTTTTCCACTTAAGATCCATGTTTTAATTTAGAACAGATCGTGATATTTTAATGAATTAAAGTGAGAGGGTTTCTGCCATTCGTTTGTAAAGAACGGCGGCTAGTAGATGTTAGTTTAGGGTTAGGGTATTGGATACGTATACGGTGTGTATTCATACACGTATTCTGAATTTTTATTTAATTTATTTAATTCCAAAAAATATGGCGTATGATGATACAAACTCCAAATCAAACCCAACGAGTGTCGCCCCCAGCTAAATACCCCCATTCCGGACACAATGGCATATGTCCGGTAACCTAATTCGACTGTTTCGATAGGTTTTTCTTAAAAATTAAAATATAAATCAATGTATATTTAATTTAAACGTACATTTCAATTTACTGGGGCCACATACTGACTCTAAAAATTACAGAAAAATTATCTAGCTCTGTTTTGACGATACGTCTTAACAAGACTAATTTCGTCGAATTTGGAGACCATTTGAAAAATGGCCATTTTCTGGTCGATCCAATTTGACGGAAATTGACAAAACACGTTTTCTTTTGCCACACTCACATATTAAATTCAAGAATTATGAAAATTGGAATCTAGCAATAATTTGACATTCCGAATCCAACAAAAGTGGTTTCATCGAAAAAGGAGGTCGTTTGCAAAATGACTATTTTTAAGGGCTATATATTATATTAATATATATATAAATTCTACAACGACTATTTTAAAATTTAAACTGGGCATAACTTTTTAATTCTGTTATGAAATCTCAATTTTTCAGATTCGTTGGAAAGATATAATCAAACAGATTTAAATATTTTTGGTTTTACTGAAATCCGATTTATTTTGAATCTTGTACAGTCAATTGAATTTTCGAACTGCCACACCATTTTAAACTCCTTTTATAATTAAATTAAAAAATTCGTTCTAACTTCGATTTAGATAAATTTTTAGTCGTTATTATTTAAAATAAATTATTTTAAACATTCAAAATCTGTTAAAATAGCTAAAATAATTTTTTTTTATTTGTTCTTAAAATCCGGGTTGTTACAATCTCCCCCCACTTAAAATCTTTTGTCCTCGAAAAGGAACGTAGCTGTAAGTTATTTAAATAACCAACTCAACTTTCAATTCTAATCAAATTTCAATTCAGTTTAATATTAAATTCGATTTAGCTAATTTTATCGTTCTTTCTCATATTGGTTAAATTAATTGTCATTCCAATATTTTAATTAGTTAAACTAATTATCAAACATCACAGCCAGCAATCAATTAGGTGATTAACTTTTTAAATATATATAACTTTGATATATAGTCAAAACTCATATTTCAGTGCAAATCACAACAATAAACCCTATCTAGTTTTAGTTCTCATACCAGTCGATTGGAAACATATAGATATTCCACTTTCGAAACTCGAACATAAACACTGATGATGTCTGGACCATCCTCACAATCATCTCCGGGCAACTAAAGTGTTATTCTATATCTACCAAGTATATTTGAGACTTCGTACACACACTAGCTAAGTGTATATGCAAAATCTTCATATACTCGATTGTCCAAATTAAAATGTAATAATATTTCAAATACGTATCTTAAGCTAAAATTTTCAAAAATAAATTTGTTATCATTTTTATTTTAAAAATAACACTCTTCCGACTCATTCTAGGATACTACTGATCCCATCTCCAACGAGTCATTCTTATTGGATATTACTAATCCAATCTCTGAAGAATTCTTTTGTTCGGTCCTAATGTGTCTTGTTCTCGAGCTCTGTAAACCAAAGCTCTGATACCAATTGTGACGACCCAAACTTCCCACTAAAGGAAAGCCCGGATTGTTTTGAGAACACGGCAAATCAGAGAACAAATAGAAGAACATTTCATTGCTTATTACAACAATTTATATCAGAGTACAAGAATATTCCAGAGTATGAATAATTATACAATAGAAAATAATATCAGAGATTTAAATTACATTTTAAATAGCAGCGGAAAAAATAATACAAAATACAACTGAAAGAAATACATGGCTACAGAGCTTTCCAAATATCGCTTCAGTTGTAAACAGGATCCTGTGAAGATAATATCTGCAAAACTAAACTGCTAACTGCCCGTGTGGAAAATATGGGCACCCAGAGTTTAGGAAGGAACAATAAACTCCAGGTCAGTCATGGGACTGGTATGAGAACTCAAAACAGTTATCAATTTGATTTTAAAGTTAGGTAAATCAAGGGACCATGCCGTATTACACGGAACGGGTTTAACCCCAAGAACACTAGTGCATAAATAAACAGCACAATGCTAATTAAACAAAAATGAAGCTATTATAAGACTCAGGTCCCATCACACAATGCAACGCAAGCCGGAGGATATATTTTTACCTTATAATAGCCAAATATGCTTGGTACGCGAAATTTCTCTTTTAATATTACTATAAGTGCATAGTGTAGAAATTAATTTCGAAAATAAATGTATCAATCATAGACGGCACGAGTGCCCCATCCCAGTATGTCGCCATATATAGGTTTACAATTAAAACCGCAAAGCTCGTATTGGAAAGTTGGATTTCCATCATGATGGCTTCTGATTCGAAAGATCTATCGCGTAATGCAATACTCCACGGCTTACGTCCTAGCTAGAGAAAACACCGTAACGCACATCCGCACTTTTGGGAAATCAAGTATCACTGCGGCTTACATCCCAGCGAGAGAAAATACCGCTTACTCTATCCATATATGGGAATCGGGGGAAAACGACCCTATCCCTAATCTCAAGGTGTGGAGCGACCACACCCAACACAACTAGGCCGACCAAATCCATATATATGTAAAGTATATTGGTCAAACCTACTAATCAAACAAATCGTGCACCATCATACGAGGGTATGAGGCTCGCGAGGTAACGCTACACAAAGCTATGTTAATTAAAGCTATGCTTTGATCATCATCCACAAGGCTCTGCTTTTCAACAAAATCGTAATCCATGCATCTTAGCATGCCACATTGTCAATCCATACCATACCACTGATTTCTGCCAATATATATAACCTTTGAGCACATACGTCTCAGCGAAGGGTGTTAAGCAAGAGAATAAATTCTCCGCCGCCAACAGATATATATATATATATAGTAGAGATCAACAAACACAGCATAAAGGAATGCAACATCAGACATACCATCAATTTACAAGTCCATTCTGGGTCTGAACAAAACCGGAGGCACCTTATTCCTCGTCCTGTATGTCTAATACGGAAGAGAGGCACTCGCATATCCGAACAATCAACAAGTAGTCCGGACGGCTACCACTGTAGCCCCTTTAAGGTAGCTACTCCAATCATGGGCATCAGTAGCAACTCATCCATTTGATGTGAAGATCATCAGTCTTGCACCATCTTCAATCTCTTCGACTATTAGTCTTTGTATCAATTATTCAAAATGGGTTAAACCCGGTCTTTCTGAATAACTGGCGTACTTTATAAAGAAATGCTGTAAAAACACGTCCTATGCCTCATTCCAATTCAGAATATTCTTTTAATAAAATATTCACATTTTTTGGGAAATGTTCCCTTTAATTTTATCAAAGATAAATTCTTTTAAATTTTCTTTTTAATCTCAAATATCATTACTTAATGATTATTCAAGCTTAAAAATTTAACCGTATCTTTAACTAGGTTAAAGAACTAATGTCTTTTAAAAACATTGTTCACGATAAACCCAAATCTTCTTCCATTAACTATGGAATCTTCACAGAAATCATAATGGTGTATGATCGATATAAATTCCCATATCAAACTAATAATATAAATGGAATAGCGGCAATGCCTTTTAAATTCCATACATAGTATCGGTCTTCATTCACAGGAGCTCATCTCGATTATTACCAAATCGAATTACATTCAATTCCAATTTAATATATTAAATTAGAAAACTTTGTTTTGGAAAATTTCCATTAAATCTTAATAAAAGATTTATAAATTCTAAATTATTTCTTCACTGTTAATTGGGTTAAAGAACAAGTGTTATTTAAAACACCGTTCACGATAAAGCCAAAAATCCAATTATTTTAACCAATTCCAATTAAATATTAATTAATTGGTAAAAATTTCCTAAATCTTAAATAAAAGATTTATCCTTTTCTAAATTGGGTTTAAGAAAAGTGTTATTAAAGACACCGTCCACGACAAACCCAAAAACCCAATTGATATTAAATATAAGGTTCATAATAGAAATTATATAGGCTTATATTCAATATCAAATTCTGAAACCAACAAATAACATATTGGGAATAACGATATGTATATATCTTCCAAATTCCCATAACAATATATGTATAATCACGGAATCCAATATCGAAATACCCCGAAGATAATTTCCATTCAAATCCATTCTAATTTATTCTTTAGAAAATTTTGGTTAATTATTTATTTCTAAAAATAATTAAATTATTATTCTATTTAATAACTAGTTCATTAAACAGTTCATTTCGATAAAAATATATTTTTATCTTTATAAAATTGGATATTTTTCATAAAAAATCTTTCCAAATCATTTATTATGATTTTGCATAATTTTTTCATATTTTTAATAATTTTATTATCGCCCGTACAGTCGGTTTCAAACAACGGCCGCCGAACTGCATCCATAGCGACCTTTTTTGAAATTGATTTGGGCATATCTCCAAATCTAACCATTAGATTTCAAATCTCTTTTATTCATTGGAAATCTCTTTTCGATACGAACTCAACGGTTCTGGTTTTACGAGAATTCGACGGTCGGATCTCCTGTTACGCTAATTTGAAATTAATGGTCGAAATTCGTGAAAGGTCGCTGCGCGGCGCGTTCTATTTAGGACATTATATATATATGTATAATATTATATATATATATATATATATATATATATATTTCGTCGATTTCCTATAAAACGTATTTATAAAATATTTATAATTTCATTTCAAAACGATTCCAACTTCATTTTCAATTTCTAATAAAAACTGAATATTCTTTATCTTCATCATATTAAAATGATAATATTTTCAAAATATTATATTTTGAAATCACTTCTTTTCTATATTCATTTTAAAATGAATAAAAATCGATCGATAAACCTATTCGGGTTAAAATGGTGTTTGCTACTTAATTTGACTTCATATTTTTATATTTTTGTGTCCATTCAAAGTCGGACATAAAAATCATAATTTTTATAGTTCACTAACATGTTAAAGATTTCATTTTTAACATTCTAAATCATACTTTAACAAATGATTATTTTTAGTTTCACTAACATGTTAAGGATTACATTTTTAATGTATAAAAATATAATTCAACAAATGATTATTTTATTTTCTGTATATACAATAAAAATGTGATTTTTATTGTTAGAACATTTTATTTTAATATATTCTTTATTTTAAAATGTTCTTTACATTGAAATGTTTCATTACATTAAAATGTTATATTTTGAAAATGTTCTATTACAAAAATGTTAGAATTGTTCTTTTCTATAAAAATGTTATTTTCTTTAAAAATGTTCTTTTATATAAAAGTGGTTCTTTATAAAAATATGATTCTTTTGCATAAACATGTTCTTTTATATAAACATGATTCTTTTATTTGTTGACAATTCTATTTCAACAAAATGAATAAAACTGTTCAACTTCATTTTGTTAACAATTCTATTTTAACAAAATGAATTAAAGTGACAACTTCATTTTATTTACAATAATCTAATTCAAAAAAACTGACATTTTTGTTTTAGCACAAATCTATTTAACAAAAATGTTATTTTTGTTTTAACACAAATTTATTTAACAAAAAATTTATATTTGTTTTGACTATTTCATTTCAAAAAAAATAACATTTTGGTTTCAACTATTTTACCTCAACAAAAATGCAAATTTTGGTTTCAAATATCTTATTTCAACAAAATGTAAATTTTGATTCTACAATGTCTTTTTAATAAAACATTATTTATTTCTGAATCGGAATGCGACTCGATCAATTACGATATAATTTCGATTATATGGATTTCATACATCGCATGTGTGCACAATAATGATAAATAATCAACATATAGTCCATTCACAACTAGAGTGAAATTTACAACTGTGTAAGCATTAAAATAAATAAATAACGCTCATCACAGACTGTCAATCCATCGATTGACATAAAACTAAATATTGGGACTAGTGTATGTCCAATATCGTCCCAATACCCGTATGGGGTTTTCAAACAACAATAGTTTATTTAAATAAATTATTGGTTAAGAAATTTAACCAATTTTCACTCTTCAAATTATAAATGAATATTTATAATCTAATTTCACAATCCTATTAATATTAACATTTTTAAAGTGTTAAACACTTCACATCACAAACAACATGCAATACAGTCATTTTAAATCGTCCATGGTTTGTGGACGAGAAAAGAAATCTAACAGGCATTGTATACAGTTTCTAATTATTAAACTGATAAAGATCTAAACTAGGCAACCTATATATTTTCCAATTATGAAAATAATTAAAAACTGTGCAGAATTTTTAGTGAGGATTTCTCACCTTCGTTTCCACTCCATCATTATTTAGCGGATAACTCGGCCGTTCTACTTCCATTCAGTTCCATCGCAGTCTGTGACACATAGTTTGTGTTAAAAATCATATTTTTAATGTTTTTCTATATGTATGGTAAAAATCATATTTTCATATTGCCATTTCTATTTTTAATAGCAATGCAAGCTTCATTTTAATAACGATGTAAATTTCATTGTAATAACCATGTGATTTTTTTATATTAAAAACAATAAGATCTTTATTTTAAAAACAAATCATACTATTTAAAAACAAATCATGTTATTTATATTTTGAAAACAAATCATGTTATTTATATTATCAAATCAAATCATGTTGTTTGTATTATCAAAACAACTCTATTTTCTTTTTATAAAACAATGCTCTTTTTATGTATAGATTACTTTCAGATTTTAAAACAGTGTTTTCATATTATAATCAGATTTTAAAACAATGTTTTTATATAATATTTTCAGAATTTTGAAACAATTGATTTTGATGGGTTAACCTTTCTTCTTCACTTTTAATGTTCAGACACCCTTCAAACAAAAGCTGGAGCCACGCTACAAGTTGCCGTCACCTAGGGCTTTACCCAACTCCTCCATCGATCGACCGGCCCAAGATCTACCGCTGCCATGATATGCTCCATCGCCACGGCTACCCCCACGCCCAGCTACGCCGAGCTCGCCGCCCCCTGGTGGTCAGAAAAAGCCTCCGAAGTCGACCCCTTTGAGTCCCAAATCCGTACGATATACAGTAGTAATCCCGATCTCGACCGTACCAATTCAAGGCTCCGGAATTCCTCTTCCTTTTCCGCTTAAGATCCATGTTTTAATTAAGAACGGATCATGATATTTTAATGAATTAAAGAGAGAGGGTTTCGGCCATTCGTTTGTAAAGAACGGTGGCTGGTAGATGTTAGTTTAAGGTTAGAGAATTGGATACGTATACGGTGTGTATTCATACACATATTCTGAATTTTTATTCCAAATCAAACCCAACGAGTGTCGCCCCTAGCTAAATACCCCCATTCTGGACACAATGGGATAAAGCTAATTCGACTGATTCGATAGTTTTTTCTTAAAAATTAAAATATAAATCAATGTATATTTAATTTAAACGTACATTTTAATTTACGGGGGCCACATACTAACTCCAAAAATTACAGAAAAACTATATCTAGCTTTGTTTTGATGATACGGTCCTAACAAGACTAATTTCGTTGAATTTGGAGACCATTTGAAAATTGGCCATTTTCTGGTCGATCCAATTTGACTGAAATTGATAAAACACATTTTCTTTTGCCACGCTCACATATTGATTTCAAAAATTATGAAAATTGGAATCTAGCAATAATTTGATATTCCAAATTCACCAAAAGTGGTTTCGTTGAAAACGGAAGTCGTTTGCAAAATGGCAATTTTTAAGGGCTATATATTATATTAAAATATATATAAATTCTATAGCGACTATTTTAAAATTTAAACTGGGCATAACTTTTTATTCCTGTTATGAAATCTCAATTTTACAGATTCATTGGAAAGATATAATCAAACAGATTTAAATATTTTTGGTTTTACTGAAATCCGATTTATTTTGAATCGTGTATAGTCAATTGAAATTTGAAATCAAATTTTCGAACTACCGCGCCATTTTAAACTCTTTTTATAATTAAATTAAAAAAATTCATTCTAACATCGATTTAAATAAATTTTTAGTCGTTATTATTTATTATAAATTATTTTAATCATTCAAAATCTGTTAAAATTGCTAAAATAAATTTTTTAAATTTGTTCAGAAAATCCGGGTTGTTACAATCTCCCCCACTTAAAATCTTTTCGTCCTCGAAAAGGAACGTGGCTGTAAGTTGTTTAAATAACCAACTCAACTTTAAATTCTAATCAAATTTCAATTCAGTTTAATATTAAATTCGATTTAGCTAATTTTATCGTTCTTTCTCATATTGGTTAAATTAATTGTCATTCCAATATTCTAATTAGTTAAACTAATTATCAAACATCACAACCGGCAATCAGTTAGGTGATTAACTTTTTAAATATATATAACTTTTATATATAGTCAAAAATCATATTTCAGTGCAAATCACAATAATAAACCCAATCTAGTTTTGTTTCTCACACCAATCGATTAGAAACATATAGATATTCCACTTTCGAAACTCGAACATAAATACTGATGATGTCTAGACCATCCTCAGAATCATCTCCAGGCGACTAGAGCGTGATTCTATATCTACACAGTATATTTGAGACTTCGTACACACAATAGCTAGGCGTATATGCAAAATCTTCATATACTCGATTGTCCAAATTAAAATGTAATAATATTTCAAATACGTATCTTAAGATAAAATTTTCAAAACTAAATTTGTTATCATTTTTATTTAAAAAATAACACTCTTCCGACTCATTCTAGGTTACTACTGATCATATCTCTAACGAGTCATTCTTATTGGATATTACTAATCCAATCTTTGATGAATTCTTTTGTTCGGTCCTAATGTGTCTTGTTCTCGAGCTTTGTAAACCAAAGCTCTTATACCAAATGCGACGACCCAAACTTCCCAGTAAAGGAAAGCCTGGATTGTTTTGAGAACATGACAAATCACAACACAAATAGAAGAACATTTCATTGTTTATTGCAACAATTTATATCTGAGTAAAAGAATATTCCAGAGTATGAATAATTATACAACAGAAAATAATATCAGAGATTTAAATTACATTCTAAATAGCAGTGGAAAAAATAATACAAAATACAACTAAAGGAAATACATGGCTACAAAGCTTTCCAAATATCGCTTCAACTGTAAACAAGATCCTGTGAAGATAATATCTGCAAAACTAAACTAATAACTGCCCGTGTGGAAAATATGGGCACTAAGAGTTTAGGAAGGAACAATAAACTCCAGGTCAGTCATGGGACTGGTATGAGAACTCAAAACAGTTATCAATTTGATTTTAAAGTTAGGTAAATCAAGGGACCACACCGTATTACACGGAATGTGTTTAACCCCAAGAATACCAGTGCATAAATAAACAGTGCAATGCTAATTAAAGAAAAATGAAGCTATTATAAGACTCAGGTCCCATCACACAATGCAACGCAAGCCGGAGGATAGAGTTTTACCTTATAATAGCCAAATATGTTTGGTACACGATATTTCTCTTTTAATATTACTATAAGTGCATAGTGTAGAAATCAATTCGAAAATAAATGTATCAATCATAGACAGCATGAGTGTCCCATCCCACTATGTCGCCATATATAGGTTTACAATTAAAACCGCAAAGCTCGTATTGGAAAGTTGGATTTCCATCATGATGGCTCCTGATTCGATAAAAGCTATCGCTTAGTGCAATACTCCACGGCTTACATCCCAGCTAGAGAAAACACTGTAATGCACATCCACTCTTTTGGGAAATCAAGTATCATCGCGGCTTACGTCCCAGCGAGAGAAAATACCGCTTACTCTATCCCTATATGGGAATCGGGGGAAAACGACCCTATCCCTATTCTCAAGGTGTGGAGCGACCACACCCAGCACAACTCGGCCGACCAAATCCATATATATAAAGTATATTGGTCACACTGTAACGACCCAAACTTCCCAGTAAAAGAAAGACTGGATTGCTTTGAGAACAACACACATCAGAACACAAACTGAAGAACATTTTATTGCTGATTACAACAATTACATCAGAGTACAAGAATGTAACAGAGTATGAATACTTATTACAGAAATAGAAATACAATAATATCAGAGTTTTAAATTACATTTAAATAGCAGCGGAAAAATAATACAAATATACAACTGAAAGGAATACACGGATACAGAGCTTTCCGAATACTGCTTCAGCTGTAAGCCAGGATCCTGTAAATATATCTGCAAAAAGCTACTCGACTGCCCGTGTGGAAAATATGGGCACCCGAGTTTGCCAGTGAAACAAACTACAGGTCAGTCATGGGACTGGTATGAGAAATCTTAACTTAACTATCTAATAATAAGGCTAATCACAGGACCACGCCGCTAACGCGGAACTGGTTTACTCCATTGGATTGCCAGTGCCTAAATTTAAGTAAATCGTTAAACAACGCAATGCCTTTTTAGAAAAATGAAACCGTTATAAGACCCAAGTCCCATCACACAATGCAACGCAAACCGAAGGATAGGGTTTTACCTTATAATGGTCAAAAGATGCTTGATACGATAAAACGGATTTAGTATTAGTGTATATATATTCTAATAAAACATTTCAATCATAATGTATCAATCATAGACGGCACAGGTACCATATATCATGTCGCCATACTAGTTCTACAATCAAAACTACAAGGTCGTATTGGAAGTTGGATTTCCATCATGAGTCGAGGCTAGGGGCAAGCTCCTCTCCGATTCGAGACACTCTAGCAAATGCCTCAGGATCACACCTATGGGCAACCCTTGGATGCGGTAGGGCCGGTCCCCGCCTATCAGCAGCGGATTAGTTATGCCTGAACACACGTTTCCCGGTTCTTTTGAACCTGTAATATGACCACTATCGGCCTATAAAAATCCGAGGCTCCTCAAAATCCATCATCCACAGAAGTAAAATGCTAGCCAGTTTAAGCACTGACACTACCAATAGCTAGAAAGAAACGTGTGCACTCCCTACGGTCCATATCCCGTTTTTGACTCATACCGGGATGTGAGGCTCGCGAAGTCACAATATACACAAAGCTATGCCGTAATAGGCTATGCTTTGATCATCCCACAAGGCCCTGCTTTTCAACAAAAGCCTTGATCAATTGCATCTTGGCGTGCCACATTAACAATTCACGCCATGCGATCAATCACTATTAATATATACCAGGGTGTTAAGTAGAGAATAAATTCCCCACCACCAAACAGACATACATTAATAGAAATCGATTTAATTCACCTGGAACGAAATCCAATGTCAGACACGCATCCATTTACTAGCTAATGCTCTGGGTCTGAGAGAAAACCAAATCCGAACAATCAACAATAGTCCGGACGGCCACCACTGAAGCCCCTTCAAGGTAGCTACTCCCATCAAGGGTCTCTGTAGCAACACATCCATTCGATGTGAAGATCGTCGGTCTTCAATCACCGTCTTCATCTTTGACTCTTCATCGTCGTAGTAATTATTCGGAATGGGTTAAACCCGGTCTTCCCGAATAACTCACGTATTTTTATAATTAAAAATCAAGTACTATAGAAACACGTCCAATGCCACATTCCAATTCAGAATATTCTTTTAATTATCTTATCAAAGATAAATTCTTCATATTCATACTTAAATCTCTCTTTTAAGGATTTATTTAAAACACCATTTGGTTTTAAATTCCAAAAATCATTCTTTAATGATTATTTAAATTCAATAAATAAATCTTATTCTTAACTGGGTTAAAGAACTAATGTCATTTAAAACATAGTTCACGGTAAACCCAAAATCATCTTCCATAAAATATGGAATCTTCACAGAAATCAAATCAATATATAATCGCTATAAATTTCTGTATCTGACCAATAATATAAATGGAATAACGACAAAGCCTCTTAAATTCCATATGTAGTATCGGTCTTCTTTTACAGAAGCTTATCTCGGTTATTATAAATTCGAATTCCATTCAACTCCAATTTAATATATAAAATTTGAAAAACTTTGCTTTTGGAAAATTCTCATTTAAATCTTAATAAAAGGTTTATAAATTCCAAATCATATTTTCATTATCAGTTGGGTTACAGAACATATGTCACTTAAAAACACAGTTAACGGTAAACCCAATTCACATTATATTTTATTTCAATTACAAAATATAATTGAAACTCTAATAATCTTAATTAAAAGATTTATCCTAGTTAATAACTAGTTTACTTCAATAGAAAGGTAATATTATCTTTTGTCCATCTAAGAATGGACATAGAAATCATTATTTTATCCTTTGTTAAATATTGTCTTAAAATATTTGTTGTTTATAAATTACTTTAAATAAAAAGGATTCTTTATATAAAATTTTCTTTATAATACAATATTCTTTATTTTAAAAGGTATGTATATTACAATGTTCTTTATTCTAAATATTCTTATTTTTAAAAGATATTCTTTATTTAAAGAAATCCTGAACTGAAATGTGACTCAATCAGTTATCATACAACTTTAGATATAGGGGTCTCATACATTGTATGTATATGACAGTCAAAATTAATAATCATCAAGCGTCCATTCACAACCAGAGTGAAGTTTATAACTGTGTGAATATTAAAATGAAAAAAATAACACTCATCGCAGCCTGTCAATCTATCGATCGACATGTAACTAAATATTGGGCCTAGTGTATGTAAATTCATCCCAACACCTGTGTGGGGTTTTCAGCCAACAACAATACTTATAAATAAATGATTGGTTAAAGAATTTAACAAGTTTAATTCTACTGACATGTTGGTGACAATGGACTCACATGTTATAATATTTCTAATATAGAGTACAAGTATATTTTTACTCGTATAATTTCCCTATTTATTTCTGAGGTCTAATAAACTGTAATCTATTTATATGGCATTACTGTGAATGACAAATAAAAGATAATTTTCTATTTTCTTTTATTTGTCATTTGAAAATTAGAATTATGCAAATATATTTAACTTTTAATGTTTTGTTTACATCTAAAGTTGTAAACAAATTGCATCTTTTTCCTACGGTGTTCATTTGCCTCTAAATGTGCGAATGAAAGATATGATCTTTAACTACGATGTTTATTTGCATCTATATATTCAAATAAAATAAAATCCTTTAACTAGGACGTTATTTGCATCTAAATATGCAAATAAAAATATCATCTTTATTAAATATTTTGTTTGCAACTAAATTTATAAACAAACATGTATATTCCTATTTCTAAACTAAAATACAAAAAATAAAAATGTAATATTTGTTTGCATCTAAAATTGCAAACAAAATGCAACTCTTTAAATCATATTTTACTTTCAACTCATATAAATTTACAAAAGTGTTTGTTTCGTTTCCACTAGTGTAAATTGACAAAAGTGATTATTTACAATAATGAATGCAAATAAAAGAACAAATTTTATTTTCCATGTACATTTGCATTTGTAGATGCAAATAAAAGAACAAGTTTATTTTCAGTGTATACTTGTATTTGTGAATACAAGTAAAAAGTGAACTTTTATTTTCAATGTTTTATTTGTATATGTGAATACAAATAAAAGAACAAATTCCAATTCAATGTTTTATTTGTATTAGTGAATATAAATTAAAAGGACAAATTATATTTCAATGGTTTTTTGTATATGTGAATACAAATAAAAGGACAAATTCTATTTTTAAAGTATATTTGCATTGGAGAGTGCAATAAAAGAATAGACTTTAATTTCAAAATATATTTATATTTTTGAAGGTAAATAAAAGAACAAGTTTTATTTTTAATATATTTGCATTGGTGGATGCAAATAAAACAATAAATTTCATTTTCAATATATATTTGCATCGGAGAATGCAAATACAAGAATAAATTTTATTTTCAATGTGTGTTTGCATTAGTGAATGCAAATAGAAGATCAAACTTTAATTTCAATTCTAGAATATCATAAAAATGGTATTTTATGTTTTACACTTTTCTATGTGTACTAATAACAAATAAAAGAAATCCTTTATATTTGTTTATACTTTTCTATACGTTCTAATAACATATAAAAGAATATTTATATGCGAATATTTTTCTATGTATTCTAATGTCAAATAAAAGTGAATTTATTTGTATAATAAATTCTAATTTTCAAATGACAAATAAAAAGTACATTTTATTTTTCAAATAAATTCTGAGTTTCCACTGACAGATAAAAGTGAGTTTTATTCCACTAATCATGCTTTAACCAAAATGTGATCCTTATCTCACTAATAAAGTTTTGACCAAAGAATGTGATTTTTATCTCAATACTACGTTTTAACCAAAAATGTATATTTTATTTCCAATACAACATTTTAAACAAAAATCTCTTTTTATTTATAATGCAATCTTTCTAGCAAAATGGAGTTTTAAATCTAACGTTACATCTTATAACCAAAAATGTACTTTTAATCCCATGTAACATTTTATACGAGAATGTATTTTTAAAGCTAATGTAACATTATCAAATTAAAATGATGAATATATTTTCAATCTTAAAATGAAAACATAATCACATTAAAAATGTAGTCTTTTAAATGAAAACAATTTTTTTTAATGAAAACAAATTACATTTAAAAGATGTAATCTTTCTGTTGAAAACAAATTGACATAAAAATGTAAATCTTTTATGCCTACTCTTTATATTACTTCTAACTTGTCAACAAAATGCAACCTTGAAATCAATTCTTTTTATTGTCTTTAATTTGTCAATAAAAATACATCTTTAAAATTTATTCTCTTTATTGTCTTTAATCTGACAATAAAAATGTATTTTTAAAATTTCTGCTTTTTGTTGTAAGCAATGTTACAAAAAAAATCATCTTTTAATTCCGTTCCTTTTACTGTAAATAATATTACACAAATATATATATTTATATTTTTATTGAAAAACTAGTTCAGAAAAGAGATAAAAATGTTTGTTCTATTTGTTGAAAATCTAGTTCAACAAATATAACAATAATGTTTGTTTTTCAATTTTGTTGCAAATTCTGTTTTAACAAATTGACCAAAATTTTGTGTTTCACATGTGTTGAAAATTCTAATTCAATAAATTTATAAAATTTGTTGTCTTATACATTTGATCTTTTATATAAACAAAAATTATATATATTTTTATTTGTTTAATCAAATTCTAATTAAAAGTGTTAATTTTGACAATTCCATCGCCACATAACATCATCAGACAAATAGATGTATATATTATATTCAGCACAGAATAATAACAACATGAATTAATTGTAGATTAACAACAATAATTTCAGGATTATTTATAATTATAAAGGAAAGAAAATAAATAGATTTCTCACCGCCGTTTTAATTCAGGACAATTCAAGTTTGAAATTTCCTGAAATTCAGATTTTCTCCGTTTCAGTTCTAGTCTGTTTCATAGCGTAGATCTCGGAAAGACGATTCCAACGCACTCAGTTTCGCTGCATTTCGTTTTGATATGAAGGAGTTATGCTATTTTGAACATTTGAATTTATTAATTATATAATTAAATAATAAACTATATTATAAACCTTTAATCCTTCTTCTACATCCCTCTGTAAACAAGGCCGATGGGTTTTCTAAGTTGTTCAAACCTAGGGCCAATGATTGCGCTCAATTGGTTGAGCTTGGAGCTGATCAGACTATGCCACGTTGACGAGCCAGGGGAGACACGCCAGGAGGATGAACGGCGTCGAACTCGTCGGCCGTGGGAGGGCGGATTCCGGCTGTGAACGTCATGCCTTTGCGGGGCTGGTTCTCGCAAACCGTGTGGTTTTAGGTGGTGATAGCCGTACGGATTTCGAGGAGATGAAAATCTCTTCGATAAAACCCAAAGGAGGGACTAATTTTATTGAGTGGATTTATGGAATTTAATGGAGGAAGAAATGATCATTTCAGGCCATGGAACGAAGGAGATGGCGGTCGTATACTGTAGTGTATTTTAGGGTTTGTATTGTACAAAGTATTTATACTATTTTATTATTTAATTTCTAATTTTGCAGAAAAGCCCAATTAACCCTAGTTAACTCAAATTTTAACCCAACAAATGTCTCCCCTAGCTAAATACCCCTACCCCGGACACAATGGAATAAGTTTCGTAACTCGATTCGGCTGTTACAATATGTTTTTCTTTAATTTAAAATATAAATCAATTTATATTAAATTCAAACGTATATTTTAAATTACCGGCCTACATACTGACTCTAAAAATTACAGGAAAATTATTTCTAGTTATGTTTCGATGGTACGGTCCTAACAAAACTAATTTCGTCGAATTCTGAGACTGTTTGAAAAATGGCTATTTTCAAGTCGATTAAATTCGACCGAAACTGACAAAACACATTTTCTTTCGCCACGCTCACATATTAATTCGAAAAATTCTGGAAAATTAAACTTAGTAATAATTTGACATTCCGGTTCCAACAAAAGTGGTTTTGTCGGAAACCGAAGTCGTTTGAAAAATGACTATTTTTAAGGCCAATATATTTAATATTAAAAATACATTTTTAAACAAATAAACTCCGAAACTCAAAATATATAAGTGTTTACTGTTTTTCAATGCAGAAATTTCATTCCGAACTCAATGGAAGTGGTTTCGAGTCGAAATTCCTTAATATGAGAAAAGTAGCTTTTCGGGCCCTATATATATATAAATTCTACAGCGACCTTTCTAAAAATTGAATTGGCCATAACTTTTGATTTCCGCTATGAAATTTCAATTTTTCAGATTCGTTAGAAAGATATTATTAAACAGATTTAAATATTTCTGGTTTCGCTCAATTCTGATTTATTATGAATCCTGTACATTCAGTCAAAGTTCAAATTCAAATTTTCAAACTGCAGTGCTGTTTTTAAACTCCTTTTATAATTAAGTTGAATTTATTCATTTTAAAGCAAATTTATAGTCATTCTAATTTAAAGTAAATTACTTTAAATATTAAAAATTCCCTTAAAATTTCAAAAATAAAAATTTTAAATTGGCCCCAAAATCTGGGTCGTTTCAATCGCCCCTACTTAAAATCTTTTCGTCCTCGAAAAGGAACGTAGCTAAAAGTTGTTTGATTAACCAACACAACTTTAAATTTTATTGGTTTAATTCATTATCATTTTAATATTTTGATTAGTGAAACTAATTACCAAACATCACAACTAGCAATCAATTAGGTGGTTAACTTTTCAAATATATATAACTTTTATATATAGCCAAAAATCATATTTTTAGTGCAAATCACAGCAATGTGTACTAACTAAGTTTTGGTTCTCATACCAGTCAATGGAAATATATAGAAATCCCACTTTCGATACTCGAACATAAATACTGGTGATGGTATACATATCACCAGAATCATCTCCGGGCGACTAGAGTGTGATTCTATATCTATCCAGTATATTAAAACTTCGAATATCCGTTAATTACTCGTATATTCGAAATCTTTATATACTCGATTGTCCACATGAAAATATAATATACTCAAATACGTATTTTTAGATAAAATTTTCAAAACTAAATTTGTTTTCATTTTTATTTTTAAAGAAAATAATACTCTTCACACTCGTTCTAGGATACTACTGATCCCATCTCTAACGAGTTATTCTCATTGGATATTACTAATCCAATCTCTAATGAATTCTTTCTTTCAGTTCTAATGTGTCTTGTTCTCCAAGCTCTGTAAACTAGAGCTCTGATACCAACTGTAACGACCCAGACTTCCCAGTAAAGGAAAGACTGGATTGCTTTGAGAACAACACACATCAGAACACAAACTGAAGAACATTTTATTGCTGATTACAACAATTTCATCATAATACAAGAATGTAACAGAGTATGAATACTTATTACGGAAATAGAAATACAATAATATCATAGTTTTAAATTACATTTAAATAGCAGCGGAAAAATAATACAAATATACAACTGAAAGGAATACACGGATACAGAGCTTTCCGAATACTGCTTCAACTGTAAGCCAGGATCCTGTAAATATATCTGCAAAAAGCTACACGACTGCCCGTGTGGAAAATATAGGCACCCGAGTTTGCCAGTGAAACAAACTACAGGTCAGTCATGGGACTGGTATGAGAAATCTTAACTTAACTATCTAATAATAAGGCTAATTACAGGACCACGCCGCTAACGCGGAACGGGTTTACTCCATTGGATTGCCAGTGCCTAAATTTAAGTAAATCGTTAAACAACGCAATGCCTTTTTAGAAAAATGAAACCGTTATAAGACCCAAGTCCCATCACACAATGCAACGCAAACCGGAGGATAGGGTTTTACCTTATAATGGTCAAAAGATGCTTGATACGATAAAATAGATTTAGTATTAGTGTATATATATTCTAATAAAACATTTCAATCATAATGTATCAATCATAGACGGCATGGGTACCATATATCATGTCGTCATACTAGTTCTACAATCAAAACCGCAAGGTCGTATTGGAAGTTGGATTTCCATCATGAGTCGAGGCTAGGGGCAAGCTCCTCTCCGATTCGAGACACTCTAGCAAATGCCTCAGGATCACACCTATGGGCAACCCTTGGATGCGGTAGGGCCGGTCCCCGCCTGTCGGCAGTGGATTAGTTATGCCTGAACACACGTTTCGCGGTTCTTTTGAACATATAATATGACTACTATCGGCCTACAAAAATCCGAGGTGCCTCAAAATCCATCATCCACATAAGTAAAATGCCAGCCAGTTTAAGCACTGACACTACCAATAGCTAGAAAGAAACGTGTGCACTCCCTACGGTCCATATCCCCTTTTTGACTCATACCGGGGTGTGAGGCTCGCGAAGTCACGATATACACAAAGCTATGCCGTAATAGGCTATGCTTTGATCATCCCACAAGGCCCTGCTTTTCAACAAAAGCCTTGATCAATTGCATCTTGGCGTGCCACATTGACAATTCACGCCATGCGATCAATCACTATTAATATATACCAGGGTGTTAAGTAGAGAATAAATTCCCCACCACCAAACAGACATACATTAATAGAAATCGATTTAATTCACATGGAACGAAATCCAATGTCGGACATGCATCCATTTACTAGCTTATGCTCTGGGTCTGAGCGAAAACCAAATCCGAATAATCAACAATAGTCCGGACGGCCAACACTGAAGCCCCTTCAAGGTAGCTACTCCCATCAAGGGTCTCTGTAGCAACACATCCATTCGATGAGAAGATCATCGGTCTTCAATCACCGTCTTCATCTTTGACTCTTCATTGTCGTTGTAAATATTCGGAATGGGTTAAACCCGGTCTTCCCGAATAACTCACATATTTTTATAATTAAAAATCAAGTACTATAGAAACACGTCCAACGTCACATTCCAATTCAGAATATTCTTTTAATTATCTTATCAAAGATAAATTCTTCATATTCATACTTAAATCTCTCTTTTGAGGATTTATTTAAAACACAATTTGGTTTTAAATTCCAAAAATCATTCTTTAATGATTATTTAAATTCAATAAATAAATCTTATTCTTAACTGGGTTAAAGAACTAATGTCATTTAAAACATAGTTCACGGTAAACCCAAAATCATCTTCCATAAAATATGGAATCTTCACAGAAATCAAATCAATATATAATCGCTATAAATTTCTGTATCTGACCAATAATATAAATGGAATAACGGCAAAGCCTCTTAAATTCCATATGTAGTATCGGTCTTCTTTTACAGAAGCTTATCTCGGTTATTATAAATTCGAATTCCATTCAACTCCAATTTAATATATTAAATTTGAAAAACTTTGCTTTTGGAAAATTCTCATTTAAATCTTCATAAAAGGTTTATAAATTCCAAATCATATTTTCATTGTCAGTTGGGTTAAAGAACATATGTCACTTAAAAACACAGTTCACGGTAAACCCAATTCACATAATATTTTATTTCAATTACAAAATATAATTGAAACTCTAATAATCTTAATTAAAAGATTTACCCTAGTTAATAACTAGTTTACTTCAATGGAAAGGTAATATTATCTTTTGTCCATCTAAGAATGGACATAGAAATCATTATTTTATCCTTTGTTAAATATTGTCTTAAAATATTTGTTGTTTAAAAATTACTTTAAATAAAAAGGATTCTTTATATAAAATATTCTTCATAATACAATTTTATTTATTTTAAAAGGTATGTATATTACAATGTTCTTTATTCTAAATATTCTTATTTTTAAAAGATATTCTTTATTTAAAGAAATCCTGAACTGAAATGTGACACAATCAGTTACCATATAACTATAGATATAGGGGTTTCATACATTGCATGTATATGACAGTCAAAATTAATAATCATCAAGCGTCCATTCACAACCAGAGTGAAGTTTATAACTGTGTGAGTATTAAAATGAAAAAAATAACACTCATCGCAGCCTGTCAATCTATCGATCGACATGTAACTAAATATTGGGCCTAGTGTATGTAAATTCATCCCAGCACCCGTGTGGGGTTTTCAGCCAACAACAATACTTATAAATAAATGATTGGTTAAAGAATTTAACCAGTTTAATTCTACTGACATGTTGGTGACAATGGACTCACATGTTATAATATTTCTAATATAGAGTACAAGTATATTTTTACTCGTATAATTTCCCTATTTATTTCTAAGGTCTAATAAACTGTAATCTATTTATATGGCATTACAGTGGATGACAAATAAAAGATAATTTTCTATTTTCTTTTATTTGTCATTTGAAAATTAGGATTATGCAAACATATTTAACTTTTAATGTTTTGTTTACATCTAAAGTTGTAAACAAATTGCATCTTTTTCCTACGGTGTTCATTTGCCTCTAAATGTGCGAATGAAAGATATGATCTTTAACTACGATGTTTATTTGCATCTATATATGCAAATAAAATATAATCCTTTAACTATGACGTTATTTGCAACTAAATATGCAAATAAAAATATAATCTTTATTAAATATTGTGCTTGCACTAAATTTATAAACAAACATGTATATTCCTATTTCTAAACTAAAATACAAAAAATAAAAATGTAATATTTGTTTGCATCTAAAATTGCAAACAAAATGCAACTCTTTAAATCATATTTTACTTTCAACTCATATAAATTTACAAAAGTGTTTGTTTCGTTTCCACTAGTGTAAATTGACAAAAGTGATTATTTACAATAATGAATGCAAATAAAAGAACAAATTTTATTTTCCATGTACATTTGCATTTGTAGATGCAAATAAAAGAACAAGTTTATTTTCAGTGTATACTTGTATTTGTGAATACAAGTAAAAAGTGAACTTTTATTTTCAATGTTTTATTTGTATATGTGAATACAAATAAAAGAACAAATTCCAATTCAATGTTTTATTTGTATTAGTGAATATAAATTAAAAGGACAAATTATATTTCAATGGTTTTTTGTATATGTGAATACAAATAAAAGGACAAATTCTATTTTTAAAGTATATTTGCATTGGAGAGTGCAATAAAAGAATAGACTTTAATTTCAAAATATATTTATATTTTTGAAGGTAAATAAAAGAACAAGTTTTATTTTTAATATATTTGCATTGGTTGATGCAAATAAAACAATAAATTTCATTTTCAATATATATTTGCATCGGAGAATGCAAATACAAGAATAAATTTTATTTTCAATGTGTGTTTGCATTAGTGAATGCAAATAGAAGATCAAACTTTAATTTCAATTCTAGAATATCATAAAAATGGTATTTTATGTTTTACACTTTTCTATGTGTACTAATAACAAATAAAAGAAATCCTTTATATTTGTTTATGCTTTTCTATACGTTCTAATAACATATAAAAGAATATTTATATGCGAATATTTTTCTATGTATTCTAATGTCAAATAAAAGTGAATTTATTTGTATAATAAATTCTAATTTTCAAATGACAAATAAAAAGTAAATTTTATTTGTCAAATAAATTCCGAGTTTCCACTGACAGATAAAAGTGAGTTTTATTCCACTAATCATGCTTTAACCAAAATGTGATCCTTATCTCACTAATAAAGTTTTGACCAAAGAATGTGATTTTTATCTCAATACTACGTTTAACCAAAAATGTATATTTTATTTCCAATACAACATTTTAAACAAAAATCTCTTTTTATTTATAATGCAATCTTTCTAGCAAATTGGAGTTTTAAATCTAACGTTACATCTTATAACCAAAAATGTACTTTTAATCCCATGTAACATTTTATACGAGAATGTATTTTTAAAGCTAATGTAACAGTATCAAATTAAAATGATGAATATATTTTCAATCTTAAAATGAAAACATAATCACATTAAAAATGTAGTCTTTTAAATGAAAACAATTTTTTTTAATGAAAACAAATTACATTTAAAAGATGTAATCTTTCTGTTGAAAACAAATTGACATAAAAATGTAAATCTTTTATGCCTACTCTTTGTATTACTTCTAACTTGTCAACAAAATGCAACCTTGAAATCAATTCTTTTTATTGTCTTTAATTTGTCAATAAAAATACATCTTTAAAATTTATTCTCTTTATTGTCTTTAATCTGACAATAAAAATGTATTTTTAAAATTTCTGCTTTTTGTTGTAAGCAATGTTACAAAAAAAATCATCTTTTAATTCCGTTCCTTTTACTGTAAATAATGTAACGACCCGGATTTCTATCGATTAATTTTAAATATTTAATATTGGTTTTAAATATTGTGTTGAGAATATAAATGAATTTTTATATTAAGTTATCGATTTAAAAATCGATTTCGATTTAATATCGAATATATTAAATTATCGTAAAATGAATAATAACTCAATTCAAGATTTAAAACTAAATCAAAACAGTTCAGATGATCAGTGTCAGTTCTGTTTGAATATAAAAGTGATAATATTAATTTATTATCGAGGAATTAAATTGTTTTGAAATTAATTTATATTAGTTTAAATTAATATCTCCTCCATATGGCCGAATTGAGTTTCGATACATGTCCCAGTGTGTTCAGAATGGCGGTTTTACCCTAGGATGGTCAGTCGTTCTGTTCAAAAAGGAGTTCGCGATCACCAGATAATTAAAATTAAATAAAACACTGTACCAGTTAATATCTGTCCGTAATAAACACTGTACTAGTAAATACCTACCCTTAATAAACCCTGTACAAGCTAAAACCTTTTCCTGAAAAATCCTACTCGGTAAAACACCAACCTTAAATTCCTTGACGCTGAAGTATCCTCCATCTATTTAAACGCGGCATTCTCTGCTATTTCTTCAGCAAAAATCGGAGCTTCAACAACCAAAACAAAATGGCCACTGCCTAAAATCTAAATACTTCGAAGCCACTGTCCTCGGTAGAAAATCGAAATCCTCCTTTTACAGAGCGGTCCGCTCCTTTTCATTTCCAGAAATCCAATTCGAAATCGAGATTCCCTTTTCTACTCAGTCTTCTAAAAATCGAAACGGTGAGCAATTCAACCATTTCAAGGCTGCTGAGTTCAACTCTAGAAGCAGCGGAAGTCGCGTTCAATTTGGGGATTTAATTTTTGTCACCGTCGGCCTGGGTTGCATCATCGATTCTGGCGTTGCTTTTGGGTTCGCGAAGATGAAGCGTTCAAATGGAAGGGGGCGCTCGTGTTTACAGGAGAGGACGGAGCTGTCTATTGAAGAAGTCGAGGTAGGGTTACTCGAATAAGGCGCGACGATGAGATCTGGTGAGGTCTGCGAAGTGGAACATCTGTGAACTGGGAAGGTGCGATTGGATGATGAGCCATTTCGATTACAGTTATGGAGAAGAGGGGTCATCGATGGGTTCAGGAAGGGAAACAGGGACCGAAAAAAGGGAAATTTAAATAGAGAATTTAAGGTATATTTTTAGTTTATTCTTAATTTAAATTTATATTGAGATTGATATAAAAATTGGTAGTTGATTTAATCAATTTGAATAACTTGTAGGAATTAGCATATTAGTTAGAACTGAATTTGTACATTGTTGAGAGAAAAGGAAATGGTGTTTACTATTAATTTGGAAATTTATTTAAAGTAAATTAGTTTATTTAATTGGAAATAGATTAAATATATAGAAATTAGTTAGTAAAGGATAAAATCTGTAAACTAAGTAGTTAAGGATTAAATTGGAATTTAATTTACATGTGAGTAATTAATTTAAATTAAATTAGTGAAGTTCAAAAACTGAAATATATTTATATTGTTTACATTGAAAACAGAGGTACAAAGGAATCGTGAAATCTATACGATAAGCTTAAATGGGGTTCTCGACGAATTAAATATCTGGTGAGCAAATCTCGCTCTGTTATATTTAGAATTATTTTTATCAGTTAAAAATAATTGTTTTGTTGATTGTTGGATGCTTTAAATATTTATTTATCGCTGTTAAAAATATATTAGTTATCTAGGATTGGTTGACTATTATATATATATTGGGTTGATGATTGGTTGGATTCCCGCAATCTCATTAGCGGATGCCCGCAGTATCATTAGCGGATGATTACCCTATACGCCCCACGCTATGATTAGTGGATGACCTTCATACCGCGATGTCCTGCCTCGAAGCAGGATGGGTATTATTTATGTTGACTAATATATTTGGATGCAGGGAAACAGGTTGGAGGGATCCAACTGGATCCCTCAAAAATATATTATCTGTTTGTTTATTTGTTTGCATATATATTATCATATATGATGTGTAAGAATCCCGTGATTTGATAACTGACTGTTTAGGGGTATTTAAATATCACTGGGCTTGAATATTGATTTATAAAAACATCGAAAAAGGGTATTTAAGTTTTAAAAAGGGAATTCTATTTTTATAAATAGAATTTGAATTTTTAATGAAGTATAGAAAATATTAACTTGTTTTGAATATATATAAAACAAGAATTGAATTTGAATATAGAAATTCAAATGAGATTTGAATAAAGGAAATTCAAATATAGAAATTGAATATAGAAATTCAAATGGGAGTTGAATAATGGGATTTGAATATATATAATTCAAATAGATTTCAAATAGAATTTTGAATATAGGTTTCAAATATAATCGAAATAGGATTTGAATATAAGTTTCAAAATAGAAGTAAAAATGGAATTTAAATTAAAGAAATTCAAATAGAATTTGAATCAAAGAAATTCAAATAGAATTTGAACCCAAGGGAATTGAAATAGAATTTGAATTCAAAGGAATTCAAATGGGATTGGAATTAAGGAAATTCAAAAATGGAATTTCAAATAAAAGAAAATGTAATTTGAAATATTTGGAATTTCAAATAAGAGAAAATGGAGTTTAAATATTAGGATTTCAAATAGATTTGAAAATGGAGTTTAAATCTAGAATTGGAATCCAAAGAGATATAAATATAGAATTTGAATTCAAGAGAAATTTAAATATGGTATTTGAATTCAAAGTGAAATTTAATATGGAATTTGAAATTCTAATAGAATGAAAATAGATTTGAATATAGAAATCTAAATGGAGATTGAAAATGGGATTTGAATAAGGGAAATTCAAATGTAGTATTTCAAAGTAGAACTTGAAATAAAATTTTGAAAATAGAATTTCAAATAGAACTCGAAATAGAATTAACTATGGGATTTGAATCTGGAATTCAAATGGAATTGAAACTATGGATTTGAATATATTAAAATATATCAGAATGGAGTTGAATTTCATTCAAACGAAGTTTAAAAGTTTTATATATATATATATATATATATATAATTAAAACGAACTCGCCGCAGCGCTGCAGTTCGGAAATTGGCGACTCGAACTTCATTTGAGTATATCGGAGTCAAATTAAGTCGGAATTCTTTGAAACAAGAACCGTCAGGACCAGTTAGATAATAGTTTTCTAATAGAAGAGAAAAATCTGGATTTCGTTGAATAGATTTTGAGATATGTCAAAATCAAATATTTAAAAGTGCAGCGCCAGAAACCACTAAAACCATAATGGATTTTATATAATAAATATAGGGATTTTAGTCACATAAAAATCCGAATTTTTCCATTAAAAATCTAGACTTGAGTTAGAAAATAAATGTGAACTCAAGCGAAGTAAGTAGGATGATTTTTTTGAAACAATAATCATATTTTGATTATTGAATAGAGTTAACTAAGTCAAAGAAGAATTAATTAATCGAGTTGGAATTGAAGTTGAACTTTGAAAAATGAATTTGATTTGTAAATGTATATTCGAGATTGAATATAGAACTTTAATTGAAATTTGAATTCAATTAGTTGATAAGCAAGTTAAAAATATATTGGAACATGTCATGTCCAAATATAAAAGTGAAATAGACCAAAGAGTTAATTAACAAGTTAATTAACGAATTGAGTTAAAGCAATTGGGAATAGTTGAAATCAATTGGACAGGAATAGACGTACAGGAGACAGGCATGGGATAAAGTGATGAAGGTATATAATTCGCATGCTTGACAAAAAGGTACGTATTTAATTAATATATGAGATTTTGTGAGCCGTATCGGCTAGCCGCTTGGCTTTTTCTTTTTCTTTTTGAGATAAGAAGGACCGGGAAAGCTATTTGAAATTTCCCGATGCTCCCGGTACAGGGGAGGTTATGGCGAATTTTTCCGGAAATTTAAGGAGTTAGAATATTTTTAAGAAAATCTGATAAGTTGAAATCTATATATCAAGATATTTAGAACTCGATAAGGAAATGAATTTAGAAATAGAATAGTAAAATCAAAAAGGGAATCTATGAATCAAATCTGGAATAAAGAACAGAAAGAGAAGCGTATACGTGTTTTAAAAATAAATAATGGGTTTAGTGGTGTTGATTATTCGAGTTAGCAGTCTGGTCTGTTTTGAGGTTAAAAATATTTTCAGTCAAGGTCTGAGAGGTAATTATACCCCAACTTGATTGATTATTAGCTGATAAATGGCAAGACTCAGTCTCGAAGATCAATGGTTTAAAGAGATTCAGTTGAATGAAGTATTTTGGGTTGTTGTAACGATGTTTTACATAACATTCGCTTTACCCAAATAAATGGAGTTTTGGAAATATAAATATTTCCTAAGTCAAAAGAAAAAGAGAACGGCGTGAAAGAGACAAGTAATTGGAATGTTTTCCAATTATAAAGGATATTTTCTAAGTACAGAAAATAAAAGAAGGCGATATTTGGAAATGTTTTCCAAATAACATATAAGGCCAATAAGGTTATTGAAAATATTTGGTTAACAAATATTGATAAGGAAATGGAGAGCGATATAATTAATGAAATATTAATTAAAGGGCTCAGTGATTGTTTGATATCTTGGATGAACACTTGTTTTTCTTCGATAGTTAAGCCATCAACTATCGAAACACTTGTTTTTCTTCGATAGTTAAATCACCGACTATCGAAGTTTTTGACCATCGTTGTCAATATGGAGAGACCGGTTGGATTATTATCCGAGAACCACTCCGTATTGGCAGTAGCGTTGCGAATCAAATTATATGAAGATAAATCGAAGACGGAGTAAAGTGCAAGGGCTTTTTCTATTAATAGAAATTGTGCCTTCGGTTTCGTTCAGTCCCAGAACGAACATATATGGACGAGTGTCTGACAGAATATTTCCAATGATCAAACGGGTTGGTCTGTACATATATATATGGTTGCAACGGATTTATTCCCTTCGCATAACATCCAGAATATTTGTGTAAACCAATTAATGATTAACGGATCTGATAATGTGGCATTCAAAGTGATTGTGTTATCAAGGAATGGTAAGTAGACGTAGCCTCAGGCCTCATCAACCAGGAAATGACAAAAATCGGGCAGGCAGCATGGCTATGTGGGTCGCTCCCATTAGGGTGTATAATCACCTATCTAGAGATTCATTTAATTTCTTATTCTATTCGATGCTGTCCCTTTCGGGAAATGGTTGCTGATCCCAACCGTTGGTGATATACATTCGATACACTCAAGCGAAATGAGTGGTCGGTCATGTGTGGGCCGGGTTGCAAGAAGTTCTTGTTGAACCCAGTGTATTTGTCTCTAGAGATACACTATCGGCAGGTGGTCCCATACCTTGTCATAGTCGGAATCCAATCTCCAATAAGCGCCCGCTGTTTTGTTTGTATACTATATATGTGGAACGTGAGATGCTAGCGTTCTACTAGATTATTATTTACTTGTGATTAGACATTATCATAATATCAGAAAAGTATTGATTTTCAAAACTGTTTTGGGTTATCGTAAGGTAAAAACCATCCGTGTTTATGTGTGGATCGGTCTTACGATTATCCTTTGTTTTGAAAAGGATTTTGAAAATTTAAACCAAATGATTTGAGTTTACTCACAACAGTCCCATGACTGACCCAGAGTTTATTTTGTTTTATTTTCCCTAAACCCTTGGGTGCCCAAATTTGTACGGGCAGTCAAATAGTTCAGGTATTTACTGATACCATTGGAGGAGCTTGGAGCAGGAGGCTTCAGCGTTAGTTATCTAGAGTTATTTCCGCTGTATTGTAAGTGTTGTACTCTGATAAATGATGTGTATACAGTAAAAATTTTGTATTACAAAAGTTATGATATATTATATTTTATTCGTTCCGCTGTGAGTTTCATATTTACTCTGATGTTGTATATTCTTCTTCTCCTATTCTAATATTTCTTTCTTTCTAATTCTCACCCTCTAACTTCTTTCTAAAAATGATTCGTATTTCTGTGCAATTTGGGTTGGACGTGTGGTGTATTTAGTCAACTCAGATAGTACGGATTTGCGGGTCGTTACAGTTGGTATCAGAGCTTAGGTTGAGCGAATACCTAGGCTTTGGTGGGATGTGCTCATTAGAGAAAGGGTCAGTAGTACCCTAGAATGAGTTGAGTGTATACATTTATAAATATGAGAGAGCGTATTTGTAAATTGATATAAAAATTGTTTTATATTGTGTTGGCAAGTCTGTTGAGTAGTTTATGAACTCTGATCGAATCGTGGGACGCCACGAAGTTGATAGGAATTTCTAAAGCTTAAATAGAGAAATTCAACATAGTATTGTTTTAAAGAGGGTAAATGAAATAATTTTACCCAAATTTCTATTTTGATATAGAAGGAATCATTTTCTGAAATTATTACATTATATGGATGTGTTGATTGTTAGGATTATAATCAAATGAGATTATAAAATTTGAATGATTATATATAACCAAATAGAACGTGTATATGAATTAAATATACAAATGGGATGAATTAAAATTGGATTCAGAATTAGAATTAAGAATTCAAAATCCTGGGAAGTTGAAAAATATTTTTCAAAGTATATTAAAATAATATAGCTTTATTTTAGAAGGATTTGAAAGAAAATCATTTTAGATGGATTTTGAAATAATAAAGCACTGAACTCACTTCAGTGGCTGGGAAATAATTCTGATGATGATTGCAACATCATCAGTGTTCATTTTCGAGTTTCTAAGTGATGGATTGCTACCTTAGAAATTTTTTTGGAAATTTGTTTGAAAATTCAAATATTTTGAATTTTTGATAGGAATAAATATATGTTCATATTTATATGTTATCTCAAAGGGATTTGAAATCAAAAACCCGTGGATTTGAATTCTGGAAATTTAACTTAAAACAAGTTAAATAAATCAAGTGAATGAATTGATTTAGAATCAATTTGAATGCATGTGAATGAGAAACCAAAAGTTTTGGTAGAACTAAAAGTTGTAGGAATATGAAGAGTTGAGTTCAACATAAAAGAGTTTACGCAAAGATAATGATTCTGAAGCATTTTTCCTACCTTAGTAATTTCGGGGACGAAATTCTTTTAAGAGGGGAAGAATGTAACGACCCGGATTTCTATCGATTAATTTTAAATATTTAATATTGGTTTTAAATATTGTGTTGAGAATATAAATGAATTTTTATATTAAGTTATCGATTTAAAAATCGATTTCGATTTAATATCGAATATATTAAATTATCGTAAAACGAATAATAACTCAATTCAAGATTTAAATCTAAATCAAAACAGTTCAGATGATCAGTGTCAGTTCTGTTTGAATATAAAAGTGATAATATTAATTTATTATCGAGGAATTAAATTGTTTTGAAATTAATTTATATTTGTTTAAATTAATATCTCCTCCATATGGCCGAATTGAGTTTCGATACATGTCCCAGTGTGTTCAGAATGACGGTTTTACCCTAGGATGGTCAGTCGTTCTGTTCAAAAAGGAGTTCGCGATCACCAGATAATTAAAATTAAATAAAACACTGTACCTGTTAATATCTGTCCGTAATAAACACTATACTAGTAAATACCTACCCTTAATAAACCCTGTACAAGCTAAAACCTTTTCCTGAAAAATCCTACCCGGTAAAACACCTACCTTAAATTCCTTGACGCTGAAGTATCCTCCATCTATTTAAACGCGGCATTCTCTGCTATTTCTTCAGCAAAAATCGGAGCTTCAACAACCAAAACAAAATGGCCACTGCCTAAAATCTAAATACTTCGAAGCCACTGTCCTCGGTAGAAAATTGAAATCCTCCTTTTACAGAGCGGTCCGCTCCTTTTCATTTCCAGAAATCCAATTCGAAATCGAGTTTCCCTTTTCTACTCAGTCTTCTAAAAATCGAAACGGTGAGCAATTCAATCATTTCAAGGCTGCTGAGTTCAACTCTAGAAGCAGCGGAAGTCGCGTTCAATTTGGGGATTTAATTTTTGTCACCGTCGGCCTGGGTTGCATCATCGATTCTGGCGTTTCTTTTGGGTTCGCGAAGATGAAGCATTCAAATGGAAGGGGGTGCTCGTGTTTACAGGAGAGGACGGAGCTGTCTATTGAAGAAGTCGAGGTAGGGTTACTCGAATAAGGCGCGACGATGAGATCTGGTGAGGTCTGCGAAGTGGAACATCTGTGAACTGGGAAGGTGCGATTGGATGATGAGCCATTTCGATTACAGTTATGGAGAAGAGGGGTCATCGATGGGTTCAGGAAGGGAAACAGGGACCGGAAAAAGGGAAATTTAAATAGAGAATTTAAGGTATATTTTTAGTTTATTCTTAATTTAAATTTATATTGAGATTGATATAAAAATTGGTAGTTGATTTAATCAATTTGAATAACTTGTAGGAATTAGCATATTAGTTAGAACTGAATTCGTACATTGTTGAGAGAAAAGGAAATGGTGTTTACTATTAATTTGGAAATTTATTTAAAGTAAATTAGTTTATTTAATTGGAAATAGATTAAATATATAGAAATTATTTAGTAAAGGATAAAATCTGTAAACTAAGTAGTTAAGGATTAAATTGGAATTTAATTTACATGTGAGTAATTAATTTAAATTAAATTAGTGAAGTTCAAAAACTGAAATATATTTATATTGTTTACATTGAAAACAGAGGTACAAAGGAATCGTGAAATCTATACGATAAGCTTAAATGGGGTACTCGACGAATTAAATATCTGGTGAGTAAATCTCGCTCTGTTATATTTAGAATTATTTTTATCAGTTAAAAATAATTGTTTTGTTGATTGTTGGATGCTTTAAATATTTATTTATCGCTGTTAAAAATATATTAGTTATCTAGGATTGGTTGACTATTAAATATATATTGGGTTGATGATTGGTTGGATTCCCGCAGTCTCATTAGCGGATGCCCGCAGTATCATTAGCGGATGATTACCCTATACGCCCCACGCTATGATTAGTGGATGACCTTCATACCGCGATTTCCTGCCTCGAAGCAGGATGGGTATTATTTATGTTGACTAATATATTTGGATGCAGGGAAACAGGTTGGAGGGATCCAACTGGATCCCTCAAAAATATATTATCTGTTTGTTTATTTGTTTGCATATATATTATCATATATGATGTGTTAGAATCCTGATAACTGACTCTTTGGGGGTATTTAAATATCACTGGGCTTGAATATTGATTTATAAAAACATCGAAAAAGGGTATTTATGTTTTAAAAAGGGAATTCTATTTTTATAAATAGAATTTGAATTTTAATGAAGTATAGAAAATATTAACTTGTTTTGAATATATATAAAACAAGAATTGAATTTGAATATAGAAATTCAAATGAGATTTGAATAAAGGAAATTCAAATATAGAAATTGAATATAGAAATTCAAATGGGAGTTGAATAATGGGATTTGAATATATATAATTCAAATAGATTTCAAATAGAATTTTGAATATAGGTTTCAAATATAATCGAAATAGGATTTGAATATAAGTTTCAAAATAGAAGTAAAAATGGAATTTAAATTAAAGAAATTCAAATAGAATTTGAATCAAAGAAATTCAAATAGAATTTGAACCCAAGGGAATTGAAATAGAATTTGAATTCAAAGGAATTCAAATGGGATTGGAATTAAGGAAATTCAAAAATGGAATTTCAAATAAAAGAAAATGTAATTTGAAATATTTGGAATTTCAAATAAGAGAAAATGGAGTTTAAATATTAGGATTTCTAATAGATTTGAAAATGGAGTTTAAATCTAGAATTGGAATCCAAAGAGATATAAATATAGAATTTGAATTCAAGAGAAATTTAAATATGGTGTTTGAATTCAAAGTGAAATTTAATATGGAATTTGAAATTCTAATAGAATGAAAATAGATTTGAATATAGAAATCTAAATGGAGATTGAAAATGGGATTTGAATAAGGGAAATTCAAATGTAGTATTTCAAAGTAGAACTTGAAATAAAATTTTGAAAATAGAACTCGAAATAGAATTAACTATGGGATTTGAATCTGGAATTCAAGTGGAATTGAAACTATGGATTTGAATATATTAAAATATATCAGAATGGAGTTGAATTTCATTCAAACGAAGTTTAAATGTTTTTATATATATATATATATATATAATTAAAACGAACTCGCCGCAGCGCTGCAGTTCGGAAATTGGCGACTCGAACTTCATTTGAGTCGGAGTCAAATTAAGTCGGAATTCTTTGAAACAAGAACCGTCAGGACCAGTTAGATAATAGTTTTCTAATAGAAGAGAAAAATCTGGATTTCGTTGAATAGATTTTGAGATATGTCAAAATCAAATATTTAAAAGTGCAGCGCCAGAAACCACTAAAACCATAATGGATTTTATATAATAAATATAGGGATTTTAGTCACATAAAAATCCGAATTTTTCCATTAAAAATCTAGACTTGAGTTAGAAAATAAATGTGAACTCAAGCGAAGTAAGTAGGATGATTTTTTTGAAACAATAATCATATTTTGATTATTGAATAGAGTTAACTAAGTCAAAGAAGAATTAATTAATCGAGTTGGAATTGAAGTTGAACTTTGAAAAATGAATTTGATTTGTAAATGTATATTCGAGATTGAATATAGAACTTTAATTGAAATTTGAATTCAATTAGTTGATAAGCAAGTTAAAAATATATTGGAACATGTCATGTCCAAATATAAAAGTGAAATAGACCAAAGAGTTAATTAACAAGTTAATTAACGAATTGAGTTAAAGCAATTGGGAATAGTTGAAATAAATTGGACAGGAATAGACGTACAGGAGACAGGCATGGGATAAAGTGATGAAGGTATATAATTCGCATGCTTGACAAAAAGGTACGTATTTAATTAATATATGAGATTTTGTGTGCCGTATCGGCTAGCCGCTTGGCTTTTTCTTTTTCTTTTTGAGATAAGAAGGACCGGGAAAGCTATTTGAAATTTCCCGATGCTCCCGGTACAGGGGAGGTTATGGCGAATTTTTCCGGAAATTTAAGGAGTTAGAATATTTTTAAGAAAATCTGATAAGTTGAAATCTATATATCAAGATATTTAGAACTCGATAAGGAAATGAATTTAGAAATAGAATAGTAAAATCAAAAAGGGAATCTATGAATCAAATCTGGAATAAAGAACAGAAAGAGAAGCGTATACGTGTTTTAAAAATAAATAATGGGTTTAGTGGTGTTGATTATTCGAGTTAGCAGTCTGGTCTGTTTTGAGGTTAAAAATATTTTCAGTCAAGGTCTGAGAGGTAATTATACCCCAACTTGATTGATTATTAGCTGATAAATGGCAAGACTCAGTCTCGAAGATCAATGGTTTAAAGAGATTCAGTTGAATGAAGTATTTTGGGTTGTTGTAACGATGTTTTACATAACATTCGCTTTACCCAAATAAGTGGAGTTTTGGAAATATAAATATTTCCTAAGTCAAAAGAAAAGGAGAACGGCGTGAAAGAGACAAGTAATTGGAATGTTTTCCAATTATAAAGGATATTTTCTATGTACAGAAAATAAAAGAAGGCGATATTTGGAATTGTTTTCCAAATAACATATAAGGCCAATAAGGTTATTGAAAATATTTGGTTAACAAATATTGATAAGGAAATGGAGAGCGATATAATTAATGAAATATTAATTAAAGGGCTCAGTGATTGTTTGATATCTTGGATGAACACTTGTTTTTCTTCGATAGTTAAGCCATCGACTATCGAAACACTTGTTTTTCTTCGATAGTTAAATCACCGACTATCGAAGTTTTTGACCATCGTTGTCAATATGGAGAGACCGGTTGGATTATTATCCGAGAACCACTCCGTATTGGCAGTAGCGTTGCAAATCAGATTATATAAAGATAAATCGAAGACGGAGTAAAGTGCAAGGGCTTTTTCTATTAATAGAAATTGTGCCTTCGGTTTCGTTCAGTCCCAGAACGAACATATATGGACGAGTGTCTGACAGAATATTTCCAATGATCAAACGGGTTGGTCTGTACATATATATATATATATGGTTGCAACGGATTTATTCCCTTCGCATAACATCCAGAATATTTGTGTAAACCAATTAATGATTAACGGATCTTATAATGTGGCATTCAAAGTGATTGTGTTATCAAGGAATGGTAAGTAGACGTAGCCTCAGGCCTCATCAACCAGGAAATGACAAAAATCGGGCAGGCAGCATGGCTATGTGGGTCGCTCCCATTAGGGTGTATAATCACCTATCTAGAGATTCATTTAATTTCTTATTCTATTCGATGCTGTCCCTTTCGGGAAACGGTTGCTGATCCCAACCGTTGGTGATATACATTCGATACACTCAAGCGAAATGAGTGGTCGGTCATGTGTGGGCCGGGTTGCAAGAAGTTCTTGTTGAACCCAGTGTATTTGCCTCTAGAGATACACTATCGGTAGGTGGTCCCATACCTTGTCATAGTCGGAATCCAATCTCCAATAAGCGCCCGCGGTTTTGTTTGTATACTATATATGTGGAACGTGAGATGCAAGCGTTCTACTAGATTATTATTTACTTGTGATTAGACATTATCATAATATCAGAAAAGTATTGATTTTCAAAACTGTTTTGGGTTATCGTAAGGTAAAAACCATCCGTGTTTATGTGTGGATCGGTCTTACGATTATCCTTTGTTTTGAAAAGGATTTTGAAAATTTAAACCAAATGATTTGAGTTTACTCACACCAGTCCCATGACTGACCCAGAGTTTATTTTGTTTTGTTTTCCCTAAACCCTTGGGTGCCCAAATTTGTACGGGCAGTCAAGTAGTTCAGGTATTTACAGATACCATTGGAGGAGCTTGGAGCAGGAGGCTTCAGCGTTAGTTATCTAGAGTTATTTCCGCTGTATTGTAAGTGTTGTACTCTGATAAATGATGTGTATACAGTACAAATTTTGTATTACAAAAGTTATGATATATTATATTTTATTCGTTCCGCTGTGAGGTTCATATTTACTCTGATGTTGTATATTCTTCTTCTCCTATTCTAATATTTCTTTCTTTCTAATTCTCACCCTCTAACTTCTTTCTAAAAATGATTCGTATTTCTGTGCAATTTGGGTTGGACGTGTGGTGTATTTAGTCAACTCAGACAGTACGGATTTGCGGGTCGTTACAAATAATATTACACAAATATATATATTCATATTTTTATTGAATAACTAGTTCAGAAAAGAGATAAAAATGTTTGTTCTATTTGTTGAAAATCTAGTTCAACAAATATAACAACAATGTTTGTTTTTCAATTTTGTTGCAAATTTTGTTTTAACAAATTGACCAAAATTTTGTGTTTCACATGTGTTGAAAATTCTAATTCAATAAATTTATAAAATTTGTTGTCTTATACATTTGATCTTTTATATAAACAAAAATTATATATATTTTTATTTGTTTAATCAAATTCTAATTAAAAGTGTTAATTTTGACAATTCCATCGCCACATAACATCATCAGAAAAATAGATGTATATATTATATTCAGCACAGAATAATAACAACATGAATTAACTGTAGATTAACAACAATAATTTCAGGATTATTTATAATTATAAAGGAAAGAAAGTAAATAGATTTCTCACCGCCGTTTTAATTCAGGACAATTCAAGTTTGAAATTTCCTGAAATTCAGATTTTCTCCGTTTCAGTTCTAGTCTGTTTCATAGCGTAGATCTCGGAAAGACGATTCCAACGCACTCTGTTTCGCTGCATTTCGTTTTGATATGAAGGAGTTATGCTATTTTGAACATTTGAATTTATTAATTATATAATTAAATAATAAACTATATTATAAACCTTTAATCCTTCTTGTACATCCCTCTGTAAACAAGGCCGATGGGTTTTCTAAGTTGTTCAAACCTAGGGCCAATGATTGCGCTCAATTGGTTGAGCTTGGAGCTGATCAGACTATGCCATGTTGACGAGCCAGGGGAGACACGCCAGGAGGATGAACGGCGTCGAACTTGTCGGCCGTGGGAGGGCGGATTCCGGCTGTGAACGGCATGCCTTTGCGGGGCTGGTTCTCGCAAACCGTGTGGTTTTAGGTGGTGATAGCCGTACGGATTTCGAGGAGATGAAAATCTCTTTGATAAAACCTAAAGGAGGGACTAATTTTATTGAGTGGATTTATGGAATTTAATGGAGGAAGAAATGATCATTTCAGGCCATGGAACGAAGGAGATGGCGGTCGTATACTGTAGTGTATTTTAGGGTTTGTATTGTACAAAGTATTTATACTATTTTATTATTTAATTTCTAATTTTGCAGAAAAGCCCAATTAACCCTAGTTAACTCAAATTTTAACCCAACAAATGTCTCCCCTAGCTAAATACCCCTATCCCGGACACAATGGAATAAGTTTCGTAACTCGATTCGGCTGTTACAATATGTTTTTGTTTAATTTAAAATATAAATCAATTTATATTAAATTCAAACGTATATTTTAAATTACCGGCCTACATACTGACTCTAAAAATTACAGGAAAATTATTTCTAGTTATGTTTCAATGGTACGGTCCTAACAAAACAAATTTCGTCGAATTCTGAGACTGTTTGAAAAATGGCTATTTTCAAGTCGATTAAATTCGACCGAAACTGACAAAACACATTTTCTTTCGCCACGCTCACATATTAATTCGAAAAATACTGGAAAATTAAACTTAGTAATAATTTGACATTCCGGTTCCAACAAAAGTGGTTTCGTCGGAAACCGAAGTCGTTTGAAAAATGACTATTTTTAAGGCCAATATATTTAATATTAAAAATACATTTTTAAACAAATAAACTCCGAAACTCAAAATATATAAGTGTTTACTGTTTTCCAATGCAGAAATTTCATTCCGAACTCAATGGAAGTGGTTTCGAGTCGAAATTCCTTCATATGTGAAAAGTAGCTTTTCGGGCACTATATATATATAAATTCTACAACGACCTTTCTAAAAATTGAATTGGCCATAACTTTTGATTTCCACTATGAAATTTCAATTTTTCAGATTCGTTAGAAAGATATTATTAAACAGATTTAAATATTTCTGGTTTCGCTCAATTCTGATTTATTATGAATCCTGTACATTCAGTCAAAGTTCAAATTCAAATTTTCAAACTGCAGTGCTGTTTTTAAACTCCTTTTATAATTAAATTGAATTTATTCGTTTTAAAGCAAATTTATAGTCATTCTAATTTAAAGTAAATTACTTTAAATATTAAAAATTCCCTTAAAATTTCTAAAATAAAAAATTTAAATTGGCCCCAAAATCTGGGTCGTTTCAATCGCCCCTACTTAAAATCTTTTCGTCCTTGAAAAGGAACGTAGCTAAAAGTTGTTTGATTAACCAACACAACTTTAAATTTTATTGGTTTAATTAATTATCATTTTAATATTTTGATTAGTGAAACTAATTACCAAACATCACAACTAGCAATCAATTAGGTGGTTAACTTTTCAAATATATATAACTTTTATATATAGCCAAAAATCATATTTTTAGTGCAAATCACAGCAATGTGTACTAACTAAGTTTTGGTTCTCATACCAGTCAATGGAAATATATAGAAATCCCACTTTCGATACTCGAACATAAATACTGGTGATGGTATACATATCACCAGAATCATCTCCGGGCGACTAGAGTGTGATTCTATATCTATCCAGTATATTAAAACTTCGAATATCCGTTAATTACTCGTATATTCGAAATCTTTATATACTCGATTGTCCACATGAAAATATAATATACTCAAATACGTATTTTTAGATAAAATTTTCAAACCTAAATTTTTTTCATTTTTATTTTGAAAGAAAATAATGCTCTTCACTGTGAAAACCCGTAACTTCCCCGTAAAGGAAAGCGTCGGATAGTTCGAGAACAAGCCACAACAGAACACAAACAGAAGAACATTTCATTGCTTATTACAACAATGCATCAGATTACAAGAATATACAGAGTATAAAAGAATATTACACAGAAATATCAGAGATTTAAATTACATTTAAATACATAGCAGCGGAAAAATAATACAATACACAACTAGAATGAGATATACGGATACAAAGCTTTCCGGATATCGTTCCAGCTGTAAACCAGGATCCTGTGAATATAAATCTGCAAAACCAAAACTACTAGCTGCCCGTGTCAAAATAAGGGCACCCAGAGTTTAGGTTAAAACAATAAACTCCAGGTCAGTCATGTGACTGGTGTGAGAACTAAAACAGTTATTAATCTTTATTTTAAATCATTAGGTAAATCAAGGGACCACGCCGTATAACACGGAACGGGTTTCCTCCCGAGAATACCAGTGCATAAAACAAACAGCGCAATGCTAAATAAAGAAAAATGAAGCTGTTATAAGACCCAGGTCCCATCACACAATGCAACGCAGCCGAGGATAGGGTTTTCCCTTATAACAGCCAAAGAATGCTTGATACGGTTAAAACAAATCGTTTGATACTATTATAAGTGCATAGTGTATAAAACAACTTCAAATCATAAGTATCAATCATAGGCGGCATGAGCGCCCCATCCCACTATGTCGCCATATATAGGTTATACAATCAAAATCGCAAAGTCACGTATTTGGAAATTGGATTTCCATCTATGAACCGAGGCCAGGGATCGTCCTCTACCGATTCGAGACAATCTAGCCTACCATGTCTCAGGAACAGCCGCAACTGCCCCCTGGATCGTCAGGGCCGGTCCACCGATGTGGATTATTATGCCTGAACAATACGTCTCCCCGCCCTTTGGGGCGCAAACGAGCCATCAAATGACTCCATCGGTTCGAGAACGACCGATCAATCCGAGGCGCCTCGCAACAGCAACAACCACATAAGTCAAACTCGTCAGGGCGTGTAAAACCACTGACGCCACTTTTAGCTAGAAAGAAACGCAAGTCCTCCCTGAGGTCCATCTCCCGTTTTTGGTTCATACCGGGTGTGAAACTCGCGAAGTAAACGTTACACAAAGCTACGCCACAAAGGCCGTGCTTTGATCATCACCATAAGACTTTGCTTTTCAACAGAAGCCTCGATCAATTGCCACTTAGGCATGCCACACAGGCAATTCACTCCATGCGTTTGATATCCATCAATATATAACCCCTGAGCTCGTACGTCTCAGAGAAGGGCGTTGAGCAAGAGAATAAATACTCCGCCGCCAAACAGATATATATTTAATAGAGATCAATCACACGGACTAAAATCCAATGTCAGACACACAGTCCATTTACAAGTCCGTTCTGGGGCTGAACGAAACCGGAGGCACCTATTACCCCGCATATCCATCGATCTCCAAGTACGTCTGGACGATCACTAACTGTTTCCATCTTCTTGGGTGTACAGCCCAATCAAGATCATCAGTAATTACCCAAACGACGTGAAGACTTCTGGTCTTCGACCACCGTCTTCATCTTCGACTTATCGTCGTATCAGTTATTCAGAATGGGATAAACCCGGTCTTTCCGAATAACTCGCGTATATTTTAAATAAGTGTTACACAAACACAACATACGCCTCATTCCAATTCATTAGTCACTAACCGTAAATGAATCAAGAGAATAATTCCCCAAATATTAACCCCGAAGGCAGAAACCAACATCAGATCAATATTCAGAAAACCATTCTGCTTGGCTAACCGACAGTTAGTTTCTAAATTTCACATTCATAGGGAAAGGTTCCCATTAATTTTATCCAAGATAAATTCCTTGAATTTATTCTTTATTCCATTTTTGAATCTCAATTCAAACTAGTCGGGATTAGCGAACCTTACCAAAGTAATTATTTATTTTAATTTCCCCATCCCAACCTATTCATCCCATGAAGTAAAACTGGTAATACTTCATATCTACCACCACAGTGTTATCGGTAAATTCAATTACCATTTCACGTTCAAATCTAATTAAAGATTTAACTATCGCCTAGAGCAAAACTGGTGATACTCCATTTTCGATCATTTCAATCTAATTAAAGATTCATTAAAACTCCACTTAGTTTTAATCTTCGACTGGGTTAAAGAATCAGTGTCATTTAAAACATGGTTCACGATAAACCGAAAATCACATTCATTAATTATCGGGTTAAAGAACGAGTGTTATTTAAAACACTGTTCACGATAAACCCAAAAATCAATATCAATTCAATTCCAATTAAATATTATTGAATTGGTACACTTCATTAAATCTAAATAAAAAGATTTAATCTTTTCTCAACTGGGTTCAAGAACAGTGTTAGTGAAGACACCATTCACGACAAACCCAAATCACATTTGATATTCAATACAAGGCTCTGAATAGAAAATATACCGGCTTATATTCAATATCAAATTCTACGACTAACAAATATCGCATTGGAAATAACGATATATATATATATATCTTTCAAATTCCCATAACAATATCTGTATCATCACGAAATCCAACATCGAAATATTCCGAAGGCAATTTCGATTCAAATCCATTCCAATGCAATCATTGGAAATTCTGGTTATTTTCAAAACCATTTCAAATTCAATTTATTTATTTAAAAATAAATAGAATTGTAATTCTAGTTCAAAACTAGTTCATTTCGATAAAAATCTATTTTTATCTTTTCAAATATGGAGTTTTTCATACCAATTCTTTCTAAATCATTTCTTATGATTTTACACAAATTATTACTATTTTTAATAATTTTATCAAGGCCCGTACAGTCGATTTCCATCAACGACCATCGAACTGCACTTACAGCGACCTTTTTCAAATTTGATTTGGACATAATTCCAAATCCAACCGTTAGATTTCTAATTTCTAATATTCGTTAGAAAGCTCTTTTCGATACGAACCCAACGGTTCCGGTTTTAGGAGGATCCGACGGTCGGATCTCCCGTAATGTCCGTTTGAAATAAATGGTCGAAATTCGCGAACTGCCGCGGCGCGGCGCATTCTATTCAGGCCATTATATTATATATATAATATATATAATATATATTTCGTCGATTTCTATTTAAAACGAATTATATAAATAGTTTTAAATTCGTTTTCAAAAGCAATTTCAACCTCCATTTCAATTCAAATCAAAATTGAATTCTTCTTTATAAATTCGTTTTAAAATTCATTTCTGTTCAATTCAAATTTCAATTCAATTTGAATTCATTTCAATTCATTTTCAATTTCAATTCGAATTCGTTTCTATTCAAATTCAATTTGAATTCATTTCGAAATCGTTTTCCATTTGATTCAATTCGAATTGGTTTTCTATTCGATTCAAATTCATTTCTAAATCTTTGTATATTCAATTCATTTTGAAATCGCTATATATTCAATTCATTTCGAAATCGTTATATATTCAATTCATTTCGAAATCGTTTTATATTCAATTCATTTCGAAATCGTTATATATTCAATTCATTTCGAAATCGTTTTATATTCAATTCATTTCGAAATCGTTTTATATTCAATTCATTTCGAAATCGTTTTATATTCAATTCATTTCGAAATCGTTTTATATTCAATCCATTTCGAAATCGTTTTATATTCAATTCATTTCGAAATCGTTTTATATTCAATTCATTTCGAAATCGTTTTATATTCAATTCATTTCGAAATCGTTTTATATTCAATTCATTTCGAAATCGTTTTATATTCAATCCATTTCGAAATTGTTTTATATTCAATTCATTTCAGCTTAACTGAATAAAATCGATATAAATATCATTCACTTCAAAATGGCATCAATCTAATCAACACGGCTTCATATATTTCTATTTTCAAATATTCTATTTCAAATATTTCTATTGTTAAAATATTTCGTTCAACACATGACCAATCTCAATGGATGAGTACTGTCAACACATGAACCTTTATTTTATATTGATAAAGATGTAAATTTTATTGCTAAAATATTTCGTTCAACACATGACCAATCTCAATGGATGAGTACTGTCAACACATGAACCTTTATTTTATATTGATAAAGATGTAAATTTTATTGCTAAAATATTTCGTTCAACACATGACCAATCTTAATGGATGAGTACTGTCAACACATGAACCTTTATTTTATAATACTCTTTATTTTATAAATTGGAATGAGGCCCAATCAATCACCATATAAATTTAATTATATGGATTTTCATACAACACATGTATATAATAGCATTGAGAAATAATCAACCATCAACCAAAGTGCACTGCACTGTATAAGCATCAAATATAGATATCTAACGCTTATAACAGCCTGTCAATCAATCGATCGACATATTTAATCAATCAGGATGAGTGAACTTCAAATTTCATCCCAACACCCGTGTGGGGTTTCAAACAATCAAACACAAATTTTTATTTGTGCAGTTGGGCGATGTGTAAAATTTATCGTCCCAATCAATGTCATTCAAATAGGTGTACATAAACAAACCGTCCGGTTTGTAAATGAATATTTATTTTATTCACTTTCACTATATTCATCTTCACGTTAAAAATTATATTTTTAATGATAAAACATTTTATTTTAACATATGAATTTCTATTCAGTTCATTCTTTAAATAAAATGATATTTTTATTTTTCTAACTTATTTTAGAAAATTTCGGCGGCATAACGACACGATACTAGAAACGGGACGAGGCCTAGCCTTATCCCCGATCTAGTGAAGGCCCACGCCATTCACACATCAATCATATCAATTTCATCTCACCAAACAATTCAATTCAAACCAAATCATCAAATTAATTTATGCAACCAAACAAACAAGTCCATGGTCTGTGGACGATTGTGTCGGGTGCTACTAAGCACCGTCTGCATCCTAGTATATATATAACTAGAAAAAGAAATTGAAAGGTGAGAAATTCTCACATATTTGCTAAACCAGACGCCTCGGCCCTTCTTTGCAGAAATCTTCATCGCTATCTAATCTTTCGTCGCCCGTAGCCACTACATATGTAAAAATCGAATTTTTACTTCGCTATTCAATATATAAAAATCGAATTTTGACTTCGCTATTCAATATATAAAAATCGAATTTTGACTTCGCTATTCAATATATAAAAATCGAATTTTGACTTCGCTATTCAATATATAAAAATCGAATTTTGACTTCGCTATTCAATATATAAAAATCATATTTTGACTTCGCTATTCAATATATAAAAATCGAATTTTGACTTCGCTATTCAATATATAAAAATCGAATTTTGACTTCTCTATTCAATATATAAAAATCGAATTTTGACTTCGCTATTCAATATATAAAAATCATATTTTGACTTCGCTATTCAATATATAAAAATCATATTTTGACTTCGCTATTCAATATATAAAAATCGAATTTTGACTTCGCTATTCAATATATAAAAATCGAATTTTGACTTCGCTATTCAATATACAAAAATCATATTTTGACTTCGCTATTCAATATATAAAAATCATATTTTTATTTCGAAGTTCAATATATAAAAATCGAATTTTTTACTACTATGTTATATAGACAAAAATTATATTTTTATCACGCTATTTTCCATATAAAGATTTCGCCTTTTCTAAAATAAAGATTTCGCCTCTATAAAAACATAGACTTCGCCTTTTCAAATTTAAAGATTTCATCTTTATAAAAATCTCATTTTTATTTTTCTACACATATAAAGATGATATTTTTAATATTCCTATCATGTACAAATTATATTTTTAACTCTCTACCTAACCAAAAATCATATTCTTACATCTTCTATACACTAAAGATTATATTTTTGATACTTTAAAAATATAAAAATCATATTTTTATTACTTTAAAAATATAAAAATCATATTTTTCCTACAACAAAATTCTAAACTTTTTCTACCTCCAAGATCTCGTCTTTCCTCTATATAAAAATCGAGTTTTTAACGCTACATCATATTCAAAAAAATCAAATTTTTATATTTATAAAAATCTTGCTTTTTAAATAAATAAAAATCGAACTTTTTAAATGAATAAAAATCAAATTTTTATGTAGTTAAACCATATTTTTGTTCAAGGAAAAATCATATCTTTGTTAACATAAAGATTCAAACTTTATTCGCATTCTAAAATATAGCTTTATATTTATTAAAAATTATATTTTTATATATTTAAAGTCATATAAAAACTGAAAACAACCAAATGTAAATAAATTAAAAGGAAACTCACTGATTTCGGTCGTCGGAGGGCGGGGGGGTTTCATTGCGTTGCTGAGCTGGCGGGGAGGGCTGTTTTGAGGGGTTTAGTTTTTGGATGTAGGAGGCGAGGTTGGAGGGGGGGTCTGGTGGTCATCGACGGCTGGAAGAGGGGGCCCCGCGGCTAGCACGGCGGCACTGGCGCCAGGAGAGGCTAGGCGACGACTGGAAGAGGGGGGATCTCGATTTAGGGATTTAGGTTTAACGAGGCAGCGGGGAGAAAGGGGGAGTTCGCCTGCGGCGGCACCGGGTCTGGGAGGGGGTTCGTCGGAGTGGCTACCGGCGTGGAGCGGAGGGCGATGGCTTTAGTCATCGTTCGGGTTTTTTTTTTGTTTTTGTGAATTCGATTGAAAATGAAAAGGGGGGAGGGCCAAAGCGAGATTAAGGGGAAGAAAGGTTTTTTTTTATTTAATTATTTTATTTTCTAAAAAGTTGACTTTTACATACGACCTCTAAACGAGGCCCACCGCCTGTCGTCCATAGCGTTTTACCCCCATTCCGAACACAATGGGATATGTATCGCAAGCTGATTCGGCTGTTACAATCAGTTTCCATTACATTTACATTTAAATCACTATATTGAATTTTAAACGTACATTTCAAATTACCGGGGTCACATACTAACTAGAAAAATTCCTGAAAAATATTTTCTAGCTTCGTATTGACGATACGGTCCTAACAAAACTAGTTTCGTCGAATTCTGAGACCGTTAGAAAAATGGCCATTTTCCAGTCGATTAAAATCAACTGAAACTGGTCAAACACGTTTTCCTTTGCCACGCTCACATATTGATTCGAAAAATTATGAAATTTGGAATCTTGCAATAAATTGACATCACGAACCCAACAAAAGTGGTTTCGTCGAAATCCGAGGTCGTTTGCAAAATTCCCATTTTTAAGGGCCTGAATTCCATAGCGACTATTCAGAATTTTCAACTGGACATATCTTTTGATCCCCGCTATGAAATTTCAATTTTTCGGATTCGTTGGAAAGATATTATCAATTAGATCCTAATGTTTTTGGTTTCACTAAAATCCGGATTGTTTTGCACCCGGTACATTCAATTGAAGTTTGAAATCGAATTATCGAACTACCGCGCCATTTTCAATTCTATTTATAATTATAAATAATTATTTATATTCTAACGACGACGTATATAATATATACGTCGAATTATATTCAAAATAAATTTTCTCGTCGATATTATTTAAAATAATCTATTTTAAATAATCCAAATTCGCTAAAATTGCCAAAATAAAAATTTTAAACTGGCCCAGATTTTCGGGTTATTACAATCTCCCCCACTTAAAACTTTTCGTCCCCGAAAAGGAACAAAGTCGAAAGTGGTTTGATCATTCAACTCTACGCTCGATCTGGCTTCCATTCTCCAACTCTTTAGTTTCTGAGAATTTTCAAAATTTCAAAAATTTGGCTAACACCCTAAATTTTCGAAAAATTTCGCCATAACCTCCCCTACACCGGGAGCATCGGGGAATTTCAAATAGCTTCCCCGGTCCTTCTAATCTCAAAAAGAAAAATAAAAAGCCAAGCGGCTAGCCAATAGGCTCATAAAATTATCATCACCCAAACAAAACAGTAAATTATGTAGTAAACATGTACCTATTTGTCGGGCAAACAAATTTTATTCTCTGCTCTAGCCTCCTTGCTATGACCTGTTCAATGTAAGTGCAAGTATATGCAAGCAAACGCAACCAATTTTCAATATAATTCAATATTTGGTCAAATTAGGCATAATGGTTCAAAATTTAACCAACAAATAAACCAACAACACAAACATCAATCAATTAGTGAATTAGAGTCTCAAATTCATAATTTGATATATATACAAAAAATCATGTTTTTGATGCCAAATCACAACAATGTATTCTAGCTATATTAGTTTTGGTTCTCACACCAGTCTAATGGAAATATATAGAAAATCACACCTTCGAAACTCGAACATAAATGTTGATGATGCGATCGCTATCATCAATATCATCTTCGGGCGACTAGAGTGCGATGCTATATCTATCCAATATATTAAAACTTTGAATATACGTTTGCAAGGCGTATATGCAAATTCTTTATATACTGAATTGTCCAAAATCAATATAAATAAATTATTCAAATACGTGTAAAACGATCTAAATTTCAAAACAGAATTGTTTTCATTTGAAAAATATACTCTCCACTCTCGTTCTAGGATACTACTGATCCCATCTCTAACGAGTCATTCTCATTGGATATTACTAATCCAATGTCTGATGAATTCTTTTGTACGGTTCTAGTGTGTCTTGTTCTCTGAGCTTCGTAAACCAAAGCTCTGATACCAACTGTGAAAACCCGTAACTTCCCCGTAAAGGAAAGCGTCGGATAGTTCGAGAACAAGCCACAACATAACACAAACAGAAGAACATTTCATTGCTTATTACAACAATGCATCAGATTACAAGAATATACAGAGTATAAAAGAATATTACACAGAAATATCAGAGATTTAAATTACATTTAAATACATAGCAGCGGAAAAATAATACAATACACAACTAGAATGAGATATACGGATACAAAGCTTTCTGGATATCGTTCCAGCTGTAAACCAGGATCCTGTGAATATAAATCTGCAAAACCAAAACTACTAGCTGCCCGTGTCAAAATAAGGGCACCCAGAGTTTAGGTTAAAACAATAAACTCCAGGTCAGTCATGTGACTGGTGTGAGAACTAAAACAGTTATTAATCTTTATTTTAAATCATTAGGTAAATCAAGGGACCACGCCGTATAACACGGAACGGGTTTCCTCCCGAGAATACCAGTGCATAAAACAAACAGCGCAATGCTGAATAAAGAAAAATGAAGCTGTTATAAGACCCAGGTCCCATCACACAATGCAACGCAGCCGAGGATAGGGTTTTCCCTTATAACAGCCAAAGAATGCTTGATACGGTTAAAACAAATCGTTTGATACTATTATAAGTGCATAGTGTATAAAACAACTTCAAATCATAAGTATCAATCATAGGCGGCATGAGCGCCCCATCCCACTATGTCGCCATATATAGGTTATACAATCAAAATCGCAAAGTCACGTATTTGGAAATTGGATTTCCATCTATGAACCGAGGCCAGGGATCGTCCTCTACCGATTCGAGACAATCTAGCCTACCATGTCTCAGGAACAGCCGCAACTGCCCCCTGGATCGTCAGGGCCGGTCCACCGATGTGGATTATTATGCCTGAACAATACGTCTCCCCGCCCTTTGGGGCGCAAACGAGCCATCAAATGACTCCATCGGTTCGAGAACGACCGATCAATCCGAGGTGCCTCGCAACAGCAACAACCACATAAGTCAAACTCGTCAGGGCGTGTAAAACCACTGACGCCACTTTTAGCTAGAAAGAAACGCAAGTCCTCCCTGAGGTCCATCTCCCGTTTTTGGGTCATACCGGGTGTGAAACTCGCGAAGTAAACGTTACACAAAGCTACGCCACAAAGGCCGTGCTTTGATCATCACCACAAGACTTTGCTTTTCAACAGAAGCCTCGATCAATTGCCACTTAGGCATGCCACACAGGAAATTCACTCCATGCGTTTGATATCCATCAATATATAACCCCTGAGCTCGTACGTCTCAGAGAAGGGCGTTAAGCAAGAGAATAAATTCTCCGCCGCCAAACAGATATATATTTAATAGAGATCAATCACACGGACTAAAATCCAATGTCAGACACACAGTCCATTTACAAGTCCGTTCTGGGGCTGAACGAAACCGGAGGCACCTAGTACCGCGCATATCCATCGATCTCCAAGTACGTCTGGACGATCACTAACTGTTTCCATCTTCTTGGGTGTACAGCCCAATCAAGATCATCAGTAATTACCCAAACGACGTGAAGACTTCTGGTCTTCGACCACCGTCTTCATCTTCGACTTATCGTCGTATCAGTTATTCAGAATGGGATAAACCCGGTCTTTCCGAATAACTCGCGTATATTTTAAATAAGTGTTACACAAACACAACATACGCCTCATTCCAATTCATTAGTCCCTAACCGTAAATGAATCAAGAGAATAATTCCCCAAATATTAACCCCGAAGGCCGAAACCAACATCAGATCAATATTCAGAAAACCATTCTGCTTGGCTAACCGACAGTTAGTTTCTAAATTTCACATTCATAGGGAAAGGTTCCCATTAATTTTATCCAAGATAAATTCCTTGAATTTATTCTTTATTCCATTTTTGAATCTCAATTCAAACTAGTCGGGATTAGCGAACCTTACCGAAGTAATTATTTATTTTAATTTCCCCATCCCAACCTATACATCCCATGAAGTAAAACTGGTAATACTTCATATCTAACACCACAGTGTTATCGGTAAATTCAATTACCATTTCACGTTCAAATCTAATTAAAGATTTAACTATCGCCTAGAGCAAAACTGGTGATACTCCATTTTCGATCATTTCAATCTAATTAAAGATTCATTAAAACTCCACTTAGTTTTAATCTTCGACTGGGTTAAAGAATCAGTGTCATTTAAAACATGGTTCACGATAAACCGAAAATCACATTCATTAATTATCGGGTTAAAGAACGAGTGTTATTTAAAACACTGTTCACGATAAACCCAAAAATCAATATCAATTCAATTCCAATTAAATATTATTGAATTGGTACACTTCATTAAATCTAAATAAAAAGATTTAATCTTTTCTCAACTGGGTTCAAGAACAGTGTTAGTGAAGACACCATTCACGACAAACCCAAATCACATTTGATATTCAATACAAGGCTCTGAATAGAAAATATACCGGCTTATATTCAATATCAAATTCTACGACTAACAAATATCGCATTGGAAATAACGATATATATATATATATATCTTTCAAATTCCCATAACAATATCTGTATCATCACGAAATCCAACATCGAAATATTCCGAAGGCAATTTCGATTCAAATCCATTCCAATGCAATCATTGGAAATTCTGGTTATTTTCAAAACCATTTCAAATTCAATTTATTTATTTAAAAATAAATAGAATTGTAATTCTAGTTCAAAACTAGTTCATTTCGATAAAAATCTATTTTTATCTTTTCAAATATGGAGTTTTTCATCCCAATTCTTTCTAAATCATTTCTTATGATTTTACACAAATTATTACTATTTTTAATAATTTTATCAAGGCCCGTACAGTCGATTTCCATCAACGGCCATCGAACTACACTTACAACGACCTTTTTCAAATTTGATTTGGACATAATTCCAAATCCAACCGTTAGATTTCTAATTTCTAATATTCGATAGAAAGCTCTTTTCAATACGAACCCAACGGTTCCGGTTTTAGGAGGATCCGACGGTCGGATCTCCCGTAATGTCCGTTTGAAATAAATGGTCGAAATCCGCGAACTGCCGCGGCGCGGCGCGTTCTATTCAGGCCATTATATTATATATATAATATATATTTCGTCGATTTCTATTTAAAACGAATTATATAAATAGTTTTAAATTCGTTTTCAAAAGCAATTTCAACCTCCATTTCAATTCAAATCAAAATTGAATTCTTCTTTATAAATTCGTTTTAAAATTCATTTCTGTTCAATTCAAATTTCAATTCAATTTCAATTCATTTCAATTCATTTTCAATTTCAATTCGAATTCGTTTCTATTCAAATTCAATTTGAATTCATTTCGAAATCGTTTTTCATTTGATTCAATTCGAATTGGTTTTCTATTCGATTCAAATTCATTTCTAAATCTTTGTATATTCAATTCATTTTGAAATCGCTATATATTCAATTCATTTCGAAATCGTTATATATTCAATTCATTTCGAAATCGTTTTATATTCAATTCATTTCGAAATCGTTATATATTCAATTCATTTCGAAATCGTTTTATATTCAATTCATTTCGAAATCGTTTTATATTCAATTCATTTCGAAATCGTTTTATATTCAATTCATTTCGAAATCGTTTTATATTCAATCCATTTCGAAATCGTTTTATATTCAATTCATTTCGAAATCGTTTTATATTCAATTCATTTCGAAATCGTTTTATATTCAATTCATTTCGAAATCGTTTTATATTCAATTCATTTCGAAATCGTTTTATATTCAATCCATTTCGAAATCGTTTTATATTCAATTCATTTCAGCTTAACTGAATAAAATCGATATAAATATCATTCACGTCAAAATGGCGTCAATCTAATCAACACGGCTTCATATATTTCTGTTTTCAAATATTCTATTTCAAATATTTCTATTGTTAAAATATTTCGTTCAACACATGACCAATCTCAATGGATGAGTACTGTCAACACATGAACCTTTATTTTATATTGATAAAGATGTAAATTTTATTGCTAAAATATTTCGTTCAACACATGACCAATCTCAATGGATGAGTACTGTCAACACATGAACCTTTATTTTATATTGATAAAGATGTAATTTTTATTGCTAAAATATTTCGTTCAACACATGACCAATCTCAATGGATGAGTACTGTCAACACATGAACCTTTATTTTATATTGATAAAGATGTAAATTTTATTGCTAAAATATTTCGTTCAACACATGACCAGTCTCAATGGATGAGTACTGTCAACACATGAACCTTTATTTTATAATACTCTTTATTTTATAAATTGGAATGAGGCCCAATCAATCACCATATAAATTTAATTATATGGATTTTCATACAACACATGTATATAATAGCATTGAGAAATAATCAACCATCAACCAAAGTGCACTGCACTGTATAAGCATCAAATATAGATATCTGACGCTTATAACAGCCTGTCAATCAATCGATCGACATATTTAATCAATCAGGATGAGTGAACTTCAAATTTCATCCCAACACCCGTGTGGGGTTTCAAACAATCAAACACAAATTTTTATTTGTGCAGTTGGGCGATGTGTAAAATTTATCGTCCCAATCAATGTCATTCAAATAGGTGTACATAAACAAACCGTCCGGTTTGTAAATGAATATTTATTTTATTCACTTTCACTATATTCATCTTCACGTTAAAAATTATATTTTTAACGATAAAACATTTTATTTTAACATATGAATTTCTATTCAGTTCATTCTTTAAATAAAATGATATTTTTATTTTTCTAACTTATTTTAGAAAATTTCGGCGGCATAACGGCACGATACTAGAAACGGGACGAGGCCTAGCCTTATCCCCGGTCTAGTGAAGGCCCACGCCATTCACACATCAATCATATCAATTTCATCTCACCAAACAATTCAATTCAAACCAAATCATCAAATTAATTTATGCAACCAAACAAACAAGTCCATGGTCTGTGGACGATTGTGTCGGGTGCTACTAAGCACCGTCTGCATCCTAGTATATATATAACTAGAAAAAGAAATTGAAAGGTGAGAAATTCTCACATATTTGCTAAACCAGACGCCTCGGCCCTTCTTTGCAGAAATCTTCATCGCTATCGCATCTTTCGTCGCCCGTAGCCACTACATATGTAAAAATCGAATTTTTACTTCGCTATTCAATATATAAAAATCGAATTTTGACTTCGCTATTCAATATATAAAAATCGAATTTTGACTTCGCTATTCAATATATAAAAATCGAATTTTGACTTCGCTATTCAATATATAAAAATCGAATTTTGACTTCGCTATTCAATATATAAAAATCGAATTTTGACTTCGCTATTCAATATATAAAAATCATATTTTGACTTCGCTATTCAATATATAAAAATCGAATTTTGACTTCGCTATTCAATATATAAAAATCGAATTTTGACTTCGCTATTCAATATATAAAAATCGAATTTTGACTTCGCTATTCAATATATAAAAATCATATTTTGACTTCGCTATTCAATATATAAAAATCGAATTTTGACTTCGCTATTCAATATATAAAAATCGAATTTTGACTTCGCTATTCAATATATAAAAATCATATTTTGACTTCGCTATTCAATATATAAAAATCATATTTTTATTTCGAAGTTCAATATATAAAAATCGAATTTTTTACTACTATGTTATATAGATAAAAATTATATTTTTATCACGCTATTTTCCATATAAAGATTTCGCCTTTTCTAAAATAAAGATTTCGCCTCTATAAAAACATAGACTTCGCCTTTTCAAATTTAAAGATTTCATCTTTATAAAAATCTCATTTTTATTTTTCTACACATATAAAGATGATATTTTTAATATTCCTATCATGTACAAATTATATTTTTAACTCTCTACCTAACCAAAAATCATATTCTTACATCTTCTATACACTAAAGATTATATTTTTGATACTTTAAAAATATAAAAATCATATTTTTATTACTTTAAAAATATAAAAATCATATTTTTCCTACAACAAAATTCTAAACTTTTTCTACCTCCAAGATCTCGTCTTTCCTCTATATAAAAATCGAATTTTTAACGCTACATCATATTCAAAAAAATCAAATTTTTATATTTATAAAAATCTTGCTTTTTAAATAAATAAAAATCGAACTTTTTAAATGAATAAAAATCAAATTTTTATGTAGTTAAACCATATTTTTGTTCAAGGAAAAATCATATCTTTGTTAACATAAAGATTCAAACTTTATTCGCATTCTAAAATATAGCTTTATATTTATTAAAAATTATATTTTTATATATTTAAAGTCATATAAAAACTGAAAACAACCAAATGTAAATAAATTAAAAGGAAACTCACTGATTTCGGTCGTCGGAGGGCAGGGGGGGTTTCATTGCGTTGCTGAGCTGGCGGGGAGGGCTGTTTTGAGGGGTTTAGTTTTTGGATGTAGGAGGCGAGGTTGGAGGGGGGTCTGGTGGTCATCGACGGCTGGAAGAGGGGGCCCCGCGGCTAGCACGGCGGCACTGGCGCCAGGAGAGGCTAGGCGACGGCTGGAAGAGGGGGGGATCTCGATTTAGGGATTTAGGTATAACGAGGCAGCGGGGAGAAAGGGGGAGTTCGCCTGCGGCGGCACCGGGTCTGGGAGGGGGTTCGTCGGAGTGGCTACCGGCGTGGAGCGGAGGCAGATGGCTTTAGTCATCGTTCGGGTTTTTTTTTTTTGTTTCTGTGAATTCGATTGAAAATGAAAAGGGGGGAGGGCCAAAGCGAGATTAAGGGGAAGAAAGGTTTTTTTTTATTTAATTATTTTATTTTCTAAAAAGTTGACTTTTACATACGACCTCTAAACGAGGCCCACCGCCTGTCGTCCATAGCGTTTTACCCCCATTCCGAACACAATGGGATATGTATCGCAAGCTGATTCGGCTGTTACAATCAGTTTCCATTACATTTACATTTAAATCACTATATAGAATTTTAAACGTACATTTCAAATTACCGGGGTCACATACTAACTAGAAAAATTCCAGAAAAATATTTTCTAGCTTCGTATTGACGATACGGTCCTAACAAAACTAGTTTCGTCGAATTCTGAGACCGTTAGAAAAATGGCCATTTTCCAGTCGATTAAAATCAACTGAAACTGGTCAAACACGTTTTCCTTTGCCACGCTCACATATTGATTCGAAAAATTATGAAATTTGGAATCTAGCAATAAATTGACATCACGGACCCAACAAAAGTGGTTTCGTCGAAATCCGAGGTCGTTTGTAAAATTCTCATTTTTAAGGGCCTGAATTCCATAGCGACTATTCAGAATTTTCAACTGGACATATCTTTTGATCCCCGCTATGAAATTTCAATTTTTCAGATTCGTTGGAAAGATATAATCAATTAGATCCTAATGTTTTTGGTTTCACTAAAATCCGGATTGTTTTGCACCCGGTACATTCAATTGAAGTTTGAAATCGAATTATCGAACTACCGCGCCATTTTCAATTCTATTTATAATTATAAATAATTATTTATATTCTAACGACGACGTATATAATATATACGTCGAATTATATTCAAAATAAATTTTCTCGTCGATATTACTTAAAATAATCTATTTTAAATAATCCAAATTCGCTAAAATTGCCAAAATAAAAATTTTAAACTGGCCCAGATTTTCGGGTTATTACATTCACACTCGTTCTAGGATACTACTGATCCCATCTCTAACGAGTTATTCTCATTGGATATTACTAATCCAATCTCTAATGAATTCTTTCTTTCAGTTCTAATGTGTCTTGTTCTCCAAGCTCTGTAAACCAGAGCTTTGATACCAACTGTAACGACCCAGACTTCCCAGTAAAGGAAAGACTGGATTGCTTTGAGAACAACACACATCAGAACACAAACTGAAGAACATTTTATTGCTGATTACAACAATTTCATCATAGTACAAGAATGTAACAGAGTATGAATACTTATTACGGAAATAGAAATACAATAATATCATAGTTTTAAATTACATTTAAATAGCAGCGGAAAAATAATACAAATATACAACTGAAAGGAATACACGGATACAGAGCTTTCCGAATACTGCTTCAGCTGTAAGCCAGGATCCTGTAAATATATCTGCAAAAAGCTACTCGACTGCCCGTGTGGAAAATATAGGCACCCGAGTTTGCCAGTGAAACAAACTACAGGTCAGTCATGGGACTGGTATGAGAAATCTTAACTTAACTATCTAATAATAAGGCTAATCACAGGACCACGCCGCTAACGCGGAACGGGTTTACTCCATTGGATTGCCAGTGCCTAAATTTAAGTAAATCGTTAAACAACACAATGCCTTTTTAGAAAAATGAAACCGTTATAAGACCCAAGTCCCATCACACAATGCAACGCAAACCGGAGGATAGGGTTTTACCTTATAATGGTCAAAAGATGCTTGATACGATAAAACAGATTTAGTATTAGTGTATATATATTCTAATAAAACATTTCAATCATAATGTATCAATCATCGACGGCATGGGTACCATATATCATGTCGTCATACTAGTTCTACAATCAAAACCGCAAGGTTGTATTGGAAGTTGGATTTCCATCATGAGTCGAGGCTAGGGGCAAGCTCCTCTCCGATTCGAGACACTCTAGCAAATGCCTCAGGATCACACCTATGGGCAACCCTTGGATGAGGTAGGGCCGGTCCCCGCCTGTCGGCAGTGGATTAGTTATGCCTGAACACACGTTTCCCGGTTCTTTTGAACATATAATATGACTACTATCGGCCTACAAAAATCCGAGGCACCTCAAAATCCATCATCCACATAAGTAAAATGCCAGCCAGTTTAATCACTGACACTACCAATAGCTAGAAAGAAACGTGTGCACTCCCTACGGTCCATATCCCCTTTTTGACTCATACCGGGGTGTGAGGCTCGCGAAGTCACGATATACACAAAGCTATGCCGTAATAGGCTATGCTTTGATCATCCCACAAGGCCCTGCTTTTCAACAAAAGCCTTGATCAATTGCATCTTGGCGTGCCACATTGACAATTCACGCCATGCGATCAATCACTATTAATATATACCAGGGTGTTAAGTAGAGAATAAATTCCCCACCACCAAACAGACATACATTAATAGAAATCGATTTAATTCACATGGAACGAAATCCAATGTCAGACACGCATCCATTTACTAGCTTATGCTCTGGGTCTGAGCGAAAACCAAATCCGAACAATCAACAATAGTCCGGACGGCCACCACTGAAGCCCCTTCAAGGTAGCTACTCCCATCAAGGGTCTCTGTAGCAACACATCCATTCGATGAGAAGATCGTCGGTCTTCAATCACCGTCTTCATCTTTGACTCTTCATTGTCGTAGTAAATATTCGGAATGGGTTAAACCCGGTCTTCCCAAATAACTCACATATTTTTATAATTAAAAATCAAGTACTATAGAAACACGTCCAACGCCACATTCCAATTCAGAATATTCTTTTAATTATCTTATCAAAGATAAATTCTTCATATTCATACTTAAATCTCTCTTTTAAGGATTTATTTAAAACACAATTTGGTTTTAAATTCCAAAAATCATTCTTTAATGATTATTTAAATTCAATAAATAAATCTTATTCTTAACTGGGTTAAAGAACTAATGTCATTTAAAACATAGTTCACGGTAAACCCAAAATCATCTTCCATAAAATATGGAATCTTCACAGAAATCAAATCAATATATAATCGCTATAAATTTCTGTATCTGACCAATAATATAAATGGAATAACGGCAAAGCCTCTTAAATTCCATATGTAGTATCGGTCTTCTTTTACAGAAGCTTATCTCGGTTATTATAAATTCGAATTCCATTCAACTCCAATTTAATATATTAAATTTGAAAAACTTTGCTTTTGGAAAATTCTCATTTAAATCTTAATAAAAGGTTTATAAATTCCAAATCATATTTTCATTGTCAGTTGGGTTAAAGAACTTATGTCACTTAAAAACACAGTTCACGGTAAACCCAATTCACATAATATTTTATTTCAATTACAAAATATAATTGAAACTCTAATAATCTTAATTAAAAGATTTACCCTAGTTAATAACTAGTTTACTTCAATAGAAAGGTAATATTATCTTTTGTCCATCTAAGAATGGACATAGAAATCATTATTTTATCCTTTGTTAAATATTGTCTTAAAATATTTGTTGTTTAAAAATTACTTTAAATAAAAAGGATTCTTTATATAAAATATTCTTCATAATACAATATTCTTTATTTTAAAAGGTATGTAAATTACAATGTTCTTTATTCTAAATATTCTTATTTTTAAAAGATATTCTTTATTTAAAGAAATCCTGAACTGAAATGTGACACAATCAGTTACCATATAACTATAGATATAGGGGTTTCATACATTGTATGTATATGACAGTCAAAATTAATAATCATCAAGCGTCCATTCACAACCAGAGTGAAGTTTATAACTGTGTGAGTATTAAAATGAAAAAAATAACACTCATCGCAGTCTGTCAATCTATCGATCGACATGTAACTAAATATTAGGCCTAGTGTATGTAAATTCATCCCAGCACCCGTGTGGGGTTTTCAGCCAACAACAATACTTATAAATAAATGATTGGTTAAAGAATTTAACCAGTTTAATTCTACTGACATGTTGGTGACAATGGACTCACATGTTATAATATTTCTAATATAGAGTACAAGTATATTTTTACTCGTATAATTTCCCTATTTATTTCTAAGGTCTAATAAACTGTAATCTATTTATATGGCATTACCGTGGATGACAAATAAAAGATAATTTTCTATTTTCTTTTATTTGTTATTTGAAAATTAGGATTATGCAAATATATTTAACTTTTAATGTTTTGTTTACATCTAAAGTTGTAAACAAATTGCATCTTTTTCCTACGGTGTTCATTTGCCTCTAAATGTGCGAATGAAAGATATGATCTTTGACTACGATGTTTATTTGCATCTATATATGCAAATAAAATATAATCCTTTAACTATGACGTTATTTGCATCTAAATATGCAAATAAAAATATAATTTTTATTAAATATTGTGTTTGCACTAAATTTATAAACAAACATGTATATTCCTATTTCTAAACTAAAATACAAAAAATAAAAATGTAATATTTGTTTGCATCTAAAATTGCAAACAAAATGCAACTCTTTAAATCATATTTTACTTTCAACTCATATAAATTTACAAAAGTGTTTGTTTTGTTTCCACTAGTGTAAATTGACAAAAGTGATTATTTACAATAATGAATGCAAATAAAAGAACAAATTTTATTTTCCATGTACATTTGCATTTGTAGATGCAAATAAAAGAACAAGTTTATTTTCAGTGTATACTAGTATTTGTGAATACAAGTAAAAAGTGAACTTTTGTTTTCAATGTTTTATTTGTATATGTGAATACAAATAAAAGGACAAATTCTATTTTTAAAGTATTTTTGCATTGGAGAGTGCAAATAAAAGAATAGACTTTAATTTTAAAATATATTTATATTTGTGAAGGTAAATAAAAGAACAAGTTTTATTTTTAATATATTTGCATTGGTGGATGCAAATAAAACAATAAATTTCATTTTCAATATATATTTGCATCGGAGAATGCAAATACAAGAATAAATTTTATTTTCAATGTATGTTTGCATTAGTGAATGCAAATAGAAGTTCAAACTTTAATTTCAATTCTAGAATAACATAAAAATGGTATTTTATGTTTTACACTTTTCTATGTGTACTAATAACAAATAAAAGAAATCCTTTTTATTTGTTTATACTTTTCTATACGTTCTAATAACATATAAAAGAATATTTATATGCGAATATTTTTCTATGTATTCTAATGTCAAATAAAAGTGAATTTATTTGTATAATAAATTCTAATTTTCAAATGACAAATAAAAAGTAAATTTTATTTGTCAAATAAATTCTGAGTTTTCACTGACAGATAAAAGTGAGTTTTATTCCACTAATCGTGCTTTAACCAAAATGTGATCTTTATCTCACTAATAAAGTTTTGACCAAAGAATGTGATTTTTATCTCAATACTACGTTTTAACCAAAAATGTATATTTTATTTCCAATACAACAATTTAAACAAAAATCTCTTTTTATTTATAATGCAATCTTTCTAGCAAAATGGAGTTTTAAATCTAACGTTACATCTTATAACCAAAAATGTACTTTTAATCCCATGTAACATTTTATACGAGAATGTATTTTTAAAGCTAATGTAACATTATCAAATTAAAATGATGAATATATTTTCAATCTTAAAATGAAAACATAATCACATTAAAAATGTAGTCTTTTAAATGAAAACAATTTTTTTAATGAAAACAAATTACATTTAAAAGATGTAATCTTTCTGTTGAAAACAAATTGACATAAAAATGTAAATCTTTTATGCCTACTCTTTATATTACTTCTAACATGTCAACAAAATGCAACCTTGAAATCAATTCTTTTTATTGTCTTTAATTTGACAATAAAAATACATCTTTAAAATCTATTCTCTTTATTGTCTTTAATCTGACAATAAAAATGTATTTTTAAAATTTCTGCTTTTTATTGTAAGCAATGTTACAAAAAAAAATCATCTTTTAATTCCGTTCCTTTTACTGTAAATAATATTACACAAATATATATATTCATATTTTTATTGAAAAACTAGTTCAAAAAAGAGATAAAAATATTTGTTCTATTTTGTTGAAAATCTAGTTCAACAAATATAACAACAATGTTTGCTTTTCAATTTTGTTGCAAATTTTGTTTTAACAAATTGACCAAAATTCTGTGTTTCACATGTGTTGAAAATTCTAATTCAATAAATTTATAAAATTTGTTGTCTTATACATTTGATCTTTTATATAAACAAAAATTATATTTTTTTTTTGTTTAATCAAATTCTAATTAAAAGTGTTAATTTTGACAATTCCATCGCCACATAACATCATCAGACAAATAGATGTATATATTATATTCAGCACAGAATAATAACAACATGAATTAACTGTAGATTAACAACAATAATTTCATGATTATTTATAATTATAAAGGAAAGAAATTAAATAGATTTCTCACCGTCGTTTTAATTTAGGACAATTCAAGTTTGAAATTTCCTGAAATTCAGATTTTCTCCGTTTCAGTTCTAGTCTGTTTCATAGCGTAGATCTCGGAAAGACGATTCCAACGCACTCAGTTTCGCTGCATTTTGTTTTGATATGAAGGAGTTATGCTATTTTGAACATTTGAATTTATTAATTATATAATTAAATAATAAACTATATTATAAACCTTTAATCCTTCTTCTATATCCCTCTGTAAACAAGGCCGATGGGTTTTCTAAGTTGTTCAAACCTAGGGCCAATGATTGCTATCAATTGGTTGAGCTTGGAGCTGATCAGACTATGGCATGTTGACGAGCCAGGGGAGACGCGCCAGGAGGATGAACGGCGTCGAACTCGCCGACCGTGGGAGGGCAGATTCCGGCCGTGAACGGCATGCCTTTGCGGGGCTGGTTCTCGCAAACCGTGTGGTTTTAGGTGGTGATAGCCGTACGGATTTCAAGGAGATGAAAATCTCTTCGATAAAACCCTAAGGAGGGACTAGTTTTATTGAGTCGATTTATGGAATTTAATGGAGGAAGAAATGATCATTTCAGGCCATGGAACGAAGGAGATGGCGGCCGTATACTGTAGTGTATTTTAGGGTTTGTATTGTACAAAGTATTTATACTATTTTATTATTTAATTTCTAATTTTGCAGAAAAGCCCAATTAACCCTAGCTAACTCAAATTTTAACCCAACAAATGTCACCTCTAGCTAAATACCCCTATCCCGGACACAATGGAATAAGTTTCGTAACTCGATTCGGCTGTTACAATATGTTTTTTTTTAATTTAAAATATAAATCAATTTATATTAAATTCAAACGTATATTTTAAATTACCGGCCTACATACTGACTCTAAAAATTACAGGAAAATTATTTCTAGTTAAGTTTCGATGATACGGTCCTAACAAAACTAATTTCATCAAATTCTAAGACTGTTTGAAAAATGGCTATTTTCAAGTCGATTAAATTCGACCGAAACTGACAAAGCACATTTTCTTTCGCCACACTCACATATTAATTCGAAAAATTCTAGAAAATTAAACTTAGCAATAATTTGACATTCCGGTTCCAACAAAAGTGGTTTCGTTGGAAACCGAGGTCGTTTGAAAAATGACTATTTTTAAGGCCAATATATTTAATATTAAAAATACATTTTTAAACAAATAAACTCCGAAACTCAAAATATATAAGTGTTTACTGTTTTCCAATGCAGAAACATCATTCCGAACTCAATGGAAGTGGTTTCGAGTCGAAATTCCTTCATATGTGAAAAGTAGCTTTTCAGGCCCTATATATATATAAATTCTACAACGACCTTTCTAAAAATTGAATTGGCCATAACTTTTGATTTCCACCATGAAATTTCAATTTTTCAGATTCGTTAGAAAGATATTATTAAACAGATTTAAATATTTCTAGTTTCGCTCAATTCAGATTTATTAAGAATCCTGTACATTCAGTCAAAGTTCAAATTTTCAAACTACAGCGCTGTTTTTAAACTCCTTTTATAATTAAATTGAATTTATTTGTTTTAAAGCAAATTTTTAGTCGTTCTTATTTAAAGTAAATTACTTTAAATATTAAAAATTCCCTTAAAATTTCTAAAATAAAAATTTTAAATTGGCCCCAAAATCTGGGTCGTTACACAAACCTACTAATCAAACAAATCGTTCACCATCATACCGGGGTGTGAGGCTCGTGAGGTAACGCTACACAAAGCTATGCTAATTAAAGCTATGCTTTGATCATCATCCACAAGGCTGTGCTTTTCAACATAAGCCTTGATCCATGCATCTTAGCATGCCGCATTGTCAATCCATACCATACTACTGATTTTTGCCAATATATAACCTCTGAGCACATACGTCTCAGAAAAGGGAACTAAGCAAGAGAATAAATTCTCCGCCACCAATATATATATATATAGCAGAGATCAAGGAATACAACATAAAGTAATACAACGTCAGACATACCATCCATTTACAAGTCCGTTCTGGGTCTGAACGAAACCGGAGGCACCTTATTCCTCGTCCCGTACGTCCAATACGGAAGAGAGGCCCTCGCATATCCGAACAATCAACAAGTACGTCCTGACGGCTACCACTGTAGCCCCTTCAAGGTAGCTACTCCAATCATGGGAATCAGTAGCAACTCATCCATTCAACGTGAAGATCGTCGGTCTTGCGCCATCTTCAATCTCTTTGACTGTTAGTCGTCATATCAATTATTCAGAATGGGTTAAACCCAGTCTTTCTGAATAACTGGCGTGCTTTATAAACAAGTGCTATAAAAACATATCCTACGCCTCATTCCAATTCAGAATATTCTTTAAATAAAATATTCACATATTTTTGGGAAAAGTTCCTATTAATTTTATCAAAGATAAATTATTTTAAATTTACTTTTTAATCTCAAAAATCATTACTTAATGATTATTCAAGCTTAAGAATTTAACCTTATCTTTAACCGGGTTAAAGAACTAATGTCATTTTAAAACATTATTCACAATAAACCCAAATCTTCTTCAATTAACTATGGAATCTTCACAGAAATCATAGTGGTATATGATCGATATAAATTCTCATATCAAACTAGTAATATAAATGGAATAGCGGCTGTGATGATCCCAAAACCCTGTGACACGGTGTTAAGGATAATCATTGGAATATAACACATTAATCATCATTAGCGGAACACAGATAATAGCATAAACAGAAAATAGAATAATTTACACACATATGACAGCGGAATCATATAGATACCATCACATCAGAGAAGCACATTACATGATACAACTTAGTGCATAATGATACATAATCAGTCACCATCGTCTGAGGCGGAATCATACATAAAGAGTACACAAAATAAATATCAGTCTACATCGCCAATGGCGGAATCATAATATAGATACAATAATGGCGGAGAAAATCCAAGTCAGCACGGTGAAGTCAAGCCTCGCCATGAGCCAAAAGTGCATCAGAAACCTGTAACTAGGCTGCCCGTGTGAAAATGAGGGCACCCGAGTTTGCAAGATGAAACAAACTACGAGTCAGTCATGGGACTGGTATGAGAAATCTACTTAACTTATTAACAACAATAATAAGGCAAATCAAAGGACCACGCCACTTTCGCGGAACGGGTTTACTCCAATGAGTGCTAGTGCATGAAATAAAGTAAACGATTAAATCAACGCAATGCTTTTTATAAAATGAAGCCATTATAAGACTCAGGTCCCATCACACAATGCAACGCAAGCCGGAGGATAGAGTTTTTACCTTATAATGGCCAAAAATGCTTCATACGAGTAAAACAAAAGTGTTTGATATTATTACTAGTGTATATATGTTTCAAAAGCAAATTCAATCATAAATATCAATCCTAGGCGGCATAGCTACCATCTACTATGTCGTCATACTAGTAATACAATCACGTCCGCATATTTCGTATTGGAAATTGGATTCCTTCATGAGTCGAGGCAAGGGGCAAGCTCCTCTCCGATTCGAGAACTCTAGCAAATGCCTCGGGACCGCACACAGCAATCCCTGGATCCTCCAAGGCCGGTCCTCCCTTACTTTTGAGGATTAATTATTCCTGAACACACGTTTCCCGGTCCTTACAGACCTATAATCGAGGCGCCTCGTATTCCAACAACCGCACAGGTGAAAAGTAGATATAAATGTCAGGGCTGGGAGGTCACTGACACCACCATAGCTAGAAAGAAACGTCGTGCACTCCTTGGGTCCTTCTCCCATTTTTGACTCATACCGGGGTGTGAGGCTCATGAATTCACTTTATACACAAAGCTACGTCACATAGACCATGCTTTGATCATCAACCACAAGACTTTGCTTTGCAACAGAAGCCTTGATCATATGCCACTTAGGCGTGCCACACAGGCAATCCACTCCATGCGACTGATTTCTGTCAATACATAACCTCTGAGCTCGTACGTCTTAGAGAAGGGCGTTAAGCAAGAGAATAAATTCTCCGCCGCCAAACAGATATATATTTAACAGAGATCAATCAGCACAGAACAAAATCCAATGTCAGACACACAGTCCATTTACTAGTCCGTTCTGGGTCTGAACAAAACCGGAGGCACCAATTCCTCGCATATCCGTACAATCAACAGTATGTTTGGACGGCTACTACTTCAGTTCCTTCATGATAGCTACTCCAATCACGAGCATCAGTGGCACCCATCCATCCAAGGTGAAGATCGTCGGTCTTCAACCGTCTTCCACTCTTCGACTTCTCAACGTCGATCGATTATTTGAAATGATATAAACTCGGCCTTTTCAAATAACCCACGTATATTTAGATTTTCAAATCAATTATTCACATGGTTGGACTATTCAACATTCACATTTCAGTTCTTTAGTTATAATTTTCATGTCAAATACATTCAACCATCACATATCAAGCAAACACAACAAAATTGGTTTATTTCCACTCTGTATCATCTATAGTATTTTATAACGATATATCGCCATTTTTATTTAATTTAAAACGACCCTATTTAATTAAACGACGTTTTAGGTCGTGTCGATGCATTGGCGCTGCTTTTCACTAATTTTGTTTTACACATATCTGGAAATCTAACCGTTGGATCTTCACAAATTTTATATCATTAGAATGATCATTTCAAAACAAATCCAACGGTTTCAGTTTTGGGAAAATCCGACGGTCGGATCTTCCACACTAGTCATTTGAAGTTACGATTTCAATTTACGAACTGCAGCGTCGTTATTCGATTTTTTTTATTTAATTATATATATATATAATCGTTTCTGGCGCTGTTTTTCTTCAGATTTGAATTAAACATTCCAGACAATCCAACCGTCGGATCTTCACAAAGTTGGTGCCGTTGGAATGATATTTCCAAGGCGAACCCAACGGTTGCGGTTTCGGGAAAATCCAATGGTCGGATTTCCCGCACTAGTCGTTTGAAATCACGGTTTCAAAACACGAACTGCACGGCCACGTTTCGTTTTAATTTTATTTATATTTATATATTTATATAAATATAGTTCATTCAAAAATTCACACGCAGGCGGCATGTTTTATTTTTATTTCCACAAATATTTCCAATTCTTTTCAATCACCAATGGGTATTTTTCAACCACAACCAAACAATATCAACCACTAACAATTATTCAACCATTCGTATTTTTCATCCAATATTTCACACCAATTCACAACAATAAATATCGTCCATGGTTTGTGGACGAGGGAGTATATATATATATTATTGCTATATTGCACTTGCATTTCAACACATATATCAATTATTCTATGCATGTATAATTCATACTTCGCTTATATAGCTTACACTACGCATGAACATGAGGTATACAACACGTGTGTAATTTATATTTCTCTTATATAATTTATACATGACATTTTCCATTCAAATTCATATAATTTAGATTTCTCACATTGGTTTTCGGAGTGCTAAAAATCGTAGATGATTCAAAAAAATCCGCGGCTTCTTTTATGTGGTAGAGAGCTTCCTTGCGGTCCCGATGTTTCCTGTTTCATCGAATTTCGTCAACACACTAAAAAGATATGATTTTTCAAAGTGCAGACATCAAAAAGGACTCACCTTTCACGATGGTTCAAACCTAGGTTTGCGGTTTTCGCGAGAACCGAGGCATGAGGGGATGATCGGCGGGTTGGACGTGGAAGAGGGAGGAGAGGGTTACAGGCGTGCGGTAGTTGGAGGCGACTCGGTGGGGCCCAGAGCTCGCGGCGGCGGCTGGAAGGTCGGGACTTTGGAGGGAGATATCTCGACGTAGGAGTAACGATAGGGGGAGCTCCTTATATGGATTTGAAGAGGGGAAGGAGAACTACAAAAAGTTGAACTGGGGGAGGGGCTGATTCGGGCTGTGGCGATCGGAAATCGCCAGGGAAGGGGAGGAAGCGTTCCGTCGTCGATATCGGGGGGGGGGGGGTCGGGGGTTTTCTGATGTTTTTTTTTATGAACGGAGAAATATGATTGGTCGATGGTTTTATTAAATTTTTAAATAGTGTTTTCTCAAACGAACTCCTTTTCAAACCCAACAACTGTCGCCCCTAGCTAAATACCCCCATCCCGGACACAATGGGATATGTTTCGTTGGCCAATTCGACTGTTACAGTCAGCTATTCTTTAAATTAAAGTATAAAACATTTAATTTTAACTTTGAACGTACATTCCAGTTTGCCAGGGCCACAAACTGATTCGAAAAATTCCAGAAAAATAAATCTAGCTATGTTTTGACGCTACGAAAAATTTGGATTTATGGCATTCTAGCACTTCTCTTCGAAGGCCTGGAATATTTGGAATGCAAATCCTATTATTTAACCTGAGAACCCCTTATTGTCAATACGGAAACTTGTGGTTTCACCTTCCTTGACCCTCTGACTGATTCTCTGAATGAATTCATCGTCTTTTTGAAGGGCTGAAATCTTATCAATCAATCCAGGCGTAATTATAAGATTGGCAACGATTGCGGTTTTTCTACTAAGCGCATCCGCTACAACGTTAGCCTTTCCCGGCGTATACAGGATATCAAGATCATACGCTGCAAGAAATTCTAGCCAACGATGCTGTCTCTAATTCAGATCTTTCTGGGTGTATAAATACTTCAATGATTGATGATATGTATACAATATAAATTTCTCGCCTAATCAATAATGCCTCCAGATTTTTAATGCAAAAACGATGGCTAGCAACTCAAGATCATGAGTCACATAATTCTTCTCATGTGGTTTCAGTTGGCGGCTTGCATAAGCGACTACTTGGCCTCTTTGCATTAACACTGCACCAAGACCTCTAATAGAAGCATCTGTCCAAACCGTTAAATCCTGATTGCCATCAATAATGGTTAACACTGGAGCAGTTGTCAGTTTTGATTTCAATTCCTGGAAAGCTTCTTCACAGTCGGAAGTCCACATAAATTTCTCATGTTTCTTCGTGAGCTTCGTTAACGGACTGGATATCTTCGAAAAATCCTTAACGAACTTCCGATAATAACTAGCCAACCCCATAAAACTTCTAACTTCTGTGGGAGTAGTGGGTTGTTTCCAGTCTTGAATCGTTGTTATTTTGCTTGGGTCAGCAGAAATCCCTTTCTCTGACACGACATGGCCAGGAAACTTCAGTTCTTCTTGCCAGAAGACACATTTAGAGAATTTGGATTTGAAGACGTTCTTTCTTAGAATATCCAATACTTGTTCTAAGTGTTTTTCATGCTCGGGTTTTGATTTGGAGTAGATTAAAATATCATCGATGAATACAAGGACAAATTTATTCAGAACTCCCCTGAACACTCTATTCATTAGATCGACAAAGTATGATGGAGCGTTGCATAGGCCAAACGGCATTACTAACCATTCATAAAATATGTCTGGACCTCTGAAAGCTGTCAAAGGAACACACTCTTCTGCTATTCTCAATTGATGAAACCCTGTAGCTAGGTCCATTCGGTAAAATACTTTCGTCCCATTCAATTGGTCTAGCAAATCATCGATGCGGGGTAATGGATACTTATTTTTTAGCGTCTGTTTGTTGAGTTCTCGGTAATCAACGCATAATCGAAGAGTACCGTCTGACTTTGGGACAAACACAACAGTTGCACCCCAATTAGAAAAGCTAGGTCTGATTAGACCCTTCCACAATAGTTGACGAGTTTGATCACCTAATTCTTCTTTTTCCTTCGGAGTCATTCTGCGAATTGGATGTACCACTGGTCTAGCATTGGGAATTAGATCAATTCTGAATTCTATTTCTCTTTGCGGAGGTAAGTTTTCAACTTCTTCAAACACATCCGCATAGTTTCTAACAATAGGAATCTTTTTTTATGGAAGTGGGGATAACTTCTAATGCCGACCAAAATTCTTCTCTATTCGGATTCGAACCATGACAGGGTATAAATATATGTCCAAGCTTTGTTCGAATTTTAACGATTCTTTCCTCACAATTCACTTCGGCTTCGTATTTCGTTAACCATTCTAACCCAAGGATAACGTCGAATTCGGGAAAATCCATAACAATTAAATTAATGGGAAATTTGTAGAAAGAATAAGAGATTGGCACTCTATAACGTGTACTGAGAGTAATAGAACCCTGTAACAACCCGTATTTCGATAACGTGTTAAGACAAGAATCAAGGCAGAATTAAATTATAAAATCTGAATCAGGATAAACGGGTTGCGCCATTGCGTTCGTCTCGGAAAAATACGCGAAATAGAGTCCGAAATTTCGTAAATCGGAGTCCGTATGAAGAAGATATGGACGAACGAAGTTAGGCAGAAAAACCGAAAACAAGCCAGAATGCACTGGCGCACTTGTGAAGTGCGCCAGCACAAAAATACACTGGCGCACTTGGGAAGTGCGCCCGTGTCGAGCCAGAAACCTGCACAGCTTTCTGGCTTGACCCTGGCTGGCTTGGTGCACCTGTTTTGGTTCTCTGGTCTGTTCTGCTGGCCTATGACGATTTTTGATGGTTTAGATCTAAACTAGGGTTAATCCTATGGCCTAAACTAACCTAAACTTCTATAAAAGGACCCCTAAACCTAGCCTAAATCATAATTATTCATTCAAGTAACTAAACTATGGCAAAATTTTACCTCTCATGGCCTCCACTCTCTTCATAAAATTTCTAAATTGTTTCTATGAGAGATTTTCCATGCATACAAGTGTTTTCAAGCTTGTATGAGTGTCATTAGCTTGCATTCAAGTCAAGTTTCTATATTTGCATCATAAAGCAAGGGTTTTGATCATTTTGGCTCAAGGGTTTTTATGTTAGAGCTTGCATTTTGGGTCTATTTGATTGCATAAGGGCTTTGTCATATCTTTTGTGCCTTCATAGCAATGTAAGCCCTTTCCCTACTCTTAGATATTAACTATGAAGTTAAATGTTCATGTTGCAAGTTTGGGTTTGATCATTGAGTATGATACATGCTATCATGTCATGCAAGTTTTTGAAGTCATTATCTTGATCTTGTGGGCTAAAAGCTACGACCTTTATGTTGAAATGTTGCATTATGCAACATGAGAACCCTCATAACCTTTATGTCAACTTGCATATGAAGTCATAACCCTTATATGATGATATATGCGAGTTACTAGTCATCATTCCATGTCTTTTGTCACCATGATTCGCTTATGTGCCAAGTTTGGGTTTATGCATGTCTTTGAGGCTTAAGAATGTAACATGCAAGTTAATGAACACATTTGTGCCTCATTTGCCACCATGATTAACTTGTGGCTTAATATCCATTTTTGTCATGCTTTTGCCAAGTCTCTTCTTTGAATCCATTACGTTGTTGTGAACGTATATGCGAGTTTAAAAGCGTTGGGTTATGTTATGGGTAATTTCTAATGACATGAAAATACAACTTGAGAACATGACTTGAAATATAACATGGAAGTTGACATGTAAGTATGCTTGAAAACATAAGATTTGGGAATTTACCTATTTAGTTAGGTCTACCCGTTGGGAATTTACCTATTGAGTTAGGTCTACCCAAATTCTTGAAAACTTGTAATATGTTTTGGAAACATAATGGACATGACACTTAGAAAATATAAGTGTGGCCAACTCGAGGTTGGGTTGAGTTTGCAACATAAAGCTACCCGGAACCGACCGGCCTAACTAGTAGTTGTAAACAATAGGACCCAATGTGAGAAGTTGGTCATGTTGTGCTTGAACCCGAGGTTAGACCAAGTTGTGGTGTAAAGCTACCCGGAACCGACCGGCTTAACTAGTAACCACAACAAAGTCTAATGTGAGAGGTTGAGGTGCATTAAATAATTAATGCCACATGATAGGGTTAAGTTAATTTGATTAATGACTCTTAACCAAATATGACATGGACAAATGGGTTAAGTAATTTGATTAGGCTAATGATACTTAACAAAACATGACAAGGTTGGGTAGGTTAAGTAGCTTGATTTGCCTAATGACACTTAACCATTTTTATACGACTAGTGGACGGGGATTAAGTTAACCAACACTTAATCAATCCAACACAATAATATGGTAAGGTTAAGTAAGTTTTCTTAATGACACTTAACCGAAAAATACAGTTAATGGATGGGGTTAAGATTAGACTCAACTAGTCTAAACATGGAAATCGGATGGGGTTAAGTTAGCCTAGACTTAATTAATCCCACTTGGCAGTTTAATGGGGTTAAGTTAAACACTTAACTAATCTAACATGATGATTTGAGGTGGTTAAGTGACCTATACTTAACCAATCTAACTCGTGAATTTATTGAGGTTAAGTTAACCTATACTTAACCAATCTAACGTGAAAACATGATAAGGCTAAGTCACGAATCGCTTAAATACGCTTGACCGATTTGACTCAGTAATTTGATAGGGTCAAGTTATTATATACTTAACCAACTTGAGCATGGTTTGTAGGGTTAAGTCTTGAACTTGGATACTTAGCCAATTTTGACATGATTTATAGACGGGTTAAGTCATGAACTTAAGTGACACTTAATCCATTATGTAAACCCTAGTTCTGAGGATTAGGTGGATAACCGTAGTTAACAAGGATAATGGGAATAAGGCTAAGTGGTAAACCTTAGTTGAAGAATAACTAAGTAATGATTCTTAGTCAAGGAAATTTAGACCAGTTCATAGATAGATGAGTAACCTAATACGGTAGGTCATCGTTTAAGTATACGAGTAGGAGCAAGTATCTGATTTAGATAAAGGCTCCAGCGAACTGGGTAACGAAGCAGCGGCTTCGGGGAACGTGAGGATATTCTTGGTATCCCTCTATGAGCTGCCAGGTGATTATACTAGGCTCATGAGAGGTTAAGGTCTGCGTTAGAAGAACCAAGAGTATGCCTTGGTTGCTATACGAGCGACCTAAAGACGGGGATGGATAGGGGATAGTCGACGATACACGGTCGTACCCTAGATAGCATTTCGTCAGGCTACCTACCATCTTTGGTCAAGCGTGTACGTACGGAAAGACAGAGAACACCCAAAAGACCATAATTGCTATCTAATTATGGTTGCGGTAAGGCTTGGATGTGGGTTGGCCAGTGTTGTGTTCTCATACAGGATTTATCCTGTCTTGTCTTTCACTAGTTGAGGGAGTGGTCTCGTGGAACCATAGCCACGTATAGAAAAACAGACCTTAGCATCTGCATCGGCAGATAAGTCGAAAGCTCCCGACCGAGTCCTGTATTTCCTGACCTGCCCTGTGACAGGACTCGGATGGCACGATGTGATACATGTGCGTACAGTCATGGAAAAACGATTCACGATGAATGCGTGGGAAAAAGGGCGCAGTTGACGGTTAGCGTAAATCCTAGTGGCCCTGGGTGGTTGAACCAAAACCGAGATACGAAAACGTGCAATAGGTAAGCATAATCCCTAGTAGTCCTAGGTAGCATAAGTCCTAGTTGTACAAACAATGATTCATGTTGAAAGACCCTAGTTAGATATAGGGTGACAATCCAAAGCGATCTTAAGGATCATGGAACTATGTTAAAGTAGTATAGAACCTCATGGGAAAGCCCGTATGGTCTACGGCAAGGGACTGAACATTTACATGGGATAAAACATACAAGTTGAGTAACCTATATATGCGATATATTAGGTTGACATAGACCATTACACGACTTTTGAGTAAGGGTCATTCATGGTTAACACATGATACGGTGGGGATACTAGTACGGTAGGTGCAGAGCTAAAAGACAGGATAGATACCATGGGATGTTATACGTGATAGATATCTTGGGGATATTATACTTGACAGGAACTTGACGATGGGATACCTTGTTTTATCTTGACATCGTAATTTATCATGACACTTTAGTTTGTCTGAGTTCAGTAGTTCATCATGTTATTTTGATTTAGCTTATCTATCTTGTCATCATGCTTATGTTCATCTCAGTTTCTCATGTCAGTTAACTTTACTAGTTTTTATGCTGATAGTAGATAGGGCTTACTCAGTCTTTTTGACTGACCCGTTTTGTTTCGCCTCTTTTCTTCCGTTTCCCCCCCAGGTTACAGGGAGGAAATACTGTTGTTTAGTTCGGACTTCTTCTGCTTGAAGGTCATCATGGATGGCTTGGACTTTTCTTGGCTATGGCTACTTTACTGTTTTACTTGGGGAATAATTTATGAAAAAGTCTTTATGCTTCTTTACTATTGCAAGACAGGTTTTGATGTACTCTGATGTAAAAGGCTTTAGACCTTAATTATTGATGTTTATGAAAGTTCGATTTTTACTTCCGCCATTTTTATATGTTCTGTCTTGTGATATTTCTGTGCATGTTTACCAATAATGCCCCTCTAAAGCTAGCGCATTCCTTTGTGAGTGACCCTAGCGGAGGCGGGGTGTTACACGTGGTATCAGAGCAGAAGGTTACCAGACTGGGCAAAAGTTTTTAAAGACCTTCTGAAAAATATTTGAAAATCGTTTACAAAGAAGCATTTTTCAAGAAAATTTTCTTTTAAAAGAAAAAGGCTATTCCCCAAAGGCCATTAGCACTATCCTTGTTTCCTTAATTGAATCTCTTTTCCTTTCTTTCCTCCATCTGTAGTCACAGTGGTTTTAACTGCGACTAGTCTTTTCTATCTACGAAAGTGCTTTCCATACGATGGAGGTGGTTCTCGAGAGACCAGTGGCCGCGTTATAAGAAAGGATAGTGAGAAAGAGGATAAAGGATACGAGCTTAAGGATGAGCAACTTGTTGGTATGGCTTAGTCCTCAAAGGAGGGAGGAAGATGAACAATGAAACCCATGACGAGAGAGTACCTTTGGCATGGTAAAACGGGGCGGATAGTTAAGTATTATGGGACAAGGACAAGATCATCGGGAGGGCAGTAGTATGCTCTCATTTCTAGGGTACCTCGGAAGGAGGGTAACGATCTTGTTAAAGGTTTTTCTTCTCTATCATCCCGTTAGGACTTCGTTTTTCGTATCATTTAAGTCTGCTTCGATAGTTGAGTCTCTGCACCTTAAGTACTAGCGTAATAGAGAATCCCATTTTTGTCTCAAAGTCCTATTGGAGAATCAGTCCATTTATACATGACTTGTTTGGATTTGAGAATGTCTATGCCAAATGTTGAGTTTGGAAATAATGCTTATGTTTATAAGCTATGGATGGATTCTAGGGATGAAGTGGTTATCCAGTAGGGGGTGCCATTCTCGGTTTTGGAAAGAGGGTAGTTAGACTCTCGACTCATCTTGGTGATACCCTCGAAGTCTCGTGTAACCTTTTTGGGTTCTGTCATGGTTAGTTACCTAGAATCTCGAGAAGCAGTTGTTGGTAATCCGTTCGAATAGAATTCGCCGCTAAGGCGGATGGTTCGTTTCGCTTATGCATGGGTTTTGGGAATCACCCTAGTAAGTACTCTTGGCAACATGAATTGGCATCGGCAAACGAGATCCAGAATTCCCTAGTGAATTTTGGAGAGCTTGCATGGGTAGGTGGATACGTTTGAGCCAAGTATACTAGGGAAAGGATAAGTGAAAGTGGAATAAGAGGCGACAACGAAATGAGTTCTAACTCATATCTTGGAAATAGGAATCAAGGAGCTACGAAATCATGAAGTCAAAGGCGGTCAAGGCACCGAGGAATTAAGCTCAAGGAAACGCGACTTAGAAGACGTAAGGCTAGACACGCGCATCGTACCTCTTTTTAAAGAGCGTATCCATGATCCCTGGTTTTTCCTGTAGAGCTTACTTGTAGGCTATCTTTTGTGGACATCTTCTTGGTCCTATTTTCTATTACAAACCCCGTAAGGAGTTTGTCTTGTTTATCTTCTCGGCCCTGTTTCAGGGAATCTTAGGTAGAACCCTGTGGATGTAAACATGTATTTGAAACATGTTATGATTGATATGGTTGCAAGTGGTTGCAAGTGGTTGCTCGTGGATGCGCGAATACACATTAGATACTGGCTCGACTCGGTCACATTTCATATTGCATATGCACGAGTATTTATACTTGTTTATGGATGAAATCGAATGTATTATCATGCGGTTGTTGCATATGAATGAATGATTGTGCACGCATATAGTATCTATATGACTAGGACTATTTGCATACATGTTGGATTCATGGCACTATACATATTTTGCATTAGAAAGATTATTCAGGCCTAATCATTAGCATTAGCTAAGGAACATGTACACACACGTTTTGCATATATTCATACAGCATTAGAAATCATCTAAGGACAATGGTTGCTTGTGGATGATGTTTTGAGTAGATGAATGATGGATGGTAGGATATGTTCTTCCTAACTTGGAGATTTCGGGGACGAAATCCTAAAAGGTGGGGAGAATGTAACAACCCGTATTTTGATAACGTGTTAAGACAAGAATCAAGGCAGAATTAAATTATAAAATCTGAATCAGGGTAAACGGGTTGCGCCATTGCGTTCGTCTCGGAAAAATACGCGAAATAGAGTCCGAAATTTCGTAAATCGGAGTCCGTATGAAGAAGATATGGACGAACGAAGTTAGGCAGAAAATCCGAAAACAAGCCAGAATGCACTGGCGCACTTGTGAAGTGCGCCAGCACAAAAATACACTGGCGCACTTGGGAAGTGCGCCCGTGTCGAGCCAGAAACCTGCACAGCTTTCTGGCTTGACCCTGGCTGGCTTGGTGCACCTGTTTTGGTTCTCTGGTCTGTTCTGCTGGCCTATGACGATTTTTGATGGTTTAGATCTAAACTAGGGTTAATCCTATGGCCTAAACTAACCTAAACTTCTATAAAAGGACCCCTAAACCTAGCCTAAATCATCATTATTCATTCAAGTAACTAAACTATGGCAAAATTTTACCTCTCATGGCCTCCACTCTCTTCATAAAATTTCTAAATTGTTTCTATGAGAGATTTTCCATGCATACAAGTGTTTTCAAGCTTGTATGAGTGTCATTAGCTTGCATTCAAGTCAAGTTTCTATATTTGCATCATAAAGCAAGGGTTTTGATCATTTTGGCTCAAGGGTTTTTATGTTAGAGCTTGCATTTTGGGTCTATTTGATTGCATAAGGGCTTTGTCATATCTTTTGTGCCTTCATAGCAATGTAAGCCCTTTCCCTACTCTTAGATATTAACTATGAAGTTAAATGTTCATGTTGCAAGTTTGGGTTTGATCATTGAGTATGATACATGCTATCATGTCATGCAAGTTTTTGAAGTCATTATCTTGATCTTGTGGGCTAAAAGCTACGACCTTTATGTTGAAATGTTGCATTATGCAACATGAGAACCCTCATAACCTTTATGTCAACTTGCATATGAAGTCATAACCCTTATATGATGATATATGCGAGTTACTAGTCATCATTCCATGTCTTTTGTCACCATGATTCGCTTATGTGCCAAGTTTGGGTTTATGCATGTCTTTGAGGCTTAAGAATGTAACATGCAAGTTAATGAACACATTTGTGCCTCATTTGCCACCATGATTAACTTGTGGCTTAATATCCATTTTTGTCATGCTTTTGCCAAGTCTCTTCTTTGAATCCATTACGTTGTTGTGAACGTATATGCGAGTTTAAAAGCGTTGGGTTATGTTATGGGTAATTTCTAATGACATGAAAATACAACTTGAGAACATGACTTGAAATATAACATGGAAGTTGACATGTAAGTATGCTTGAAAACATAAGATTTGGGAATTTACCTATTTAGTTAGGTCTACCCGTTGGGAATTTACCTATTGAGTTAGGTCTACCCAAATTCTTGAAAACTTGTAATATGTTTTGGAAACATAATGGACATGACACTTAGAAAATATAAGTGTGGCCAACTCGAGGTTGGGTTGAGTTTGCAACATAAAGCTACCCGGAACCGACCGGCCTAACTAGTAGTTGTAAACAATAGGACCCAATGTGAGAAGTTGGTCATGTTGTGCTTGAACCCGAGGTTAGACCAAGTTGTGGTGTAAAGCTACCCGGAACCGACCGGCTTAACTAGTAACCACAACAAAGTCTAATGTGAGAGGTTGAGGTGCATTAAATAATTAATGCCACATGATAGGGTTAAGTTAATTTGATTAATGACTCTTAACCAAATATGACATGGACAAATGGGTTAAGTAATTTGATTAGGCTAATGATACTTAACAAAACATGACAAGGTTGGGTAGGTTAAGTAACTTGATTTGCCTAATGACACTTAACCATTTTTATACGACTAGTGGACGGGGATTAAGTTAACCAACACTTAATCAATCCAACACAATAATATGGTAAGGTTAAGTAAGTTTTCTTAATGACACTTAACCGAAAAATACAGTTAATGGATGGGGTTAAGATTAGACTCAACTAGTCTAAACATGGAAATCGGATGGGGTTAAGTTAGCCTAGACTTAATTAATCCCACTTGGCAGTTTAATGGGGTTAAGTTAAACACTTAACTAATCTAACATGATGATTTGAGGTTGTTAAGTGACCTATACTTAACCAATCTAACTCGTGAATTTATTGAGGTTAAGTTAACCTATACTTAACCAATCTAACGTGAAAACATGATAAGGCTATGTCACGAATCGCTTAAATACGCTTGACCGATTTGACTCAGTAATTTGATAGGGTCAAGTTATTATATACTTAACCAACTTGAGCATGGTTTGTAGGGTTAAGTCTTGAACTTGGATACTTAGCCAATTTTGACATGATTTGTAGACGGGTTAAGTCATGAACTTAAGTGACACTTAATCCATTATGTAAACCCTAGTTCTGAGGATTAGATGGATAACCGTAGTTAACAAGGATAACGGGAATAAGGCTAAGTGGTAAACCTTAGTTGAAGAATAACTAAGTAATGATTCTTAGTCAAGGAAATTTAGACCAGTTCATAGATAGATGAGTAACCTAATACGGTAGGTCATCGTTTAAGTATACGAGTAGGAGCAAGTATCTGATTTAGATAAAGGCTCCAGCGAACTGGGTAACGAAGCAGCGGCTTCGGGGAACGTGAGGATATTCTTGGTATCCCTCTATGAGCTGCCAGGTGATTATACTAGGCTCATGAGAGGTTAAGGTCTGCGTTAGAAGAACCAAGAGTATGCCTTGGTTGTTATACGAGCGACCTAAATACGGGGATGGATAGGGGATAGTCGACGATACACGGTCGTACCCTAGATAGCATTTCGTCGGGCTTCCTACCATCTTTGGTCAAGCGTGTACGTACGGAAAGACAGAGAACACCCAAAAGACCATAATTGCTATCTAATTATGGTTGCGGTAAGGCTTGGATGTGGGTTGGCCAGTGTTGTGTTCTCATACAGGATTTATCCTGTCTTGTCTTTCACTAGTTGAGGGAGTGGTCTCGTGGGACCATAGCCACGTATAGAAAAACAGACCTTAGCATCTGCATCGGCAGATAAGTCGAAAGCTCCCGACCGAGTCCTGTATTTCCTGACCTGCCATGTGACAGGACTCGGATGGCACGATGTGATACATGTGCATACAGTCATGGAAAAACGATTCACGATGAATGCGTGGGAAAAAGGGCGCGGTTGACGGTTAGCGTAAATCCTAGTGGCCCTGGGTGGTTGAACCAAAACCGAGATACGAAAACGTGCAATAGGTAAGCATAATCCCTAGTAGTCCTAGGTAGCATAAGTCCTAGTTGTACAAACAATGATTCATGTTGAAAGACCCTAGTTAGATATAGGGTGACAATCCAAAGCGATCTTAAGGATCATGGAACTATGTTAAAGTAGTATAGAACCTCATGGGAAAGCCCGTATGGTCTACGGCAAGGGACTGAACATTTACATGGGATAAAACATACAAGTTGAGTAACCTATATATGCGATATATTAGGTTGACATAGACCATTACACGACTTTTGAGTAAGGGTCATTCATGGTTAACACATGATACGGTGGGGGTACTAGTACGGTAGGTGCAGAGCTAAAAGACAGGATAGATACCATGGGATGTTATACGTGATAGATATCTTGGGGATATTATACTTGACAGGAACTTGACGATGGGATACCTTGTTTTATCTTGACATCGTAATTTATCATGACACTTTAGTTTGTCTGAGTTCAGTAGTTCATCATGTTATTTTGATTTAGCTTATCTATCTTGTCATCATGCTTATGTTCATCTCAGTTTCTCATGTCAGTTAACTTTACTAGTTTTTATGCTGATAGTAGATAGGGCTTACTCAGTCTTTTTGACTGACCCGTTTTGTTTCGCCTCTTTTCTTCCGTCCCCCCAGGTTACAGGGAGGAAATACTGTTGTTTAGTTCGGACTTCTTCTGCTTGAAGGTCATCATGGATGGCTTTGGCTTGGACTTTTCTTGGCTATGGCTACTTTACTGTTTTACTTGGGGAATAATTTATGAAAAAGTCTTTATGCTTCTTTACTATTGCAAGACAGGTTTTGATGTACTCTGATGTAAAAGGCTTTAGACCTTAATTATTGATGTTTATGAAAGTTCGATTTTTACTTCCGCCATTTTTATATGTTCTGTCTTGTGATATTTCTGTGCATGTTTACCAATAATGCCCCTCTAAAGCTAGTGCATTCCTTTGCGAGTGACCCTAGCAGAGGCGGGGTGTTACAAAGCCCCTATCGGATTTTGTACTTCAACTGATTCTTTAAGCTTCCTCTATTTTAACTTTAATTTGTGCACTGTGTTTCTAGCAATAAAACTACGCGACGCACCCATGTCAAACAATACAGAAACAGGAATATTTTTAATTGTAAGGGTACCTCCCAAAACATCGTGTTTACCTGCTCCATCGGAAGCAGCTGGCGGGCTTGACCCGTCATATACGTGAGCTACTGTGGCCTTCTTCAGCAAAGGACCGTCTTTGACAAGATGATCTGTCTTGCGGCAATTAAAGCAGGAGCGAGGGTTCTGAGAACCCTGGCTTGAACCTTGTGAATTTGTCTTCTGCCTCTTCGGGGCTGTGCACACATTAGAGTAGTGCCCCGCTTTGCCACAGTTAAAGCAATTTCCTCTCGATGGCTTGCTAGTCTGAGGTTTTGAAGATGCTGCTTGGCTTAACTCGGCTTGATTCGCAGCAGGCTTGCGTTTGTTCCCGGCTTGGCTTCTAGCGCGATCCTGCTCTAGATGCCTATGGTCAAGGTCTTCGTAGTTGCATGTCATTTCCACCAATTCATTGAATTCCATCTTGACATGGGCCATGGCTCTATCATCATACTGTCGCCTTAGCCCAAGGATAAACCTCTTATTTTTGGACTTTGCAGTTGCGACGAGCTCCGGAGCATAGGGCGACAACAGTGTAAATTTATTCAGATAATCCTGCACGGAAAGATCCCCCTGCTGGAGGTTGGCGAAGTCATCGTGCATTCGCTCTAGAGCTTGTTCTGGGACATATTTCTCCTTGAAGAGTTTTTTGAATCCATCCCATGTTCTTCCAGCTTCTCTATTCCCGACGGTGAGAGATTCCCACCATAGCTCAGCTTGTTCCTGCATAAGCCAGGCGCCCATAATAGCTTTATCCTCGTCTCCAAGCCTTAGGCCTTCAAGAATATTTTCACATGTTTTGAGCCATGCAAGGGCCTCTATTACTGTGCCAGTTCCCGAGAAGGTCTTGCCTCCTAAGTTTTTGTATCTCTTAGCTACACGGTCTAGCTCGAAGTATTGAGCGACCGGAGGTTGTATCAAAGGTCCTTCTTGAACTGGGGCTTCTCCCCTTCCTCGGCCTCGGCCGGCACGGCCTCCGCTAGCGGCGGCTGCTCTGGTAGCCATTTGTCAAATTCTGTATAAACAAGGAAAGAGTCAGCTAACAGCAATGATAGTTTATTGCATAGTTAAGCAGAAAATTTACGGAAAGATAACGATGGACTGATCAAATTTTTTTGCTATTCTGCTCGGCTCATTCTAGGACTTTACTAGTCTTATCTCTAATGAGCGACTCGCCTTAGAATACTATTGATTCTATTTTGACGAAGTGTTTAATGTGTTAGACTCCAGAACTAAGGTTAACCAAAGCTCTGATACCAGCTGTGACGATCCCAAAACCCCGTGACACGGTGTTAAGGATAATCATTGGAATATAACACATTAATCATCATTAGCAGATCACAGATAATAGCATAAATAGAAAATAGAATAATTTACACACATATGACAGTGGAATTATATAGATATCATCACATCAGAGAAGCACATTATAGGTTACAACTTAGTGCATAATGATACATAATCAGTCACCATCGCCTGAGGCGGAATCATACATAAAGAGTACACAAAATAAATATCAGTCTACATCGCCAATGGCGGAATCATAATATAGATACAATAATGGCAGAGAAAATCCACGTCAGCACGGTGAAGTCAAGCCTCGCCATGAGCCAAAAGTGCGTCAGAAACCTGTAACTAGGCTGCCCGTGTGAAAATGAGGGCACCCGAGTTTGCAAGGTGAAATAAACTACGAGTCAGTCATGGGACTGGTATGAGAAATCTACTTAACTTATTAACAACAATAATAAGGAAAATCAAAGGACCACGCCACTTTCGCGGAACGGGTTTACTCCAATGAGTGCTAGTGCATGAAATAAAGTAAACGATTAAATCAACGCAATGCTTTTTATAAAATGAAGCCATTATAAGACTCAGGTTCCATCACACAATGCAACGCAAGCCGAAGGATAGAGTTTTTACCTTATAATGGCCAAAAATGCTTCATACAAGTAAAACAAAAGTGTTTGATATTATTACTAGTGTATATATGTTTCAAAAGCAAATTCAATCATAAATATCAATCCTAGGCGGCATAGCTACCATCTACTATGTCGCCATACTAGTAATACAATCACGTCCGCATATTTCGTATTGGAAATTGGATTCCTTCAAGAGTCGAGGCAAGGGGCAAGCTCCTCTCCGATTCGAGACACTCTAGCAAATGCCTCGGGACCGCACACAGCAATCCCTAGATCCTCCAAGGCCGGTCCTCCCTTACTTTTGAGGATTAATTATTCCTGAACACACGTTTCCCGGTCCTTACAGACCTATAATCGAGGCGCCTCGTATTCCAACAACCACACAGGTGAAAAGTAGATATAAATGTCAGGGATGGGAGGTCACTGACACCACCATAGCTAGAAAGAAACGTCGTGCACTCCTTGGGTCCGTCTCCCGTTTTTGACTCATACCGGGGTGTGAAGCTCGCGAATTCACGTTATACACAAAGCTACGTCACACAGACCATGCTTTGATCATCAACCACAAGACTTTGCTTTGCAACAGAAGCCTTGATCATATGCCACTTAGGCGTGCCACACAGGCAATCCACTCCATGCGACTGATTTCTGTCAATACATAACCTCTGAGCTCGTACGTCTCAGAGAAGGGCGTTAAGCAAGAGAATAAATTCTCCGCCGCCAAACAGATATATATTTAACAGAGATCAATCAGCACAGAACAAAATCCAATGTCAGACACACAGTCCATTTACTAGTCCGTTCTGGGTCTGAACGAAACCGGAGGCACCAATTCCTCGCATATCCTTACAATCAACAGTATGTTTGGATGGCTACTACTTCAGTTCCTTCATGGTAGCTACTCCAATCACGAGCATCAGTGGCGCCCATCCATCCAAGGTGAAGATCGTCGGTCTTCAACCGTCTTCCACTCTTCGACTTCTCAACGTCGATCGATTATTTGAAATGAGATAAACTCGGCCTTTTCAAATAACCCACGTATATTTAGATTTTCAAATCAATTATTCACATGGTTGGACTATTCAACATTCACATTTCAGTTCTTTAGTTATAATTTTCATGTCAAATACATTCAACCATCACATATCAAGCAAACACAACAAAATTGGTTTATTTCCACTCTATATCGTCTATAGTATTTTATAACGATATATCACCATTTTTATTTAATTTAAAACGACCCTATTTAATTAAACGACGTTTCAGGTAGTGTCGATGCACTGGCGCTGCTTTTCACTAATTTTATTTTACACATATATGGAAATCTAACCGTTGGATCTTCACAAATTTTATATCATTAGAAAGATCATTTCAAAACGAATCAAACGGTTTCAGTTTTGGGAAAATCCGACGGTCGGATCTTCCACACTAGTCATTTGAAGTTACGATTTCAATTTATGAACTGCAGCGTCGTTATTCGATTTTTTTTATTTAATTATATTTATATATATATAAATATAATCGTTTCTGGCGCTGTTTTTCTTCAGATTTGAATTAAACATTCCAGACAATCCAACCGTCGGATCTTCACAAAGTTGGTGCCGTTGGAATGATATTTCCAAGGCGAACCCCACGGTTGCGGTTTCGGGAAAATCCAATGGTCGGATTTCCTGCACTAGTCGTTTGAAATCACGGTTTCAAAACACGAACTGCACGTCCACGTTTCGTTTTAATTTTATTTATATTTATATATTTATATAAATATAGTTCATTCAAAAATTCCTATATCGTTTTCACTTCAATTATTTCACTAACGCCTTTAAATTTTGGAAAATTTCGCCATAACCTCCTTTGTACGGGAGGGGCTGGGAAAATTCCCAAATAGCCACATGGGCGTCTCATGTCAAAAAGAAAAAGAAAAAGCCAAGCGGCTAGCCAACAGGCTCATAAAATCATCACCCAAACAAAACAGTAAATGTGTACCTATTTGTCGGGCACAAAATTTTATTCCTCTTCTCTAGCCCCTTTTGCTATAACCTGTTCAATAAATATGCATGTACATATATACAATTCTTATCACTTATCATTTTCCATTCAACTTCATATTTGATTTACTTTGGTTTAAAAACACCATTCATTCTAATGTTGCATGCATATGCTAAAATCATATCATTAGCTAATTAATGTATACTTCAACTCATGCACATTTATTTGAACAAGTGGCTATTTTGAACACTTCACATTTCAAAGATGATAATTTTGGCGAACTAAAATAGATTTCAACACATGACTATTTTATTTAGTTCCTATGGATGTTAAAAATAATATTTCTTCACAAATATTTATTTCAACGTCCGCATAACTCTAGCATATCACATATATGATAAAAATGATATTTTTATCATTTAAAATATTCATTTGACAAATGGATGTTTTCAACACTTCATAGTTTCAATAAAGATGTAATTTTTATTGTTCGATCTTTTTATTTAACACATGAACTTTTCCACTACACACACTTCTCAACACATGAACTTTTCCACTACACACACTTCTCAACACATGAGCATTTCCACACATGGATATTTTATTTATGTTGTTCATATTAGAAAGATGAAATTTTTATTGTTTAAACTATTTATATAAGGCGAATATTTTTCATACTTCATATATATTATAAAAATGTGATTTTTATTGTTTAAACACTTCATTCGTTCACAAATGAATTTAATTTTCACACATCACTTTTCAACACATGAACATTTCCACACATGGATATAGTTTCAACATATGACTTTAATTTCAACGCATGAAAATAATTTCAACATATGAAAATAATTCTAACACATAAAGATTATTCAAAATTTCGGCAGCATAACGGCAGGGTAGTTAAAACCGGCACCGTCCCTAGTACGGCTCCTCGCTCTACCTTAAAACCTCGCGATTTTTTACAATGGGGATTCATGCATCTAATTCGCATGCAGGCGGCATGTTTTATTTTTATTTCCACAAATATTTCCAATTCTTTTCAATCACCAATGGGTATTTTTCAACCACAACCAAACAATATCAACCACTAACAATTATTCAACCATTTGTATTTTTCATCCAATATTTCACACCAATTCACAACAATAAATATCGTCCATGGTTTGTGGACGAGGGGAGTGTATATATATATATATTATATATATATTATTGCTATATTTCACTTGCATTTCAACACATATATCAATTATTCTATGCATGTATAATTCATACTTCGCTTATATAGCTTACACTACGCATGTACATGAGGTATACAACACGTGTGTAATTTATATTTCGCTTATATAATTTATACACGACATTTTCCATTCAAATTCATATAATTTAGATTTCTCACATTGGTTTTCGGAGTGCTAAAAATCGTAGATGATTCAGAAAAATCCGCGGCTTCTTCTATGTGGTAGAGAGCTTCCTTGCGGTCCCGATGTTTCCTGTTTCATCGAATTTCGTCAACACACTAAAAAGATATGATTTTTCAAAGTGCAGACATCAAAAAGGACTCACCTTTCACGATGGTTCAAAACTAGGTTTGTGGTTTTCGCGAGAACCGAGGCACGAGGGGATGATCGGCGGGCTGGACGTGGAAGAGGGGGGAGAGGGCTACAGGCGCGCGGTGGTTGGAGGCGACTCGGTGGGGCCCAGAGCTCGCGGCAGCGGCTGGAAGGTCGGGACTTTGGAGGGAGATATCTCGACGTAGGAGCAATGATAGGGGGAGCTCCTTATATGGATTTGAAGAGGGGAAGGAGAACTACAAAAAGTTGAACTGGGGAAGGGGCTGATTCAGGCTGTGGCGATCGGAAATCGCCAGGGAAGGGGAGGAAGCGTTCCGTCGTCGATATCGGGGGGGGGGGGGGGGGGTCAGGGGTTTTCTGATGTTTTTTTTTATGAACGGAGAAATATGATTGGTCGATGGTTTTATTAAATTTTTAAATAGTGTTTTCTCAAACGAACTCCTTTTTAAACCCAACGACTGTCGCCCCTAGCTAAATACCCCCATCCCGGATACAATGGGATATGTTTCGTTGGCCAATTCGACTGTTACAGTCAGTTATTCTTTAAATTAAAGTATAAAACATTTAATTTTAACTTTGAACGTACATTCCAGTTTGCGAGGGCCACAAACTGATTCGAAAAATTCCAGAAAAATAAATCTAGCTATGTTTTGACGCTACGGTCCCGACAAAACTAGTTTCGTCGAATTCTGAGATCGTTTGAAAAATGGCCATTTTCTGGTCGATCCAATTTAACAGAAATTGACAAACACATTTTCTTTTGCCACGCTCACATACTAGCTTCAAAAATTATGAAATTTGAAACCTAGCAATAGTTTGCAATCCCAAACCCAACAAAAGTGGTTTCGTCGAATTCCGAGGTCGTTTGCAAAATATCAATTTTCCAGGGCTATATATTCTATATAGCGACCTTTCTGAAAATTCATTCGACCATAGCTTTTGATTCCCGTTATGAAACTTCGATTTTTCAGATTCGTTAGAAAGGTATTGATAAACAGATTTGAATATTTTTGGTTTCACTAAAATCCGTTATATTCTCCACCCTGCATAGTCAGTCAAAGTTTGAATTCAAATTTTCAAACTGACTCACTATTTCTAATTCACTATTTTATTGAAATATTCTATTTCAATTGTTCAAATTCCTTTAAAATCACCAATTTAAAAATTTTAAATTGGCCCGTATTTTCCGGGTTATTACAGCGGCAATGCCTTTTAAATTTCGTATATAGTATCCGTCTTCATTCACAGGAGCTCATCTCGATTATTACCAAATTGAATTACATTTAATTCCAATTTAATATATTAAATTGGAAAACTTTATTTTGGAAAATTTCCATTAAATCTTAATAAAAGATTTATAAATTCTAAATTATTTCTTCACTGTTAATTGGGTTAAAGAACAAGTGTTATTTAAAACACTGTTCACGATAAACCCAAAAATCCAATTCTTTTATCCAATTCCAATTAAATATTAATTAATTGGTAAAAATTTCATAAATCTAAAATAAAAGATTTATTCTTTTCTAAATTGGGTTTAAGAACAGTGTTAGTAAAGACACCGTCCAAGACAAACCCAAAATCCCAATTGATATTAAATATAAGGTTCTGAATAGAAATTATATAGGCTTATATTCAATATCAAATTCTGAAACCAACAAATAACATATTGGGAATAACGTTATGTATATATCTTCCAAATTCCCATAACAATATCTGTATAATCACGGAATCCAATATCGAAATATCCCAAAGATAATTTCCATTCAAATCCATTCCAATTTATTCTTTAGAAAATTCGGGTTAATTTAAAACCATTTTCAAATCCAATTTATTTATTTCTAATAATAATTAAATTATTATTCTAGTTCAATAAACAGTTCATTTCGATAAAAATATATTTTTATCTTTATAAAATTGGAATTTTCATCACAAATCTTTCCAAATCATTTATTATGATTTTACATAATTTTTCCATATTTTTAATAATTTTATTATCGCCCGTACAGTCGGTTTCCAACAACGGCCACCGAACTGCATCCATAGCAACCTTTTCTGAAATTGATTTGGACATATCACCAAATCTAACCATTAGATTTCAAATCTCTTTTATTCATTGGAAAGCACTTTTCGATACAAACCCAACGGTCCGGTTTTAGGAGAATCCGACGGTCGGATCTCCCGTTACGCTAATTTGAAGTTAATGGTCGAAATTCGCGAAAGGTCGCTGCGCAGCGCGTTCTATTCAAGCTATTATATATATAATATATATATTATATATATATTTCATCGATTTCCTTTAAAACGTATTTATAAAATATTTATAATTTCATTTCAAAACGATTCCAACTTCATTTTCAATTTCTAATAAAAACTGAATATTCTATATCTTCACCATATTAAAATGATAATATTTTCAAAATATTATATTTTGAAATCACTTATTTTTTATATTCATTTTAAAATGAATAAAAATCGATTAATAAACCCGTTCGGGTTAAAATGGTGTTTGCTACTTAATTCGACTTCATATTTTTATATTTTTGTGTCCATTCAAAGTCGGACATAAAAATCATAATTTTTATACTTCACTAACATGTTAAAGATTTCATTTTTAACATTCTAAATCATACTTTAACAAATGATTATTTTTATTTTCACTAACATGTTAAGGATTACATTTTTAATGTATAAAAATATAATTCAACAAATGATTATTTTATTTTCTGTATAAACAATAAAAATGTGATTTTCATTGTTAGAACATTTTATTTTAATATATTCTTTATTTTAAAATGTTCTTTACATTGAAATGTTTCATTACATTAAAATGTCATATTTACTTTAAAATGTTCTATTATGAAAAATTTAGAATTGTTCTTTTCTATAAAAATGTTATTTTCTTTAAAAATGTTCTTTTATATAAAAGTGGTTCTTTATATAAATATGATTCTTTTGCATAAACAAGTTCTTTTATATAAACATGATTCTTTTACTTTGTTGACAATTCTATTTCAACAAAATGAATAAAAGTGTTCAACTTCATTTTGTTAACAATTCTATTTTAACAAAATGAATTAAAGTGAAAACTTCATTTTATTTACAATAATCTAATTCAACAAAATTGCCATTTTTATTTTAGCACAAATCTATTTAACAAAAATGTTATTTTTGCTTTAACACAAATCTATTTAACAAAAATGTTATATTTGTTTTGACTATTTCATTTCAACAAAAAATGATATTTTGGTTTCAACTATTTTACTTCAACAAAAATGTAAATTTTGGTTTCAACTATCTTATTTCAACAAAATGTAAATTTTGATTCTACAATGTCTTTTTAATAAAACATTATTTATTTCTGAGTCGAAATGCGACTCAATCAATTACCATATAATTTTGATTATATGGATTTCATACATCGCATGTGTGCACAATGATGATAAATAATCGACAAACAGTCCATTCACAACCAGAGTGAAATTTACAACTGTGTGAGCATTAAAATAAATAAATAACGCTCATCACAGGCTGTAAATCCATGGATTGACATACAACTAAATATTGGGACTAGTGTATGTCTAATATCATCCCAATACCCATGCGTGGTTTTCAAACAACAACAGTTTATTTAAATAAATTATTGGTTAAGAAATTTAACAAATTTTCACTGTTCAAATTATAAATGAATATTTATAATCTAATTTCACTATCCTATTAATATTAACATTTTTAATGTGTTAAACATTTCACATCAAAAACAACATGCAATACAGTCATTTTAAATCGTCCATGGTTTGTGGATGAGAAAAGAAATCTAACAGGCATTGTATAGAATTTCTAATGATTAAACTGATGAAGATCTAAACAGGAAATCCTATATATTTTCCAATTATGAAAATAAATAAAAACTATGCAGAATTTTTAGTAAGGAGTCCTCACCTTCGTTTCCACTCCGTCATTCTTTAGCGGACAATTCGTCCGTTCTACTTCCATTCAGTTCCATCGCAGTCTATGACACACGGTTTGTGTTAAAAATCATATTTTTAATGTTGTTCTATATATATAGTAAAAGTCATATTTTCATATTGCCGTTTCTATTTTTAATAGCAATGAGGATTTTAATAACGATGTAAATTTCATTGTAATAACCATGCTATTTTTTTATATCAAAAACAATGCGATCTTTATTTTAAAAACAAATCATACTATTTAACAACAAATCATGTTATTTATATTTTGAAGACAAATCATGTTATTTATATTATCAAAACAAATCATGTTGTTTATATTATCAAAACAACGCTATTTTCTTTTTATAAAACAATGCTCTTTTTATGTATAGTTTACTTTCAGACTTTAAAACAATGTTTTCATATTATATTCAGATTTTAAAACAATGTTTTTATATAATATTTTAAGAATTTAAAACAATTAATTTTAATGGGTTAACCTTTCTTCTTCACTGTTAATGTTTAGGCACCCTTCGAACAAAAACTGGGGCCATGCTACAAGTCGCTGTCACCTAGGGCTTTACCCAGCTTGTAACGAACCGCAAATCCGAGCTACCTGAGTTGACTAAATACACCACAAGTCCAACCCAAATAACACAGAAATACGACTCATTATTAGAAAGAAGTTAGAGGGTGAGAATTAGAAAGATAGAAATATTAGAATAGAAGAAAATCGAAGATCATAAACTCACAGCGGAACGAATAAAATATATTATATCATATACTTTTGTAATACAAAATTTCTGTATACATGTACATTCAGAATCAGAGTTCAACACTTACAATACAGCGGAAGATAAACACTAGATAACTAACGCTGAAGCCCCCTGCTCCAAGCTCCTCCAATGGCATCTGTAAATACCTGAACTACTTGACTGCCCGTACAAATTTGGGCACCCAAGAGTTTAGGGAAAACAAAACAAAATAAACTCTGGGTCAGTCATGGGACTGGTGTGAGTAAACTCCAACCACTTGTTTAACTTTCAAAAATCCTTTCAAAAGAAAAGATAATAGTAAGACCAGCCCACACATAAACACGGACGGTTTTTACCTTACTATAACCCAAAACACTTTGATATCAAATCCAGTGATATTATAGTAATGTCTACATCAAGTAAATAACCAAATAGCAGAACGCTTGCATCTCACGCTCCACATATATATTATAAAATCAAAAACCCGCATGGCGCTTATTGGAGATTGGATTTCCAACATGACAAGGTATGGGACCACCTTCCGATGATGTATCTCTAGAGGCAAATACACCTGGGTTCAACAAGAACGTCTTGCAACCCGGCCCACACATGACCGACCACTCATTTCGCTTGAGTGTATCGAATGTATATCACCAACGGTTGGACTCAAACCACCGTTCCCGAATGGGCAGAATCGATAGATTTAGAAACAAAAGGAATTTCTCTAGATAGGTGATTATACACCCTAATGGGTGCGACCCACATAGCCATGCTGCCTGCCCGATTTTTGTCCTTTCCCGGTTGTTGAGGCCTGAGGCTACGCATACTTACCATTCATCGATAACAAATCACTTTGAATGCCACATCGTCAGATCCGTTAATCACTAGTTGAGTTTGCACAAATATTCTGGATATTATGCTAAGGAAATAAATCCGTTGCAACCATATATATTCATACAGACCAACCCATTTGATCATTGGAAATACTTTGTCAGACATTCGTCCATTTATGTTCGATCTGGGATTGAACGAAACCGAAGGCACTATTTCTATAAATAGAAAAGCCCTTGCACTTTACTCCGTCTTCAATATATTCAGCATACTTGGTTCGCAACGCTTATGCCGATACGGAGTGGTTCTTCGGATAATAATCCAACCGGTCTCTCCATATTGACAACGATGGTCAAAACTTCGATAGTCTGTGATTTAACTATCGAATAAAAACAAGTGTTCATCAAACATATCAAACAAATCACTGGGCTCTTTAATTAATATTTCATTAATTAAATCTCTTCTCCATTCTCTATCAATATTTGTTTACCCAAATATTTTGAAATATCATAACGGCCTCTTATGCCATTTGGAAAACGTTTCCAAATATCAATTCTTTTATTTTCTATATATTAGAAAATGTCTCTATTTACAATTGAAAACAATTTCAATCACTTATCTCTATCCTCTTTTGTTTACAACATTCGATTCTTATATTCACTTTACTATCGAATATTCAATACGTCGATACAATGATTTCTAATTATCAAATATCTTAAAAATATTCTAACTCCTTAAATTTCCGGAAAAATTCGCCATAACCTCCCCTGTATCGGGAGCATCGGGAAATTTCAAATAGCATCCCGGTATCTTCTAATCTCAAAAAGAAAAAGGAAAAGCCAAGCGGCTTGCCGATACGGCGCATAAAACCCATATATGAATTAAACATGTACCTTTTTGTCGAGCACATAAATTAAAATCTTCATATACTTCATATCAACCTGTTTAACACCTGTTCACCTGTTTCCAATTCAATTCAACTCAATCCATTCGTTTGAATTCAATTTTGAATCGTTTGAATTCGGTTTCGCTTAATTATTCTTTAATGAGCCCTTCTTGCATATTTCACTTCTTTGTTAAACATAACATGTTCATAACAAAATATTTAACTCGTTCATAACCAAATTGAATTTCAATTTCAATTCCAGTTTCCTTTTCTATTTCGAATATAAATTTTCCAAATCGAATTCACTTATTTAAGGCCCAATATCCATTCAAAAGTTCCTTAACTAATTTCTATTCAATTTAGTTAATTCCATTCAATAAATCAAAATCTGGTTTCTGTTTCAAAAATCATATTCATTTACACAACTTGAATTCGCATATATTTTACAACTTAACTCTGAAATTTTCTAAATAGAAACTTTGGATTTTCTTGCTTAAAATCCTTTTATAATATTAAATAAACCATTATGGTTTTAAAACGATTCTGGCGCTGCTTTTCTGAAAATTTGATTTTGACATATCTCAAAATCTATACGACGAAATCCAGATTTTTCTTCTTCATTAGAAAACTATTATCAAATCGGTCCTGACGTTTCTTGTTTCAAAGAATTCCGACTTCAATTGTGTTCTGTATATTCAATTGAAGTTCGAAATGCCAATTTACGAACTGCAGTGCTGCGGCGAGTTCGTTCTAATTATATATATAAACTTTTAAACTTCTTAAAAATGAATTCAATTCCATTTTTAACTCTATTTGAATTCCTTGATTCAAATTCCAATCTTACCTTTGAATTCTATATTTCAAACCCCAATTCCTTTTCTATTGGATATTCAAATTCAATACTTGAATTTCTATTTCAATTCAAATTCAATACTTGAATTCATTTGAATTTTCTTATTCAAATTCTATATTCCATTTGAACTTTTATATTCCCATTTCTATATTTGAATTCTATTGGATTTCAAATATTCAAACTCCTTTTTAAATTCTATATTCAAAATTCCATAATTTAAAACCCATTTGAATTTCATATTCAAATTCCATAGATCAAATCCGATTTGAATTCAATTTGAATCTCTTATATTCAAATTTCATTTTCCATTTGAATTTTAATATTCAAATTCATTTCCAGCCCCATTTGAATTCTAATCTTCAAACTCAATTTTTTTCACTATTTGAATTTCTTCACTCAAATCCATTTGAATTCTCTTGAATTCAAATTCCAATTCAAAACCATTTGGATTTCCTATTTTGAAATCCTATTTGAAATTCTATTTCCAATTCTACTTTGAAAATCCTATTTCCAAAGTTTATTTCAAATTCTATTTTGAAATCTCATATTCAAATTCCTATTTGAATTTCTATATTCAATTCCATGTTCAAATTCAATACTCGAATTTCTATTTCAAATCTCTATTCAAATTTCACATCTGAATTCTTCCTTGAAATACTATATTTCAAATTCTATTTAATTTTTCTTTGAAAATCTAATTTCAAAGTCTATTTAAAATTCTCTTTTGAAAATTCTATTTTGAAATTCTATTTCAAATTCTATTTGGAAATTCTATTTGGAAATTCTCTATATTCAACACCATTTGAAAGTTCTATATTCAAATCCACCTTGGATTTTCTATTTGAATTCTAAATTCAAATTTTCTATTTCCTTTTCTTTTTGAATTCAAATTTCCATTTCCTTTTCTATTATTCAAATTCTATATTTAAATTTCCTTTTGAATCATATTTTCAAAACACTTGTATTTCTATTTCTGAATTATCAAATGATAATTCTTTTCACTTCATTTATACTTCGTTATAAAAGAACTATTTATAAACTTCGTTTATAAAGAAACTACTTGTTTTATTTTTATTTCCATTAAAATTTCAAATTCTATTTTAAAAATAGAATTTTCCCTTTTAAAATCCCAAATATCCCTTCACGATATTTTTAAATATCATTACTTAAGCCCAGTGATATTTAACAATCAAATCATCCAATTTTCAATCATTTGATTTTAACACATCATATATGAATATATGAAATCAAGCAAATAAACAAACAGATAATATATTTTTGAGGAATCCAGTTGGATTCCTCCAACCTGTTTTTCCTGCATCCACAGATGTTAGCACATAATTAATACCCATTCTGCTTCGTGGCAGAATATCGCGGTATAGAAGGTCATCCACTAATCATAGCGTGGGGCGTATAGGGTAATCATCCGCTATGAAACTGCGGGCATCCGCTAATGAGACTGCGGGAATCCAACCAATCAATCAACCCAATATATATATATATATATATAGCCTAAATAACTAATATATATAAATCAACCATAAAACATGCACACAAGCAACAGACAATTATTTTTAATGGAATAAAAATAATTCTAAAGATGAGTGAGATTTACTCACCAGGATTTTTCTTTTGCGCTGAATACCCGGTTAATTCTGTATTGTTGTGTCTAATGAACCAACTCGAGTGAATTCTATACCTATGATTATTTAAATTAATCAATTAAGCTATTATTCATTTCAATATTAATCACTAATAATTTAGTTTATGCATTTCATATTTTTAAATAACGTGTACCTTGCTGTCCAAAACCAATTCAGAAATAACAGAATCATTAACACTGCAAATCAGCCCCTGACTTATTCCACTCTGGCATTTCACCAAGCACCTTACAGACCATTTTCGAACTGCTGCTCTATTACCACGTCAACCTCGACATCATTAGACAATAATCAGCACTTAGTAAAAAGACCAAACCCGTAATCTGCTCCCTCCAGAATCAACAAATCGAACTTCCCAACCTCCATCATTTAACAGTCGCACCACATCATTTTCCCAAACCCGTACCCTCATCACACTGCCTTTGACTGACCCCGACCACTCTTTATACCACCGCGACCTTGCCTTGACATCGCAGGGACCAAATCGAGCAACCCATTTGAACGCGCACCCCTGCAGAACCAGTTGAGCTTCGGGAAATCCCTCAATTTGATCGCGAGCGTTGCTGACCAGGTCTCGAGCTCCAGGTGGTTATCGCGGCTCCGTAATCGCGATTTAAAAGTAAAAAGAGAGAGAGGCCGACTTTGATCTTTGAATCATTTTGAGGTTTTGAATTTCGATTCGTACTGCTGATTTTCTGGCAAAGAGAAAAATGGAAGAGAAGGGATTTGGTTTGAAATGCCTTCTGCTGTTTTGCAAGGATGGAAAATAACTAAGTGTGAGGCTTGTTTTATAGACAGGAGTGAAGAAACAAATAGTACGAATCATTAAAATCTTGTTTAGCTTTGTAACGAAGATGGGGAACAGTTATTTCAGCTCGAGGAAGGTGATGGTTGCGTTGTACAATGGGTAGGTCGGCTATAGGATTTTGAAAATACTTAAATAGATTTCGATTTGATTTAATCCTTATCCAATAAATAATAATATATATATATATATATATCGTGGTTCCAAACCCTTATTTAAACGTAACAACTGACGTTACCATATTCATACGATATTCCAAACCTAATGGAACATATTCTGAAATTTAGTTGACAGTATATAATAGATAACAGTTTGAATCGATAATTAAATTCAATATTTAAAACTATACTAAATTTTAAAATAAACTGTTCAAAAATCTGGGTCGTTACATTCTTTCCCCCTTAAAATAATTTCGTCCTCGAAATTGCTAAGGTAGAAAAAAGGGTACAAATCCATTTCTTTTCCACATCTCACTTATGTTAAAACTCAACTCCTCATATTTCAACAAATTCAATTCTACCAAACTTTTGGCTTCCATCCATATTGAATATCACACACTATATATGCTTTCATTCATTTAACTCTGAATGATTTGCAATTAAGTTATTCACATCCAACTCATATTCTATTCATATTGGTTCAACCCCAATTTATCCAAATTGATTCTAGTCAATTGATTCACTTCAACCCATTTACTAGCTTAAGTTAAATTCCAATTCCAGAATTCAAATCCCTGGGTTTTTCTTTTCAAATTCTTTTGAAATCCCATAAATATATACATATATTTATTTTCATTTCAAATTCAAAACATTTGAATTTTCAAACTACTTGTTTTCTTTCAAACAAATTTCCATCAAAACTTTTTCTAAGGTAGCAATTCATCACTTAGAAACTCGGAAATGAACACTGATGATGTTGCAATCATCATCAGAATAATTTCCCAGCCACTGAAGTGAGTTCAGTGCCTTACCACATTCAAAATCCATTAAAAATGATTTTTATTCAAATCCTTCTAAAACAAAGCTATATTGTTTACTTTTAGAAAATATTTCCAAACTTCCCAGGATTTTGAATTCTAAATTCTGGTTTGAATTAAATTCTAATTCATCTCATTTGTATATATTTTATTCATATACAAATTCTATTCGGTTATAAATAACCATTCTAAATTTATACTCTCATTTGATTATAAAATCAACATCCAACACATCCATATAATAATAATTCTAGAAAATTATTCTTTCTATATCAAATAGAAATTTTGGGTAAAATTATTTCATTTACCCACTTTAAAACAATACTGTGTCGAATTTCTCTGTTCAAGTGTTTAGAAATTCCTATCGACTTTGTGGCGTCCCACTATTCGATCAGAATTCATAAACCACTCAACAGACTAGCCAACACAATATAAAACAATTTTTTATATTAACTAACAAATACGCTCTCTCGTATATATATACACTCAACTCATTCTAGGGTACTGCTGACCCTATCTCTAATGAGCACATCCCTACCAAAGCCTAGGTATTCGCTCAACCTCGCTCTGATACCAACTGTAACGAACCGCAAATCCGAGCTACCTGAGTTGACTAAATACACCACAAGTCCAACCCAAATAACACAGAAATATAACTCATTATTAGAAAGAAGTTAGAGGGTGAGAATTAGAAAGATAGAAATATTAGAATAGAAGAAAATCGAAGATCATAAACTCACAGCGGAACGAATAAAATATATTATATCATATACTTTTGTAATACAAAATTTCTGTATACATGTACATTCAGAATCAGAGTTCAACACTTACAATACAGCGGAAGATAAACACTAGATAACTAACGCTGAAGCCCCCTGCTCCAAGCTCCTCCAATGGCATCTGTAAATACCTGAACTACTTGACTGCCCGTACAAATTTGGGCACCCAAGAGTTTAGGGAAAACAAAACAAAATAAACTCTGGGTCAGTCATGGGACTGGTGTGAGTAAACTCCAACCACTTGTTTAACTTTCAAAAATCCTTTCAAAAGAAAAGATAATAGTAAGACCAGCCCACACATAAACACGGACGGTTTTTACCTTACTATAACCCAAAACACTTTGATATCAAATCCAGTGATATTATAGTAATGTCTACATCAAGTAAATAACCAAATAGCAGAACGCTTGCATCTCACGCTCCACATATATATTATAAAATCAAAAACCCGCATGGCGCTTATTGGAGATTGGATTTCCAACATGACAAGGTATGGGACCACCTTCCGATGATGTATCTCTAGAGGCAAATACACCTGGGTTCAACAAGAACGTCTTGCAACCCGGCCCACACATGACCGACCACTCATTTCGCTTGAGTGTATCGAATGTATATCACCAACGGTTGGACTCAAACCACCGTTCCCGAATGGGCAGAATCGATAGATTTAGAAACAAAAGGAATTTCTCTAGATAGGTGATTATACACCCTAATGGGTGCGACCCACATAGCCATGCTGCCTGCCCGATTTTTGTCCTTTCCCGGTTGTTGAGGCCTGAGGCTACGCATACTTACCATTCATCGATAACAAATCACTTTGAATGCCACATCGTCAGATCCGTTAATCACTAGTTGAGTTTGCACAAATATTCTGGATATTATGCTAAGGAAATAAATCCGTTGCAACCATATATATTCATACAGACCAACCCATTTGATCATTGGAAATACTTTGTCAGACATTCGTCCATTTATGTTCGTTCTGGGATTGAACGAAACCGAAGGCACTATTTCTATAAATAGAAAAGCCCTTGCACTTTACTCCGTCTTCAATATATTCAGCATACTTGGTTCGCAACGCTTATGCCGATACGGAGTGGTTCTTCGGATAATAATCCAACCGGTCTCTCCATATTGACAACGATGGTCAAAACTTCGATAGTCTGTGATTTAACTATCGAATAAAAACAAGTGTTCATCAAACATATCAAACAAATCACTGGGCTCTTTAATTAATATTTCATTAATTAAATCTCTTCTCCATTCTCTATCAATATTTGTTTACCCAAATATTTTGAAATATCATAACGGCCTCTTATGCCATTTGGAAAACGTTTCCAAATATCAATTCTTTTATTTTCTATATATTAGAAAATGTCTCTATTTACAATTGAAAACAATTTCAATCACTTATCTCTATCCTCTTTTGTTTACAACATTCGATTCTTATATTCACTTTACTATCGAATATTCAATACGTCGATACAATGATTTCTAATTATCAAATATCTTAAAAATATTCTAACTCCTTAAATTTCCGGAAAAATTCGCCATAACCTCCCCTGTATCGGGAGCATCGGGAAATTTCAAATAGCATCCCGGTATCTTCTAATCTCAAAAAGAAAAAGGAAAAGCCAAGCGGCTTGCCGATACGGCGCATAAAACCCATATATGAATTAAACATGTACCTTTTTGTCGAGCACATAAATTAAAATCTTCATATACTTCATATCAACCTGTTTAACACCTGTTCACCTGTTTCCAATTCAATTCAACTCAATCCATTCGTTTGAATTCAATTTTGAATCGTTTGAATTCGGTTTCGCTTAATTATTCTTTAATGAGCCCTTCTTGCATATTTCACTTCTTTGTTAAACATAACATGTTCATAACAAAATATTTAACTCGTTCATAACCAAATTGAATTTCAATTTCAATTCCAGTTTCCTTTTCTATTTCGAATATAAATTTTCCAAATCGAATTCACTTATTTAAGGCCCAATATCCATTCAAAAGTTCCTTAACTAATTTCTATTCAATTTAGTTAATTCCATTCAATAAATCAAAATCTGGTTTCTGTTTCAAAAATCATATTCATTTACACAACTTGAATTCGCATATATTTTACAACTTAACTCTGAAATTTTCTAAATAGAAACTTTGGATTTTCTTGCTTAAAATCCTTTTATAATATTAAATAAACCATTATGGTTTTAAAACGATTCTGGCGCTGCTTTTCTGAAAATTTGATTTTGACATATCTCAAAATCTATACGACGAAATCCAGATTTTTCTTCTTCATTAGAAAACTATTATCAAATCGGTCCTGACGTTTCTTGTTTCAAAGAATTCCGACTTCAATTGTGTTCTGTATATTCAATTGAAGTTCGAAATGCCAATTTACGAACTGCAGTGCTGCGGCGAGTTCGTTCTAATTATATATATAAACTTTTAAACTTCTTAAAAATGAATTCAATTCCATTTTTAACTCTATTTGAATTCCTTGATTCAAATTCCAATCTTACCTTTGAATTCTATATTTCAAACCCCAATTCCTTTTCTATTGGATATTCAAATTCAATACTTGAATTTCTATTTCAATTCAAATTCAATACTTGAATTCATTTGAATTTTCTTATTCAAATTCTATATTCCATTTGAACTTTTATATTCCCATTTCTATATTTGAATTCTATTGGATTTCAAATATTCAAACTCCTTTTTAAATTCTATATTCAAAATTCCATAATTTAAAACCCATTTGAATTTCATATTCAAATTCCATAGATCAAATCCGATTTGAATTCAATTTGAATCTCTTATATTCAAATTTCATTTTCCATTTGAATTTTAATATTCAAATTCATTTCCAGCCCCATTTGAATTCTAATCTTCAAACTCAATTTTTTTCACTATTTGAATTTCTTCACTCAAATCCATTTGAATTCTCTTGAATTCAAATTCCAATTCAAAACCATTTGGATTTCCTATTTTGAAATCCTATTTGAAATTCTATTTCCAATTCTACTTTGAAAATCCTATTTCCAAAGTTTATTTCAAATTCTATTTTGAAATCTCATATTCAAATTCCTATTTGAATTTCTATATTCAATTCCATGTTCAAATTCAATACTCGAATTTCTATTTCAAATCTCTATTCAAATTTCACATCTGAATTCTTCCTTGAAATACTATATTTCAAATTCTATTTAATTTTTCTTTGAAAATCTAATTTCAAAGTCTATTTCAAATTCTCTTTTGAAAATTCTATTTTGAAATTCTATTTCAAATTCTATTTGGAAATTCTATTTGGAAATTCTCTATATTCAACACCATTTGAAAGTTCTATATTCAAATCCACCTTGGATTTTCTATTTGAATTCTAAATTCAAATTTTCTATTTCCTTTTCTTTTTGAATTCAAATTTCCATTTCCTTTTCTATTATTCAAATTCTATATTTAAATTTCCTTTTGAATCATATTTTCAAAACACTTGTATTTCTATTTCTGAATTATCAAATGATAATTCTTTTCACTTCATTTATACTTCGTTATAAAAGAACTATTTATAAACTTCGTTTATAAAGAAACTACTTGTTTTATTTTTATTTCCATTAAAATTTCAAATTCTATTTTAAAAATAGAATTTTCCCTTTTAAAATCTCAAATATCCCTTCACGATATTTTTAAATATCATTACTTAAGCCCAGTGATATTTAACAATCAAATCATCCAATTTTCAATCATTTGATTTTAACACATCATATATGAATATATGAAATCAAGCAAATAAACAAACAGATAATATATTTTTGAGGAATCCAGTTGGATTCCTCCAACCTGTTTTTCCTGCATCCACAGATGTTAGCACATAATTAATACCCATTCTGCTTCGTGGCAGAATATCGCGGTATAGAAGGTCATCCACTAATCATAGCGTGGGGCGTATAGGGTAATCATCCGCTATGAAACTGCGGGCATCCGCTAATGAGACTGCGGGAATCCAACCAATCAATCAACCCAATATATATATATATATAGCCTAAATAACTAATATATATATAAATCAACCATAAAACATGCACACAAGCAACAGACAATTATTTTTAATGGAATAAAAATAATTCTAAAGATGAGTGAGATTTACTCACCAGGATTTTTCTTTTGCGCTGAATACCCGGTTAATTCTGTATTGTTGTGTCTAATGAACCAACTCGAGTGAATTCTATACCTATGATTATTTAAATTAATCAATTAAGCTATTATTCATTTCAATATTAATCACTAATAATTTAGTTTATGCATTTCATATTTTTAAATAACGTGTACCTTGCTGTCCAAAACCAATTCAGAAATAACAGAATCATTAACACTGCAAATCAGCCCCTGACTTATTCCACTCTGGCATTTCACCAAGCACCTTACAGACCATTTTCGAACTGCTGCTCTATTACCACGTCAACCTCGACATCATTAGACAATAATCAGCACTTAGTAAAAAGACCAAACCCGTAATCTGCTCCCTCCAGAATCAACAAATCGAACTTCCCAACCTCCATCATTTAACAGTCGCACCACATCATTTTCCCAAACCCGTACCCTCATCACACTGCCTTTGACTGACCCCGACCACTCTTTATACCACCGCGACCTTGCCTTGACATCGCAGGGACCAAATCGAGCAACCCATTTGAACGCGCACCCCTGCAGAACCAGTTGAGCTTCGGGAAATCCCTCAATTTGATCGCGAGCGTTGCTGACCAGGTCTCGAGCTCCAGGTGGTTATCGCGGCTCCGTAATCGCGATTTAAAAGTAAAAAGAGAGAGAGGCCGACTTTGATCTTTGAATCATTTTGAGGTTTTGAATTTCGATTCGTACTGCTGATTTTCTGGCAAAGAGAAAAATGGAAGAGAAGGGATTTGGTTTGAAATGCCTTCTGCTGTTTTGCAAGGATGGAAAATAACTAAGTGTGAGGCTTGTTTTATAGACAGGAGTGAAGAAACAAATAGTACGAATCATTAAAATCTTGTTTAGCTTTGTAACGAAGATGGGGAACAGTTATTTCAGCTCGAGGAAGGTGATGGTTGCGTTGTACAATGGGTAGGTCGGCTATAGGATTTTGAAAATACTTAAATAGATTTCGATTTGATTTAATCCTTATCCAATAAATAATAATATATATATATATATATATATCGTGGTTCCAAACCCTTATTTAAACGTAACAACTGACGTTACCATATTCATACGATATTCCAAACCTAATGGAACATATTCTGAAATTTAGTTGACAGTATATAATAGATAACAGTTTGAATCGATAATTAAATTCAATATTTAAAACTATACTAAATTTTAAAATAAACTGTTCAAAAATCTGGGTCGTTACACAGCTCCTCCATCGATCGACCGGCCCAAGATCTATCGCTACCACGAGATGCGCCATCGCCACGGCTACCCCCGCACCCAGCTATGCCGAGCTTGTCGCCCCCTGGTGGTCAGAAAAAGCCTCCGAAGTCGAATCCTTTGAGTCCCAAATCCATGTGATATACATCAGTAATCCCGATCTCGACCGTACCAATTCAAAGCTTCTAAATTCCTCTTCCTTTTCAGCTTAACATCCATGTTTTAATTTAGAACGGATCATGATATTTTTAATGAATTAAAGAGAGAGGGTTTTGGCCATTCGTTTGTAAAGAACGGCGACTGGTAGATGTTAGTTTTGGGTTAGGGTATTGGATACGTATACGGTGTGTATTCATACACGTATTCTGAATTTTTATTTAATTTATTTAATTCCAAAAAATATCTATATGTTGATATAAACTCCAAATCAAACCCAACGAGTGTCGCCCCTAGCTAAATACCCCCATTTCAGATACAATAGGATATGTCCAGTAAGTTAATTCGACTGTTTTGATAGGTTTTTCTTAAAAATTAAAATATAAATCAATGTATATTTAATTTAAACGTACACATTCTAATTTACCGGGGCCACATACTGACTCTAAAAATTACAGAAAAATTATATCTAGTTTTGTTTTGACGATACGGTCCTAACAAGACTAATTTTTTCGAATTTGGAGACCGTTTGAAAATGGCCATTTTCTGGTCGACCCAATTTGATTGAAATTGACAAAACACGTTTTCTTTTGCCACGCTCACATATTGATTTCAAAAAATATGAAAATTGGAATCTAGCAATAATTTGACATTTTGAATCCAACAAAAGTGGTTTCATCAAAAACGGAGGTTGTTTGTAAAATGGATATTTTTAAGGGCTATATATTATATTATAATATATATAAATTCTACAACGACTATTTTAAAATTTAAACTGGGCATAACTTTTTATTCCTGTTATGAAATCTCAATTTTTCAGATTCATTGGAAAGATATAATCAAACATATTTAAATATTTTTGGTTTTACTGAAATCCGATTTATTTTGAATCCTGTACAGTCAATTGAAATTTGAAATCAAATTTTCGAACTACTGCGCCATTTTAAACTCCTTTTATAATTAAATTAAAATATTTCATTCTAACTTCGATTTAAATAAATGTTTAGTTGTTATTATTTAAAATTTATTACTATTTGTTTTCATATATATTGTCATATATGATGTGTGACGGCCCGCCCCACACCAGCCTGCATTTCCTCCGAACGTGCGCTGTACACATGCCCGACTAGCAGGGGACGGTCGTCAGAAGAAAGGAAAGAAGGGAATTAACTAAACGAGGAACCTGTAGAATGTCTCACAGCGCATGGAATAAAATATAATAATAACATACTTGACATAAAACAGGTGAGACAATGCATAAGCTGATAACTAATAATCAATATCAACATCAGAGCAGCGGAAATCCAAATACAGCTTATTACAACTTTCCAAATTTACTGTCTCTAACAAAAGAAAGCTAAAGTGGAAGATGCACCACCAATTCCCAAGCAGTGATCTTCAACAACACAGGGAGAATACTATATATATTACGTGGAAGCCTCCTGCTCGTCTCCGGATCATCTACCCGCGCCACCAGCTAACCTGTCTCTAGTCTGCTCGTGTGAGCACCCAGAGTAATAAGAGGAGACATAAAACTCTGGGTCAGACATAAAGCCTGGTATGAGTGATAAGTATCTAAACAGAATAATAACAGGTATACTAAACCATACCTGAACCTGGACCTGCAACCAAAGAGTTAGTACCACATACCGTACAATATCTAAGGTGCCATAATAAAAAGTGTAAGAATACGGGGGTGGGGTGTGCATGTCATAATGATAGCAACCAAATCAACCATCCTCACATCTCTCACTCAGTGCGTAAAGCGTACGATATCTACCACTTTGGAACACTAGACAAATTGAGGTAACGACGAGTCCCGACTTGTAGAAACCCTGCTGTGACCAAGCTAAACACATGGAGTCATGACCAAACATTTCAATGACCCCCTTCATTGGTCGTAGCCCTTGGTTCTACCGATGCCATGATGGCCCTGAATCCGCCTTCATACCTCCTACCATAATGGTCCAAAGCTATAGACACCGATAACCCCTTGGCACGCGTCCCGCAGCAAAGCCCACCATGAAGCGAACTCGTTGATTCCTATCTAAATCTTGAGTTCTAACTTCCCATTTGGACTTCCTTTGCATCTCGGGTTTTGATCGAGTTGGAGTTGGTCTTCAAAAGAGTCATCGCGTAGTAGTAGTAGTAGTAGTAGTAGTAGCCCACGTACGGTTCGGTTCGGTGCTCCTCGTCTAGCTCGGTTCGGTTCGGTGTAACCTTCCTGATCGGTTCGGTTCGGTGGTCCTACTTCGGGTCGGGTCGGTGTCCTCCTCCGGGTCGGGTCGGGTTGCTGTCTTCCTTCCAGTTCTTCTCCGATCATCTCCCTCGTTTTCCATCTACCCCGATCCGATCTGATCCCTTCGCCTTACTCCAGTCGTAGCCTATCCGATCTGGCCTCTATTATTCTTCCGATCTGATCCCCTTGTCCACTCCAACTCTAAGTAAACGGCCTTCCTTCTCGCCAAGCCTCCTCTAGTGACAAGTCCCAATCCAGTTCAGAATCCCTCGGTCAGTTCACTAATCTGATCCGACCCCAACTCCGATCCGAACCAGTTCGAAACCTGCACATTTCTACAACTTTCCAGCGAGCTTTCTACGCCATTCGACGGCGTTTTCGACAAATCTAACACTTCTAGTCAATCATAAAACACACCATAGAGTCATAGCAACATGTAAGAGCAACCACAAACAGCAAACAACAATTCAAATGAATCAAAATGGATCAAAAGTGGCTAAAACCTCACATTTTCCCATAGTTCCTCTTAATCATGTTTAAGCACATATTTAGTAAAACTTAATCAAATCGTCTAAATTTTCTAACAGAGGCATGAAATATTATTTAAGAATTTCTAAACATTTTTCCAGAATTTATTAGTGTATAAATTCGCTAATCTTCACTAATTACCCTTAATTACCGTAATTAGTGCAAAAACTATGCAAATCACTCACCTTGGCCACAAAATAAAACACCAAATCTGAAATACTTTCTGTTTGGGTCGAATTCCTATGTATAGCAGCAGCTCCAACCTTGCTTTGTTGCTATTTGGCCTTGTTTTGATGTAGTCTAGGCTTAATCTTCACTAAAAATGTGTTTAGGAGTGGTTTTAGAGGATGGAAGCCATTACTAAGGTCTCAAGAAGGTTTGTGGTGGCTCAAAACTGAAAATGAAAGTGATTTCCTAACCCTAATCAGTCCTCCTATACCTCTAAACCCGAAATTCCCCTCTGGGCCTAGCTGCTAATCACCCGGTTAAGCCCAATTAGGCTGTTTTTCACCATCTGAAACTTGTTTCAGCCATATCTCCCAAACGGTGAGTCCGTTTGGCTAATGTGACCACTCTACGGAAAGAGAAACCATCATCCGGAGCCAATGGAAGTGGTTTCAGGTCAAAATTCCTTTCCTGTCAAAAGTTATGGCCAAAACAGTACCAACTAGGGGTAAAATGGTCATTTAAAAATCGAGAGAAATCATGAACATGGGAAATGACCCCAATAGTCGTCTCCCAAAGTTACATGACCATACGACTTCGTATGTGAAAGAAACAAATATCCTACGGTCCTATGGTGCGTAGAATACGGGTCGTTACATGATGTGTTATAAAACCCGTGATTTGATAATTGAGTGTTTTTGGATGTTTAAATATCACTGGGCCTAAAATGTTGATATATAAAAATATCATGAAAATGATATTTTGAGATTAAAAGGGAAAAGTATATTTATTTAAAATAGAGTTTGAATTTCGAACGGATTATAAAAATATTAACTTGTTTTGAATAATGAAAACAAGTAGTGAATTTATAAATGATGTTTATAAATAAAATAGAATAATTTTCATTGGATAATCTGGAAATTTGAAATGAATTTATAAACGGAGTTTATAAATGAAATGGATAATTATCATTGGATAATTGTAGAGTTTAAATTCAAATATGAATTTAAAATGAGAATTTAAAATCGTTTTAAGTAGTAAACGATAAAATTTATTCCGATATTCGGAATGGAAAATGAAAATGAATAAATCCATAGGATTTATGTTTGAATTCGACTATGTCCGATTTATAAATTATTTATAGAAAGGATATTGGAATTGTATTAAATAGAAACTGATATTTAAATTAAATATTAAAATATATTCTATGTTATGTATAAATAAGTTAAAACAAATAGAATATTCCAAAATAAGATTTTGTTTTTAAATAGATTTCGAAATGGAACTGTTATATAAAACAAGTAAATTATAAACGATGTTTATAAATGTAGTGAATTAATTATCAAGAGATAATTCTAAATTTTAAATTCAAGTATGAATTTAAAAGTGAATTGGGAAAACATGTTGAAATAAAGAACAAATGGTTATATTCAGGAATTCAGAATACAAATTGAATTGAGAAAAATTCAACGGATTCTATTTTGGAATTCTCTTTCATTGAATTTTTTAAAATAGTTTATTTCTAATGAAATTGGAAATTAATATCAGAAATAGAGTTGTGATTGAATTGATAACTAAGTAATGAAAAATTGACGATTAGAGATAATCAGAAATATTAATTTAGATTTGAAAACTGGTTTAATATATATTAAATTATATATTAGAACAAGACTGAAAATTTAAATTAAAGGAAGTTTAACATTATTATTTAAATATAATTAAAAACGAACTTGTCGTAGCGTGACAGTTCGAAAATTGGCGTTTCAAACATCAATTGAGTATATAGAACTCAATTTAAGTTGGAATTCTTTTAAACAAGAATCGTCAGGACCGATTTGATAACAGTTTTCTAATGAAAGAGAAAAATCTGGATTTAGATATTGAGTTATGTCAAAATCAAATTTTCAGAAAAATAGCGCCATAACCATTATACAACGATAATGGTTTATTTAAATAAATAAAAGGATTTTAAGTAAATAAAATCCGAATTTTATTTACAAAAATTCGGATTTGAGTTATAAAATATATCTAAACTCAAGTGGAGTAATGGAATGATTTCTGAAACAAAAATTATGTTTTTAACTATTGAATAGAATTAACTAATTTAAAGAATAATTAGTTAATGAAAAATTGAAAATGAAAATGTGCTTTAGATAAAATTGGATTTGCAAATTTATATTTGAAATCGGATATGAAACCTGAATTAAAAATGGAATTTGATTGGTTTAAAGCAAGTTAAAACTTTATTTGAACATGATATGTTCAATTAAAAAGTGAAATAGGCAAAATAGCTAATTAAAGAATAAATTAGCGAATTGATTTAAAATGACCGGATTGAGTTGGAATAAATTAAAATCGGACATACATATGTTAAACAGGTATGGAATGAAGAGAATGAAGATTTAAATTTTAAGTGCCCGACAAAAAGGTACATGTTTAAATTCCATATGAGTTTTTATGTGTCGAATCGGCAAGCCACTTGGGCTTTTGATTTTCTTTTTGAATGGAAAGGGCATAGAGAGGCGTTTTGTAGTTATACCAAGTGACCCATACAAAGGAGGTTATGGCGAAATTTTACGGAAATTTAAGGAGTTAGAATATCTTTAAGAAAATTGAATAACTAGAAAATCAATATATCAATATATATTAAATTCGATACGGAAACTGTAGCGTCCCGGGAATTTCGACACTCGAATCATGACACTATCATATTCTGTGCCCATAACTCAAGTACCGAAAACCCAGAAAGCTATAAGAAAGAAGTTAGAAGGTGAGATAAGAAAGAAAGAAAGTAAGAATAGAAGAATAAGAAGAACCAACACAACACAGATTCTCATATCGCAGCGGAACAAAATATAATAATGAAATAACTTTTATTGAGAGCTTGAAATAATACTTACAACATCAGAGTACATCAATACACCTGGACAGTTATAATTCTCTGTCCTCATGTATATAACACACAGCGGAATAATAACGGTTGAACATCATACGTCTGATCTCCTTCAGCTCGTCTATGGACTTCAAACCATCTGGTAACCTGAACCTGTACACCCCGGTCTAACCCGAGAATTTACAAAACACCGGGTCAGTCTGGTGAACCAGAGTGAGATAAACTCGCAAAGTTTTAAGGAAAAAACATCCAACATGATTTTAAAGTCCAAATCCTTTCAAAAGAAAAGGATAATCGTAAGAGCAAATCCACACATAAACACGGATGGTTTTTACCTTACGATAACCCAAAACATTTTTTTTAAATCAATACCTTTTCTGATATTATAATAGTGTCTACATACAAGTAGATATCAATCTAGCGGAACGCTTGCATCTCACGCTCCACATATATAGTATACAAACAAAACCATAGGCACTTATTAGAAATTGGATTCCGACCTTGACAAGGTATGGGACCACCTGCCGCTCGTGTATCTCTAGAGACGAATACACTGGGTTCAACAAGAACGTCTTGCAACCCGACCCTCACATGACCGACCACTCATTTCGCTTGAGTGTATCGAATGTATATCACCAACGGTTGGGCTCAAACCACCGTTTCCCAAAAAGGGACAGCATCGATAGATTAAAGAAACAAAAGGAATTTCTCTAGATAGGTGATTATACACCCTAATGGGAGCGACCCACATAGCCATGCTGCCTGCCCGATTTATGTCATTTCCCGGTTGATGAGGCTTGAGGTTATAATCGACTTTTGAAACTTCTGGCCACCATTCACATCGTCCATACAAGTCCTCCAGGAACAGGATGAACCGAAGGAACCCTCCTACCACATCCTAGGAATCACCCTATAGATCAGTAGCGAGTAGTCCTTGCAACCCATAGATTTCAGCCACGAAAGAATCACAGTATATCTCTGGGGATCAGCCAGAGATTGTAAGTAACTCTTCCGTTTATGAAGATCTACGGTCTTCAATTGCTCCAACTCGATTACCATCTCTGACGTATTCGTACTATTGGTCGGAATGGTTTTCGAATATAATTCGATCCCGGTCTTTCCATACCAATATCGTTTGGCCAGATTTTTGATAGTCGGTTATTTAACTATCAAAATAAACAATCATAAAAATAACACAGAATACAGCGTCACTTGGCCATAAAATAATATAATATTCTCAAATCATTTTATTTTGATGCTTAGAAAAATATCTTAAATCCAATATCACATTTCCCGTTAAATACCATTTTAAAACATTTTCTATAACATTATTTATTACCTGTAATTGGAAAACCGATTCCACTTATCATTCTTAAAATGATCATTTTGAAATTCTCTTTTGGTCTTATTATTTGACCCAATCCCCATCACTTATCCTTTAGAATAAACTTATTCTAAAATATCTTTTCCTTACTTTTGAAAGTATCCTTACATCTTCACCAATCCCCTTTTTATTCTTTTATTATGGAAATACCACTCCCTATTTCCAGGCCCCTTTCCAATCCCTTTTTCATCTCGATTCCCTTAAATCCAAATATTAAGAAATCTTTATTTTAAGCTTATCACATTTGCTTAAAACCCTTTTATAACTTAATTTATCAAATCTGGTTTAAAATATAAAGTCATTCACAAACTTCCTTTAAATTCCAATCATAATTCATTTATAACTTTGATTACTTAAATGAGCTTTATTTAAGAAATAATTTACTTTATCGTTAACTTGGATAAATATCCAATTTCCCTTTCTTATTAAGTTAAACACCATTCGCTAAATATATTTCATTAGATAAATCTGCACAAATTTATTTAACTTAATAATCAACTGTCGTTATAACGGTTGGCTTGGTCAACTTTAACATACGATTAACTCGTTGATCGACTCTAACTTGTCTTATTTAATCCAATAAATAGTATTATTAATTTAAATAATCCTTTTCAACATAATCTTATTTTAATTGTTTCTTAAAAACAAATAATCATCATTTTTAATCATTTCACACTTGCTTAACAACCTTACCAATACAAGAATTTTCTTTATAAATAGTGAAGCACGTGCTTCGCGCACGGTATCCTTTGGTACCAAAAATGGTGTTTGGTGATTACCACAATCAACATATAATTGGTTAGTTTATTTCTTTTCATAAATTCTAATCAAAATAATATACTAGAAATCTATATTCACTTATAATCAAATTTTATAATTTTATTTCTATCGATTTACTGACGGTAAATCGATCTTTATAAAACAGTTTGTATTTTGGCCATCTGCTATAAATTTCTCAACCAATATCACCCATTGGTTAATAACCAAACAAATGTTGAATTTAGATTCAACAAACAACCACTATGTCAATAATTCAATCATGTCGGTTAAACCGTTCATATAATGATCATATGCAAATAAATAATCAATTCAACTGATAGTGCTCAACCAATAACAATCATTCAAGCATCCAAACACGTTTATATTATTATAAACATAACCAACAAGGTAAGTTACCTTTGTTGGAAATAATCGTTAAAAATAACGATTTCATTTCATTTTAAATTAAACAACCGTTTAATTTAAACAGTGTAGCGAATAACCAAACAATCATTAAATCAACTAGCAAATATAGCACCCAAGCAATAAATCCAATTTATAAAATTTATAAATGGATAACTGAGTGAGTTTAACTCACCTTTGACTTGATTTCGTCGATACATCAGCTTGGTTTAGTCGAATTAGACGATGTTTCATTTATCTAAAAAATCCAGCTGCTGCCTGCCCTGCTCAATCCTCATCCATCTCGTAGTACTCGTCTTCACGGTCCCGACGTTTTTTGTTTCGTCGAATTCTGACCACAAACGTGTTCGAAATAAATATTTGAAATTTATAAAAACGTTTAGACTAAACAATCTTTTAATTAAAACAAATATTGGGCCTTACATGAATTTCTTCAGCCCAGCCCAACCCGAACGAGCCAAACCCGCACCCTGTATTTACTTAAAACCCTCAAAACAATCAGTCCTTCATCATTTCTTACATCGTAGCCGCCTCCATCATTCCAGAAAAAAATGGAAACCCTACTCGAAACAAAAGTCCATCACTCTCCTCCCTGACCACCGTGACGCCCCGCCTTGGCCTCCATTCAGTTGCTCCTCCGTCCCCCAGAGCGAGACCGAACCTCCACCCAAAAAGGTAAGTAATTTACTTAATTAAACCTCTATTCTTTCTCTATTTTTTTTCTTTCTTCTTTTCATTCGATACTGAGTTCGTTTGGGTTTTGTTCACCGTGTATTTATACTTGCGAATGGTTACAGTGATTTGTTACATCCTACTTAGAATTAGCTGTGCCTAGATTTTTAGGTGATTTTCCCCATTCATTCAGCCATGTTGTCGAACTGTAGATGATATGAATGTTGACGGTTGTGGGTACTGTGATTTTCGAATGGTTATATCCTAGATTAGATTTACAGTGCTTAGGATCCTAGGTGATATTTCATTTCAGTCCTGTTATAATCGAACCGTGGTACTTGATATTTCATGTTCGGATAGTGATCGATTCTGGTGCGGTTGAGTTGTTTATTCCATTGCAGATATTTGGATCTACATTTAGATTTATAGATTCTGTTCTTACTGTATGTACAACTATTGAGTTGTATTTTCAAGTGAGTGTTTTGAAATCTGGGTTTTTAGCTGTGAGGCTATCTGTGAGGCTAGGAATTGTTTATTCCAGTTTTCAGACTTAGAATTGATGTAAATTTATGGCAGACATGATTTGGTATACAAGATTTTCTGAATACATATATATCCATATATATATATATATATATATATATAGATTTTGATTGGATTTTCCACTGTTGATTCACTGCCTCTATATTTTTCTTCTTTTACTCGATTGCAGATTCGAGTTGTAATGTCATGAGATTTTCAGACTATATACATATAAATGTATAGCTCTTTTCGATTCAGATTTGATGCAAAAAAAAAAAAAATATTCAACTGTTCACTGTACTGTATAGATTAATTTATACCTAATTTGATTTTCTTTCTAGCTACTTATAGCTTTTGTTTTTCCTCTTTTCTTTTCAGGTTGATTTGGCGACAGTGTTGAAATCTCATGATGGGTAGTGGTGATGGCTGCACCCTAAACAACGAAGATTTGTGTTGGATTTTCAATATCTGTTTAAATCTTGTATATGTATTGGCCAACGCAAAATGTATATAAGTTGTTCTTTTTTTTTTTTTGAAAGAAATAGGACATACTGAAATCAAGTTGTAAAGTGAATCTTTTGTTCATATATTTTTGTATATATATATATATATTACTGTTCTTACATGCTAAACTTTCTCAGCATTGTGCAATTTCCATACTTGAAATCTCTTTCTTGCTAATTACCAGCAAATGCAGATTTAGTGGGCTCTTGAATATTCATATGTTTCAATGTATTCAAATTCGATTTGAATTTGTTTTGGCCACTTTGTTTTAGTCCTTTTGAGTTATGCAATACTCGATTTTATAATTACATGTTTGTTTACTTAGCCATTCGGTTTGGTGGGTGTGATGCAAGATATATACATATAGATATTTACTTTGTTTTTATTCCGATTATTTTAAAACTCATAAAATATCTATATAATATAATTAAAAATTCAAACAATTGAATTAAATAAAAATAACCTGATAACTCGAGTAGATTCAAATGGAACACCGTTTTATTAAAAAGACAAAGATAGATTTTCAATTCAACCTTCACAAATTGGGTTATACGATATTATATATATATAACGTTATTGTTTTATAATGATTTTCATAGCGACTATTTTAAAATTTCAACTGGACATAACTAACAAATAATAACACGAAATCTCGATTTTTTCCTTTTATATGAAACTCATCGTCAATCTGGTTCCAACGTTTCTCGTTTCACAGAATTCCGACTTAAAACAAATTCTGTACACTCAGTTGAAGTTCAAAACGAAATTTACGAACTACCGCGCCATTTCTAGTTCGTTTATAATATAATTATAAATCAACCGTTCTAACGTCGTTTTTAATAACGAACATATTTATATAATCCAATTTAAACCATTTTTAAATCACTTTAAAACGCTCGTTCACATTACACTGCAAATTCAATATTTTCCCAATATCCCGAAAATAAAATATTATTATATTATTTATAAAAAATTTAAATATTCAATTTAAAATGGTCAAGTCCATTAATTAAACATATCTCAACATTTTAAATAAATAAAATATTTCAAATAAATGGCTAGAAAATCCGGGACATTACATTCTTTCCCCCTTAAAATAATTTCGTCCTCGAAATTGCTAAGGTAAGAAAAATGTTGTAAATTCCGGTAATTTAAAATATATTTAAATAACACTTTATTTTCCTCTTTCTCTGGGTTTCAGTTTATTTAACTCCTCGTTAAATCATGGATAATTTTTATTCAGCCAATCAAACAGCACACAACAATCAATCAACCATCAAGGCATAACAAACTCAACTAAGTCACTGAATTTACATTCAATTTGACTATTCAATTTAATTCGATATATTCAAATATTAACCAATTAATATTCGATTGATTTTTATTTAATTATTATTCATCAAAAATTCAAATTTATTTACTTATAACATTATTCCTTTATTTAATCTCAACATCATTATTAATGATTTAATTCAATTTTACTTAACCCAGTTAAGTTTCAAATTCAAAATTTTAACCAAATTTTGAATTTAAATTAGTCAACACACCATAGCTAAATAATTTGAGAAAATTACTTCTTTTCTATACAAAAATAAATTTCAGGTAAAATTATCTCATCTACCCCTTTTGCAAAACAATATTGTGCCCTTATCAGTTCAACGCTTCCCAACAACTTGAACCGACCAAACAACACAATACAAAACATTTGTATATAAAATTTACAAATACGCTCTCATATACATACACTCTCAAACTCAATCTAGGGTATTATTAACCCTATCTCTATCGAGTTACACAACGGAGCCAAGGTTATTTCTGAACCAATTGCTCTGATACCAACAGTAGCGTCCCGGGAATTTCGACACTCGAATCATGACACAATCATATTCTGTGCCCATAAATCAAGTAGCAAAAACCCAGAAAGCTATAAGAAAGAAATTAGAAGGTGAGATAAGAAAGAAAGAAAGTAAGAATAGAAGAATAAGAAGAACCAACACAACACAGATTCTCACATCGCAGCGGAACAAAATATAATAATGAAATAACTTCTATTGAGAGCTAGAAATAATACTTACAACATCAGAGTACATCAATACACCTGGACAGTTATAATTCTCTGTCCTCATGTATATAACACACAGCGGAATAATAACGGTTGAACATCATACGTCTGATCTCCTTCAGCTCGTCTATGGACTTCAAATCATCTGGTAACCTGAACCTGTACCCCTCGGTCTAACCCGAGCATTTACAAAACACCGGGTCAGTCTGGTGAACCAGAGTGAGATAAACTCGCAAAGTTTTAAGGAAAAAACATCCAACATGATTTTAAAGTCCAAATCCTTTCAAAAGAAAAGGATAATCGTAAGACCAAATCCACACATAAACACGGACGGTTTTTACCTTACGATAACCCAAAACATTTTTTTTAAATCAATACCTTTTCTGATATTATAATAGTGTCTACATACAAGTAGATATCAATCTAGCGGAACGCTTGCATCTCACGCTCCACATATATAGTATACAAACAAAACCGTAGGCACTTATTGGAAATTGGATTCCGACCTTGACAAGGTATGGGACCACCTGCCGCTCGTGTATCTCTAGAGACGAATACACTGGGTTCAACAAGAACGTCTTGCAACCCTGCCCTCACATGACCGACCACTCATTTCGCTTGAGTGTATCGAATGTATATCACCAACGGTTGGGCTCAAACCACCGTTTCCCGAAAAGGGACAGCATCTGAGACGACCCGTAACTTCCCCGTAAAGGAAAGCGTCGGATAGTTCGAGAACAAGCCACAACAGAACGCATACAGAAGAACATTTCATTGTATATTACAACAATGCATCAGATTACAAGAATATACAGAGTATAAATGAATATTACACAGAAATATCAGAGATTTAAATTACATTTAAATACATAGCAGCGGAAAATAATACAATACACAACTAGAAGGGATATACGGATACAAAGCTTTCCGGATATCGTTCCAGCTGTAAACCAGGATCCTGTGAATATAAATCTGCAAAACCAAAACTACTAGCTGCCCGTGTCAAAATAAGGGCACCCAGAGTTTAGGTTAAAACAATAAACTCCAGGTCAGTCATGTGACTGGTGTGAGAACTAAAACAGTTAATCTTTATTTTTAAAGTTAGGTAAATCAAGGGACCATGCCATATAACACGGAACGGGTTTCCTCCCAAGAATACCAGTGCATAAAACAACAGCGCAATGCTAAATAAAGAAGAATGAAGCTATTATAAGACCCAGTTCCCATCACACAATGCAACGCAAGCCGGAGGATAGGGTTTTTACCTTATAATAGCCAAGGATGCTTGATACGTTTAAAAACAAATCATTTGATACTATCATAAGTGCATAGTGTATAAAACAACTTCAAATCATAAGTATCAATCATAGGCGGCATGAATGCCCCATACCACTATGTCGCCATACTAGTTTTACAATTAAAACCGCAAATGTCACGTATTTGGAAATTGGATTTCCGTCTATGAACCGAGGCAAAAGATAGTCCTCAACCGATTCGAGACGCTCTAGCCCGTGTCTCAGGATCAGAGCTCGAGTGACCCTTGGAGCGACAGGGCCGGTCCACCGATGTGGATTAAAATGCCTGAACACTACGTTTCCCCACCCTTTGGGGTGTCAATGAGCCAACAAATGACTCCATCGGTTCGAGAACGACCGATATATCCGAGGCGCCTCGCAACAGCAACAACCACATAAGTCAAACTCGTCAGGGCGTGTAAAACCACTGACGCCACTTTTTAGCTAGAAGGAAACGCATGCCCTCCCTGAGGTCCGTCTCCCGTTTTTGGTTCATACCGGGTGTGAAACTCGCGAATCAACGTTACACAAAGCTACGCCACACAGGCCTTGCTTTGATCATCACCACAAGACTTTGCTTTTCAACAGAAGCCTCGATCAATTGCCACTTAGGCATGCCACACAGGCAATTCACTCCATGCGTTTGATATCCATCAATATATAACCCCTGAGCTCGTACGTCTCAGAGAAGGGCGTTAAGCAAGAGAATAAATTCTCCGCCGCCAAACAGATATATATTTAATAGAGATCAACCACACGGACTAAAATCCAATGTCAGACACACAGTCCATCTACAAGTCCGTTCTGGGTCTGAACGAAACCGGAGGCACCTAGTACCCCGCATATCCATCGATCTCCAAGTACGTCTGGACGATCACTAACTGTTTCCATCTTCTTGGGTGTACAGCCCAATCAAGATCATCAGTAATTACCCAAACGACGTGAAGACCTCCGGTCTTCGACCATCGTCTTCATCTTCGACTTATCGTCGTATCAGTTATCCAGAATGGGATAAACCCGGTCTTTCCGAATAACTCGCGTATATTTTAAATAAGTGTTACACAAACACAACATACGCCTCATTCCAATTCATTAGTCACTAACCGTAAATTAATCAAGAGAATAATTTCCCAAATATTAACCCCGAAGGCCGAAACCAACATCAGATCAATATCCAGAAAACCATTCTGCTTAGCTAACCGACAGTTAGTTTCTAAATTTCACATTCATAGGGAAAGGTTCCCATTAATTTTATCCAAGATAAATTCCTTGAATTTATTCTTTAATCTACTTTTGAATCTCAGTTCAAACTAGTCGGGATTAGCGACCCTTACCGAAGTAATCATTTGTTTTAATTTCCCAATCCCAACCTATTAATCCCATGAAGTAAAACTGGTGATACTTCATATCTAACACCACAGTGTTATCGGTAAATTCAATTACCATTTCACGTTCAAATCTAATTAAAGATTTAACTATCGCTTGGAGTAAAACTGGTGATACTCCATTCTCGATCTTTTCAATCTATTTAAAGATTCATTAAAACTCCACTTAGTTTTAATCTTTAACTGGGTTAAAGAATCCGTGTCATTTTAAAACACGGTTCACGATAAACCCAACGTCACATTCATTAATTATCGGGTTAAAGAACGAGTGTTATTTAAAACACTGTTCACGATAAACCCAAAAATCAATATCAATTCAATTCCAATTAAATATTATTTAATTGGTACACTTCATTAAATCTAAATAAAAAGATTTAATCATTTCTCAACTGGGTTCAAGAACAGTGTTAGTGAAGACACCACTCACGACAAACCCAAATCACATTCGATATTCAATACAAGGCTCTGAATAGAAAATATATCGGCTTATATTCAATATCGAATTCTACGACTAACAAATGTCGTATTGGAAATAACGATATAAATATATATCTTTCAAATTTCCATAACAACATCTGTATAATCACGAATTCCAACATCGAAATATTCCGAAGACAATTTCGATTCAAATCCACTCCAATGCAATCATTGGATATTCTGGTTATTTTCAAAACCCTTTTTAAATTCAATTTATTTATTTAAAAATAAATAGAATTATAATTCTAGTTCAAAACTAGTTCATTTCGATAAAAATCTATTTTTATCTTTTCAAACATGAAGTTTTTCATCCCAAATCTTCACAAATCATTTCTTATGATTTTACACAAATTATTACTATTTTTAATAATTTTATCAAGGCCCGTACAGTCGATTTCCATCAATGGTCATCGAACTGCACTTACAGCGACCTTTTTCAAATTTGATTTGGACATAATTCCAAATCCAACCGTTAGATTTCTAATTTCTAATATTCGCTAGAAAGCTCTTTTCGATACGAACCCAACGGTTCCGGTTTTAGGAGAATCCGACGGTCGGATCTCCCGCAATGTCCATTTGAAATAAATGGTCGAAATTCACGAACTGCCGCGGCGCGGCGCGTTCTATTCAGGCCATTATATTATATATATAATATATATAATATACACTTCGTCGATTTCTATTTAAAACGAATTATATAAATAGTTTTAAAATTCGTTTCAAAATCTATTTCAACTTCCATCTCAATTCAAAGCAAAATTGAATTCTTCTCTATAAATTCGTTTTAAAATTCATTTCTATTCAATTCAAATTTCAATTCAATTTGAATCCATTTCAATTTGCTTTCAATTCAATTTGAATTCGTTTTCAATTCAATTCATTTCGAAATCGTTTTCAATTCAATTCATTTCGAAATCGTTTTCAATTCAATTCATTTCGAAATCGTTTTCAATTGATATAAATATCGTTCACGTCAAAATGGCGTCAATCTAATCAACACGGCTTCATAAATTTCTATTTTCAAATTTTCTATTTCAAATATTTCTATTTCTAATATTTCTATTTCTAAACTGGAATGAGGCCCAATCAATTACCATATAAAATTAATTATATGGATTTTCATACAACACATGTATATAATAGCATTGAAAAATAATCAACCATCAACCAAAGTGCACTACACTGTATAAGCATCCAATAAAGATATCTAACGCTTATAACAGCATGTCAATCAATCGATCGACATATTTAATCAATCAGGATGAGTGAACTTCAAATTTCATCCTAACACCCGTGTGGGGTTTCAAACAATCAAACAAATATCTTATTCGTGCAGTTGGGCGATGTGTGAAATTTATCGACCCAATCAATGTCCTTCAAATAGGTGTACATAAACAAACCGTCTGGTTTGTAAATGAATATTTATTTATTCACATTCACGTTAAAACTTATATTTTTAACGATAAAACATTTTATTCCAACATATGAATTTCTATTAAGTTCATTCTTTAAATAAAATGATATTTTTATTTTTCTAACACATTTTAGAAAATTTCGGCGGCATAACGGCACGATACTAGAAACGGGACGAGGCCTAGCCTTATCCCCGGTCTAGTGAAGGCCCACGCCATTCACACATCAATCATATCAATTTCATTTCACCAAAACAATCAAATCCAAATCAAATAATCTAACCAACTACACAACCAATCAAACAAGTCCATGGTCTGTGGACGGGTGTCGGGTGCTACTAAGCACCGTCTGCATCCTAGTATATATATATAACTAGAAAATAAATTGAAGAGTGAGAAATTCTCACCGATAGCTATCCTAGCTCCACGGCACTTCCAATGCAGGAAATCTTCGCCAACTCGCCTTTTTGTCGCTTTCGCCCGTATTCTCTACATATGTAAAAATCGAATTTTTACTTCGCTATTCAATATATAAAAATCATATTCTTATTTCGAAGTTCAATATATAAAAATTCTATTTTTATTTCGAAGTTCAATATATAAAAATTCTATTTTTCTATCGAAAGGTATAATCTTTTCTATTATAAAAATTCGACTTTTTCATCCCTAAAAATCATATGATAAAATCCAATTTTTCTTTCTTATGTTATAACAAAAATCAAATTTTTCTATACATATAAAAATTTAATCTTGTCCCGTTTAAAAATCTTATCTTTATATAATAAAAAAAAAATCTCATCTTTATATGCTAATCATATAAATAAAAATCACTTCTTTAAAAACAATGCTTCATATAAAAAAACTGATTTTAACTAATGTATGCTCACTGTTAATTTTAATTACATGGTAAAAAGAATTACACTGTGCGTCTTCTTCTTCGTTCATTTGCTTCAGACAAAACCCGCTCCTATGCTCCAACCCTCCAACTCGATTTGTGCGCGCCATCAGGTCACTGGAAGATGATCGGAGCACGCCACTGCGACGGCCCCCCTGCCACGCACCTCCGCCCGCCACGTTGCTCCGTCCGATGGCCCACGGCGGCGCAGATCTTGCCCTGAACGGCGACACTTCCAATCGCAATTTCGAGCAAAATTCACAACGAAATTTGCTCATCTTGGTATTGATTCAAAGAGCGTGAAAGCTCTTTAATTTCTGCTTTGGGGATATGGATTAATTCGAATTAGGTTTGGAGAATTTGGGGTTTTAATTTCTGAGTTTCTTGGCCTTTGATATCGGCGGCTATTGAATGAGGGTTGGGCTACGGTTTGGCTCCTTATTTAACTATATAATATAATTTTAATAATATTTTATTTCGTTAAAATGAGAATTTACATACGAATCCCAAATCAAACTCAATTACTATCGCCCCTAGCCAAATACCCCCATTCCGAACACAATGGGATGTGTTTCGTAAGCCAATTCTATCGTTTCGACTAGTTTCGATTTAAATTAAAGTATAAATCTTTATATATTCAATTTAAACGCACATTTCAAATTACCGAGGCCACATACCAACTCTAAAAATTATAGAAAAATATTTTCTAGCTTCGTATTGACGATACGGTCCTAACAAAACTAGTTTCGTCAAATTCTGAGACCGTTAGAAAAATGGCCAATTTCCAGTCGATTAAAATCAACTGAAATGGTCAAAACACGTTTTCCTTTGCCACGCTCACATATTGATTCGAAAAATTATGAAATTTGAAACCTAGCAATAATTTGACACTGCGGATCCAACAAAAGTGGTTTCATCGAAATCCGAGGTCGTTTGCAAAATGTCCATTTTTAAGGGCCTGAATTCCATAGCGACTATTCAGACTTTTCAACTGGACATATCTTTTGATTCCCGCTATCAAATTTCGATTGGTCGGATTCGTTGGAAAGATATTACCAATTAGATCATAATGTTTTTGGTTTCACTAAAATCCGGATTGTTTTGCACCCGGTATGTTCAATTGAAGTTTGAAATCGAATTATCGAACTACCGCGCCATTTTCAATTCCTTTTATAATTATATATAATTATTTATATTCTAACGACGACGCGTATAATATATACGTTCGAATTATATTCAAAATAAATTTCTCGTCGATATTATTTAAAATAATTCATTTTAAATAATCAAAATTCGCTAAAATTGCCAAAATAAAAATTTTAAACTGGCCCAGATTTTCCGGGTTGTTACAATCTCCCCCACTTAAAACTTTTCGTCCCCGAAAAGGAACAAATTCGAAAGTGATTTGATCAACCAACCCTACGTTCGATCTGGCTTCCATTCTCCAACTTTTCAGTTTCTGAGAATTTTCAAAATTTCAAAAATTTGGCTAACACCCTAAATTTTCGAAAAATTTCGCCATAACCTCCCCTGCAATGGGAGCATCAGGGAATTTGAAATAGCTTCCCCGGTCCTTCAGATCTCAAAAAGAAAAAGAAAAAGCCAAGCGGCTAGCCAATAGGCTCATAAAATCATCATCACCCAAACAAAACAGTAAATTATGTAGTAAACATGTACCTATTTGTCGGGCAAACAAATTTTATTCTCTGCTCTAGCCTCCTTGCTATGACCTGTTCAATGCAAGTACAAGTATATGCAAGCAAATGCGACCAAATTTTAATATAATTCAATTAGGCTAAATGGTTCAAAATTAGCAAACAAATAGGCAAACAACACAAACATCAATCAATTAGTGAATTTAACTTTTCAAATTGATAACTTTGATACTTAGTCAAAAATCAGATTTTTGGTGCCAAATCACAACAATTAGCCCTATCTAATTTTGGTTCTCACACCAGTCTAATGGAAATATATAGATATTACACGTTCGTCACTCGAATATAAATTCTGATGATGATATATCAATCATCAGAATCACTCCCGGGCGACTAGAGCGTAATTCTATATCTATCCAGTATATTGAAATTTCGAATACACGCGGATCAGACGTATACGCAAAATCTATATATACTGGATTGTCCACATCAATATAAATAGATAATCAGATACGAATAATGGATTTAAACTTTCAAAACAAAAATTGTTTTCATTTGAAAAGTATACTCTTCACACTCGTTCTAGGATACTACTGGTCCCATCTCTAACGAGTCATTCTCGTTGGATATTACTAATCCAATTTCTGATGAATTCTTTCGTATGGTTCTAATGTGTCTTGTTCTCTGAGCTTTGTAAACCAAAGCTCTGATACCAAATGAGACGACCCGTAACTTCCCCGTAAAGGAAAGCGTCGGATAGTTCGAGAACAAGCCACAACAGAACGCATACAGAAGAACATTTCATTGTATATTACAACAATGCATCAGATTACAAGAATATATAGAGTATAAATGAATATTACACAGAAATATCAGAGATTTAAATTACATTTAAATACATAGCAGCGGAAAATAATACAATACACAACTAGAAGGGATATACGGATACAAAGCTTTCCGGATATCGTTCCAGCTGTAAACCAGGATCCTGTGAATATAAATCTGCAAAACCAAAACTACTAGCTGCCCGTGTCAAAATAAGGGCACCCAGAGTTTAGGTTAAAACAATAAACTCCAGGTCAGTCATGTGACTGGTGTGAGAACTAAAACAGTTAATCTTTATTTTTAAAGTTAGGTAAATCAAGGGACCACGCCGTATAACACGGAACGGGTTTCCTCCCAAGAATACCAGTGCATAAAACAACAGCGCAATGCTAAATAAAGAAGAATGAAGCTATTATAAGACCCAGTTCCCATCACACAATGCAACGCAAGCCGGAGGATAGGGTTTTTACCTTATAATAGCCAAGGATGCTTGATACGTTTAAAAACAAATCATTTGATACTATCATAAGTGCATAGTGTATAAAACAACTTCAAATCATAAGTATCAATCATAGGCGGCATGAATGCCCCATACCACTATGTCGCCATACTAGTTTTACAATTAAAACCGCAAATGTCACGTATTTGGAAATTGGATTTCCGTCTATGAACCGAGGCAAAAGATAGTCCTCAACCGATTCGAGACGCTCTAGCCCGTGTCTCAGGATCAGAGCTCGAGTGACCCTTGGAGCGACAGGGCCGGTCCACCGATGTGGATTAAAATGCCTGAACACTACGTTTCCCCACCCTTTGGGGTGTCAATGAGCCAACAAATGACTCCATCGGTTCGAGAACGACCGATATATCCGAGGCGCCTCGCAACAGCAACAACCACATAAGTCAAACTCGTCAGGGCGTGTAAAACCACTGACGCCACTTTTTAGCTAGAAGGAAACGCATGCCCTCCCTGAGGTCCGTCTCCCGTTTTTGGTTCATACCGGGTGTGAAACTCGCGAATCAACGTTACACAAAGCTACGCCACACAGGCCTTGCTTTGATCATCACCACAAGACTTTGCTTTTCAACAGAAGCCTCGATCAATTGCCACTTAGGCATGCCACACAGGCAATTCACTCCATGCGTTTGATATCCATCAATATATAACCCCTGAGCTCGTACGTCTCAGAGAAGGGCGTTAAGCAAGAGAATAAATTCTCCGCCGCCAAACAGATATATATTTAATAGAGATCAACCACACGGACTAAAATCCAATGTCAGACACACAGTCCATCTACAAGTCCGTTCTGGGTCTGAACGAAACCGGAGGCACCTAGTACCCCGCATATCCATCGATCTCCAAGTACGTCTGGACGATCACTAACTGTTTCCATCTTCTTGGGTGTACAACCCAATCAAGATCATCAGTAATTACCCAAACGACGTGAAGACTTCCGGTCTTCGACCATCGTCTTCATCTTCGACTTATCGTCGTATCAGTTATCCAGAATGGGATAAACCCGGTCTTTCCGAATAACTCGCGTATATTTTAAATAAGTGTTACACAAACACAACATACGCCTCATTCCAATTCATTAGTCACTAACCGTAAATTAATCAAGAGAATAATTTCCCAAATATTAACCCCGAAGGCCGAAACCAACATCAGATCAATATCCAGAAAACCATTCTGCTTAGCTAACCGACAGTTAGTTTCTAAATTTCACATTCATAGGGAAAGGTTCCCATTAATTTTATCCAAGATAAATTCCTTGAATTTATTCTTTAATCTACTTTTGAATCTCAGTTCAAACTAGTCGGGATTAGCGACCCTTACCGAAGTAATCATTTGTTTTAATTTCCCAATCCCAACCTATTAATCCCATGAAGTAAAACTGGTGATACTTCATATCTAACACCACAGTGTTATCGGTAAATTCAATTACCATTTCACGTTCAAATCTAATTAAAGATTTAACTATCGCTTGGAGTAAAACTGGTGATACTCCATTCTCGATCTTTTCAATCTATTTAAAGATTCATTAAAACTCCACTTAGTTTTAATCTTTAACTGGGTTAAAGAATCCGTGTCATTTTAAAACACGGTTCACGATAAACCCAACGTCACATTCATTAATTATCGGGTTAAAGAACGAGTGTTATTTAAAACACTGTTCACGATAAACCCAAAAATCAATATCAATTCAATTCCAATTAAATATTATTTAATTGGTACACTTCATTAAATCTAAATAAAAAGATTTAATCATTTCTCAACTGGGTTCAAGAACAGTGTTAGTGAAGACACCACTCACGACAAACCCAAATCACATTCGATATTCAATACAAGGCTCTGAATAGAAAATATATCGGCTTATATTCAATATCGAATTCTACGACTAACAAATGTCGTATTGGAAATAACGATATAAATATATATCTTTCAAATTTCCATAACAACATCTGTATAATCACGAATTCCAACATCGAAATATTCCGAAGACAATTTCGATTCAAATCCACTCCAATGCAATCATTGGATATTCTGGTTATTTTCAAAACCCTTTTTAAATTCAATTTATTTATTTAAAAATAAATAGAATTATAATTCTAGTTCAAAACTAGTTCATTTCGATAAAAAACTATTTTTATCTTTTCAAACATGAAGTTTTTCATCCCAAATCTTCACAAATCATTTCTTATGATTTTACACAAATTATTACTATTTTTAATAATTTTATCAAGGCCCGTACAGTCGATTTCCATCAATGGTCATCGAACTGCACTTACAGCGACCTTTTTCAAATTTGATTTGGACATAATTCCAAATCCAACCGTTAGATTTCTAATTTCTAATATTCACTAGAAAGCTCTTTTCGATACGAACCCAACGGTTCCGGTTTTAGGAGAATCCGACGGTCGGATCTCCCGCAATGTCCATTTGAAATAAATGGTCGAAATTCACGAACTGCCGCGGCGCGGCGCGTTCTATTCAGGCCATCATATTATATATATAATATATATAATATACACTTCGTCGATTTCTATTTAAAACGAATTATATAAATAGTTTTAAAATTCGTTTCAAAATCTATTTCAACTTCCATCTCAATTCAAAGCAAAATTGAATTCTTCTCTATAAATTCGTTTTAAAATTCATTTCTATTCAATTCAAATTTCAATTCAATTTGAATCCATTTCAATTTGCTTTCAATTCAATTTGAATTCGTTTTCAATTCAATTCATTTCGAAATCGTTTTCAATTCAATTCATTTCGAAATCGTTTTCAATTCAATTCATTTCGAAATCGTTTTCAATTGATATAAATATCGTTCACGTCAAAATGGCGTCAATCTAATCAACACGGCTTCATAAATTTCTATTTTCAAATTTTCTATTTCAAATATTTCTATTTCAAATATTTCTATTTCTAAACTGGAATGAGGCCCAATCAATTACCATATAAAATTAATTATATGGATTTTCATACAACACATGTATATAATAGCATTGAAAAATAATCAACCATCAACCAAAGTGCACTACACTGTATAAGCATCCAATAAAGATATCTAACGCTTATAACAGCATGTCAATCAATCGATCGACATATTTAATCAATCAGGATGAGTGAACTTCAAATTTCATCCTAACACCCGTGTGGGGTTTCAAACAATCAAACAAATATCTTATTCGTGCAGTTGGGCGATGTGTGAAATTTATCGACCCAATCAATGTCCTTCAAATAGGTGTACATAAACAAACCGTCTGGTTTGTAAATGAATATTTATTTATTCACATTCACGTTAAAACTTATATTTTTAACGATAAAACATTTTATTCCAACATATGAATTTCTATTAAGTTCATTCTTTAAATAAAATGATATTTTTATTTTTCTAACACATTTTAGAAAATTTCGGCGGCATAACGGCACGATACTAGAAACGGGACGAGGCCTAGCCTTATCCCCGGTCTAGTGAAGGCCCACGCCATTCACACATCAATCATATCAATTTCATTTCACCAAAACAATCAAATCCAAATCAAATAATCTAACCAACTACACAACCAATCAAACAAGTCCATGGTCTGTGGACGGGTGTCGGGTGCTACTAAGCACCGTCTGCATCCTAGTATATATATATAACTAGAAAATAAATTGAAGAGTGAGAAATTCTCACCGATAGCTATCCTAGCTCCACGGCACTTCCAATGCAGGAAATCTTCGCCAACTCGCCTTTTTGTCGCTTTCGCCCGTATTCTCTACATATGTAAAAATCGAATTTTTACTTCGCTATTCAATATATAAAAATCATATTCTTATTTCGAAGTTCAATATATAAAAATTCTATTTTTATTTCGAAGTTCAATATATAAAAATTCTATTTTTCTATCGAAAGGTATAATCTTTTCTATTATAAAAATTCGACTTTTTCATCCCTAAAAATCATATGATAAAATCCAATTTTTCTTTCTTATGTTATAACAAAAATCAAATTTTTCTATACATATAAAAATTTAATCTTGTCCCGTTTAAAAATCTTATCTTTATATAATAAAAAAAAATCTCATCTTTATATGCTAATCATATAAATAAAAATCACTTCTTTAAAAACAATGCTTCATATAAAAAAACTGATTTTAACTAATGTATGCTCACTGTTAATTTTAATTACATGGTAAAAAGAATTACACTGTGCGTCTTCTTCTTCGTTCATTTGCTTCAGACAAAACCCGCTCCTATGCTCCAACCCTCCAACTCGATTTGCGCGCGCCACCAGGTCACTGGAAGATGATCGAAGCACGCCACTACGACGACCCCCCTGCCACGCACCTCCGCCCGCCACGTTGCTCCGTCCGATGGCCCACGGCGGCGCAGATCTTGCCCTGAACGGCGACACTTCCAATCGCAATTTCGAGCAAAATTCACAACGAAATTTGCTCATCTTGGTATTGATTCAAAGAGCGTGAAAGCTCTTTAATTTCTGCTTTGGGGATATGGATTAATTCGAATTAGGTTTGGAGAATTTGGGGTTTTAATTTCTGAGTTTCTTGGCCTTTGATATCGGCGGCTATTGAATGAGGGTTGGGCTAGGGTTTGGCTCCTTATTTAACTATATAATATAATTTTAATAATATTTTATTTCGTTAAAATGAGAATTTACATACGAATCCCAAATCAAACTCAATTACTATCGCCCCTAGCCAAATACCCCCATTCCGAACACAATGGGATGTGTTTCGTAAGCCAATTCTATCGTTTCGACTAGTTTCGATTTAAATTAAAGTATAAATCTTTATATATTCAATTTAAACGCACATTTCAAATTACCGAGGCCACATACCAACTCTAAAAATTATAGAAAAATATTTTCTAGCTTCGTATTGACGATACGGTCCTAACAAAACTAGTTTCGTCAAATTCTGAGACCGTTAGAAAAATGGCCAATTTCCAGTCGATTAAAATCAACTGAAATGGTCAAAACACGTTTTCCTTTGCCACGCTCACATATTGATTCGAAAAATTATGAAATTTGAAACTTAGCAATAATTTGACACTGCGGATCCAACAAAAGTGGTTTCATCGAAATCCGAGGTCGTTTGCAAAATGTCCATTTTTAAGGGCCTGAATTCCATAGCGACTATTCAGAATTTTCAACTGGACATATCTTTTGATTCCCGCTATCAAATTTCGATTGGTCGGATTCGTTGGAAAGATATTACCAATTAGATCATAATGTTTTTGGTGTCACTAAAATCCGGATTGTTTTGCACCCGGTATGTTCAATTGAAGTTTGAAATCGAATTATCGAACTACCGCGCCATTTTCAATTCCTTTTATAATTATATATAATTATTTATATTCTAACGACGACGCGTATAATATATACGTTCGAATTATATTCAAAATAAATTTCTCGTCGATATTATTTAAAATAATTCATTTTAAATAATCAAAATTCGCTAAAATTGCCAAAATAAAAATTTTAAACTGGCCCAGATTTTCCGGATTGTTACAGCATCGATAGATTAAAGAAACAAAAGGAATTTCTCTAGATAGGTGATTATACACCCTAATGGGAGCGACCCACATAGCCATGCTGCCTGCCCGATTTCTGTCATTTCCCGGTTGATGAGGCTTGAGGTTATAATCGACTTTTGAAACTTCTGGCCACCATTCACATCGTCCATACAAGTCATCCAGGAACAGGATGAACCGAAGGAACCCTCCTACCACATCCTAGGAATCACCCTATAGATCAGTAGCGAGTAGTCCTTGCAACCCATAGATTTCAGCTACGACAGAATCACAGTATATCTCTGGGGATCAGCCAGAGATTGTAAGTAACTCTTCCGTTTATGAAGATCTACGGTCTTCAATTGCTCCATCTCGATTACCATCTCTGACGTATTCGTACTTATTGGTCGGAATGGTTTTCGAATATAATTCGATCCCGGTCTTTCCATACCAATATCGTTTGGCCAGATTTTTGATAGTCGGTTATTTAACTATCAAAATAAACAATCATAAAAATAACACAGAATACAGCGTCACTTGGCCATAAAATAATATAATATTCTCAAATCATTTTATTTTGATGCTTAGAAAAATATCTTAAATCCAATATCGCATTTCCCGTTAAATACCATTTTAAAACATTTTCTATAACATTATTTATTACCTGTAATTGGAAAACCGATTCCACTTATCATTCTTAAAATGATCATTTTGAAATTCTCTTTTGGTCTTATTATTTGACCCAATCCCCGTCACTTATCCTTTAGAATAAACTTATTCTAAAATATCTTTTCCTTACTTTTGAAAGTATCCTTACATCTTCACCAATCCCCTTTTTATTCTTTTATTATGGAAATACCACTCCCTATTTCCAGGCCCCTTTCCAATCCCTTTTCATCTCGATTCCCTTAAATCCAAATATTAAGAAATCTTTATTTTAAGCTTATCGCATTTGCTTAAAACCCTTTTATAACTTAATTTATCAAATCTGGTTTAAAATATAAAGTCATTCACAAACTTCCTTTAAATTCCAATCATAATTCATTTATAACTTTGATTACTTAAATGAGCTTTATTTAAGAAATAATTTACTTTATCGTTAACTTGGATAAATATCCAATTTCCCTTTCTTATTAAGTTAAACACCATTCGCTAAATATATTTCATTAGATAAATCTGCACAAATTTATTTAACTTAATAATCAACTGTCGTTATAACGGTTGGCTTGGTCAACTTTAACATACGATTAACTCGTTGATCGACTCTAACTTGTCTTATTTAAACCAATAAATAGTATTATTAATTTAAATAATCCTTTTCAACATAATCTTATTTTAATTGTTTCTTAAAAACAAATAATCATCATTTTTAATCATTTCACACTTGCTTAACAACCTTACCAATACAAGAATTTTCTTTATAAATAGTGAAGCACGTGCTTCGCGCACGGTATCCTTTGGTACCAAAAATGGTGTTTGGTGATTACCACAATCAACATATAATTGGTTAGTTTATTTCTTTTCATAAATTCTAATCAAAATAATATACTAGAAATCTATATTCACTTATAATCAAATTTTATAATTTTATTTCTATCGATTTACTGACGGTAAATCGATCTTTATAAAACAGTTTGTATTTTGGCCATCTGCTATAAATTTCTCAACCAATATCACCCATTGGTTAATAACCAAACAAATGTTGAATTTAGATTCAACAAACAACCACTATGTCAATAATTCAATCATGTCGGTTAAACCGTTCATATAATGATCATATGCAAATAAATAATCAATTCAACTGATAGTGCTCAACCAATAACAATCATTCAAGCATCCAAACACGTTTATATTATTATAAACATAACCAACAAGGTAAGTTACCTTTGTTGGAAATAATCGTTAAAAATAACGATTTCATTTCATTTTAAATTAAACAACCGTTTAATTTAAACAGTGTAGCGAATAACCAAACAATCATTAAATCAACTAGCAAATATAGCACCCAAGCAATAAATCCAATTTATAAAATTTATAAATGGATAACTGAGTGAGTTTAACTCACCTTTGACTTGATTTCGTCGATACATCAGCTTGGTTTAGTCGAATTAGACGATGTTTCATTTATCTGAAAAATCCAGCTGCTGCCTGCCCTGCTCAATCCTCATCCATCTCGTAGTACTCGTCTTCACGGTCCCGACGTTTTTCGTTTCGTCGAATTCTGACCACAAACGTGTTCGAAATAAATATTTGAAATTTATAAAAACGTTTAGACTAAACAATCTTTTAATTAAAACAAATATTGGGCCTTACATAAATATTTTCCACACGGGCAGTCGAGTAGCTTTTTGCAGATATATTTACAGGATCCTGGCTTACAGCTGAAGCACTATTTCTTCAGCCCAGTCGAGTAGTTTTTCATTTGATTCAATTCGAATTGGTTTTCTATTCGATTCAAATTCATTTCTAAATCTTTGTATATTCAATTCATTTTGAAATCGCTATATATTCAATTCATTTCGAAATCGTTATATATTCAATTCATTTCGAAATCGTTTTATATTCAATTCATTTCGAAATCGTTATATATTCAATTCATTTCGAAATCGTTTTATATTCAATTCATTTCGAAATCGTTTTATATTCAATTCATTTCGAAATCGTTTTATATTCAATTCATTTCGAAATCGTTTTATATTCAATCCATTTCGAAATCGTTTTATATTCAATTCGTTTCGAAATCGTTTTATATTCAATTCATTTCGAAATCGTTTTATATTCAATTCATTTCGAAATCGTTTTATATTCAATTCATTTCGAAATGGTTTTATATTCAATCCATTTCGAAATCGTTTTATATTCAATTCATTTCAGCTTAACTGAATAAAATCGATATAAATATCATTCACGTCAAAATGGCGTCAATCTAATCAACACGGCTTCATATATTTCTATTTTCAAATATTCTATTTCAAATATTTCTATTGTTAAAATATTTCGTTCAACACATGACCAATCTCAATGGATGAGTACTGTCAACACATGAACCTTTATTTTATATTGATAAAGATGTAAATTTTATTGCTAAAATATTTCGTTCAACACATGACCAATCTCAATGGATGAGTACTGTCAACACATGAACCTTTATTTTATATTGATAAAGATGTAAATTTTATTGCTAAAATATTTCGTTCAACACATGACCAATCTCAATGGATGAGTACTGTCAACACATGAACCTTTATTTTATATTGATAAAGATGTAAATTTTATTGCTAAAATATTTCGTTCAACACATGACCAGTCTCAATGGATGAGTACTGTCAACACATGAACCTTTATTTTATAATACTCTTTATTTTATAAATTGGAATGAGGCCCAATCAATCACCATATAAATTTAATTATATGGATTTTCATACAACACATGTATATAATAGCATTGAGAAATAATCAACCATCAACCAAAGTGCACTGCACTGTATAAGCATCAAATATAGATATCTGACGCTTATAACAGCCTGTCAATCAATCGATCGACATATTTAATCAATCAGGATGAGTGAACTTCAAATTTCATCCCAACACCCGTGTGGGGTTTCAAACAATCAAACACAAATTTTTATTTGTGCAGTTGGGCGATGTGTAAAATTTATCGTCCCAATCAATGTCATTCAAATAGGTGTACATAAACAAACCGTCCGGTTTGTAAATGAATATTTATTTTATTCACTTTCACTATATTCATCTTCACGTTAAAAATTATATTTTTAACGATAAAACATTTTATTTTAACATATGAATTTCTATTCAGTTCATTCTTTAAATAAAATGATATTTTTATTTTTCTAACTTATTTTAGAAAATTTCGGCGGCATAACGGCACGATACTAGAAACGGGACGAGGCCTAGCCTTATCCCCGGTCTAGTGAAGGCCCACGCCATTCACACATCAATCATATCAATTTCATCTCACCAAACAATTCAATTCAAACCAAATCATCAAATTAATTTATGCAACCAAACAAACAAGTCCATGGTCTGTGGACGATTGTGTCGGGTGCTACTAAGCACCGTCTGCATCCTAGTATATATATAACTAGAAAAAGAAATTGAAAGGTGAGAAATTCTCACATATTTGCTAAACCAGACGCCTCGGCCCTTCTTTGCAGAAATCTTCATCGCTATCGCATCTTTCGTCGCCCGTAGCCACTACATATGTAAAAATCGAATTTTTACTTCGCTATTCAATATATAAAAATCGAATTTTGACTTCGCTATTCAATATATAAAAATCGAATTTTGACTTCGCTATTCAATATATAAAAATCGAATTTTGACTTCGCTATTCAATATATAAAAATCGAATTTTGACTTCGCTATTCAATATATAAAAATCGAATTTTGACTTCGCTATTCAATATATAAAAATCATATTTTGACTTCGCTATTCAATATATAAAAATCGAATTTTGACTTCGCTATTCAATATATAAAAATCGAATTTTGACTTCGCTATTCAATATATAAAAATCGAATTTTGACATCGCTATTCAATATATAAAAATCATATTTTGACTTCGCTATTCAATATATAAAAATCATATTTTGACTTCGCTATTCAATATATAAAAATCGAATTTTGACTTCGCTATTCAATATATAAAAATCGAATTTTGACTTCGCTATTCAATACATAAAAATCATATTTTGACTTCGCTATTCAATATATAAAAATCATATTTTTATTTCGAAGTTCAATATATAAAAATCGAATTTTTTACTACTATGTTATATAGATAAAAATTATATTTTTATCACGCTATTTTCCATATAAAGATTTCGCCTTTTCTAAAATAAAGATTTCGCCTCTATAAAAACATAGACTTCGCCTTTTCAAATTTAAAGATTTCATCTTTATAAAAATCTCATTTTTATTTTTCTACACATATAAAGATGATATTTTTAATATTCCTATCATGTACAAATTATATTTTTAACTCTCTACCTAACCAAAAATCATATTCTTACATCTTCTATACACTAAAGATTATATTTTTGATACTTTAAAAATATAAAAATCATATTTTTATTACTTTAAAAATATAAAAATCATATTTTTCCTACAACAAAATTCTAAACTTTTTCTACCTCCAAGATCTCGTCTTTCCTCTATATAAAAATCGAATTTTTAACGCTACATCATATTCAAAAAAATCAAATTTTTATATTTATAAAAATCTTGCTTTTTAAATAAATAAAAATCGAACTTTTTAAATGAATAAAAATCAAATTTTTATGTAGTTAAACCATATTTTTGTTCAAGGAAAAATCATATCTTTGTTAACATAAAGATTCAAACTTTATTCGCATTCTAAAATATAGCTTTATATTTATTAAAAATTATATTTTTATATATTTAAAGTCATATAAAAACTGAAAACAACCAAATGTAAATAAATTAAAAGGAAACTCACTGATTTCGGTCGTCGGAGGGCAGGGGGGGTTTCATTGCGTTGCTGAGCTGGCGGGGAGGGCTGTTTTGAGGGGTTTAGTTTTTGGATGTAGGAGGCGAGGTTGGAGGGGGGTCTGGTGGTCATCGACGGCTGGAAGAGGGGGCCCCGCGGCTAGCACGGCGGCATTGGCGCCAGGAGAGGCTAGGCGACGGCTGGAAGAGGGGGGATCTCGATTTAGGGATTTAGGTATAACGAGGCAGCGGGGAGAAAGGGGGAGTTCGCCTGCGGCGGCACCGGGTCTGGGAGGGGGTTCGTCGGAGTGGCTACCGGCGTGGAGCGGAGGGAGATGGCTTTAGTCATCGTTCGGGGTTTTTTTTTTTGTTTCTGTGAATTCGATTGAAAATGAAAAGGGGGGAGGGCCAAAGCGAGATTAAGGGGAAGAAAGGTTTTTTTTTTATTTAATTATTTTATTTTCTAAAAAGTTGACTTTTACATACGACCTCTAAACGAGGCCCACCGCCTGTCGTCCATAGCGTTTTACCCCCATTCCGAACACAATGGGATATGTATCGCAAGCTGATTCGGCTGTTACAATCAGTTTCCATTACATTTACATTTAAATCACTATATAGAATTTTAAACGTACATTTCAAATTACCGGGGTCACATACTAACTAGAAAAATTCCTGAAAAATATTTTCTAGCTTCGTATTGACGATACGGTCCTAACAAAACTAGTTTCGTCGAATTCTGAGACCGTTAGAAAAATGGCCATTTTCCAGTCGATTAAAATCAACTGAAACTGGTCAAACACGTTTTCCTTTGCCACGCTCACATATTGATTCGAAAAATTATGAAATTTGGAATCTAGCAATAAATTGACATCACGGACCCAACAAAAGTGGTTTCGTCGAAATCCGAGGTCGTTTGTAAAATTCTCATTTTTAAGGGCCTGAATTCCATAGCGACTATTCAGAATTTTCAACTGGACATATCTTTTGATCCCCGCTATGAAATTTCAATTTTTCGGATTCGTTGGAAAGATATAATCAATTAGATCCTAATGTTTTTGGTTTCACTAAAATCCGGATTGTTTTGCACCCGGTACATTCAATTGAAGTTTGAAATCGAATTATCGAACTACCGCGCCATTTTCAATTCTATTTATAATTATAAATAATTATTTATATTCTAACGACGACGTATATAATATATACGTCGAATTATATTCAAAATAAATTTTCTCGTCGATATTACTTAAAATAATCTATTTTAAATAATCCAAATTCGCTAAAATTGCCAAAATAAAAATTTTAAACTGGCCCAGATTTTCGGGTTATTACATTCACACTCGTTCTAGGATACTACTGATCCCATCTCTAACGAGTTATTCTCATTGGATATTACTAATCCAATCTCTAATGAATTCTTTCTTTCAATTCTAATGTGTCTTGTTCTCCAAGCTCTGTAAACCAGAGCTTTGATACCAACTGTAACGACCCAGACTTCCCAGTAAAGGAAAGACTGGATTGCTTTGAGAACAACACACATCAGAACACAAACTGAAGAACATTTTATTGCTGATTACAACAATTTCATCATAGTACAAGAATGTAACAGAGTATGAATACTTATTACGGAAATAGAAATACAATAATATCATAGTTTTAAATTACATTTAAATAGCAGCGGAAAAATAATACAAATATACAACTGAAAGGAATACACGGATACAGAGCTTTCCGAATACTGCTTCAGCTGTAAGCCAGGATCCTGTAAATATATCTGCAAAAAGCTACTCGACTGCCCGTGTGGAAAATATAGGCACCCGAGTTTGCCAGTGAAACAAACTACAGGTCAGTCATGGGACTGGTATGAGAAATCTTAACTTAACTATCTAATAATAAGGCTAATCACAGGACCACGCCGCTAACGCGGAACGGGTTTACTCCATTGGATTGCCAGTGCCTAAATTTAAGTAAATCGTTAAACAACACAATTCCTTTTTAGAAAAATGAAACCGTTATAAGACCCAAGTCCCATCACACAATGCAACGCAAACCGGAGGATAGGGTTTTACCTTATAATAGTCAAAAGATGCTTGATACGATAAAACAGATTTAGTATTAGTGTATATATATTCTAATAAAACATTTCAATCATAATGTATCAATCATAGACGGCATGGGTACCATATATCATGTCGTCATACTAGTTCTACAATCAAAACCGCAAGGTTGTATTGGAAGTTGGATTTCCATCATGAGTCGAGGCTAGGGGCAAGCTCCTCTCCGATTCGAGACACTCTAGCAAATGCCTCAGGATCACACCTATGGGCAACCCTTGGATGAGGTAGGGCCGGTCCCCGCCTGTCGGCAGTGGATTAGTTATGCCTGAACACACGTTTCCCGGTTCTTTTGAACATATAATATGACTACTATCGGCCTACAAAAATCCGAGGCACCTCAAAATCCATCATCCACATAAGTAAAATGCCAGCCAGTTTAATCACTGACACTACCAATAGCTAGAAAGAAACGTGTGCACTCCCTACGGTCCATATCCCCTTTTTGACTCATACCGGGGTGTGAGGCTCGCGAAGTCACGATATACACAAAGCTATGCCGTAATAGGCTATGCTTTGATCATCCCACAAGGCCCTGCTTTTCAACAAAAGCCTTGATCAATTGCATCTTGGCGTGCCACATTGACAATTCACGCCATGCGATCAATCACTATTAATATATACCAGGGTGTTAAGTAGAGAATAAATTCCCCACCACCAAACAGACATACATTAATAGAAATCGATTTAATTCACATGGAACGAAATCCAATGTCAGACACGCATCCATTTACTAGCTTATGCTCTGGGTCTGAGCGAAAACCAAATCCGAACAATCAACAATAGTCCGGACGGCCACCACTGAAGCCCCATCAAGGTAGCTACTCCCATCAAGGGTCTCTGTAGCAACACATCCATTCGATGAGAAGATCGTCGGTCTTCAATCACCGTCTTCATCTTTGACTCTTCATTGTCGTAGTAAATATTCGGAATGGGTTAAACCCGGTCTTCCCAAATAACTCACATATTTTTATAATTAAAAATCAAGTACTATAGAAACACGTCCAACGCCACATTCCAATTCAGAATATTTTTTTAATTATCTTATCAAAGATAAATTCTTCATATTCATACTTAAATCTCTCTTTTAAGGATTTATTTAAAACACAATTTGGTTTTAAATTCCAAAAATCATTCTTTAATGATTATTTAAATTCAATAAATAAATCTTATTCTTAACTGGGTTAAAGAACTAATGTCATTTAAAACATAGTTCACGGTAAACCCAAAATCATCTTCCATAAAATATGGAATCTTCACAGAAATCAAATCAATATATAATCGCTATAAATTTCTGTATCTGACCAATAATATAAATGGAATAACGGCAAAGCCTCTTAAATTCCATATGTAGTATCGGTCTTCTTTTACAGAAGCTTATCTCGGTTATTATAAATTCGAATTCCATTCAACTCCAATTTAATATATTAAATTTGAAAAACTTTGCTTTTGGAAAATTCTCATTTAAATCTTAATAAAAGGTTTATAAATTCCAAATCATATTTTCATTGTCAGTTGGGTTAAAGAACTTATGTCACTTAAAAACACAGTTCACGGTAAACCCAATTCACATAATATTTTATTTCAATTACAAAATATAATTGAAACTCTAATAATCTTAATTAAAAGATTTACCCTAGTTAATAACTAGTTTACTTCAATAGAAAGGTAATATTATCTTTTGTCCATCTAAGAATGGACATAGAAATCATTATTTTATCCTTTGTTAAATATTGTCTTAAAATATTTGTTGTTTAAAAATTACTTTAAATAAAAAGGATTCTTTATATAAAATATTCTTCATAATACAATATTCTTTATTTTAAAAGGTATGTAAATTACAATGTTCTTTATTCTAAATATTCTTATTTTTAAAAGATATTCTTTATTTAAAGAAATCCTGAACTGAAATGTGACACAATCAGTTACCATATAACTATAGATATAGGGGTTTCATACATTGTATGTATATGACAGTCAAAATTAATAATCATCAAGCGTCCATTCACAACCAGAGTGAAGTTTATAACTGTGTGAGTATTAAAATGAAAAAAATAACACTCATCGCAGTCTGTCAATCTATCGATCGACATGTAACTAAATATTGGGCCTAGTGTATGTAAATTCATCCCAGCACCCGTGTGGGGTTTTCAGCCAACAACAATACTTATAAATAAATGATTGGTTAAAGAATTTAACCAGTTTAATTCTACTGACATGTTGGTGACAATGGACTCACATGTTATAATATTTCTAATATAGAGTACAAGTATATTTTTACTCGTATAATTTCCCTATTTATTTCTAAGGTCTAATAAACTGTAATCTATTTATATGGCATTACCGTGGATGACAAATAAAAGATAATTTTCTATTTTCTTTTATTTGTTATTTGAAAATTAGGATTATGCAAATATATTTAACTTTTAATGTTTTGTTTACATCTAAAGTTGTAAACAAATTGCATCTTTTTCCTACGGTGTTCATTTGCCTCTAAATGTGCGAATGAAAGATATGATCTTTGACTACGATGTTTATTTGCATCTATATATGCAAATAAAATATAATCCTTTAACTATGACGTTATTTGCATCTAAATATGCAAATAAAAATATAATCTTTATTAAATATTGTGTTTGCACTAAATTTATAAACAAACATGTATATTTCTATTTCTAAACTAAAATACAAAAAATAAAAATGTAATATTTGTTTGCATCTAAAATTGCAAACAAAATGCAACTCTTTAAATCATATTTTACTTTCAACTCATATAAATTTACAAAAGTGTTTGTTTTGTTTCCACTAGTGTAAATTGACAAAAGTGATTATTTACAATAATGAATGCAAATAAAAGAACAAATTTTATTTTCCATGTACATTTGCATTTGTAGATGCAAATAAAAGAACAAGTTTATTTTCAGTGTATACTAGTATTTGTGAATACAAGTAAAAAGTGAACTTTTGTTTTCAATGTTTTATTTGTATATGTGAATACAAATAAAAGGACAAATTCTATTTTTAAAGTATTTTTGCATTGGAGAGTGCAAATAAAAGAATAGACTTTAATTTTAAAATATATTTATATTTGTGAAGGTAAATAAAAGAACAAGTTTTATTTTTAATATATTTGCATTGGTGGATGCAAATAAAACAATAAATTTCATTTTCAATATATATTTGCATCGGAGAATGCAAATACAAGAATAAATTTTATTTTCAATGTATGTTTGTATTAGTGAATGCAAATAGAAGTTCAAACTTTAATTTCAATTCTAGAATAACATGAAAATGGTATTTTATGTTTTACACTTTTCTATGTGTACTAATAACAAATAAAAGAAATCCTTTTTATTTGTTTATACTTTTCTATACGTTCTAATAACATATAAAAGAATATTTATATGCGAATATTTTTCTATGTATTCTAATGTCAAATAAAAGTGAATTTATTTGTATAATAAATTCTAATTTTCAAATGACAAATAAAAAGTAAATTTTATTTGTCAAATAAATTCTGAGTTTTCACTGACAGATAAAAGTGAGTTTTATTCCACTAATCGTGCTTTAACCAAAATGTGATCTTTATCTCACTAATAAAGTTTTGACCAAAGAATGTGATTTTTATCTCAATACTACGTTTTAACCAAAAATGTATATTTTATTTCCAATACAACATTTTAAACAAAAATCTCTTTTTATTTATAATGCAATCTTTCTAGCAAAATGGAGTTTTAAATCTAACGTTACATCTTATAACCAAAAATGTACTTTTAATCCCATGTAACATTTTATACGAGAATGTATTTTTAAAGCTAATGTAACATTATCAAATTAAAATGATGAATATATTTTCAATCTTAAAATGAAAACATAATCACATTAAAAATGTAGTCTTTTAAATGAAAACAATTTTTTTAATGAAAACAAATTACATTTAAAAGATGTAATCTTTCTGTTGAAAACAAATTGACATAAAAATGTAAATCTTTTATGCCTACTCTTTATATTACTTCTAACATGTCAACAAAATGCAACCTTGAAATCAATTCTTTTTATTGTCTTTAATTTGACAATAAAAATACATCTTTAAAATCTATTCTCTTTATTGTCTTTAATCTGACAATAAAAATGTATTTTTAAAATTTCTGCTTTTTATTGTAAGCAATGTTACAAAAAAAATCATCTTTTAATTCCGTTCCTTTTACTGTAAATAATATTACACAAATATATATATTCATATTTTTATTGAAAAACTAGTTCAAAAAAGAGATAAAAATATTTGTTCTATTTTGTTGAAAATCTAGTTCAACAAATATAACAACAATGTTTGCTTTTCAATTTTGTTGCAAATTTTGTTTTAACAAATTGACCAAAATTCTGTGTTTCACATGTGTTGAAAATTCTAATTCAATAAATTTATAAAATTTGTTGTCTTATACATTTGATCTTTTATATAAACAAAAATTATATATTTTTTTTTGTTTAATCAAATTCTAATTAAAAGTGTTAATTTTGACAATTCCATCGCCACATAACATCATCAGACAAATAGATGTATATATTATATTCAGCACAGAATAATAACAACATGAATTAACTGTAGATTAACAACAATAATTTCATGATTATTTATAATTATAAAGGAAAGAAATTAAATAGATTTCTCACCGTCGTTTTAATTTAGGACAATTCAAGTTTGAAATTTCCTGAAATTCAGATTTTCTCTGTTTCAGTTCTAGTCTGTTTCATAGCGTAGATCTCGGAAAGACGATTTCAACGCACTCAGTTTCGCTGCATTTTGTTTTGATATGAAGGAGTTATGCTATTTTGAACATTTGAATTTATTAATTATATAATTAAATAATAAACTATATTATAAACCTTTAATCCTTCTTCTATATCCCTCTGTAAACAAGGCCGATGGGTTTTCTAAGTTGTTCAAACCTAGGGCCAATGATTGCTATCAATGGGTTGAGCTTGGAGCTGATCAGACTATGGCATGTTGATGAGCCAGGGGAGACGCGCCAGGAGGATGAACGGCGTCGAACTCGCCGACCGTGGGAGGGCAGATTCCGGCCGTGAACGGCATGCCTTTGCGGGGCTGGTTCTCGCAAACCGTGTGGTTTTAGGTGGTGATAGCCGTACGGATTTCAAGGAGATGAAAATCTCTTCGATAAAACCCTAAGGAGGGACTAGTTTTATTGAGTCGATTTATGGAATTTAATGGAGGAAGAAATGATCATTTCAGGCCATGGAACGAAGAAGATGGCGGCCGTATACTGTAGTGTATTTTAGGGTTTGTATTGTACAAAGTATTTATACTATTTTATTATTTAATTTCTAATTTTGCAGAAAAGCCCAATTAACCCTAGCTAACTCAAATTTTAACCCAACAAATGTCACCTCTAGCTAAATACCCCTATCCCGGACACAATGGAATAAGTTTCGTAACTCGATTCGGCTGTTACAATATGTTTTTTTTTTATTTAAAATATAAATCAATTTATATTAAATTCAAACGTATATTTTAAATTACCGGCCTACATACTGACTCTAAAAATTACAGGAAAATTATTTCTAGTTAAGTTTCGATGATACGGTCCTAACAAAACTAATTTCGTCAAATTCTAAGACTGTTTGAAAAATGGCTATTTTCAAGTCGATTAAATTCGACCGAAACTGACAAAGCACATTTTCTTTCGCCACACTCACATATTAATTCGAAAAATTCTAGAAAATTAAACTTAGCAATAATTTGACATTCCGGTTCCAACAAAAGTGGTTTCGTTGGAAACCGAGGTCGTTTGAAAAATGACTATTTTTAAGGCCAATATATTTAATATTAAAAATACTTTTTTAAACAAATAAACTCCGAAACTCAAAATATATAAGTGTTTACTATTTCCCAATGCAGAAACATCATTCCGAACTCAATGGAAGTGGTTTCGAGTCGAAATTCCTTCATATGTGAAAAGTAGCTTTTCAGGCCCTATATATATATAAATTCTACAGCGACCTTTCTAAAAATTGAATTGGCCATAACTTTTGATTTCCACCATGAAATTTCAATTTTTCAGATTCGTTAGAAAGATATTATTAAACAGATTTAAATATTTCTGGTTTCGCTCAATTCAGATTTATTAAGAATCCTGTACATTCAGTCAAAGTTCAAATTTTCAAACTACAGCGCTGTTTTTAAACTCCTTTTATAATTAAATTGAATTTATTTGTTTTAAAGAAAAATTTTAGTCGTTCTTATTTAAAGTAAATTACTTTAAATATTAAAAATTCCCTTAAAATTTCTAAAATAAAAATTTTAAATTGGCCCCAAAATCTGGGTCGTTACACAAACCTACTAATCAAACAAATCGTTCACCATCATACGGGGTGTGAGGCTCGTGAGGTAACGCTACACAAAGCTATGCTAATTAAAGCTATGCTTTGATCATCATCCACAAGGCTGTGCTTTTCAACATAAGCCTTGATCCATGCATCTTAGCATGCCGCATTGTCAATCCATACCATACTACTGATTTTTGCCAATATATAACCTCTGAGCACATACGTCTCAGAAAAGGGAACTAAGCAAGAGAATAAATTCTCCGCCACCAATATATATATATAGCAGAGATCAAGGAATACAACATAAAGTAATACAACGTCAGACATACCATCCATTTACAAGTCCGTTCTGGGTCTGAACGAAACCGGAGGCACCTTATTCCTCGTCCCGTACGTCCAATACGGAAGAGAGGCCCTCGCATATCCGAACAATCAACAAGTACGTCCTGACGGCTACCACTGTAGCCCCTTCAAGGTAGCTACTCCAATCATGGGAATCAGTAGCAACTCATCCATTCAATGTGAAGATCGTCGGTCTTGCGCCATCTTCAATCTCTTTGACTGTTAGTCGTCATATCAATTATTCAGAATGGGTTAAACCCAGTCTTTCTGAATAACTGGCGTGCTTTATAAACAAGTGCTATAAAAACATATCCTACGCCTCATTCCAATTCAGAATATTCTTTAAATAAAATATTCACATATTTTTGGGAAAAGTTCCTATTAATTTTATCAAAGATAAATTATTTTAAATTTACTTTTTAATCTCAAAAATCATTACTTAATGATTATTCAAGCTTAAGAATTTAACCTTATCTTTAACCGGGTTAAAGAACTAATGTCATTTTAAAACATTATTCACAATAAACCCAAATCTTCTTCAATTAACTGTGGAATCTTCACAGAAATCATAGTGGTATATGATCGATATAAATTCTCATATCAAACTAGTAATATAAATGGAATAGCGGCTGTGATGATCCCAAAACCCCGTGACACGGTGTTAAGGATAATCATTGGAATATAACACATTAATCATCATTAGCAGAACACAGATAATAGCATAAACAGAAAATAGAATAATTTACACACATATGACAGCGGAATCATATAGATACCATCACATCAGAGAAGCACATTACATGATACAACTTAGTGCATAATGATACATAATCAGTCACCATCGTCTGAGGCGGAATCATACATAAAGAGTACACAAAATAAATATCAGTCTACATCGCCAATGGCGGAATCATAATATAGATACAATAATGGCGGAGAAAATCCAAGTCAGCACGGTGAAGTCAAGCCTCGCCATGAGCCAAAAGTGCATCAGAAACCTGTAACTAGGCTGCCCGTGTGAAAATGAGGGCACCCGAGTTTGCAAGATGAAACAAACTACGAGTCAGTCATGGGACTGGTATGAGAAATCTACTTAACTTATTAACAACAATAATAAGGCAAATCAAAGGACCACGCCACTTTCGCGGAACGGGTTTACTCCAATGAGTGCTAGTGCATGAAATAAAGTAAACGATTAAATCAACGCAATGCTTTTTATAAAATGAAGCCATTATAAGACTCAGGTCCCATCACACAATGCAACGCAAGCCGGAGGATGGAGTTTTTACCTTATAATGGCCAAAAATGCTTCATACGAGTAAAACAAAAGTGTTTGATATTATTACTAGTGTATATATGTTTCAAAAGCAAATTCAATCATAAATATCAATCCTAGGCGGCATAGCTACCATCTACTATGTCGTCATACTAGTAATACAATCACGTCCGCATATTTCGTATTGGAAATTGGATTCCTTCATGAGTCGAGGCAAGGGGCAAGCTCCTCTCCGATTCGAGAACTCTAGCAAATGCCTCGGGACCGCACACAGCAATCCCTGGATCCTCCAAGGCCGGTCCTCCCTTACTTTTGAGGATTAATTATTCCTGAACACACGTTTCCCGGTCCTTACAGACCTATAATCGAGGCGCCTCGTATTCCAACAACCGCACAGGTGAAAAGTAGATATAAATGTCAGGGCTGGGAGGTCACTGACACCACCATAGCTAGAAAGAAACGTCGTGCACTCCTTGGGTCCTTCTCCCATTTTTGACTCATACCGGGGTGTGAGGCTCATGAATTCACTTTATACACAAAGCTACGTCACATAGACCATGCTTTGATCATCAACCACAAGACTTTGCTTTGCAACAGAAGCCTTGATCATATGCCACTTAGGCGTGCCACACAGGCAATCCACTCCATGCGACTGATTTCTGTCAATACATAACCTCTGAGCTCGTACGTCTTAGAGAAGGGCGTTAAGCAAGAGAATAAATTCTCCGCCACCAAACAGATATATATTTAACAGAGATCAATCAGCACAGAACAAAATCCAATGTCAGACACACAGTCCATTTACTAGTCCGTTCTGGGTCTGAACAAAACCGGAGGCACCAATTCCTCGCATATCCGTACAATCAACAGTATGTTTGGACGGCTACTACTTCAGTTCCTTCATGATAGCTACTCCAATCACGAGCATCAGTGGCACCCATCCATCCAAGGTGAAGATCGTCGGTCTTCAACCGTCTTCCACTCTTCGACTTCTCAACGTCGATCGATTATTTGAAATGATATAAACTCGGCCTTTTCAAATAACCCACGTATATTTAGATTTTCAAATCAATTATTCACATGGTTGGACTATTCAACATTCACATTTCAGTTCTTTAGTTATAATTTTCATGTCAAATACATTCAACCATCACATATCAAGCAAACACAACAAAATTGGTTTATTTCCACTCTGTATCATCTATAGTATTTTATAACGATATATCGCCATTTTTATTTAATTTAAAACGACCCTATTTAATTAAACGACGTTTTAGGTCGTGTCGATGCACTGGCGCTGCTTTTCACTAATTTTGTTTTACACATATCTGGAAATCTAACCGTTGGATCTTCACAAATTTTATATCATTAGAATGATCATTTCAAAACAAATCCAACGGTTTCAGTTTTGGGAAAATCCGACGGTCGGATCTTCCACACTAGTCATTTGAAGTTACGATTTCAATTTACGAACTGCAGCGTCGTTATTCGATTTTTTTTATTTAATTATATATATATATATAATCGTTTCTGGCGCTGTTTTTCTTCAGATTTGAATTAAACATTCCAGACAATCCAACCGTCGGATCTTCACAAAGTTGGTGCCGTTGGAATGATATTTCCAAGGCGAACCCAACGGTTGCGGTTTCGGGAAAATCCAATGGTCGGATTTCCCGCACTAGTCGTTTGAAATCACGGTTTCAAAACACGAACTGCACGGCCACGTTTCGTTTTAATTTTATTTATATTTATATATTTATATAAATATAGTTCATTCAAAAATTCCTATATCGTTTTCACTTCAATTATTTCACTAACGCCTTTAAATTTTGGAAAATTTCGCCATAACCTCCTTTGTACGGGAGGGGCTGGGAAAATTCCCAAATAGCCACATGGGCGTCTCATGTCAAAAAGAAAAAGCCAAGCGGCTAGCCAACAGGCTCATAAAATCATCACCCAAACAAAACAGTAAATGTGTACCTATTTGTCGGGCACAAAATTTTATTCCTCTTCTCTAGCCCCTTTTGCTATAACCTGTTCAATAAATATGCATGTACATATATACAATTCTTATCACTTATCATTTTCCATTCAACTTCATATTTGATTTACTTTGGTTTAAAAACACCATTCATTCTAATGTTGCATGCATAGGCTAAAATCATATCATTAGCTAATTAATGTATATTTCAACTCATGCACATTTATTTGAACAAGTGGCTATTTTGAACACTTCACATTTCAAAGATGGTAATTTTGGCGAACTAAAATAGATTTCAACACATGACTATTTTATTTAGTTCCTATGGATGTTAAAAATAATATTTCTTCACAAATATTTATTTCAACGTCCGCATATCTCTAGCATATCACATATATGATAAAAATGATATTTTTATCATTTAAAATATTCATTTGACAAATGGATGTTTTCAACACTTCATAGTTTCAATAAAGATGTAATTTTTATTGTTCGATCTTTTTATTCAGCACATGAACTTTTCGACTACACACACTTCTCAACACATGAGCATTTCCACACATGGATATTTTATTTATGTTGTTCATATTAGAAAGATGGAATTTTTATTGTTGAAACTATTTATATAAGGCGAATATTTTTCATACTTCATATATATTATAAAAATGTGATTTTTATTGTTTAAACACTTCATTCATTCACAAATGAATTTAATTTTCACACATCACTTTTCAACACATGAACATTTCCACACATGAATATAGTTTCAACATATGACTTTAATTTCAACGCATGAAAATAATTTCAACATATGAAAATAATTCTAACACATAAAGATTATTCAAAATTTCGGCAGCATAACGGCAGGGTAGTTAAAACCGGCACCGTCCCTAGTACGGCTCCTCGCTCTACCTTAAAACCTCGCGGTTTTTGACAATGGGAATTCATGCATCTAATTCACACGCAGGCGGCATGTTTTATTTTTATTTCCACAAATATTTCCAATTCTTTTCAATCACCAATGGGTATTTTTCAACCACAACCAAACAATATCAACCACTAACAATTATTCAACCATTCGTATTTTTCATCCAATATTTCACACCAATTCACAACAATAAATATCGTCCATGGTTTGTGGACGAGGGAGTATATATATATATTATTGCTATATTGCACTTGCATTTCAACACATATATCAATTATTCTATGCATGTATAATTCATACTTCGCTTATATAGCTTACACTACGCATGAACATGAGGTATACAACACGTGTGTAATTTATATTTCGCTTATATAATTTATACATGACATTTTCCATTCAAATTCATATAATTTAGATTTCTCACATTGGTTTTCGGAGTGCTAAAAATCGTAGATGATTCAAAAAAATCCGCGGCTTCTTTTATGTGGTAGAGAGCTTCCTTGCGGTCCCGATGTTTCCTGTTTCATCGAATTTCGTCAACACACTAAAAAGATATGATTTTTCAAAGTGCAGACATCAAAAAGGACTCACCTTTCACGATGGTTCAAACCTAGGTTTGCGGTTTTCGCGAGAACCGAGGCATGAGGGGATGATCGGCGGGTTGGACGTGGAAGAGGGAGGAGAGGGTTACAGGCGCGCGGTGGTTGGAGGCGACTCGGTGGGGCCCAGAGCTCGCGGCGGCGGCTGGAAGGTCGGGACTTTGGAGGGAGATATCTCGACGTAGGAGTAACGATAGGGGGAGCTCCTTATATGGATTTGAAGAGGGGAAGGAGAACTACAAAAAGTTGAACTGGGGGAGGGGCTGATTCGGGCTGTGGCGATCGGAAATCGCCAGGGAAGGGGAGGAAGCGTTCCGTCGTCGATATCGGGGGGGGGGGGGGGGTCGGGGGTTTTCTGATGTTTTTTTTATGAACGGAGAAATATGATTGGTCGATGGTTTTATTAAATTTTTAAATAGTGTTTTCTCAAACGAACTCCTTTTCAAACCCAACAACTGTCGCCCCTAGCTAAATACCCCCATCCCGGACACAATGGGATATGTTTCGTTGGCCAATTCGACTGTTACAGTCAGCTATTCTTTAAATTAAAGTATAAAACATTTAATTTTAACTTTGAACGTACATTCCAGTTTGCCAGGGCCACAAACTGATTCGAAAAATTCCAGAAAAATAAATCTAGCTATGTTTTGACGCTACGAAAAATTTGGATTTATGGCATTCTAGCACTTCTCTTCGAAGGCCTGGAATATTTGGAATGCAAATCCTATTATTTAACCTGAGAACCCCTTATTGTCAATACGGAAACTTGTGGTTTCACCTTCCTTCACCCTCTGACTGATTCTCTGAATGAATTCATCGTCTTTTTGAAGGGCTGAAATCTTATCAATCAATCCAGGCGTAATTATAAGATTGGCAACGATTGCGGTTTTTCTACTAAGCGCATCCGCTACAACGTTAGCCTTTCCCGGCGTATACAGGATATCAAGATCATACGCTGCAAGAAATTCTAGCCAACGATGCTGTCTCTAATTCAGATCTTTCTGGGTGTATAAATACTTCAATGATTGATGATATGTATACAGTATAAATTTCTCGCCTAATAAATAATGCCTCCAGATTTTTAATGCAAAAACGATGGCTAGCAACTCAAGATCATGAGTCACATAATTCTTCTCATGTGGTTTCAGTTGGCGGCTTGCATAAGCGACTACTTGGCCTCTTTGCATTAACACTGCACCAAGACCTCTAATAGAAGCATCTGTCCAAACCGTTAAATCCTGATTGCCATCAATAATGGTTAACACTGGAGAAGTTGTCAGTTTTGATTTCAATTCCTGGAAAGCTTCTTCACAGTCGGAAGTCCACTTAAATTTCTCATGTTTCTTCGTGAGCTTCGTTAACGGACTGGATATCTTCGAAAAATCCTTAACGAACTTCCGATAATAACTAGCCAACCCCATAAAACTTCTAACTTCTGTGGGAGTAGTGGGTTGTTTCCAGTCTTGAATCGTTGTAATTTTGCTTGGGTCAGCAGAAATCCCTTTCTCTGACACGACATGGCCAGGAAACTTCAGTTCTTCTTGCCAGAAGACACATTTAGAGAATTTGGATTTGAAGACGTTCTTTCTTAGAATATCCAATACTTGTTCTAAGTGTTTTTCATGCTCGGGTTTTGATTTGGAGTAGATTAAAATATCATCGATGAATACAAGGACAAATTTATTCAGAACTCCCCTGAACACTCTATTCATTAGATCGACAAAGTATGATGGAGCGTTGCATAGGCCAAACGGCATTACTAACCATTCATAAAATATGTCCGGACCTCTGAAAGCTGTCAAAGGAACACACTCTTCTGCTATTCTCAATTGATGAAACCCTGTAGCTAGGTCCATTCGGTAAAATACTTTCGTCCCATTCAATTGGTCTAGCAAATCATCGATGCGGGGTAATGGATACTTATTTTTTAGCGTCTGTTTGTTGAGTTCTCGGTAATCAACGCATAATCGAAGAGTACCGTCTGACTTTGGGACAAACACAACAGTTGCACCCCAATTAGAAAAGCTAGGTCTGATTAGACCCTTCCACAATAGTTGACGAGTTTGATCACCTAATTCTTCTTTTTCCTTCGGAGTCATTCTGCGAATTGGATGTACCACTGGTCTAGCATTGGGAATTAGATCAATTCTGAATTCTATTTCTCTTTGCGGAGGTAAGTTTTCAACTTCTTCAAACACATCCGCATAGTTTCTAACAATAGGAATCTTTTTTTATGGAAGTGGGGATAACTTCTAATGCCGACCAAAATTCTTCTCTATTCGGATTCGAACCATGACAGGGTATAAATATATGTCCAAGCTTTGTTCGAATTTTAACGATTATTTCCTCACAATTCACTTCGGCTTCGTATTTCGTTAACCATTCTAACCCAAGGATAACGTCGAATTCGGGAAAATCCATAACAATTAAATTAATGGGAAATTTGTAGAAAGAATAAGAGATTGGCACTCTATAACGTGTACTGAGAGTAATAGAACCCTGTAACAACCCGTATTTCGATAACGTGTTAAGACAAGAATCAAGGCAGAATTAAATTATAAAATCTGAATCAGGATAAACGGGTTGCGCCATTGCGTTCGTCTCGGAAAAATACGCGAAATAGAGTCCGAAATTTCGTAAATCGGAGTCTGTATGAAGAAGATATGGACGAACGAAGTTAGGCAGAAAAACCGAAAACAAGCCAGAATGCACTGGCGCACTTGTGAAGTGCGCCAGCACAAAAATACACTGGCGCACTTGGGAAGTGCGCCCGTGTCGAGCCAGAAACCTGCACAGCTTTCTGGCTTGACCCTGGCTGGCTTGGTGCACCTGTTTTGGTTCTCTGGTCTGTTCTGCTGGCCTATGACGATTTTTGATGGTTTAGATCTAAACTAGGGTTAATCCTATGGCCTAAACTAACCTAAACTTCTATAAAAGGACCCCTAAACCTAGCCTAAATCATAATTATTCATTCAAGTAACTAAACTATGGCAAAATTTTACCTCTCATGGCCTCCACTCTCTTCATAAAATTTCTAAATTGTTTCTATGAGAGATTTTCCATGCATACAAGTGTTTTTAAGCTTGTATGAGTGTCATTAGCTTGCATTCAAGTCAAGTTTCTATATTTGCATCATAAAGCAAGGGTTTTGATCATTTTGGCTCAAGGGTTTTTATGTTAGAGCTTGCATTTTGGGTCTATTTGATTGCATAAGGGCTTTGTCATATCTTTTGTGCCTTCATAGCAATGTAAGCCCTTTCCCTACTCTTAGATATTAACTATGAAGTTAAATGTTCATGTTGCAAGTTTGGGTTTGATCATTGAGTATGATACATGCTATCATGTCATGCAAGTTTTTGAAGTCATTATCTTGATCTTGTGGGCTAAAAGCTACAACCTTTATGTTGAAATGTTGCATTATGCAACATGAGAACCCTCATAACCTTTATGTCAACTTGCATATGAAGTCATAACCCTTATATGATGATATATGCGAGTTACTAGTCATCATTCCATGTCTTTTGTCACCATGATTCGCTTATGTGCCAAGTTTGGGTTTATGCATGTCTTTGAGGCTTAAGAATGTAACATGCAAGTTAATGAACACATTTGTGCCTCATTTTCCACCATGATTAACTTGTGGCTTAATATCCATTTTTGTCATGCTTTTGCCAAGTCTCTTCTTTGAATCCATTACGTTGTTGTGAACGTATATGCGAGTTTAAAAGCGTTGGGTTATGTTATGGGTAATTTCTAATGACATGAAAATACAACTTGAGAACATGACTTGAAATATAACATGGAAGTTGACATGTAAGTATGCTTGAAAACATAAGATTTGGGAATTTACCTATTTAGTTAGGTCTACCCGTTGGGAATTTACCTATTGAGTTAGGTCTACCCAAATTCTTGAAAACTTGTAATATGTTTTGGAAACATAATGGACATGACACTTAGAAAATATAAGTGTGGCCAACTCGAGGTTGGGTTGAGTTTGCAACATAAAGCTACCCGGAACCGACCGGCCTAACTAGTAGTTGTAAACAATAGGACCCAATGTGAGAAGTTGGTCATGTTGTGCTTGAACCCGAGGTTAGACCAAGTTGTGGTGTAAAGCTACCCGGAACCGACCGGCTTAACTAGTAACCACAACAAAGTCTAATGTGAGAGGTTGAGGTGCATTAAATAATTAATGCCACATGATAGGGTTAAGTTAATTTAATTAATGACTCTTAACCAAATATGACATGGACAAATGGGTTAAGTAATTTGATTAGGCTAATGATACTTAACAAAACATGACAAGGTTGGGTAGGTTAAGTAACTTGATTTGCCTAATGACACTTAACCATTTTTATACGACTAGTGGACGGGGATTAAGTTAACCAACACTTAATCAATCCAACACGATAATTTGGTAAGGTTAAGTAAGTTTTCTTAATGACACTTAACCGAAAAATACAGTTAATGGATGGGGTTAAGATTAGACTCAACTAGTCTAAACATGGAAATCGGATGGGGTTAAGTTAGCCTAGACTTAATTAATCCCACTTGGCAGTTTAATGGGGTTAAGTTAAACACTTAACTAATCTAACATGATGATTTGAGGTGGTTAAGTGACCTATACTTAACCAATCTAACTCGTGAATTTATTGAGGTTAAGTTAACCTATACTTAACCAATCTAACGTGAAAACATGATAAGGCTAAGTCACGAATCGCTTAAATACGCTTGACCGATTTGACTCAGTAATTTGATAGGGTCAAGTTATTATATACTTAACCAACTTGAGCATGGTTTGTAGGGTTAAGTCTTGAACTTGGATACTTAGCCAATTTTGACATGATTTGTAGACGGGTTAAGTCATGAACTTAAGTGACACTTAATCCATTATGTAAACCCTAGTTCTGAGGATTAGGTGGATAACCGTAGTTAACAAGGATAATGGGAATAAGGCTAAGTGGTAAACCTTAGTTGAAGAATAACTAAGTAATGATTCTTAGTCAAGGAAATTTAGACCAGTTCATAGATAGATGAGTAACCTAATACGGTAGGTCATCGTTTAAGTATACGAGTAGGAGCAAGTATCTGATTTAGATAAAGGCTCCAGCGAACTGGGTAACGAAGCAGCGGCTTCGGGGAACGTGAGGATATTCTTGGTATCCCTCTATGAGCTGCCAGGTGATTATACTAGGCTCATGAGAGGTTAAGGTCTGCGTTAGAAGAACCAAGAGTATGCCTTGGTTGCTATACGAGCGACCTAAAGACGGGGATGGATAGGGGATAGTCGACGATACACGGTCGTACCCTAGATAGCATTTCGTCAGGCTACCTACCATCTTTGGTCAAGCGTGTACGTACGGAAAGACAGAGAACACCCAAAAGACCATAATTGCTATCTAATTATGGTTGCGGTAAGGCTTGGATGTGGGTTGGCCAGTGTTGTGTTCTCATACAGGATTTATCCTGTCTTGTCTTTCACTAGTTGAGGGAGTGGTCTCGTGGGACCATAGCCACGTATAGAAAAACATACCTTAGCATCTGCATCGGCAGATAAGTCGAAAGCTCCCGACCGAGTCCTGTATTTCCTGACCTGCCCTGTGACAGGACTCGGATGGCACGATGTGATACATGTGCGTACAGTCATGGAAAAACGATTCACGATGAATGCGTGGGAAAAAGGGCGCGGTTGACGGTTAGCGTAAATCCTAGTGGCCCTGGGTGGTTGAACCAAAACCGAGATACGAAAACGTGCAATAGGTAAGCATAATCCCTAGTAGTCCTAGGTAGCATAAGTCCTAGTTGTACAAACAATGATTCATGTTGAAAGACCCTAGTTAGATATAGGGTGACAATCCAAAGCGATCTTAAGGATCATGGAACTATGTTAAAGTAGTATAGAACCTCATGGGAAAGCCCGTATGGTCTACGGCAAGGGACTGAACATTTACATGGGATAAAACATACAAGTTGAGTAATCTATATATGCGATATATTAGGTTGACATAGACCATTACACGACTTTTGAGTAAGGGTCATTCATGGTTAACACATGATACGGTGGGGATACTAGTACGGTAGGTGCAGAGCTAAAAGACAGGATAGATACCATGGGATGTTATACGTGATAGATATCTTGGGGATATTATACTTGACAGGAACTTGACGATGGGATACCTTGTTTTATCTTGACATCGTAATTTATCATGACACTTTAGTTTGTCTGAGTTCAGTAGTTCATCATGTTATTTTGATTTAGCTTATCTATCTTGTCATCATGCTTATGTTCATCTCAGTTTCTCATGTCAGTTAACTTTACTAGTTTTTATGCTGATAGTAGATAGGGCTTACTCAGTCTTTTTGACTGACCCGTTTTGTTTCGCCTCTTTTCTTCCGTTTCCCCCCCCAGGTTACAGGGAGGAAATACTGTTGTTTAGTTCGGACTTCTTCTGCTTGAAGGTCATCATGGATGGCTTGGACTTTTCTTGGCTATGGCTACTTTACTGTTTTACTTGGGGAATAATTTATGAAAAAGTCTTTATGCTTCTTTACTATTGCAAGACAGGTTTTGATGTACTCTGATGTAAAAGGCTTTAGACCTTAATTATTGATGTTTATGAAAGTTCGATTTTTACTTCCGCCATTTTTATATGTTCTGTCTTGTGATATTTCTGTGCATGTTTACCAATAATGCCCCTCTAAAGCTAGTGCATTCCTTTGTGAGTGACCCTAGCGGAGGCGGGGTGTTACACGTGGTATCAGAGCAGAAGGTTACCAGACTGGGCAAAAGTTTTTAAAGACCTTCTGAAAAATATTTGAAAATCGTTTACAAAGAAGCATTTTTCAAGAAAATTTTCTTTTAAAAGAAAAAGGCTATTCCCCAAAGGCCATTAGCACTATCCTTGTTTCCTTAATTGAATCTCTTTTCCTTTCTTTACTCCATCTGTAGTCACAGTGGTTTTAACTGCGACTAGTCTTTTCTATCTACGAAAGTGCTTTCCATACGATGGAGGTGGTTCTCGAGAGACCAGTGGCCGCGTTATAAGAAAGGATAGTGAGAAAGAGGATAAAGGATACGAGCTTAAGGATGAGCAACTTGTTGGTATGGCTTAGTCCTCAAAGGAGGGAGGAAGATGAACAATGAAACCCATGACGAGAGAGTACCTTTGGCATGGTAAAACGGGGCGGATAGTTAAGTATTATGGGACAAGGACAAGATCATCGGGAGGGCAGTAGTATGCTCTCATTTCTAGGGTACCTCGGAAGAAGGGTAATGATCTTGTTAAAGGTTTTTCTTCTCTATCATCCCGTTAGGACTTCGTTTTTCGTATCATTTAAGTCTGCTTCGATAGTTGAGTCTCTGCACCTTAAGTACTAGCGTAATAGAGAATCCCATTTTTGTCTCAAAGTCCTATTGGAGAATCAGTCCATTTATACATGACTTGTTTGGATTTGAGAATGTCTATGCCAAATGTTGAGTTTGGAAATAATGCTTATGTTTATAAGCTATGGATGGATTCTAGGGATGAAGTGGTTATCCAGTAGGGGGTGCCATTCTCGGTTTTGGAAAGAGGGTAGTTAGACTCTCGACTCATCTTGGTGATACCCTCGAAGTCTCGTGTAACCTTTTTGGGTTCTGTCATGGTTAGTTACCTAGAATCTCGAGAAGCAGTTGTTGGTAATCCGTTCGAATAGAATTCGCCGCTAAGGCGGATGGTTCGTTTCGCTTATGCATGGGTTTTGGGAATCACCCTAGTAAGTACTCTTGGCAACATGAATTGGCATCGGCAAACGAGATCCAGAATTCCCTAGTGAATTTTGGAGAGCTTGCATGGGTAGGTGGATACGTTTGAGCCAAGTATACTAGGGAAAGGATAAGTGAAAGTGGAATAAGAGGCGACAACGAAATGAGTTCTAACTCATATCTTGGAAATAGGAATCAAGGAGCTACGAAATCATGAAGTCAAAGGCGGTCAAGGCACCGAGGAATTAAGCTCAAGGAAACGCGACTTAGAAGACGTAAGGCTAGACACGCGCATCGTACCTCTTTTTAAAGAGCGTATCCATGATCCCTGGTTTTTCCTGTAGAGCTTACTTGTAGGCTATCTTTTGTGGACATCTTCTTGGTCCTATTTTCTATTACAAACCCCGTAAGGAGTTTGTCTTGTTTATCTTCTCGGCCCTGTTTCAGGGAATCTTAGGTAGAACCCTGTGGATGTAAACATGTATTTGAAACATGTTATGATTGATATGGTTGCAAGTGGTTGCTCGTGGATGCGCGAATACACATTAGATACTGGCTCGACTCGGTCACATTTCATATTGCATATGCACGAGTATTTATACTTGTTTATGGATGAAATCGAATGTATTATCATGCGGTTGTTGCATATGAATGAATGATTGTGCACGCATATAGTATCTATATGACTAGGACTATTTGCATACATGTTGGATTCATGGCACTATACATATTTTGCATTAGAAAGATTATTCAGGCCTAATCATTAGCATTAGCTAAGGAACATGTACACACACGTTTTGCATATATTCATACAGCATTAGAAATCATCTAAGGACAATGGTTGCTTGTGGATGATGTTTTGAGTAGATGAATGATGGATGGTAGGATATGTTCTTCCTAACTTGGAGATTTCGGGGACGAAATCCTAAAAGGTGGGGAGAATGTAACAACCCGTATTTCGATAACGTGTTAAGACAAGAATCAAGGCAGAATTAAATTATAAAATCTGAATCAGGGTAAACGGGTTGCGCCATTGCGTTCGTCTCGGAAAAATACGCGAAATAGAGTCCGAAATTTCGTAAATCGGAGTCCGTATGAAGAAGATATGGACGAACGAAGTTAGGCAGAAAATCCGAAAACAAGCCAGAATGCACTGGCGCACTTGTGAAGTGCGCCAGCACAAAAATACACTGGCGCACTTGGGAAGTGCGCCCGTGTCGAGCCAGAAACCTGCACAGCTTTCTGGCTTGACCCTGGCTGGCTTGGTGCACCTGTTTTGGTTCTCTGGTCTGTTCTGCTGGCCTATGACGATTTTTGATGGTTTAGATCTAAACTAGGGTTAATCCTATGGCCTAAACTAACCTAAACTTCTATAAAAGGACCCCTAAACCTAGCCTAAATCATCATTATTCATTCAAGTAACTAAACTATGGCAAAATTTTACCTCTCATGGCCTCCACTCTCTTCATAAAATTTCTAAATTGTTTCTATGAGAGATTTTCCATGCATACAAGTGTTTTCAAGCTTGTATGAGTGTCATTAGCTTGCATTCAAGTCAAGTTTCTATATTTGCATCATAAAGCAAGGGTTTTGATCATTTTGGCTCAAGGGTTTTTATGTTAGAGCTTGCATTTTGGGTCTATTTGATTGCATAAGGGCTTTGTCATATCTTTTGTGCCTTCATAGCAATGTAAGCCCTTTCCCTACTCTTAGATATTAACTATGAAGTTAAATGTTCATGTTGCAAGTTTGGGTTTGATCATTGAGTATGATACATGCTATCATGTCATGCAAGTTTTTGAAGTCATTATCTTGATCTTGTGGGCTAAAAGCTACGACCTTTATGTTGAAATGTTGCATTATGCAACATGAGAACCCTCATAACCTTTATGTCAACTTGCATATGAAGTCATAACCCTTATATGATGATATATGCGAGTTACTAGTCATCATTCCATGTCTTTTGTCACCATGATTCGCTTATGTGCCAAGTTTGGGTTTATGCATGTCTTTGAGGCTTAAGAATGTAACATGCAAGTTAATGAACACATTTGTGCCTCATTTGCCACCATGATTAACTTGTGGCTTAATATCCATTTTTGTCATGCTTTTGCCAAGTCTCTTCTTTGAATCCATTACGTTGTTGTGAACGTATATGCGAGTTTAAAAGCGTTGGGTTATGTTATGGGTAATTTCTAATGACATGAAAATACAACTTGAGAACATGACTTGAAATATAACATGGAAGTTGACATGTAAGTATGCTTGAAAACATAAGATTTGGGAATTTACCTATTTAGTTAGGTCTACCCGTTGGGAATTTACCTATTGAGTTAGGTCTACCCAAATTCTTGAAAACTTGTAATATGTTTTGGAAACATAATGGACATGACACTTAGAAAATATAAGTGTGGCCAACTCGAGGTTGGGTTGAGTTTGCAACATAAAGCTACCCGGAACCGACCGGCCTAACTAGTAGTTGTAAACAATAGGACCCAATGTGAGAAGTTGGTCATGTTGTGCTTGAACCCGAGGTTAGACCAAGTTGTGGTGTAAAGCTACCCGGAACCCACCGGCTTAACTAGTAACCACAACAAAGTCTAATGTGAGAGGTTGAGGTGCATTAAATAATTAATGCCACATGATAGGGTTAAGTTAATTTGATTAATGACTCTTAACCAAATATGACATGGACAAATGGGTTAAGTAATTTGATTAGGCTAATGATACTTAACAAAACATGACAAGGTTGGGTAGGTTAAGTAACTTGATTTGCCTAATGACACTTAACCATTTTTATACGACTAGTGGACGGGGATTAAGTTAACCAACACTTAATCAATCCAACACAATAATATGGTAAGGTTAAGTAAGTTTTCTTAATGACACTTAACCGAAAAATACAGTTAATGGATGGGGTTAAGATTAGACTCAACTAGTCTAAACATGGAAATCGGATGGGGTTAAGTTAGCCTAGACTTAATTAATCCCACTTGGCAGTTTAATGGGGTTAAGTTAAACACTTAACTAATCTAACATGATGATTTGAGGTTGTTAAGTGACCTATACTTAACCAATCTAACTCGTGAATTTATTGAGGTTAAGTTAACCTATACTTAACCAATCTAACGTGAAAACATGATAAGGCTATGTCACGAATCGCTTAAATACGCTTGACCGATTTGACTCAGTAATTTGATAGGGTCAAGTTATTATATACTTAACCAACTTGAGCATGGTTTGTAGGGTTAAGTCTTGAACTTGGATACTTAGCCAATTTTGACATGATTTGTAGACGGGTTAAGTCATGAACTTAAGTGACACTTAATCCATTATGTAAACCCTAGTTCTGAGGATTAGGTGGATAACCGTAGTTAACAAGGATAACGGGAATAAGGCTAAGTGGTAAACCTTAGTTGAAGAATAACTAAGTAATGATTCTTAGTCAAGGAAATTTAGACCAGTTCATAGATAGATGAGTAACCTAATACGGTAGGTCATCGTTTAAGTATACGAGTAGGAGCAAGTATCTGATTTAGATAAAGGCTCCAGCGAACTGGGTAACGAAGCAGCGGCTTCGGGGAACGTGAGGATATTCTTGGTATCCCTCTATGAGCTGCCAGGTGATTATACTAGGCTCATGAGAGGTTAAGGTCTGCGTTAGAAGAACCAAGAGTATGCCTTGGTTGTTATACGAGCGACCTAAAGACGGGGATGGATAGGGGATAGTCGACGATACACGGTCGTACCCTAGATAGCATTTCGTCAGGCTGCCTACCATCTTTGGTCAAGCGTGTACGTACGGAAAGACAGAGAACACCCAAAAGACCATAATTGCTATCTAATTATGGTTGCGGTAAGGCTTGGATGTGGGTTGGCCAGTGTTGTGTTCTCATACAGGATTTATCCTGTCTTGTCTTTCACTAGTTGAGGGAGTGGTCTCGTGGGACCATAGCCACGTATAGAAAAACAGACCTTAGCATCTGCATCGGCAGATAAGTCGAAAGCTCCCGACCGAGTCCTGTATTTCCTGACCTGCCCTGTGACAGGACTCGGATGGCACGATGTGATACATGTGCATACAGTCATGGAAAAACGATTCACGATGAATGCATGGGAAAAAGGGCGCGGTTGACGGTTAGCGTAAATCCTAGTGGCCCTGGGTGGTTGAACCAAAACCGAGATACGAAAACGTGCAATAGGTAAGCATAATCCCTAGTAGTCCTAGGTAGCATAAGTCCTAGTTGTACAAACAATGATTCATGTTGAAAGACCCTAGTTAGATATAGGGTGACAATCCAAAGCGATCTTAAGGATCATGGAACTATGTTAAAGTAGTATAGAACCTCATGGGAAAGCCCGTATGGTCTACGGCAAGGGACTGAACATTTACATGGGATAAAACATACAAGTTGAGTAACCTATATATGTGATATATTAGGTTGACATAGACCATTACACGACTTTTGAGTAAGGGTCATTCATGGTTAACACATGATACGGTGGGGGTACTAGTACGGTAGGTGCAGAGCTAAAAGACAGGATAGATACCATGGGATGTTATACGTGATAGATATCTTGGGGATATTATACTTGACAGGAACTTGACGATGGGATACCTTGTTTTATCTTGACATCGTAATTTATCATGACACTTTAGTTTGTCTGAGTTCAGTAGTTCATCATGTTATTTTGATTTAGCTTATCTATCTTGTCATCATGCTTATGTTCATCTCAGTTTCTCATGTCAGTTAACTTTACTAGTTTTTATGCTGATAGTAGATAGGGCTTACTCAGTCTTTTTGACTGACCCGTTTTGTTTCGCCTCTTTTCTTCCGTCCCCCCCCAGGTTACAGGGAGGAAATACTGTTGTTTAGTTCGGACTTCTTCTGCTTGAAGGTCATCATGGATGGCTTTGGCTTGGACTTTTCTTGGCTATGGCTACTTTACTGTTTTACTTGGGGAATAATTTATGAAAAAGTCTTTATGCTTCTTTACTATTGCAAGACAGGTTTTGATGTACTCTGATGTAAAAGGCTTTAGACCTTAATTATTGATGTTTATGAAAGTTCGATTTTTACTTCCGCCATTTTTATATGTTCTGTCTTGTGATATTTCTGTGCATGTTTACCAATAATGCCCCTCTAAAGCTAGTGCATTCCTTTGCGAGTGACCCTAGCGGAGGCGGGGTGTTACAAAGCCCCTATCGGATTTTGTACTTCAACCGATTCTTTAAGCTTCCTCTGTTTTAACTTTAATTTGTGCACTGTGTTTCTAGCAATAAAACTACGTGACGCACCCATGTCAAACAATACAGAAACAGGAATATTTTTAATTGTAAGGGTACCTCCCAAAACATCGTGTTTACCTGCTCCATCGGAAGCAGCTGGCGGGCTTGACCCGTCATATACGTGAGCTACTGTGGCCTTCTTCAGCAAAGGACCGTCTTTGACAAGATGATCTGTCTTGCGGCAATTAAAGCAGGAGCGAGGGTTCTGAGAACCCTGGCTTGAACCTTGTGAATTTGTCTTCTGCCTCTTCGGGGCTGTGCACACATTAGAGTAGTGCCCCGCTTTGCCACAGTTAAAGCAATTTCCTCTCGATGGCTTGCTAGTCTGAGGTTTTGAAGATGCTGCTTGGCTTAACTCGGCTTGATTCGCAGCAGGCTTGCGTTTGTTCCCGGCTTGGCTTCTAGCGCGATCCTGCTCTAGATGCCTATGGTCAAGGTCTTCGTAGTTGCATGTCATTTCCACCAATTCATTGAATTCCATCTTGACATGGGCCATGGCTCTATCATCATACTGTCGCCTTAGCCCAAGGATAAACCTCTTATTTTTGGACTTTGCAGTTGCGACGAGCTCCGGAGCATAGGGCGACAACAGTGTAAATTTATTCAGATAATCCTGCACGGAAAGATCCCCCTGCTGGAGGTTGGCGAAGTCATCGTGCATTCGCTCTAGAGCTTGTTCTGGGACATATTTCTCCTTGAAGAGTTTTTTGAATCCATCCCATGTTCTTCCAGCTTCTCTATTCCCGACGGTGAGAGATTCCCACCATAGCTCAGCTTGTTCCTGCATAAGCCAGGCGCCCATAATAGCTTTATCCTCGTCTCCAAGCCTTAGGCCTTCAAGAATATTTTCGCATGTTTTGAGCCATGCAAGGGCCTCTATTACTGTGCCAGTTCCCGAGAAGGTCTTGCCTCCTAAGTTTTTGTATCTCTTAGCTACACGGTCTAGCTCGAAGTATTGAGCGACCGGAGGTTGTATCAAAGGTCCTTCTTGAACTGGGGCTTCTCCCCTTCCTCGGCCTCGGCCGGCACGGCCTCCGCTAGCGGCGGCTGCTCTGGTAGCCATTTGTCAAATTCTGTATAAACAAGGAAAGAGTCAGCTAACAGCAATGATAGTTTATTGCATAGTTAAGCAGAAAATTTACGGAAAGATAACGATGGACTAATCAAATTTTTTTGCTATTCTGCTCGTCTCATTCTAGGACTTTACTAGTCTTATCTCTAATGAGCGACTCGCCTTAGAATACTATTGATTCAATTTTGACGAAGTGTTTAATGTGTTAGACTCCAGAACTAAGGTTAACCAAAGCTCTGATACCAGCTGTGACGATCCCAAAACCCCGTGACACGGTGTTAAGGATAATCATTGGAATATAACACATTAATCATCATTAGCAGATCACAGATAATAGCATAAATAGAAAATAGAATAATTTACACACATATGACAGTGGAATTATATAGATATCATCACATCAGAGAAGCACATTATAGGTTACAACTTAGTGCATAATGATACATAATCAGTCACCATCGCCTGAGGCGGAATCATACATAAAGAGTACACAAAATAAATATCAGTCTACATCGCCAATGGCGGAATCATAATATAGATACAATAATGGCAGAGAAAATCCACGTCAGCACGGTGAAGTCAAGCCTCTCCATGAGCCAAAAGTGCGTCAGAAACCTGTAACTAGGCTGCCCGTGTGAAAATGAGGGCACCCGAGTTTGCAAGGTGAAATAAACTACGAGTCAGTCATGGGACTGGTATGAGAAATCTACTTAACTTATTAACAACAATAATAAGGAAAATCAAAGGACCACGCCACTTTCGCGGAACGGGTTTACTCCAATGAGTGCTAGTGCATGAAATAAAGTAAACGATTAAATCAACGCAATGCTTTTTTATAAAATGAAGCCATTATAAGACTCAGGTTCCATCACACAATGCAACGCAAGCCGAAGGATAGAGTTTTTACCTTATAATAGCCAAAAATGCTTCATACAAGTAAAACAAAAGTGTTTGATATTATTACTAGTGTATATATGTTTCAAAAGCAAATTCAATCATAAATATCAATCCTAGGCGGCATAGCTACCATCTACTATGTCGCCATACTAGTAATACAATCACGTCCGCATATTTCGTATTGGAAATTGGATTCCTTCAAGAGTCGAGGCAAGGGGCAAGCTCCTCTCCGATTCGAGACACTCTAGCAAATGCCTCGGGACCGCACACAGCAATCCCTAGATCCTCCAAGGCCGGTCCTCCCTTACTTTTGAGGATTAATTATTCCTGAACACACGTTTCCCGGTCCTTACAGACCTATAATCGAGGCGCCTCATATTCCAACAACCACACAGGTGAAAAGTAGATATAAATGTCAGGGCTGGGAGGTCACTGACACCACCATAGCTAGAAAGAAACGTCGTGCACTCCTTGGGTCCGTCTCCCGTTTTTGACTCATAACGGGGTGTGAAGCTCGCGAATTCACGTTATACACAAAGCTACGTCACACAGACCATGCTTTGATCATCAACCACAAGACTTTGCTTTGCAACAGAAGCCTTGATCATATGCCACTTAGGCGTGCCACACAGGCAATCCACTCCATGCGACTGATTTCTGTCAATACATAACCTCTGAGCTCGTACGTCTCAGAGAAGGGCGTTAAGCAAGAGAATAAATTCTCCGCCGCCAAACAGATATATATTTAACAGAGATCAATCAGCACAGAACAAAATCCAATGTCAGACACACAGTCCATTTACTAGTCCGTTCTGGGTCTGAACGAAACCGGAGGCACCAATTCCTCGCATATCCTTACAATCAACAGTATGTTTGGATGGCTACTACTTCAGTTCCTTCATGGTAGCTACTCCAATCACGAGCATCAGTGGCGCCCATCCATCCAAGGTGAAGATCGTCGGTCTTCAACCGTCTTCCACTCTTCGACTTCTCAACGTCGATCGATTATTTGAAATGAGATAAACTCGGCCTTTTCAAATAACCCACGTATATTTAGATTTTCAAATCAATTATTCACATGGTTGGACTATTCAACATTCACATTTCAGTTCTTTAGTTATAATTTTCATGTCAAATACATTCAACCATCACATATCAAGCAAACACAACAAAATTGGTTTATTTCCACTCTATATCGTCTATAGTATTTTATAACGATATATCACCATTTTTATTTAATTTAAAACGACCCTATTTAATTAAACGACGTTTCAGGTAGTGTCGATGCACTGGCGCTGCTTTTCACTAATTTTATTTTACACATATATGGAAATCTAACCGTTGGATCTTCACAAATTTTATATCATTAGAAAGATCATTTCAAAACGAATCAAAAGGTTTCAGTTTTGGGAAAATCCGACGGTCGGATCTTCCACACTAGTCATTTGAAGTTACGATTTCAATTTATGAACTGCAGCGTCGTTATTCGATTTTTTTTATTTAATTATATTTATATATATATAAATATAATCGTTTCTGGCGCTGTTTTTCTTCAGATTTGAATTAAACATTCCAGACAATCCAACCGTCGGATCTTCACAAAGTTGGTGCCGTTGGAATGATATTTCCAAGGCGAACCCAACGGTTGCGGTTTCGGGAAAATCCAATGGTCGGATTTCCTGCACTAGTCGTTTGAAATCACGGTTTCAAAACACGAACTGCACGTCCACGTTTCGTTTTAATTTTATTTATATTTATATATTTATATAAATATAGTTCATTCAAAAATTCCTATATCGTTTTCACTTCAATTATTTCACTAACGCCTTTAAATTTTGGAAAATTTCGCCATAACCTCCTTTGTACGGGAGGGGCTGGGAAAATTCCCAAATAGCCACATGGGCGTCTCATGTCAAAAAGAAAAAGAAAAAGCCAAGCGGCTAGCCAACAGGCTCATAAAATCATCACCCAAACAAAACAGTAAATGTGTACCTATTTGTCGGGCACAAAATTTTATTCATCTTCTCTAGCCCCTTTTGCTATAACCTGTTCAATAAATATGCATGTACATATATACAATTCTTATCACTTATCATTTTCCATTCAACTTCATATTTGATTTACTTTGGTTTAAAAACACCATTCATTCTAATGTTGCATGCATAGGCTAAAATCATATCATTAGCTAATTAATGTATATTTCAACTCATGCACATTTATTTGAACAAGTGGCTATTTTGAACACTTCACATTTCAAAGATGATAATTTTGGCGAACTAAAATAGATTTCAACACATGACTATTTTATTTAGTTCCTATGGATGTTAAAAATAATATTTCTTCACAAATATTTATTTCAACGTCCGCATAACTCTAGCATATCACATATATGATAAAAATGATATTTTTATCATTTAAAATATTCATTTGACAAATGGATGTTTTCAACACTTCATAGTTTCAATAAAGATGTAATTTTTATTGTTCGATCTTTTTATTTAACACATGAACTTTTCCACTACACACACTTCTCAACACATGAACTTTTCCACTACACACACTTCTCAACACATGAGCATTTCCACACATGGATATTTTATTTATGTTGTTCATATTAGAAAGATGAAATTTTTATTGTTTAAACTATTTATATAAGGCGAATATTTTTCATACTTCATATATATTATAAAAATGTGATTTTTATTGTTTAAACACTTCATTCGTTCACAAATGAATTTAATTTTCACACATCACTTTTCAACACATGAACATTTCCACACATGGATATAGTTTCAACATATGACTTTAATTTCAACGCATGAAAATAATTTCAACATATGAAAATAATTCTAACACATAAAGATTATTCAAAATTTCGGCAGCATAACGGCAGGGTAGTTAAAACCGGCACCGTCCCTAGTACGGCTCCTCGCTCTACCTTAAAACCTCGCGATTTTTTACAATGGGGATTCATGCATCTAATTCGCACGCAGGCGGCATGTTTTATTTTTATTTCCACAAATATTTCCAATTCTTTTCAATCACCAATGGGTATTTTTCAACCACAACCAAACAATATCAACCACTAACAATTATTCAACCATTCGTATTTTTCATCCAATATTTCACACCAATTCACAACAATAAATATCGTCCATGGTTTGTGGACGAGGGGAGTGTATATATATATATATATTATATATATATATTATTGCTATATTTCACTTGCATTTCAACACATATATCAATTATTCTATGCATGTATAATTCATACTTCGCTTATATAGCTTACACTACACATGTACATGAGGTATACAACACGTGTGTAATTTATATTTCGCTTATATAATTTATACACGACATTTTCCATTCAAATTCATATAATTTAGATTTCTCACATTGGTTTTCGGAGTGCTAAAAATCGTAGATGATTCAGAAAAATCCGCGGCTTCTTCTATGTGGTAGAGAGCTTCCTTGCGGTCCCGATGTTTCCTGTTTCATCGAATTTCGTCAACACACTAAAAAGATATGATTTTTCAAAGTGCAGACATCAAAAAGGACTCACCTTTCACGATGGTTCAAAACTAGGTTTGTGGTTTTCGCGAGAACCGAGGCACGAGGGGATGATCGGCGGGCTGGACGTGGAAGAGGGGGGAGAGGGCTACAGGCGCGCGGTGGTTGGAGGCGACTCGGTGGGGCCCAGAGCTCGCGGCAGCGGCTGGAAGGTCGGGACTTTGGAGGGAGATATCTCGACGTAGGAGCAATGATAGGGGGAGCTCCTTATATGGATTTGAAGAGGGGAAGGAGAACTACAAAAAGTTGAACTGGGGAAGGGGCTGATTCAGGCTGTGGCGATCGGAAATCGCCAGGGAAGGGGAGGAAGCGTTCCGTCGTCGATATCGGGGGGGGGGGGGGGGTCAGGGGTTTTCTGATGTTTTTTTTTATGAACGGAGAAATATGATTGGTCGATGGTTTTATTAAATTTTTAAATAGTGTTTTCTCAAACGAACTCCTTTTTAAACCCAACGACTGTCGCCCCTAGCTAAATACCCCCATCCCGGATACAATGGGATATGTTTCGTTGGCCAATTCGACTGTTACAGTCAGTTATTCTTTAAATTAAAGTATAAAACATTTAATTTTAACTTTGAACGTACATTCCAGTTTGCGAGGGCCACAAACTGATTCGAAAAATTCCAGAAAAATAAATCTAGCTATGTTTTGACGCTACGGTCCCGACAAAACTAGTTTCGTCGAATTCTGAGATCGTTTGAAAAATGGCCATTTTCTGGTCGATCCAATTTAACAGAAATTGACAAACACATTTTCTTTTGCCACGCTCACATACTAGCTTCAAAAATTATGAAATTTGAAACCTAGCAATAGTTTGCAATCCCAAACCCAACAAAAGTGGTTTCGTCGAATTCCGAGGTCGTTTGCAAAATATCAATTTTCCAGGGCTATATATTCTATATAGCGACCTTTCTGAAAATTCATTCGACCATAGCTTTTGATTCCCGTTATGAAACTTCGATTTTTCAGATTCGTTAGAAAGGTATTGATAAACAGATTTGAATATTTTTGGTTTCACTAAAATCCGTTATATTCTCCACCCTGCATAGTCAGTCAAAGTTTGAATTCAAATTTTCAAACTGACTCACTATTTCTAATTCACTATTTTATTGAAATATTCTATTTCAATTGTTCAAATTCCTTTAAAATCACCAATTTAAAAATTTTAAATTGGCCCGTATTTTCCGGGTTATTACAGCGGCAATGCCTTTTAAATTTCGTATATAGTATCCGTCTTCATTCACAGGAGCTCATCTCGATTATTACCAAATTGAATTACATTTAATTCCAATTTAATATATTAAATTGGAAAACTTTATTTTTGAAAATTTCCATTAAATCTTAATAAAAGATTTATAAATTCTAAATTATTTCTTCACTGTTAATTGGGTTAAAGAACAAGTGTTATTTAAAACACTGTTCACGATAAACCCAAAAATCCAATTCTTTTATCCAATTCCAATTAAATATTAATTAATTGGTAAAAATTTCATAAATCTAAAATAAAAGATTTATTCTTTTCTAAATTGGGTTTAAGAACAGTGTTAGTAAAGACACCGTCCACGACAAACCCAAAATCCCAATTGATATTAAATATAAGGTTCTGAATAGAAATTATATAGGCTTATATTCAATATCAAATTCTGAAACCAACAAATAACATATTGGGAATAACGTTATGTATATATCTTCCAAATTCCCATAACAATATCTGTATAATCACGGAATCCAATATCGAAATATCCCAAAGATAATTTCCATTCAAATCCATTCCAATTTATTCTTTAGAAAATTCGGGTTAATTTAAAACCATTTTCAAATCCAATTTATTTATTTCTAATAATAATTAAATTATTATTCTAGTTCAATAAACAGTTCATTTCGATAAAAATATATTTTTATCTTTATAAAATTGGAATTTTCATCACAAATCTTTCCAAATCATTTATTATGATTTTACATAATTTTTCCATATTTTTAATAATTTTATTATCGCCCGTACAGTCGGTTTCCAACAACGGCCACCGAACTGCATCCATAGCAACCTTTTCTGAAATTGATTTGGACATATCACCAAATCTAACCATTAGATTTCAAATCTCTTTTATTCATTGGAAAGCACTTTTCGATACAAACCCAACGGTCCGGTTTTAGGAGAATCCGACGGTCGGATCTCCCGTTACGCTAACTTGAAGTTAATGGTCGAAATTCGCGAAAGGTCGCTGCGCAGCGCGTTCTATTCAAGCTATTATATATATAATATATATATTATATATATATTTCATCGATTTCCTTTAAAACGTATTTATAAAATATTTATAATTTCATTTCAAAACGATTCCAACTTCATTTTCAATTTCTAATAAAAACTGAATATTCTATATCTTCACCATATTAAAATGATAATATTTTCAAAATATTATATTTTGAAATCACTTATTTTTTATATTCATTTTAAAATGAATAAAAATCGATTAATAAACCCGTTCGGGTTAAAATGGTGTTTGCTACTTAATTCGACTTCATATTTTTATATTTTTGTGTCCATTCAAAGTCGGACATAAAAATCATAATTTTTATACTTCACTAACATGTTAAAGATTTCATTTTTAACATTCTAAATCATACTTTAACAAATGATTATTTTTATTTTCACTAACATGTTAAGGATTACATTTTTAATGTATAAAAATATAATTCAACAAATGATTATTTTATTTTCTGTATAAACAATAAAAATGTGATTTTCATTGTTAGAACATTTTATTTTAATATATTCTTTATTTTAAAATGTTCTTTACATTGAAATGTTTCATTACATTAAAATGTCATATTTACTTTAAAATGTTCTATTATGAAAAATTTAGAATTGTTCTTTTCTATAAAAATGTTATTTTCTTTAAAAATGTTCTTTTATATAAAAGTGGTTCTTTATATAAATATGATTCTTTTGCATAAACAAGTTCTTTTATATAAACATGATTCTTTTACTTTGTTGACAATTCTATTTCAACAAAATGAATAAAAGTGTTCAACTTCATTTTGTTAACAATTCTATTTTAACAAAATGAATTAAAGTGAAAACTTCATTTTATTTACAATAATCTAATTCAACAAAATTGCCATTTTTATTTTAGCACAAATCTATTTAACAAAAATGTTATTTTTGCTTTAACACAAATCTATTTAACAAAAATGTTATATTTGTTTTGACTATTTCATTTCAACAAAAAATGATATTTTGGTTTCAACTATTTTACTTCAACAAAAATGTAAATTTTGGTTTCAACTATCTTATTTCAACAAAATGTAAATTTTGATTCTACAATGTCTTTTTAATAAAACATTATTTATTTCTGAGTCGAAATGCGACTCAATCAATTACCATATAATTTTGATTATATGGATTTCATACATCGCATGTGTGCACAATGATGATAAATAATCGACAAACAGTCCATTCACAACCAGAGTGAAATTTACAACTGTGTGAGCATTAAAATAAATAAATAACGCTCATCACAGGCTGTAAATCCATGGATTGACATACAACTAAATATTGGGACTAGTGTATGTCTAATATCATCCCAATACCCATGCGTGGTTTTCAAACAACAACAGTTTATTTAAATAAATTATTGGTTAAGAAATTTAACAAATTTTCACTGTTCAAATTATAAATGAATATTTATAATCTAATTTCACTATCCTATTAATATTAACATTTTTAATGTGTTAAACATTTCACATCAAAAACAACATGCAATACAGTCATTTTAAATCGTCCATGGTTTGTGGATGAGAAAAGAAATCTAACAGGCATTGTATAGAATTTCTAATGATTAAACTGATGAAGATCTAAACAGGAAATCCTATATATTTTCCAATTATGAAAATAAATAAAAACTATGCAGAATTTTTAGTAAGGAGTCCTCACCTTCGTTTCCACTCCGTCATTCTTTAGCGGACAATTCGTCCGTTCTACTTCCATTCAGTTCCATCGCAGTCTATGACACACGGTTTGTGTTAAAAATCATATTTTTAATGTTGTTCTATATATATAGTAAAAGTCATATTTTCATATTGCCGTTTCTATTTTTAATAGCAATGAGGATTTTAATAACGATGTAAATTTCATTGTAATAACCATGCTATTTTTTTATATCAAAAACAATGCGATCTTTATTTTAAAAACAAATCATACTACTTAACAACAAATCATGTTATTTATATTTTGAAGACAAATCATGTTATTTATATTATCAAAACAAATCATGTTGTTTATATTATCAAAACAATGCTATTTTCTTTTTATAAAACAATGCTCTTTTTATGTATAGTTTACTTTCAGACTTTAAAACAATGTTTTCATATTATATTCAGATTTTAAAACAATGTTTTTATATAATATTTTAAGAATTTAAAACAATTAATTTTAATGGGTTAACCTTTCTTCTTCACTGTTAATGTTTAGGCACCCTTCGAACAAAAACTGGGGCCATGCTACAAGTCGCTGTCACCTAGGGCTTTACCCAGCTCCTCCATCGATCGACCGGCCCAAGATCTATCGCTACCACGAGATGCGCCATCGCCACGGCTACCCCCGCACCCAGCTATGCCGAGCTTGTCGCCCCCTGGTGGTCAGAAAAAGCCTCCGAAGTCGAATCCTTTGAGTCCCAAATCCATGTGATATACATCAGTAATCCCGATCTCGACCGTACCAATTCAAAGCTTCTAAATTCCTCTTCCTTTTCAGCTTAACATCCATGTTTTAATTTAGAACGGATCATGATATTTTTAATGAATTAAAGAGAGAGGGTTTCGGCCATTCGTTTGTAAAGAACGGCGGCTGGTAGATGTTAGTTTTGGGTTAGGGTATTGGATACGTATACGGTGTGTATTCATACACGTATTCTGAATTTTTATTTAATTTATTTAATACCAAAAAATATCTATATGTTGATATAAACTCCAAATCAAACCCAACGAGTGTCGCCCCTAGCTAAATACCCCCATTTCAGATACAATAGGATATGTCCAGTAAGTTAATTCGACTGTTTTGATAGGTTTTTCTTAAAAATTAAAATATAAATCAATGTATATTTAATTTAAACGTACACATTCTAATTTACCGGGGCCACATACTGACTCTAAAAATTACAGAAAAATTATATCTAGTTTTGTTTTGACGATACGGTCCTAACAAGACTAATTTTTTCGAATTTGGAGACCGTTTGAAAATGGCCATTTTCTGGTCGACCCAATTTGATTGAAATTGACAAAACACGTTTTCTTTTGCCACGCTCACATATTGATTTCAAAAAATATGAAAATTGGAATCTAGCAATAATTTGACATTTTGAATCCAACAAAAGTGGTTTCATCAAAAACGGAGGTTGTTTGTAAAATGGATATTTTTAAGGGCTATATATTATATTATAATATATATAAATTCTACAACGACTATTTTAAAATTTAAACTGGGCATAACTTTTTATTCCTGTTATGAAATCTCAATTTTTCAGATTCATTGGAAAGATATAATCAAACATATTTAAATATTTTTGGTTTTACTGAAATCCGATTTATTTTGAATCCTGTACAGTCAATTGAAATTTGAAATCAAATTTTCGAACTGCTGCGCCATTTTAAACTCCTTTTATAATTAAATTAAAATATTTCATTCTAACTTCGATTTAAATAAATGTTTAGTTGTTATTATTTAAAATTTATTACTATTTGTTTTCATATATATTGTCATATATGATGTGTGACGGCCCGCCCCACACCAGCCTGCATTTCCTCCGAACGTGCGCTGTACACATGCCCGACTAGCACGGGACGGTCGTCAGAAGAAAGGAAAGAAGGGAATTAACTAAACGAGGAACCTGTAGAATGTCTCACAGCGCATGGAATAAAATATAATAATAACATACTTGACATAAAATAGGTGAGACAATGCATAAGCTGATAACTAATAATCAATATCAACATCAGAGCAGCGGAAATCCAAATACAGCTTATTACAACTTTCCAAATTTACTGTCTCTAACAAAAGAAAGCTAAAGTGGAAGATGCACCACCAATTCCCAAGCAGTGATCTTCAACAACACAGGGAGAATACTATATATATTACGTGGAAGCCTCCTGCTCGTCTCCGGATCATCTACCCGCGCATCACCAGCTAACCTGTCTCTAGTCTGCTCGTGTGAGCACCCAGAGTAATAAGAGGAGACATAAAACTCTGGGTCAGACATAAAGCCTGGTATGAGTGATAAGTATCTAAACAGAATAATAACAGGTATACTAAACCATACCTGAACCTGGACCTGCAACCAAAGAGTTAGTACCACATACCGTACAATATCTAAGGTGCCATAATAAAAAGTGTAAGAATACGGGGGTGGGGTGTGCATGTCATAATGATAGCAACCAAATCAACCATCCTCACATCTCTCACTCAGTGCGTAAAGCGTACGATATCTACCACTTTGGAACACTAGACAAATTGAGGTAACGACGAGTCCCGACTTGTAGAAACCCTGCTGTGACCAAGCTAAACACATGGAGTCATGACCAAACATTTCAATGACCCCCTTCATTGGTCGTAGCCCTTGGTTCTACCGATGCCATGATGGCCCTGAATCCGCCTTCATACCTCCTACCATAATGGTCCAAAGCTATAGACACCGATAACCCCTTGGCACGCGTCCCGCAGCAAAGCCCACCATGAAGCGAACTCGTTGATTCCTATCTAAATCTTGAGTTCTAACTTCCCATTTGGACTTCCTTTGCATCTCGGGTTTTGATCGAGTTGGAGTTGGTCTTCAAAAGAGTCATCGCGTAGTAGTAGTAGTAGTAGTAGCCCACGTACGGTTCGGTTCGGTGCTCCTCGTCTAGCTCGGTTCGGTTCGGTGTAACCTTCCTGATCGGTTCGGTTCGGTGGTCCTACTTCGGGTCGGGTCGGTGTCCTCCTCCGGGTCGGGTCGGGTTGCTGTCTTCCTTCCAGTTCTTCTCCGATCATCTCCCTCGTTTTCCATCTACCCCGATCCGATCTGATCCCTTCGCCTTACTCCAGTCGTAGCCTATCCGATCTGGCCTCTATTATTCTTCCGATCTGATCCCCTTGTCCACTCAAACTCTAAGTAAACGGCCTTCCTTCTCGCCAAGCCTCCTCTAGTGACAAGTCCCAATCCAGTTCAGAATCCCTCGGTCAGTTCACTAATCTGATCCGACCCCAACTCCGATCCGAACCAGTTCGAAACCTGCACATTTCTACAACTTTCCAGCGAGCTTTCTACGCCATTCGACGGCGTTTTCGACAAATCTAACACTTCTAGTCAATCATAAAACACACCATAGAGTCATAGCAACATGTAAGAGCAACCACAAACAGCAAACAACAATTCAAATGAATCAAAATGGATCAAAAGTGGCTAAAACCTCACATTTTCCCATAGTTCCTCTTAATCATGTTTAAGCACATATTTAGTAAAACTTAATCAAATCGTCTAAATTTTCTAACAGAGGCATGAAATATTATTTAAGAATTTCTAAACATTTTTCCAGAATTTATTAGTGTATAAATTCGCTAATCTTCACTAATTACCCTTAATTACCGTAATTAGTGCAAAAACTATGCAAATCACTCACCTTGGCCACAAAATAAAACACCAAATCTGAAATACTTTCTGTTTGGGTCGAATTCCTATGTATAGCAGCAGCTCCAACCTTGCTTTGTTGGCTATTTGGCCTTGTTTTGATGTAGTCTAGGCTTAATCTTCACTAAAAATGTGTTTAGGAGTGGTTTTAGAGGATGGAAGCCATTACTAAGGTCTCAAGAAGGTTTGTGGTGGCTCAAAACTGAAAATGAAAGTGATTTCCTAACCCTAATCAGTCCTCCTATACCTCTAAACCCGAAATTCCCCTCTGGGCCTAGCTGCTAATCACCCGGTTAAGCCCAATTAGGCTGTTTTTCACCATCTGAAACTTGTTTCAGCCATATCTCCCAAACGGTGAGTCCGTTTGGCTAATGTGACCACTCTACGGAAAGAGAAACCATCATCCGGAGCCAATGGAAGTGGTTTCAGGTCAAAATTCCTTTCTAGTCAAAAGTTATGGCCAAAACAGTACCAACTAGGGGTAAAATGGTCATTTAAAAATCGAGAGAAATCATGAACATGGGAAATGACCCCAATAGTCGTCTCCCAAAGTTACATGACCATACGACTTCGTATGTGAAAGAAACAAATATCCTACGGTCCTATGGTGCGTAGAATACGGGTCGTTACATGATGTGTTATAAAACCCGTGATTTGATAATTGAGTGTTTTTGGATGTTTAAATATCACTGGGCCTAAAATGTTGATATATAAAAATATCATGAAAATGATATTTTGAGATTAAAAGGGAAAAGTATATTTATTTAAAATAGAATTTGAATTTCGAACGGATTATAAAAATATTAACTTGTTTTGAATAATGAAAACAAGTAGTGAATTTATAAATGATGTTTATAAATAAAATAGAATAATTTTCATTGGATAATCTGGAAATTTGAAATGAATTTATAAACGGAGTTTATAAATGAAATGGATAATTATCATTGGATAATTGTAGAGTTTAAATTCAAATATGAATTTAAAATGAGAATTTAAAATCGTTTTAAGTAGTAAACGATAAAATTTATTCCGATATTCGGAATGGAAAATGAAAATGAATAAATCCATAGGATTTATGTTTGAATTCGACTATGTCCGATTTATAAATTATTTATAGAAAGGATATTGGAATTGTATTAAATAGAAACTGATATTTAAATTAAATATTAAAATATATTCTATGTTATGTATAAATAAGTTAAAACAAATAGAATATTCCAAAATAAGATTTTGTTTTTAAATAGATTTCGAAATGGAACTGTTATATAAAACAAGTAAATTATAAACGATGTTTATAAATGTAGTGAATTAATTATCAAGAGATAATTCTAAATTTTAAATTCAAGTATGAATTTAAAAGTGAATTGGGAAAACATGTTGAAATAAAGAACAAATGGTTATATTCAGGAATTCAGAATACAAATTGAATTGAGAAAAATTCAACGGATTCTATTTTGGAATTCTCTTTCATTGAATTTTTTAAAATAGTTTATTTCTAATGAAATTGGAAATTAATATCAGAAATAGAGTTGTGATTGAATTGATAACTAAGTAATGAAAAATTGACGATTAGAGATAATCAGAAATATTAATTTAGATTTGAAAACTGGTTTAATATATATTAAATTATATATTAGAACAAGACTGAAAATTTAAATTAAAGGAAGTTTAACATTATTATTTAAATATAATTAAAAACGAACTTGTCGTAGCGTGACAGTTCGAAAATTGGCGTTTCAAACATCAATTGAGTATATAGAACTCAATTTAAGTTGGAATTCTTTTAAACAAGAATCGTCAGGACCGATTTGATAACAGTTTTCTAATGAAAGAGAAAAATCTGGATTTAGATATTGAGTTATGTCAAAATCAAATTTTCAGAAAAATAGCGCCATAACCATTATACAACGATAATGGTTTATTTAAATAAATAAAAGGATTTTAAGTAAATAAAATCCGAATTTTATTTACAAAAATTCGGATTTGAGTTATAAAATATATCTAAACTCAAGTGGAGTAATGGAATGATTTCTGAAACAAAAATTATGTTTTTAACTATTGAATAGAATTAACTAATTTAAAGAATAATTAGTTAATGAAAAATTGAAAATGAAAATGTGCTTTAGATAAAATTGGATTTGCAAATTTATATTTGAAATCGGATATGAAACCTGAATTAAAAATGGAATTTGATTGGTTTAAAGCAAGTTAAAACTTTATTTGAACATGATATGTTCAATTAAAAAGTGAAATAGGCAAAATAGCTAATTAAAGAATAAATTAGCGAATTGATTTAAAATGACCGGATTGAGTTGGAATAAATTAAAATTGGACATACATATGTTAAACAGGTATGGAATGAAGAGAATGAAGATTTAAATTTTAAGTGCCCGACAAAAAGGTACATGTTTAAATTCCATATGAGTTTTTATGTGTCGAATCGGCAAGCCACTTGGGCTTTTGATTTTCTTTTTGAATGGAAAGGGCATAGAGAGGCGTTTTGTAGTTATACCGAGTGACCCATACAAAGGAGGTTATGGCGAAATTTTACGGAAATTTAAGGAGTTAGAATATCTTTAAGAAAATTGAATAACTAGAAAATCAATATATCAATATATATTAAATTCGATACGGAAACTGTAGCGTCCCGGGAATTTCGACACTCGAATCATGACACTATCATATTCTGTGCCCATAACTCAAGTACCGAAAACCCAGAAAGCTATAAGAAAGAAGTTAGAAGGTGAGATAAGAAAGAAAGAAAGTAAGAATAGAAGAATAAGAAGAACCAACACAACACAGATTCTCATATCGCAGCGGAACAAAATATAATAATGAAATAACTTTTATTGAGAGCTTGAAATAATACTTACAACATCAGAGTACATCAATACACCTGGACAGTTATAATTCTCTGTCCTCATGTATATAACACACAGCGGAATAATAACGGTTGAACATCATACGTCTGATCTCCTTCAGCTCGTCTATGGACTTCAAACCATCTGGTAACCTGAACCTGTACACCCCGGTCTAACCCGAGAATTTACAAAACACCGGGTCAGTCTGGTGAACCAGAGTGAGATAAACTCGCAAAGTTTTAAGGAAAAAACATCCAACATGATTTTAAAGTCCAAATCCTTTCAAAAGAAAAGGATAATCGTAAGAGCAAATCCACACATAAACACGGATGGTTTTTACCTTACGATAACCCAAAACATTTTTTTTAAATCAATACCTTTTCTGATATTATAATAGTGTCTACATACAAGTAGATATCAATCTAGCGGAACGCTTGCATCTCACGCTCCACATATATAGTATACAAACAAAACCATAGGCACTTATTAGAAATTGGATTCCGACCATGACAAGGTATGGGACCACCTGCCGCTCGTGTATCTCTAGAGACGAATACACTGGGTTCAACAAGAACGTCTTGCAACCCGACCCTCACATGACCGACCACTCATTTCGCTTGAGTGTATCGAATGTATATCACCAACGGTTGGGCTCAAACCACCGTTTCCCAAAAAGGGACAGCATCGATAGATTAAAGAAACAAAAGGAATTTCTCTAGATAGGTGATTATACACCCTAATGGGAGCGACCCACATAGCCATGCTGCCTGCCCGATTTCTGTCATTTCCCGGTTGATGAGGCTTGAGGTTATAATCGACTTTTGAAACTTCTAGCCACCATTCACATCGTCCATACAAGTCCTCCAGGAACAGGATGAACCGAAGGAACCCTCCTACCACATCCTAGGAATCACCCTATAGATCAGTAGCGAGTAGTCCTTGCAACCCATAGATTTCAGCCACGAAAGAATCACAGTATATCTCTGGGGATCAGCCAGAGATTGTAAGTAACTCTTCCGTTTATGAAGATCTACGGTCTTCAATTGCTCCAACTCGATTACCATCTCTGACGTATTCGTACTATTGGTCGGAATGGTTTTCGAATATAATTCGATCCCGGTCTTTCCATACCAATATCGTTTGGCCAGATTTTTGATAGTCGGTTATTTAACTATCAAAATAAACAATCATAAAAATAACACAGAATACAGCGTCACTTGGCCATAAAATAATATAATATTCTCAAATCATTTTATTTTGATGCTTAGAAAAATATCTTAAATCCAATATCACATTTCCCGTTAAATACCATTTTAAAACATTTTCTATAACATTATTTATTACCTGTAATTGGAAAACCGATTCCACTTATCATTCTTAAAATGATCATTTTGAAATTCTCTTTTGGTCTTATTATTTGACCCAATCCCCATCACTTATCCTTTAGAATAAACTTATTCTAAAATATCTTTTCCTTACTTTTGAAAGTATCCTTACATCTTCACCAATCCCCTTTTTATTCTTTTATTATGGAAATACCACTCCCTATTTCCAGGCCCCTTTCCAATCCCTTTTTCATCTCGATTCCCTTAAATCCAAATATTAAGAAATCTTTATTTTAAGCTTATCACATTTGCTTAAAACCCTTTTATAACTTAATTTATCAAATCTGGTTTAAAATATAAAGTCATTCACAAACTTCCTTTAAATTCCAATCATAATTCATTTATAACTTTGATTACTTAAATGAGCTTTATTTAAGAAATAATTTACTTTATCGTTAACTTGGATAAATATCCAATTTCCCTTTCTTATTAAGTTAAACACCATTCGCTAAATATATTTTATTAGATAAATCTGCACAAATTTATTTAACTTAATAATCAACTGTCGTTATAACGGTTGGCTTGGTCAACTTTAACATACGATTAACTCGTTGATCGACTCTAACTTGTCTTATTTAAACCAATAAATAGTATTATTAATTTAAATAATCCTTTTCAACATAATCTTATTTTAATTGTTTCTTAAAAACAAATAATCATCATTTTTAATCATTTCACACTTGCTTAACAACCTTACCAATACAAGAATTTTCTTTATAAATAGTGAAGCACGTGCTTCGCGCACGGTATCCTTTGGTACCAAAAATGGTGTTTGGTGATTACCACAATCAACATATAATTGGTTAGTTTATTTCTTTTCATAAATTCTAATCAAAATAATATACTAGAAATCTATATTCACTTATAATCAAATTTTATAATTTTATTTCTATCGATTTACTGACGGTAAATCGATCTTTATAAAACAGTTTGTATTTTGGCCATCTGCTATAAATTTCTCAACCAATATCACCCATTGGTTAATAACCAAACAAATGTTGAATTTAGATTCAACAAACAACCACTATGTCAATAATTCAATCATGTCGGTTAAACCGTTCATATAATGATCATATGCAAATAAATAATCAATTCAACTGATAGTGCTCAACCAATAACAATCATTCAAGCATCCAAACACGTTTATATTATTATAAACATAACCAACAAGGTAAGTTACCTTTGTTGGAAATAATCGTTAAAAATAACGATTTCATTTCATTTTAAATTAAACAACCGTTTAATTTAAACAGTGTAGCGAATAACCAAACAATCATTAAATCAACTAGCAAATATAGCACCCAAGCAATAAATCCAATTTATAAAATTTATAAATGGATAACTGAGTGAGTTTAACTCACCTTTGACTTGATTTCGTCGATACATCAGCTTGGTTTAGTCGAATTAGACGATGTTTCATTTATCTAAAAAATCCAGCTGCTGCCTGCCCTGCTCAATCCTCATCCATCTCGTAGTACTCGTCTTCACGGTCCCGACGTTTTTTGTTTCGTCGAATTCTGACCACAAACGTGTTCGAAATAAATATTTGAAATTTATAAAAACGTTTAGACTAAACAATCTTTTAATTAAAACAAATATTGGGCCTTACATGAATTTCTTCAGCCCAGCCCAACCCGAACGAGCCAAACCCGCACCCTGTATTTACTTAAAACCCTCAAAACAATCAGTCCTTCATCATTTCTCACATCGTAGCCGCCTCCATCATTCCAGAAAAAAATGGAAACCCTACTCGAAACAAAAGTCCATCACTCTCCTCCCTGACCACCGTGACGCCCCGCCTTGGCCTCCATTCAGTTGCTCCTCCGTCCCCCAGAGCGAGACCGAACCTCCACCCAAAAAGCTAAGTAATTTACTTAATTAAACCTCTATTTTTTTTCTTTCTTCTTTTCATTCGATACTGAGTTCGTTTGGGTTTTGTTCACCTTGTATTTATACTTGCGAATGGTTACAGTGATTTGTTACATCCTACTTAGAATTAGCTGTGCCTAGATTTTTAGGTGATTTTCCACATTCATTCAGCCATGTTGTCGAACTGTAGATGATATTAATGTTGACGGTTGTGGGTACTGTGATTTTCGAATGGTTATATCCTAGATTAGATTTACAGTGCTTAGGATCCTAGGTGATATTTCATTTCAGTCCTGTTATAATCGAACTGTGGTACTTGATATTTCATGTTCGGATAGTGATCGATTCTGGTGCGGTTGAGTTGTTTATTCCATTGCAGATATTTGGATCTGCATTTAGATTTATAGATTCTGTTCTTACTGTATGTACAACTATTGAGTTGTATTTTCAAGTGAGTGTTTTGAAATCTGGGTTTTTAGCTGTGAGGCTATCTGTGAGGCTAGGAATTGTTTATTCCAGTTTTCAGACTTAGAATTGATGTAAATTTATGGCAGACATGATTTGGTATACAAGATTTTCTGAATACATATATATCCATATATATATATATATATATATAGATTTTGATTGGATTTTCCACTGTTGATTCACTGCCTCTATATTTTTCTTCTTTTACTCGATTGCAGATTCGAGTTGTAATGTCATGAGATTTTCAGACTATATACATATAAATGTATAGCTCTTTTCGATTCAGATTTGATGCAAAAAAAAAAAAAAAATTCAACTGTTCACTGTACTGTATAGATTAATTTATACCTACATTTGATTTTCTTTCTAGCTACTTATAGCTTTTGTTTTTCCTCTTTTCTTTTCAGGTTGATTTGGCGACAGTGTTGAAATCTCATGATGGGTAGTGGTGATGGCTGCACCCTAAACAACGAAGATTTGTGTTGGATTTTCAATATCTGTTTAAATCTTGTATATGTATTGGCCAACGCAAAATGTATATAAGTTGTTCTTTTTTTTTTGAAAGAAATAGGACATACTGAAATCAAGTTGTAAAGTGAATCTTTTGTTCATATATTTTTGTATATATATATATATTACTGTTCTTACATGCTAAACTTTCTCAGCATTGTGCAATTTCCATACTTGAAATCTCTTTCTTGCTAATTACCAGCAAATGCAGATTTAGTGGGCTCTTGAATATTCATATGTTTCAATGTATTCAAATTCGATTTGAATTTGTTTTGGCCACTTTGTTTTAGTCCTTTTGAGTTATGCAATACTCGATTTTATAATTACATGTTTGTTTACTTAGCCATTCGGTTTGGTGGGTGTGATGCAAGATATATACATATAGATATTTACTTTCTTTTTATTCCGATTATTTTAAAACTCATAAAATATCTATATAATATAATTAAAAATTCAAACAATTGAATTAAATAAAAATAACCTGATAACTCGAGTAGATTCAAATGGAACACCGTTTTATTAAAAAGACAAAGATAGATTTTCAATTCAACCTTCACAAATTGGGTTATACGATATTATATATATATAACGTTATTGTTTTATAATGATTTTCATAGCGACTATTTTAAAATTTCAACTGGACATAACTAACAAATTATAACACGAAATCTCGATTTTTTCCTTTCATATGAAACTCATCGTCAATCTGGTTCCAACGTTTCTCGTTTCACAGAATTCCGACTTAAAACAAATTCTGTACACTCAGTTGAAGTTCAAAACGAAATTTACGAACTACCGCGCCATTTTTAGTTCGTTTATAATATAATTATAAATCAACCGTTCTAACGTCGTTTTTAATAACGAACATATTTATAAAATCCAATTTAAACCATTTTTAAATCACTTTAAAACGCTCGTTCACATTACACTGCAAATTCAATATTTTCCCAATATCCCGAAAATAAAATATTATTATATTATTTATAAAAAATTTAAATATTCAATTTAAAATGGTCAAGTCCATTAATTAAACATATCTCAACATTTTAAATAAATAAAATATTTCAAATAAATGGCTAGAAAATCCGGGACATTACATTCTTTCCCCCTTAAAATAATTTCGTCCTCGAAATTGCTAAGGTAAGAAAAATGTTGTAAATTCCGGTAATTTAAAATATATTTAAATAACACTTTATTTTCCTCTTTCTCTGGGTTTCAGTTTATTTAACTCCTCGTTAAATCATGGATAATTTTTATTCAGCCAATCAAACAGCACACAACAATCAATCAACCATCAAGGCATAACAAACTCAACTAAGTCACTGAATTTACATTCAATTTGACTATTCAATTTAATTCGATATATTCAAATATTAACCAATTAATATTCGATTGATTTTTATTTAATTATTATTCATCAAAAATTCAAATTTATTTACTTATAACATTATTCCTTTATTTAATCTCAACATCATTATTAATGATTTAATTCAATTTTACTTAACCCAGTTAAGTTTCAAATTCAAAATTTTAACCAAATTTTGAATTTAAATTAGTCAACACACCATAGCTAAATAATTTGAGAAAATTACTTCTTTTCTATACAAAAATAAATTTCAGGTAAAATTATCTCATCTACCCCTTTTGCAAAACAATATTGTGCCCTTATCAGTTCAACGCTTCCCAACAACTTGAACCGACCAAACAACACAATACAAAACATTTGTATATAAAATTTACAAATACGCTCTCATATACATACACTCTCAAACTCAATCTAGGGTATTATTAACCCTATCTCTATCGAGTTACACAACGGAGCCAAGGTTATTTCTGAACCAATTGCTCTGATACCAACTGTAGCGTCCCGGGAATTTCGACACTCGAATCATGACACAATCATATTCTGTGCCCATAACTCAAGTAGCGAAAACCCAGAAAGCTATAAGAAAGAAATTAGAAGGTGAGATAAGAAAGAAAGAAAGTAAGAATAGAAGAATAAGAAGAACCAACACAACACAGATTCTCACATCGCAGCGGAACAAAATATAATAATGAAATAACTTTTATTGAGAGCTTGAAATAATACTTACAACATCAGAGTACATCAATACACCTGGACAGTTATAATTCTCGGTCCTCATGTATATAACACACAGCGGAATAATAACGGTTGAACATCATACGTCTGATCTCCTTCAGCTCGTCTATGGACTTCAAATCATCTGGTAACCTGAACCTGTACACCCCGGTCTAACCCGAGCATTTACAAAACACCGGGTCAGTCTGGTGAACCAGAGTGAGATAAACTCGCAAAGTTTTAAGGAAAAAACATCCAACATGATTTTAAAGTCCAAATCCTTTCAAAAGAAAAGGATAATCGTAAGACCAAATCCACACATAAACACGGACGGTTTTTACCTTACGATAACCCAAAACATTTTTTTTAAATCAATACCTTTTCTGATATTATAATAGTGTCTACATACAAGTAGATATCAATCTAGCGGAACGCTTGCATCTCACGCTCCACATATATAGTATACAAACAAAACCGTAGGCACTTATTGGAAATTGGATTCCGACCTTGACAAGGTATGGGACCACCTGCCGCTCGTGTATCTCTAGAGACGAATACACTGGGTTCAACAAGAACGTCTTGCAACCCTGCCCTCACATGACCGACCACTCATTTCGCTTGAGTGTATCGAATGTATATCACCAACGGTTGGGCTCAAACCACCGTTTCCCGAAAAGGGACAGCATCTGAGACGACCCGTAACTTCCCCGTAAAGGAAAGCGTCGGATAGTTCGAGAACAAGCCACAACAGAACGCATACAGAAGAACATTTCATTGTATATTACAACAATGCATCAGATTACAAGAATATACAGAGTATAAATGAATATTACACAGAAATATCAGAGATTTAAATTACATTTAAATACATAGCAGCGGAAAATAATACAATACACAACTAGAAGGGATATACGGATACAAAGCTTTCCGGATATCGTTCCAGCTGTAAACCAGGATCCTGTGAATATAAATCTGCAAAACCAAAACTACTAGCTGCCCGTGTCAAAATAAGGGCACCCAGAGTTTAGGTTAAAACAATAAACTCCAGGTCAGTCATGTGACTGGTGTGAGAACTAAAACAGTTAATCTTTATTTTTAAAGTTAGGTAAATCAAGGGACCACGCCGTATAACACGGAACGGGTTTCCTCCCAAGAATACCAGTGCATAAAACAACAACGCAATGCTAAATAAAGAAGAATGAAGCTATTATAAGACCCAGTTCCCATCACACAATGCAACGCAAGCCGGAGGATAGGGTTTTTACCTTATAATAGCCAAGGATGCTTGATACGTTTAAAAACAAATCATTTGATACTATCATAAGTGCATAGTGTATAAAACAACTTCAAATCATAAGTATCAATCATAGGCGGCATGAATGCCCCATACCACTATGTCGCCATACTAGTTTTACAATTAAAACCGCAAATGTCACGTATTTGGAAATTGGATTTCCGTCTATGAACCGAGGCAAAAGATAGTCCTCAACCGATTCGAGACGCTCTAGCCCGTGTCTCAGGATCAGAGCTCGAGTGACCCTTGGAGCGACAGGGCCGGTCCACCGATGTGGATTAAAATGCCTGAACACTACGTTTCCCCACCCTTTGGGGTGTCAATGAGCCAACAAATGACTCCATCGGTTCGAGAACGACCGATATATCCGAGGCGCCTCGCAACAGCAACAACCACATAAGTCAAACTCGTCAGGGCGTGTAAAACCACTGACGCCACTTTTTAGCTAGAAGGAAACGCATGCCCTCCCTGAGGTCCGTCTCCCGTTTTTGGTTCATACCGGGTGTGAAACTCGCGAATCAACGTTACACAAAGCTACGCCACACAGGCCTTGCTTTGATCATCACCACAAGACTTTGCTTTTCAACAGAAGCCTCGATCAATTGCCACTTAGGCATGCCACACAGGCAATTCACTCCATGCGTTTGATATCCATCAATATATAACCCCTGAGCTCGTACGTCTCAGAGAAGGGCGTTAAGCAAGAGAATAAATTCTCCGCCGCCAAACAGATATATATTTAATAGAGATCAACCACACGGACTAAAATCCAATGTCAGACACACAGTCCATCTACAAGTCCGTTCTGGGTCTGAACGAAACCGGAGGCACCTAGTACCTCGCATATCCATCGATCTCCAAGTACGTCTGGACGATCACTAACTGTTTCCATCTTCTTGGGTGTACAGCCCAATCAAGATCATCAGTAATTACCCAAACGACGTGAAGACCTCCGGTCTTCGACCATCGTCTTCATCTTCGACTTATCGTCGTATCAGTTATCCAGAATGGGATAAACCCGGTCTTTCCGAATAACTCGCGTATATTTTAAATAAGTGTTACACAAACACAACATACGCCTCATTCCAATTCATTAGTCACTAACCGTAAATTAATCAAGAGAATAATTTCCCAAATATTAACCCCGAAGGCCGAAACCAACATCAGATCAATATCCAGAAAACCATTCTGCTTAGCTAACCGACAGTTAGTTTCTAAATTTCACATTCATAGGGAAAGGTTCCCATTAATTTTATCCAAGATAAATTCCTTGAATTTATTCTTTAATCTACTTTTGAATCTCAGTTCAAACTAGTCGGGATTAGCGACCCTTACCGAAGTAATCATTTGTTGTAATTTCCCAATCCCAACCTATTAATCCCATGAAGTAAAACTGGTGATACTTCATATCTAACACCACAGTGTTATCGGTAAATTCAATTACCATTTCACGTTCAAATCTAATTAAAGATTTAACTATCGCTTGGAGTAAAACTGGTGATACTCCATTCTCGATCTTTTCAATCTATTTAAAGATTCATTAAAACTCCACTTAGTTTTAATCTTTAACTGGGTTAAAGAATCCGTGTCATTTTAAAACACGGTTCACGATAAACCCAACGTCACATTCATTAATTATCGGGTTAAAGAACGAGTGTTATTTAAAACACTGTTCACGATAAACCCAAAAATCAATATCAATTCAATTCCAATTAAATATTATTTAATTGGTACACTTCATTAAATCTAAATAAAAAGATTTAATCATTTCTCAACTGGGTTCAAGAACAGTGTTAGTGAAGACACCACTCACGACAAACCAAAATCACATTCGATATTCAATACAAGGCTCTGAATAGAAAATATATCGGCTTATATTCAATATCGAATTCTACGACTAACAAATGTCGTATTGGAAATAACGATATAAATATATATCTTTCAAATTTCCATAACAACATCTGTATAATCACGAATTCCAACATCGAAATATTCCGAAGACAATTTCGATTCAAATCCACTCCAATGCAATCATTGGATATTCTGGTTATTTTCAAAACCCTTTTTAAATTCAATTTATTTATTTAAAAATAAATAGAATTATAATTCTAGTTCAAAACTAGTTCATTTCGATAAAAATCTATTTTTATCTTTTCAAACATGAAGTTTTTCATCCCAAATCTTCACAAATCATTTCTTATGATTTTACACAAATTATTACTATTTTTAATAATTTTATCAAGGCCCGTACAGTCGATTTCCATCAATGGTCATCGAACTGCACTTACAGCGACCTTTTTAAAATTTTATTTGGACATAATTCCAAATCCAACCGTTAGATTTCTAATTTCTAATATTCGCTAGAAAGCTCTTTTCGATACGAACCCAACGGTTCCGGTTTTAGGAGAATCCGACGGTCGGATCTCCCGCAATGTCCATTTGAAATAAATGGTCGAAATTCACGAACTACCGCGGCGCGGCGCGTTCTATTCAGGCCATTATATTATATATATAATATATATAATATACACTTCGTCGATTTCTATTTAAAACGAATTATATAAATAGTTTTAAAATTCGTTTTAAAATCTATTTCAACTTCCATCTCAATTCAAAGCAAAATTGAATTCTTCTCTATAAATTCGTTTTAAAATTCATTTCTATTCAATTCAAATTTCAATTCAATTTGAATCCATTTCAATTTGCTTTCAATTCAATTTGAATTCGTTTTCAATTCAATTCATTTCGAAATCGTTTTCAATTCAATTCATTTCGAAATCGTTTTCAATTCAATTCATTTCGAAATCGTTTTCAATTGATATAAATATCGTTCACGTCAAAATGGCGTCAATCTAATCAACACGGCTTCATAAATTTCTATTTTCAAATTTTCTATTTCAAATATTTCTATTTCAAATATTTCTATTTCTAAACTGGAATGAGGCCCAATCAATTACCATATAAAATTAATTATATGGATTTTCATACAACACATGTATATAATAGCATTGAAAAATAATCAACCATCAACCAAAGTGCACTACACTGTATAAGCATCCAATAAAGATATCTAACGCTTATAACAGCATGTCAATCAATCGATCGACATATTTAATCAATCAGGATGAGTGAACTTCAAATTTCATCCTAACACCCGTGTGGGGTTTCAAACAATCAAACAAATATCTTATTCGTGCAGTTGGGCGATGTGTGAAATTTATCGACCCAATCAATGTCCTTCAAATAGGTGTACATAAACAAACCGTCTGGTTTGTAAATGAATATTTATTTATTCACATTCACGTTAAAACTTATATTTTTAACGATAAAACATTTTATTCCAACATATGAATTTCTATTAAGTTCATTCTTTAAATAAAATGATATTTTTATTTTTCTAACACATTTTAGAAAATTTCGGCGGCATAACGGCACGATACTAGAAACGGGACGAGGCCTAGCCTTATCCCCGGTCTAGTGAAGGCCCACGCCATTCACACATCAATCATATCAATTTCATTTCACCAAAACAATCAAATCCAAATCAAATAATCTAACCAACTACACAACCAATCAAACAAGTCCATGGTCTGTGGACGGGTGTCGGGTGCTACTAAGCACCGTCTGCATCCTAGTATATATATATAACTAGAAAATAAATTGAAGAGTGAGAAATTCTCACCGATAGCTATCCTAGCTCCACGGCACTTCCAATGCAGGAAATCTTCGCCAACTCGCCTTTTTGTCGCTTTCGCCCGTATTCTCTACATATGTAAAAATCGAATTTTTACTTCGCTATTCAATATATAAAAATCATATTCTTATTTCGAAGTTCAATATATAAAAATTCTATTTTTATTTCGAAGTTCAATATATAAAAATTCTATTTTTCTATCGAAAGGTATAATCTTTTCTATTATAAAAATTCGACTTTTTCATCCCTAAAAATCATATGATAAAATCCAATTTTTCTTTCTTATGTTATAACAAAAATCAAATTTTTCTATACATATAAAAATTTAATCTTGTCCCGTTTAAAAATCTTATCTTTATATAATAAAAAAAATCTCATCTTTATATGCTAATCATATAAATAAAAATCACTTCTTTAAAAACAATGCTTCATATAAAAAAACTGATTTTAACTAATGTATGCTCACTGTTAATTTTAATTACATGGTAAAAAGAATTACACTGTGCGTCTTCTTCTTCGTTCATTTGCTTCAGACAAAACCCGCTCCTATGCTCCAACCCTCCAACTCGATTTGCGCGCGCCATCAGGTCACTGGAAGATGATCGGAGCACGCCACTGCGACGGCCCCCCTGCCACGCACCTCCGCCCGCCACGTTGCTCCGTCCGATGGCCCACGGCGGCGCAGATCTTGCCCTGAACGGCGACACTTCCAATCGCAATTTCGAGCAAAATTCACAACGAAATTTGCTCATCTTGGTATTGATTCAAAGAGCGTGAAAGCTCTTTAATTTCTGCTTTGGGGATATGGATTAATTCGAATTAGGTTTGGAGAATTTGGGGTTTTAATTTCTGAGTTTCTTGGCCTTTGATATCGGCGGCTATTGAATGAGGGTTGGGCTAGGGTTTGGCTCCTTATTTAACTATATAATATAATTTTAATAATATTTTATTTCGTTAAAATGAGAATTTACATACGAATCCCAAATCAAACTCAATTACTATCGCCCCTAGCCAAATACCCTCATTCCGAACACAATGGGATGTGTTTCGTAAGCCAATTCTATCGTTTCGACTAGTTTCGATTTAAATTAAAGTATAAATCTTTATATATTCAATTTAAACGCACATTTCAAATTACCGAGGCCACATACCAACTCTAAAAATTATAGAAAAATATTTTCTAGCTTCGTATTGACGATACGGTCCTAACAAAACTAGTTTCGTCAAATTCTGAGACCGTTAGAAAAATGGCCAATTTCCAGTCGATTAAAATCAACTGAAATGGTCAAAACACGTTTTCCTTTGCCACGCTCACATATTGATTCGAAAAATTATGAAATTTGAAACCTAGCAATAATTTGACACTGCGGATCCAACAAAAGTGGTTTCATCGAAATCCGAGGTCGTTTGCAAAATGTCCATTTTTAAGGGCCTGAATTCCATAGCGACTATTCAGAATTTTCAACTGGACATATCTTTTGATTCCCGCTATCAAATTTCGATTGGTCGGATTCGTTGGAAAGATATTACCAATTAGATCATAATGTTTTTGGTTTCACTAAAATCCGGATTGTTTTGCACCCGGTATGTTCAATTGAAGTTTGAAATCGAATTATCGAACTACCGCGCCATTTTCAATTCCTTTTATAATTATATATAATTATTTATATTCTAACGACGACGCGTATAATATATACGTTCGAATTATATTCAAAATAAATTTCTCGTCGATATTATTTAAAATAATTCATTTTAAATAATCAAAATTCGCTAAAATTGCCAAAATAAAAATTTTAAACTGGCCCAGATTTTCCGGGTTGTTACAATCTCCCCCACTTAAAACTTTTCGTCCCCGAAAAGGAACAAAGTCGAAAGTGGTTTGATCAACCAACCCTACGTTCGATCTGGCTTCCATTCTCCAACTTTTCAGTTTCTGAGAATTTTCAAAATTTCAAAAATTTGGCTAACACCCTAAATTTTCGAAAAATTTCGCCATAACCTTCCCTGCAATGGGAGCATCGGGGAATTTCAAATAGCTTCCCCGGTCCTTCAGATCTCAAAAAGAAAAAGAAAAAGCCAAGCGGCTAGCCAATAGGCTCATAAAATCATCATCACCCAAACAAAACAGTAAATTATGTAGTAAACATGTACCTATTTGTCGGGCAAACAAATTTTATTCTCTGCTCTAGCCTCCTTGCTATGACCTGTTCAATGCAAGTACAAGTATATGCAAGCAAATGCGACCAAATTTTAATATAATTCAATTAGGCTAAATGGTTCAAAATTAGCAAACAAATAGGCAAACAACACAAACATCAATCAATTAGTGAATTTAACTTTTCAAATTGATAACTTTGATACTTAGTCAAAAATCAGATTTTTGGTGCCAAATCACAACAATTAGCCCTATCTAATTTTGGTTCTCACACCAGTCTAATGGAAATATATAGATATTACACGTTCGTCACTCGAATATAAATTCTGATGATGATATATCAATCATCAGAATCACTCCCGGGCGACTAGAGCGTAATTCTATATCTATCCAGTATATTGAAATTTCGAATACACGCGGATCAGACGTATACGCAAAATCTATATATACTGGATTGTCCACATCAATATAAATAGATAATCAGATACGAATAATGGATTTAAACTTTCAAAACAAAAATTGTTTTCATTTGAAAAGTATACTCTTCACACTCGTTCTAGGATACTACTGGTCCCATCTCTAACGAGTCATTCTCGTTGGATATTACTAATCCAATTTCTGATGAATTCTTTCGTATGGTTCTAATGTGTCTTGTTCTCTGAGCTTTGTAAACCAAAGCTCTGATACCAAATGAGACGACCCGTAACTTCCCCGTAAAGGAAAGCGTCGGATAGTTCGAGAACAAGCCACAACAGAACGCATACAGAAGAACATTTCATTGTATATTACAACAATGCATCAGATTTCAAGAATATACAGAGTATAAATGAATATTACACAGAAATATCAGAGATTTAAATTACATTTAAATACATAGCAGCGGAAAATAATACAATACACAACTAGAAGGGATATACGGATACAAAGCTTTCCGGATATCGTTCCAGCTGTAAACCAGGATCCTGTGAATATAAATCTGCAAAACCAAAACTACTAGCTGCCCGTGTCAAAATAAGGGCACCCAGAGTTTAGGTTAAAACAATAAACTCCAGGTCAGTCATGTGACTGGTGTGAGAACTAAAACAGTTAATCTTTATTTTTAAAGTTAGGTAAATCAAGGGACCACGCCGTATAACACGGAACGGGTTTCCTCCCAAGAATACCAGTGCATAAAACAACAGCGCAATGCTAAATAAAGAAGAATGAAGCTATTATAAGACCCAGTTCCCATCACACAATGCAACGCAAGCCGGAGGATAGGGTTTTTACCTTATAATAGCCAAGGATGCTTGATACGTTTAAAAACAAATCATTTGATACTATCATAAGTGCATAGTGTATAAAACAACTTCAAATCATAAGTATCAATCATAGGCGGCATGAATGCCCCATACCACTATGTCGCCATACTAGTTTTACAATTAAAACCGCAAATGTCACGTATTTGGAAATTGGATTTCCGTCTATGAACCGAGGCAAAAGATAGTCCTCAACCGATTCGAGACGCTCTAGCCCGTGTCTCAGGATCAGAGCTCGAGTGACCCTTGGAGCGACAGGGCCGGTCCACCGATGTGGATTAAAATGCCTGAACACTACGTTTCCCCACCCTTTGGGGTGTCAATGAGCCAACAAATGACTCCATCGGTTCGAGAACGGCCGATATATCCGAGGCGCCTCGCAACAGCAACAACCACATAAGTCAAACTCGTCAGGGCGTGTAAAACCACTGACGCCACTTTTTAGCTAGAAGGAAACGCATGCCCTCCCTGAGGTCCGTCTCCCGTTTTTGGTTCATACCGGGTGTGAAACTCGCGAATCAACGTTACACAAAGCTACGCCACACAGGCCTTGCTTTGATCATCACCACAAGACTTTGCTTTTCAACAGAAGCCTTGATCAATTGCCACTTAGGCATGCCACACAGGCAATTCACTCCATGCGTTTGATATCCATCAATATATAACCCCTGAGCTCGTACGTCTCAGAGAAGGGCGTTAAGCAAGAGAATAAATTCTCCGCCGCCAAACAGATATATATTTAATAGAGATCAACCACACGGACTAAAATCCAATGTCAGACACACAGTCCATCTACAAGTCCGTTCTGGGTCTGAACGAAACCGGAGGCACCTAGTACCCCGCATATCCATCGATCTCCAAGTACGTCTGGACGATCACTAACTGTTTCCATCTTCTTGGGTGTACAGCCCAATCAAGATCATCAGTAATTACCCAAACGACGTGAAGACCTCCGGTCTTCGACCATCGTCTTCATCTTCGACTTATCGTCGTATCAGTTATCCAGAATGGGATAAACTCGGTCTTTCCGAATAACTCGCGTATATTTTAAATAAGTGTTACACAAACACAACATACGCCTCATTCCAATTCATTAGTCACTAACCGTAAATTAATCAAGAGAATAATTTCCCAAATATTAACCCCGAAGGCCGAAACCAACATCAGATCAATATCCAGAAAACCATTCTGCTTAGCTAACCGACAGTTAGTTTCTAAATTTCACATTCATAGGGAAAGGTTCCCATTAATTTTATCCAAGATAAATTCCGTGAATTTATTCTTTAATCTACTTTTGAATCTCAGTTCAAACTAGTCGGGATTAGCGACCCTTACCGAAGTAATCATTTGTTTTAATTTCCCAATCCCAACCTATTAATCCCATGAAGTAAAACTGGTGATACTTCATATCTAACACCACAGTGTTATCGGTAAATTCAATTACCATTTCACGTTCAAATCTAATTAAAGATTTAACTATCGCTTGGAGTAAAACTGGTGATACTCCATTCTCGATCTTTTCAATCTATTTAAAGATTCATTAAAACTCCACTTAGTTTTAATCTTTAACTGGGTTAAAGAATCCGTGTCATTTTAAAACACGGTTCACGATAAACCCAACGTCACATTCATTAATTATCGGATTAAAGAACGAGTGTTATTTAAAACACTGTTCACGATAAACCCAAAAATCAATATCAATTCAATTCCAATTAAATATTATTTAATTGGTACACTTCATTAAATCTAAATAAAAAGATTTAATCATTTCTCAACTGGGTTCAAGAACAGTGTTAGTGAAGACACCACTCACGACAAACCCAAATCACATTCGATATTCAATACAAGGCTGTGAATAGAAAATATATCGGCTTATATTCAATATCGAATTCTACGACTAACAAATGTCGTATTGGAAATAACGATATAAATATATATCTTTCAAATTTCCATAACAACATCTGTATAATCACGAATTCCAACATCGAAATATTCCGAAGACAATTTCGATTCAAATCCACTCCAATGCAATCATTGGATATTCTGGTTATTTTCAAAACCCTTTTTAAATTCAATTTATTTATTTAAAAATAAATAGAATTATAATTCTAGTTCAAAACTAGTTCATTTCGATAAAAATCTATTTTTATCTTTTCAAACATGAAGTTTTTCATCCCAAATCTTCACAAATCATTTCTTATGATGTTACACAAATTATTACTATTTTTAATAATTTTATCAAGGCCCGTACAGTCGATTTCCATCAATGGTCATCGAACTGCACTTACAGCGACCTTTTTCAAATTTGATTTGGACATAATTCCAAATCCAACCGTTAGATTTCTAATTTCTAATATTCACTAGAAAGCTCTTTTCGATACGAACCCAACGGTTCCGGTTTTAGGAGAATCCGACGGTCGGATCTCCCGCAATGTCCATTTGAAATAAATGGTCGAAATTCACGAACTGCCGCGGCGCGGCGCGTTCTATTCAGGCCATTATATTATATATATATAATATACACTTCGTCGATTTCTATTTAAAACGAATTATATAAATAGTTTTAAAATTCGTTTCAAAATCTATTTCAACTTCCATCTCAATTCAAAGCAAAATTGAATTCTTCTCTATAAATTCGTTTTAAAATTCATTTCTATTCAATTCAAATTTCAATTCAATTTGAATCCATTTCAATTTGCTTTCAATTCAATTTGAATTCGTTTTCAATTCAATTCATTTCGAAATCGTTTTCAATTCAATTCATTTCGAAATCGTTTTCAATTCAATTCATTTCGAAATCGTTTTCAATTGATATAAATATCGTTCACGTCAAAATGGCGTCAATCTAATCAACACGGCTTCATAAATTTCTATTTTCAAATTTTCTATTTCAAATATTTCTATTTCAAATATTTCTATTTCTAAACTGGAATGAGGCCCAATCAATTACCATATAAAATTAATTATATGGATTTTCATACAACACATGTATATAATAGCATTGAAAAATAATCAACCATCAACCAAAGTGCACTACACTGTATAAGCATCCAATAAAGATATCTAACGCTTATAACAGCATGTCAATCAATCGATCGACATATTTAATCAATCAGGATGAGTGAACTTCAAATTTCATCCTAACACCCGTGTGGGGTTTCAAACAATCAAACAAATATCTTATTCGTGCAGTTGGGCGATGTGTGAAATTTATCGACCCAATCAATGTCCTTCAAATAGGTGTACATAAACAAACCGTCTGGTTTGTAAATGAATATTTATTTATTCACATTCACGTTAAAACTTATATTTTTAACGATAAAACATTTTATTCCAACATATGAATTTCTATTAAGTTCATTCTTTAAATAAAATGATATTTTTATTTTTCTAACACATTTTAGAAAATTTCGGCGGCATAACGGCACGATACTAGAAACGGGACGAGGCCTAGCCTTATCCCCGGTCTAGTGAAGGCCCACGCCATTCACACATCAATCATATCAATTTCATTTCACCAAAACAATCAAATCCAAATCAAATAATCTAACCAACTACACAACCAATCAAACAAGTCCATGGTCTGTGGACGGGTGTCGGGTGCTACTAAGCACCGTCTGCATCCTAGTATATATATATAACTAGAAAATAAATTGAAGAGTGAGAAATTCTCACCGATAGCTATCCTAGCTCCACGGCACTTCCAATGCAGGAAATCTTCGCCAACTCGCCTTTTTGTCGCTTTCGCCCGTATTCTCTACATATGTAAAAATCGAATTTTTACTTCGCTATTCAATATATAAAAATCATATTCTTATTTCGAAGTTCAATATATAAAAATTCTATTTTTATTTCGAAGTTCAATATATAAAAATTCTATTTTTCTATCGAAAGGTATAATCTTTTCTATTATAAAAATTCGACTTTTTCATCCCTAAAAATCATATGATAAAATCCAATTTTTCTTTCTTATGTTATAACAAAAATCAAATTTTTCTATACATATAAAAATTTAATCTTGTCCCGTTTAAAAATCTTATCTTTATATAATAAAAAAAAATCTCATCTTTATATGCTAATCATATAAATAAAAATCACTTCTTTAAAAACAATGCTTCATATAAAAAAACTGATTTTAACTAATGTATGCTCACTGTTAATTTTAATTACATGGTAAAAAGAATTACACTGTGCGTCTTCTTCTTCGTTCATTTGCTTCAGACAAAACCCGCTCCTATGCTCCAACCCTCCAACTCGATTTGCGCGCGCCATCAGGTCACTGGAAGATGATCGGAGCACGCCACTACGACGACCCCCCTGCCACGCACCTCCGCCCGCCACGTTGCTCCGTCCGATGGCCCACGGCGGCGCAGATCTTGCCCTGAACGGCGACACTTCCAATCGCAATTTCGAGCAAAATTCACAACGAAATTTGCTCATCTTGGTATTGATTCAAAGAGCGTGAAAGCTCTTTAATTTCTGCTTTGGGGATATGGATTAATTCGAATTAGGTTTGGAGAATTTGGGGTTTTAATTTCTGAGTTTCTTGGCCTTTGATATCGGCGGCTATTGAATGAGGGTTGGGCTAGGGTTTGGCTCCTTATTTAACTATATAATATAATTTTAATAATATTTTATTTCGTTAAAATGAGAATTTACATACGAATCCCAAATCAAACGCAATTACTATCGCCCCTAGCCAAATACCCCCATTCCGAACACAATGGGATGTGTTTCGTAAGCCAATTCTATCGTTTCGACTAGTTTCGATTTAAATTAAAGTATAAATCTTTATATATTCAATTTAAACGCACATTTCAAATTACCGAGGCCACATACCAACTCTAAAAATTATAGAAAAATATTTTCTAGCTTCGTATTGACGATACGGTCCTAACAAAACTAGTTTCGTCAAATTCTGAGACCGTTAGAAAAATGGCCAATTTCCAGTCGATTAAAATCAACTGAAATGGTCAAAACACGTTTTCCTTTGCCACGCTCACATATTGATTCGAAAAATTATGAAATTTGAAACTTAGCAATAATTTGACACTGCGGATCCAACAAAAGTGGTTTCATCGAAATCCGAGGTCGTTTGCAAAATGTCCATTTTTAAGGGCCTGAATTCCATAGTGACTATTCAGAATTTTCAACTGGACATATCTTTTGATTCCCGCTATCAAATTTCGATTGGTCGGATTCGTTGGAATGATATTACCAATTAGATCATAATGTTTTTGGTGTCACTAAAATCCGGATTGTTTTGCACCCGGTATGTTCAATTGAAGTTTGAAATCGAATTATCGAACTACCGCGCCATTTTCAATTCCTTTTATAATTATATATAATTATTTATATTCTAACGACGACGCGTATAATATATACGTTCGAATTATATTCAAAATAAATTTCTCGTCGATATTATTTAAAATAATTCATTTTAAATAATCAAAATTCGCTAAAATTGCCAAAATAAAAATTTTAAACTGGCCCAGATTTTCCGGGTTGTTACAGCATCGATAGATTAAAGAAACAAAAGGAATTTCTCTAGATAGGTGATTATACACCCTAATGGGAGCGACCCACATAGCCATGCTGCCTGCCCGATTTCTGTCATTTCCCGGTTGATGAGGCTTGAGGTTATAATCGACTTTTGAAACTTCTGGCCACCATTCACATCGTCCATACAAGTCATCCAGGAACAGGATGAACCGAAGGAACCCTCCTACCACATCCTAGGAATCACCCTATAGATCAGTAGCGAGTAGTCCTTACAACCCATAGATTTCAGCTACGACAGAATCACAGTATATCTCTGGGGATCAGCCAGAGATTGTAAGTAACTCTTCCGTTTATGAAGATCTACGGTCTTCAATTGCTCCATCTCGATTACCATCTCTGACGTATTCGTACTTATTGGTCGGAATGGTTTTCGAATATAATTCGATCCCGTTGTTTCCATACCAATATCGTTTGGCCAGATTTTTGATAGTCGGTTATTTAACTATCAAAATAAACAATCATAAAAATAACACAGAATACAGCGTCACTTGGCCATAAAATAATATAATATTCTCAAATCATTTTATTTTGATGCTTAGAAAAATATCTTAAATCCAATATCGCATTTCCCGTTAAATACCATTTTAAAACATTTTCTATAACATTATTTATTACCTGTAATTGGAAAACCGATTCCACTTATCATTCTTAAAATGATCATTTTGAAATTCTCTTTTGGTCTTATTATTTGACCCAATCCCCGTCACTTATCCTTTAGAATAAACTTATTCTAAAATATCTTTTCCTTACTTTTGAAAGTATCCTTACATCTTCACCAATCCCCTTTTTATTCTTTTATTATGGAAATACCACTCCCTATTTCCAGGCCCCTTTCCAATCCCTTTTCATCTCGATTCCCTTAAATCCAAATATTAAGAAATCGTTATTTTAAGCTTATCGCATTTGCTTAAAACCCTTTTATAACTTAATTTATCAAATCTGGTTTAAAATATAAAGTCATTCACAAACTTCCTTTAAATTCCAATCATAATTCATTTATAACTTTGATTACTTAAATGAGCTTTATTTAAGAAATAATTTACTTTATCGTTAACTTGGATAAATATCCAATTTCCCTTTCTTATTAAGTTAAACACCATTCGCTAAATATATTTCATTAGATAAATCTGCACAAATTTATTTAACTTAATAATCAACTGTCGTTATAACGGTTGGCTTGGTCAACTTTAACATACGATTAACTCGTTGATCGACTCTAACTTGTCTTATTTAAACCAATAAATAGTATTATTAATTTAAATAATCCTTTTCAACATAATCTTATTTTAATTGTTTCTTAAAAACAAATAATCATCATTTTTAATCATTTCACACTTGCTTAACAACCTTACCAATACAAGAATTTTCTTTATAAATAGTGAAGCACGTGCTTCGCGCACGGTATCCTTTGGTACCAAAAATGGTGTTTGGTGATTACCACAATCAACATATAATTGGTTAGTTTATTTCTTTTTATAAATTCTAATCAAAATAATATACTAGAAATCTATATTCACTTATAATCAAATTTTATAATTTTATTTCTATCGATTTACTGACGGTAAATCGATCTTTATAAAACAGTTTGTATTTTGGCCATCTGCTATAAATTTCTCAACCAATATCACCCATTGGTTAATAACCAAACAAATGTTGAATTTAGATTCAACAAACAACCACTATGTCAATAATTCAATCATGTCGGTTAAACCGTTCATATAATGATCATATGCAAATAAATAATCAATTCAACTGATAGTGCTCAACCAATAACAATCATTCAAGCATCCAAACACGTTTATATTATTATAAACATAACCAACAAGGTAAGTTACCTTTGTTGGAAATAATCGTTAAAAATAACGATTTCATTTCATTTTAAATTAAACAACCGTTTAATTTAAACAGTGTAGCGAATAACCAAACAATCATTAAATCAACTAGCAAATATAGCACCCAAGCAATAAATCCAATTTATAAAATTTATAAATGGATAACTGAGTGAGTTTAACTCACGTTTGACTTGATTTCGTCGATACATCAGCTTGGTTTAGTCGAATTAGACGATGTTTCATTTATCTGAAAAATCCAGCTGCTGCCTGCCCTGCTCAATCCTCATCCATCTCGTAGTACTCGTCTTCACGGTCCCGACGTTTTTCGTTTCGTCGAATTCTGACCACAAACGTGTTCGAAATAAATATTTGAAATTTATAAAAACGTTTAGACTAAACAATCTTTTAATTAAAACAAATATTGGGCCTTACATGAATTTCTTCAGCCCAGCCCAACCCGAACGAGCCAAACCCGCACCCTGTATTTACTTAAAACCCTCAAAACAATCAGTCCTTCATCATTTCTCACATCGTAGCCGCCTCCATCATTCCAGAAAAAAATGGAAACCCTACTCGAAACAAAAGTACATCGCTCTCCTCCCTGACCACCGTGACGCCCCGCCTTAGCCTCCCTTCAGTTGCTCCTCCGTCCCCCAGAGCGAGACCGAACCTCCACCCAAAAAGCTAAGTAATTTACTTAATTAAACCTCTATTCTTTCTCTATTTTTTTTTCTTTCTTCTTTTCATTCGATACTGAGTTCGTTTGGGTTTTGTTCACCGTGTATTTATACTTGCGAATGGTTACAGTGATTTGTGATTTGTTACATCCTACTTAGAATTAGCTGTGCCTAGATTTTTAGGTGATTTTCCCCATTCCTTCAGCCATGTTGTCGAACTGTAGATGATATGAATGTTGACGGTTGTGGGTACTGTGATTTTCGAATGGTTATATCCTAGATTAGATTTACAGTGCTTAGGATCCTAGGTGATACTTCATTTCAGTCCTGTTATAATCGAACCGTGGTACTTGATATTTCATGTTCGAATAGTGATCGATTCTGGTGCGGTTGAGTTGTTTATTCCATTGCAGATATTTGGATCTGCATTTAGATTTATAGATTTTGTTATTACTGTATGTACAACTATTGAGTTGTATTTTCAAGTGAGTGTTTTGAAATCTGGGTTTTTAGCTGTGAGGCTATCTGTGAGGCTAGGAATTGTTTATTCCAGTTTTCAGACTTAGAATTGATGTAAATTTATGGCAGACAGGATTTGGTATACAAGATTTTCTGAATACATATATATCCATATATATATATATATATATAGATTTTGATTGGATTTTCCACTGTTGATTCACTGCCTCTATATTTTTCTTCTTTTACTCGATTGCAGATTCGAGTTGTAATGTCATGAGATTTTCAGACTATATACATATAAATGTATAGCTCTTTTCGATTCAGATTTGATGCAAAAAAAAAAAAAAAAAATTCAACTGTTCACTGTACTGTATAGATTAATTTATACCTACATTTGATTTTCTTTCTAGCTACTTATAGCTTTTGTTTTTCCTCTTTTCTTTTCAGGTTGATTTGGCGACAGTGTTGAAATCTCATGATGGGTAGTGGTGATGGCTGCACCCTAAACAACGAAGATTTGTGTTGGATTTTCAATATCTGTTTAAATCTTGTATATGTATTGGCCAACGCAAAATGTATATAAGTTGTTCTTTTTTTTTTGAAAGAAATAGGACATACTGAAATCAAGTTGTAAAGTGAATCTTTTGTTCATATATTTTTGTATATATATATATATATATATATATATATTACTGTTCCTACATGCTAAACTTTCTCAGCATTGTGCAATTTCCATACTTGAAATCTCTTTCTTGCTAATTACCAGCAAATGCAGATTTAGTGAGCTCTTGAATATTCATATGTTTCAATGTATTCAAATTCGATTTGAATTTGTTTTGGCCACTTTGTTTTAGTCCTTTTGAGTTATGCAATACTCGATTTTATAATTACATGTTTGTTTACTTAGCCATTCGGTTTGGTGGGTGTGATGCAAGATATATACATATAGATATTTACTTTGTTTTTATTCCGATTATTTTAAAACTCATATAATATCTATATAATATAATTAAAAATTCAAACAATTGAATTAAATAAAAATAACCTGATAACTCGAGTAGATTCAAATGGAACACCGTTTTATTAAAAAGACAAAGATAGATTTTCAATTCAACCTTCACAAATTGGGTTATACGATATTATATATATATATAACGTTATTGTTTTATAATGATTTTCATAGCGACTATTTTAAAATTTCAACTGGACATAACTAACAAATTATAACACGAAATCTCGATTTTTTCCTTTCATACGAAACTCATCGTCAATCTGGTTCCAACGTTTCTCGTTTCACAGAATTCCGACTTAAAACGAATTCTGTACACTCAGTTGAAGTTCAAAACGAAATTTACGAACTACCGCGCCATTTCTAGTTCGTTTATAATATAATTATAAATCAACCGTTCTAACGTCGTTTTTAATAACGAACATATTTATATAATCCAATTTAAACCATTTTTAAATCACTTTAAAACGCTCGTTCACATTACACTGCAAATTCAATATTTTCCCAATATCCCGAAAATAAAATATTATTATATTATTTATAAAAAATTTAAATATTCAATTTAAAATGGTCAAGTCCATTAATTAAACATATCTCAACATTTTAAATAAATAAAATATTTCAAATAAATGGCTAGAAAATCCGGGACATTACATTCTTTCCCCCTTAAAATAATTTCGTCCTCGAAATTGCTAAGGTAAGAAAAATGTTGTAAATTCCGGTAATTTAAAATATATTTAAATAACACTTTATTTTCCTCTTTCTCTGGGTTTCAGTATATTAACACCTCGTTAAATCATGGATAATTTTTATTCAGCCAATAAAACAGCACACAACAATCAATCAACCATCAAGGCATAACAAACTCAACCAAGTCACTGAATTTACATTCAATTTGACTATTCAATTTAATTCGATATATTCAAATATTAACCAATTAATATTCGATTGATTTTTATTTAATTATTATTCATCAAAAATTCAAATTTATTTACTTATAACATTATTCCTTTATTTAATCTCAACATCATTATTAATGATTTAATTCAATTTTACTTAACCCAGTTAAGTTTCAAATTCAAAATTTTAACCAAATTTTGAATTTAAATTAGTCAACACACCATAGCTAAATAATTTGAGAAAATTACTTCTTTTCTATACAAAAATAAATTTCAGGTAAAATTATCTCATCTACCCCTTTTGCAAAACAATATTGTGCCCTTATCAGTTCAACGCTTCCCAACAACTTGAACTGACCAAACAACACAATACAAAACATTTGTATATAAAATTTACAAATACGCTCTCATATACATACACTCTCAAACTCAATCTAGGGTATTATTAACCCTATCTCTATCGAGTTACACAACGGAGCCAAGGTTATTTCTAAACCAATTGCTCTGATACCAACTGTAGCGTCCCGGGAATTTCGACACTCGAATCATGACACTATCATATTCTGTGCCCATAACTCAAGTACCGAAAACCCAGAAAGCTATAAGAAAGAAATTAGAAGGTGAGATAAGAAAGAAAGAAAGTAAGAATAGAAGAATAAGAAGAACCAACACAACACAGATTCTCACATCGCAGCGGAACAAAATATAATAATGAAATAACTTTTATTGAGAGCTTGAAATAATACTTACAACATCAGAGTACATCAATACACCTGGACAGTTATAATTCTCTGTCCTCATGTATATAACACACAGCGGAATAATAACGGTTGAACATCATACGTCTGATCTCCTTCAGCTCGTCTATGGACTTCAAATCATCTGGTAACCTGAACCTGTACACCCCGGTCTAACCCGAGCATTTACAAAACACCGGGTCAGTCTGGTGAACCAGAGTGAGGTAAACTCGCAAAGTTTTAAGGAAAAAACATCCAACATGATTTTAAAGTCCAAATCCTTTCAAAAGAAAAGGATAATCGTAAGACCAAATCCACACATAAACACGGACGGTTTTTACCTTACGATAACACAAAACATTTTTTTTAAATCAATACCTTTTCTGATATTATAATAGTGTCTACATACAAGTAGATATCAATCTAGCGGAACGCTTGCATCTCACGCTCCACATATATAGTATACAAACAAAACCGTAGGCACTTATTGGAAATTGGATTCCGACCTTGACAAGGTATGGGACCACCTGCCGCTCGTGTATCTCTAGAGACGAATACACTGGGTTCAACAAGAACGTCTTGCAACCCTGCCCTCACATGACCGACCACTCATTTCGCTTGAGTGTATCGAATGTATATCACCAACGGTTGGGCTCAAACCACCGTTTCCCGAAAAGGGACAGCATCGATAGATTAAAGAAACAAAAGGAATTTCTCTAGATAGGTGATTATACACCCTAATGGGAGCGACCCACATAGCCATGCTGCCTGCCCGATTTCTGTCATTTCCCGGTTGATGAGGCTTGAGGTTATAATCGACTTTTGAAACTTCTGGCCACCATTCACATCGTCCATACAAGTCATCCAGGAACAGGATGAACCGAAGGAACCCTCCTACCACATCCTAGGAATCACCCTATAGATCAGTAGCGAGTAGTCCTTGCAACCCATAGATTTCAGCTACGACAGAATCACAGTATATCTCTGGGGATCAGCCAGAGATTGTAAGTAACTCTTCCGTTTATGAAGATCTACGGTCTTCAATTGCTCCAACTCGATTACCATCTCTGACGTATTCGTACTTATTGGTCGGAATGGTTTTCGAATATAATTCGATCCCGGTCTTTCCATACCAATATCGTTTGGCCAGATTTTTGATAGTCGGTTATTTAACTATCAAAATAAACAATCATAAAAATAACACAGAATACAGCGTCACTTGGCCATAAAATAATATAATATTCTCAAATCATTTTATTTTGATGCTTAGAAAAATATCTTAAATCCAATATCACATTTCCCGTTAAATACCATTTTAAAACATTTTCTATAACATTATTTATTACCTGTAATTGGAAAACCGATTCCACTTATCATTCTTAAAATGATCATTTTGAAATTCTCTTTTGGTCTTATTATTTGACCCAATCCCCGTCACTTATCCTTTAGAATAAACTTATTCTAAAATATCTTTTCCTTACTTTTGAAAGTATCCTTACATCTTCACCAATCCCCTTTTTATTCTTTTATTATGGAAATACCACTCCCTATTTCCAGGCCCCTTTCCAATCCCGTTTTCATCTCGATTCCCTTAAATCCAAATATTAAGAAATCTTTATTTTAAGCTTATCGCATTTGCTTAAAACCCTTTTCTAACTTAATTTATCAAATCTGGTTTAAAATATAAAGTCATTCACAAACTTCCTTTAAATTCCAATCATAATTCATTTATAACTTTGATTACTTAAATAAGCTTTATTTAAGAAATAATTTACTTTATCGTTAACTTGGATAAATATCCAATTTCCCTTTCTTATTAAGTTAAACACCATTCGCTAAATATATTTCATTAGATAAATCTGCACAAATTTATTTAACTTAATAATCAACTGTCGTTATAACGGTTGGCTTGGTCAACTTTAACATATGATTAACTCGTTGATCGACTCTAACTTGTCTTATTTAAACCAATAAATAGTATTATTTATTTAAATAATCCTTTTCAACATAATCTTATTTTAATTGTTTCTTAAAAACAAATAATCATCATTTTTAATCATTTCACACTTGCTTAACAACCTTACCAATACAAGAATTTTCTTTATAAATAGTGAAGCACGTGCTTCGCGCACGGTATCCTTTGGTACCAAAAATGGTGTTTGGTGATTACCACAATCAACATATAATTGGTTAGTTTATTTCTTTTCATAAATTCTAATCAAAATAATATACTAGAAATCTATATTCACTTATAATCAAATTTTATAATTTTATTTCTATCGATTTACTGACGGTAAATCGATCTTTATAAAACAGTTTGTATTTTGGCCATCTGCTATAAATTTCTCAACCAATATCACCCATTGGTTAATAACCAAACAAATGTTGAATTTAGATTCAACAAACAACCACTATGTCAATAATTCAATCATGTCGGTTAAACCGTTCATATAATGATCATATGCAAATAAATAATCAATTCAACTGATAGTGCTCAACCAATAACAATCATTCAAGCATCCAAACACGTTTATATTATTATAAAAATAACCAACAAGGTAAGTTACCTTTGTTGGAAATAATCGTTAAAAATAATGATTTCATTTCATTTTAAATTAAACAACCGTTTAATTTAAACAGTGTAGCGAATAACCAAACAATCATTAAATCAACTAGCAAATATAGCACCCAAGCAATAAATCCAATTTATAAAATTTATAAATGGATAACTGAGTGAGTTTAACTCATCTTTGACTTGATTTCGTCGATACATCAGCTTGGTTTAGTCGAATTAGATGATGTTTCATTTATCTGAAAAATCCAGCTGCTGCCTGCCCTACTCAATCCTCATCCATCTCGTAGTACTCGTCTTCACGGTCCCGACGTTTTTCGTTTCGTCGAATTCTGACCACAAACGTGTTCGAAATAAATATTTGAAATTTATAAAAACGTTTAGACTAAACAATCTTTTAATTAAAATAAATATTGGGCCTTACATGAATTTCTTCAGCCCAGCCCAACCCGAACGAGCCAAACCCGCACCCTGTATTTACTTAAAACCCTCAAAACAATCAGTCCTTCATCATTTCTCACATCGTAGCCGCCTCCATCATTCCAGAAAAAAATGGAAACCCTACTCGAAACAAAAGTCCATCGCTCTCCTCCCTGACCACCGTGACGCCCCGCCTTGGCCTCCCTTCAGTTGCTCCTCCGTCCCCCAGAGCGAGACCGAACCTCCACCCAAAAAGCTAAGTAATTTACTTAATTAAACCTCTATTCTTTCTCTATTTTTTTTCTTTCTTCTTTTCATTCGATACTGAGTTCGTTTGGGTTTTGTTCACCGTGTATTTATACTTGTGAATGGTTACAGTGATTTGTGATTTGTGATTTGTTACATCCTACTTAGAATTAGCTGTGCCTAGATTTTTAGGTGATTTTCCCCATTCATTCAGCCATGTTGTCGAACTGTAGATGATATGAATGTTGACGGTTATGGGTACTGTGATTTTCGAATGGTTATATCCTAGATTAGATTTACAGTGCTTAGGATCCTAGGTGATATTTCATTTCAGTCCTGTTATAATCGAACCGTGGTACTTGATATTTCATGTTCGGATAGTGATCGATTCTGGTGCGGTTGAGTTGTTTATTCCATTGCAGATATTTGGATCTGCATTTAGATTTATAGATTATGTTCTTACTGTATGTACAACTATTGAGTTGTATTTTCAAGTGAGTGTTTTGTAATCTGGGTTTTTAGCTGTGAGGCTATCTGTGAGGCTAGGAATTGTTTATTCCAGTTTTCAGACTTAGAATTGATGTAAATTTATGGCAGACAGGATTTGGTATACAAGATTTTTTGAATACATACATATATATATATATATATAGATTTTGATTGGATTTTCCATTGTTGATTCACTGCCTCTATATTTTTCTTCTTTTACTCGATTGCAGATTCGAGTTGTAATGTCATGAGATTTTCAGACTATATACATATAAATGTATAGCTCTTTTCGATTCAGATTTGATGCAAAAAAAAAAATTCAACTGTTCACTGTACTGTATAGATTAATTTATACCTACATTTGATTTTCTTTCTAGCTACTTATAGCTTTTGCTTTTCCTCTTTTCTTTTCAGGTTGATTTGGCGACAGTGTTGAAATCTCATGATGGGTAGTGGTGATGGCTGCACCCTAAACAACGAAGATTTGTGTTGGATTTTCAATATCTGTTTAAATCTTGTATATGTATTGGCCAACGCAAAATGTATATTAGTTGTTCTTTTTTTTTTTTTTTTGAAAGAAATAGGACATACTGAAATCAAGTTGTAAAGTGAATCTTTTGTTCATATATTTTTGTATATATATATAGTACTGATCTTACATGCTAAACTTTCTCAGCATTGTGCAATTTCTATACTTGAAATCTCTTTCTTGCTAATTACCAGCAAATGCAGATTTAGTGGGCTCTTGAATATTCATATGTTTCAATGTATTCAAATTCGATTTGAATTTGTTTTGGCCACTTTGTTTTAGTCCTTTTGAGTTATGCAATACTCGATTTTATAATTACATGTTTGTTTACTTAGCCATTCGGTTTGGTGGGTGTGATGCAAGATATATACATATAGATATTTACTTTGTTTTTATTCCGATTATTTTAAAACTCATATAATATCTATATAATATAATTAAAAATTCAAACAATTGAATTAAATAAAAATAACCTAATAACTCGAGTAGATTCAAATGGAACACCGTTTTATTAAAAAGACAAAGATAGATTTTCAATTCAACCTTCACAAATTGGGTTATACGATATTATATATATATATATAACGTTATTGTTTTATAATGATTTTCATAGCGACTATTTTAAAATTTCAACTGGACATAACTAACAAATTATAACACGAAATCTCGATTTTTTCCTTTCATATGAAACTCATCGTCAATCTGGTTCCAACGTTTCTCGTTTCACAGAATTCCGACTTAAAACGAATTCTGTACACTCAGTTGAAGTTCAAAACGAAATTTACGAACTACCGCGCCATTTCTAGTTCGTTTATAATATAATTATAAATCAACCGTTCTAACGTCGTTTTTAATAACGAACATTTTTATATAATCCAATTTAAACCATTTTTAAATCACTTTAAAACGCTCGTTCATATTACACTGCAAATTCAATATTTTCCCAATATCCCGAAAATAAAATATTATTATATTATTTATAAAATTTTTAAATATTCAATTTAAAATGGTCAAGTCCATTAATTAAACATATCTCAACATTTTAAATAAATAAAATATTTCAAATAAATGGCTAGAAAATCCGGGACATTACAGAAACCAAATTAAAATAGAATATTGTAAACGAAAAGGAAATCTATAATTAAATCTGGTAAGAATAGAAAGAGAAACGTATATACGTTTTAAAAATGAATAAGTAGTTTTTATGGTGTTGATTATTCGAGGTAAGTGGTCTTGTCTGTTTTGAAGTTAAGGATGTTTTCAGTCAAGGTCTGGGAGATAATTATACCCCAACTTGATTGATTTCATTATTAACTGATAAATAGGAAGATTTAATTTCGAAGATCAATGTATGAATAAGATTTTGTTGAATACAGTATTTTTGGTTGTTGTAATGATGTTTTACACAACATACGTTTTAACCCAGTTAAGTGGAATTTTAGAAATATTATAATAAATATTTCCTAAGTATAGAAATGAATGGTTGTGAAAGAGATAAGTAATTGGAATATTTTTCAATTATAAATAGAAGATATTTTCTATGTATACAAAATAAAAGAAGGTAATATATGAAAATGTTTTTCCCAATAGCGTAAGAGGCCAAGATGATTATTTAAATTATTAGGTCAACAAATATTGATAAGAAAATGGAGAAGTGATTAATTAATGAAATATTAATAAAGGGGCCCAGTGATTGTTCGATGTTTTGTATGGATGTTTGTTTTTCCTTCGATAGTTAAATAACCGGCGATCGAAGTTTCTGACCATCGTTGTCAATATGGAGAGACCGGTTGGATTTATATCCGGGAACCACTCCGTATTGGCAGTAGCATTGCAAATTAGATTATATGAAGACAAATCGAAGACAGAGTAAAGTGCAAGTGCTTTTTCGGTTAATCCTAGGTAGAAATTGCCTAAGATGGATTAATGGAAATTGTGCCTTCGGTTTCGTTCGATCCCAGAATGAACGGGTATGGACGAATGTCTGACAGAGTATTTCCAATGATTGCATATGTTGGTCTGTACAAATATACATCTGGTGGCGGAGAATTTATTCTCTTAGCATAATATCCAGAATATATTTATGCAAATCAATTAATGATTAACAGATTTGATGATGTGGCATTCAAAGGGAAAGAAGATGTGGCATGTCAAAAGATAACGTGGCCTCAAGCCTCACAACCGGGAAATGGTGTAAAATCGGGTAGGTCGCATGGCTAAGCGGGTAGCTGCCAAGTAGGGTGTATTGTCACCTTATCTAGAGAAAATCATTTTGCTTCTTTATTCTATCGCTGTTGTTGCTTCGGAACGGTTGCTGATCCCAACCGTTGGTGAAAATACATTCGGTACTCTCAAGCGAAATGAGGGGCCGGTCATGTTTAGCCTGGGTTGGAAGAGGTTCTTATTGAACCCGGTGTATTCCTCTCTAGAGATACACTATCGGATGGTGGTCCCATACCTTGCCAGTTGGAATCCATTATCAAATAAGAGCCCGCGGTTTTGATTGTATACTATATATGTAGAGCGTGAGATGCAAGTGTTCTGCTAGATTTCTATTTATTTGTACAGACTAAGATATGATTTCCAAAAACTGTTTTGGGTTATCGTAAGGTAAAAGTCGTCTGTGTTTATGTGTGGATCGGTCTTACCATTATCTTTTATTTCGAAAAGAAATTTTTAAAAGTTAAACCAATGATTGGAGTTTACACACACCAATCCTATGACTGACCTAGAGTTTAATTTTTTTGTTTTACCCTAAACACTTGGGTGCCCAAATTTGTACGGGCAGTCAAGTAGTTAAGGTGTTTGTAGATACTCGGAGGAGCTTGGAGCAGGAGGCTTCAACGTTAGATAAATAATGTGTATTTTCCGCTGTATTGTAATGTACTCTGATGATGGTATGTATATGTATAAACTGTTAAATTTTGTGTTCCAAAAGCCGATATATATATTATATTTTATTCTGTTGCGATGTGAGATTCTGTGTTGTTGTTCGATTCTATTTTCTATCTATTTTCTTTTATTCTAATATTTCTTTCTTTATATTTCACACCCTCTAACTTCTTTCCATTTATGATCCGGAAATTTCTGGTGTTTTGGTAAGTCGATATGGTATTTGTATCGATAATCAAGATCGAAAAAATGACGGTTCATTACAGTTGGTATCAGAGCTTAGGTTGAGCGAACACATAGGCTTTGGTGGGGGTTTACTCATTAGAGATAGGATCAATAGTATCCGAGAATGAGATGAGTGTATATACGAGAGCACGTATTTGTTAATAGATATAAAAATTGTTTTATATTGTGTTGGCTAGTCTGTTGAGTCACTTATGAATTCTGATCGAATCGTGAGACGCCATGACATCGATAAGAGTTTATAAACACTTAACAGAAGATTGGACACGATATTGTTTTAAACTGGGTAAATGAAATAATTATACCAAAAACTATATTTTGATACAAAAGGAATAATTTTCCTAAATTATTATATTTTATGGATGTGTTGGTTGTTATTATAATCAAATGAGATTAAAAAAATTGGAATGATTATTTATAACCATATATAATTTGTATATGAATAAAATAAACATATGAGATGAAAAAATTCAAACCAGAATTCAGAATTTATATCCCGGGACTTTAAAAAATATTTTTCTTAATGAATATAAAGTAATATATCATTACTTTGAAGAATTTGTGTGAAAACCATTTTTAAATGGATTTTGAAAGTTATAAAGCACTAAACTCACTTCAGTGGCTGGAAAAAAGGTTCTGATGATGACTGCAGCATTATCCGTGTTCATTTTCAAGTTTCTAAGTGATGGATTGCTACCTTAGAAAAGTTTTTGATGGAAATTTGTTTGAACGAAAACAAATTGATTAGAAATTCAAATGTTTTGAATTTGAGTTGGGAATAAATATATATATATAATGTATGTGATTTCAAAAGGATTTGAAATGAAAACCCGAAAATTTGGATTCTGCAATTTAAATTAACTTAAGCAGGTTAAATGGATCGAAATAAATAAATTGATTACAATCAATTTAAATGCATATGAATACGTATGAATGGAATATGAATTGGATGTAAATGTATTGATTATTAATCATTCAGATTAAATGAATGTGTACATATTGGGTATGCAATATAGATGGAAAACTAATGTTTGGTAGAACTGAATTTTTTGAAATATGAAGAGTTGAGTTTCAACATAAATGAGTTGTGAAATGTTAATGTGTTTATTGCATTTTCTTAACTTAATAATTTCGAGGACGAAATTCTTTTAAGGCGGAAGAATGTAACGATCCGGATTTTTAGTCTGTTAATTTTAAATATTTAATACGAATTTAAATATTGAGTTGATAATATAAATCGATTTTTATATTGAGTTATTAATTTAATAATCGAAATATGATTTATTTCGAATATATATAATCATCATAATACGAAAAATGAATTTAATTGAAGTAAAGTTAAAACTGGACTGAAAACAGTTCAGATGATCAATCCAAAATTCTGTTTGAATTAGAATAATAATATTAATTTATTATCAAGAAATTAATTGTTTTGATTTAATTCATATAGATTTAAATTTTAAATCTTCTTCAGATGATCGAATTGGGCTTCAAAACCTGTTCCAGTGTGTTCAGAATAGCGATATAACCCTAAGAATACCGGTTGTTGCGTTTAAATAGGAGTTCGACAACACGCGATATTTTAAAAGGGTTAAAATCACCTCAATTCAAACTAAAATAAATTCCTTCCATCCTAAGAAATGAAGTACACTGAATAACCTACCTAAGCCTAAGCCTACTTGTACTGGTGAAATTGATGTTGTTCCTATCTTTTTATCTTCATTTATAAAATGCAATATCCTGATGTTATTTACTTTGGATACTTTCTTCTGTAAATCATTTTGCTTCTGGAAAAAATTAAAATGGCCATTCCCTGTTAAACTTAAAATCGCTTCTCACACCTCCTCATTTAAAAATACGCTGGCCATTCCCAATTTCATTTGCAAAACCAAATCCCAAAATCAAAACTTCGAATCGATTTGCTCCATACAATAAATTGCGGGTGGCTCCTTTTCGAGCTGTTCTTCATGTTGGTGCACTGTCAGATGTCGCGACAGTCAAGTGTGATTTTGAGGGTTCCAAGTGGAGGCACTCGCGAGTTTGGAATCGCGGTTCGTCATTCCTGGAGTTCGAGAATCAAGGTTGTGTTCAAGACAGGGAGGTGTGAATTCAGGGAAACCAATTTCAAACATCCAGTATCTGGAACTTGCAATTTTTGGTGGAGTTATGAAGACTCATCACTAAAGCAACGATCGCGAGAGGTTAGGGTGTCGAGCATGCAACTAGGGGATGAACAAAGAGTCGACATCGGTTTTAACAACAAGAAGGAGGTTACGGTTTTCAATAGGGAAGATGGGTTAGTTTGGGTGATGTCAAATTTTGTATTGTTGCAGTTTTTAGATAGTGGCTGTTATTGTGGATAGAGTGAAGTTGCAAGGTAATTACTAAACTAATAAATTCATTAGTTTAAGTTATTTAACTATAAACCCTATTTGAAACTTGTAATAATTATAACCTTGTTATACTGATCGGTTTGTACGTAGAGGTATATTTTCTATTCTTGAAAATTAAAATTTATATAAAGATTAAATTATAAAATCAGTAGCTGATTTAATTAATTGGTATAAACCAATATATTTAGATATGGAAGTAATTAAATTATAAAAAAAAATTGAATATGAAATTTAAGGTATTTATCTTAAAGTAATAATTTAAATGATTATTATGGAATTAAATTATACAATTGGTAATTGATATAAAGTAAGTTAAGTGTATATAAAGGAAAATAGTTAATAAAGAAATTAAATGTGTAGGCTAATCGTTTGGGTAAGATTAAAGTTTAATTTGGAATTGGTTTATACGTGGGTAATTAATTAAATTAAATTAGTCTAATTCGATAACTGAAATTTTATTAATATGATTTTACATTCAAAAACAGACGGTTGGAGGAATCACTATGAAATCTACATAATAAGCTTCATTGGGTATTCGGTAAATAAAATCAGGTGAGTAAATCTCACTCATAAATTTATTTTATCGTCCAAAAATAAAATTGTTGGTTGCTTGGATGGATTTATTTATTGTTATCAGTCGTGATTATTATATATATTAGTTATTTAGGCTTGGTATTTGTGGCTATTATATGCATACATATTGGTGGTTGGATATTTTGCGCAATACCATTAACGGATGCCCGCCGTATCATTTAGCGGATGGCCCTATGCGCCCTACAATATGATAGTGGATGACCTTTTATAGCATGATATCCTGCCTCGAAGCAGGATGGGTATTATTTGTGTTGGCAAATGTCTGTGGATGCAGGAAAACAGGTTGGAGGGATCCAATTGTGTTGGATCTAGATTAACCCTAGAGGGGGTTGAATAGGGTTTATCACAGTTTTTCACTGAATTAAAAATCTGACAGGATATTAAAATAATAAACAGATCACAGAATGCAGCAAAAATAAAAGTGCAGAAAATAAATCACACACAGATATACCCAGCTTCAGCAGAACCCTGCCTACTGCTGCATTCCTAAGGTTTCTACTAGGTAAAATAACAGATCCGCATATAAGACCAAGTACACTCGCGAACCCCTCGCTCCTATTCTAATCCTACGCTCAAAAACCTAGACTGGCCAATATCCCCTCTACCAGATTTTCCCGGATTACAAACCCATAACTCGTGATTTTACAGACTCTAGTAAACTGGCAGCTAAACCCTTACTGGATTCCATCTAGATTTTACAGATTCTAGAACTGTTTGGACGAATAAAAATCAAATACAAAAATAAGAGCAAAACCCTACTTTAAAAAGGAAGTAAAACAACTCCCTTTAATCACCTAAACAATATGACCGACCCATTTGAAGTGTGTTGAACCCTTTTATTCTTTGTCCCGTTTAATTTTTCTAGAGAATCAAAAATGGTGGCGGTGGTTGAATATATCTCTAGGATTTTCTGAAATCCTCCTAAAGTCGAGTCGTTGCTGTATGGATTCTTTCTGGAGTTGCTTGCTTCTTCGATTTGAATGTTATCTGATTTGAGAAAGATGTGGCGATTGAATCCCAGATTGAATTTTGTGAGCTCTCTGAATTTCCTCTCTTTGAGTTTTTTTTTTTTTAGATTCGATTTCACTTGCCAATGATGATATAGTTGTTGTTTATATAGGATTTAAAATCCTTAAACATCTCTAATTTCACATAAAATGGCTTGACTGATTTTGCTTGAATTGATTGCCTTCTTTGAGATGATTTCCACGGCTTTAATATCCTCTGTAAATTGCCGTGGTTTAATTTCTGGAAAAATATTTATTTCTTGTCCCTTGCGAAAACAATTAGAACTTTTTCTAGAAACAAAAATTGGATTTGTGGCCCCTTATGATTATCCCTTGCGCACCAAAATAAAGTGTGACTGTGAACAGCTTTGAACTAGATTGATCTCTTGCCAAGTTTGGTATCAGAAAAATGTTTGATTTGATTTCTTGCCGAATTTGGTTAGTTTCGGGAAAACCTTAAAGTTTGATACCAGAAATTGTTCTCTTGCCAAGTTTGAACCAATTGCTGGAAATAACCTGCCCAAAAATTGTTTTAACTGCTTTCCATATCATGAATAGTTTCTGGAAACAATATTGAAAACTTTCCAACATATGTTCATATTTATTTCTGTTTGTCTCTTCTTTGCATTATTACTGGAAATAGTTAAACACTTGCCAAATGTGTATTCATGCTGATTTACTGATAGAAAACTTGCTAAAAGTGATTTGTGAAATCTGGATTCAATCATTTTGCAAAAAATGGATATATTTAAAATGCAGAAATTATCCTATTGCAAAAAATGATTTCTTGGAAAGATATTCTTGCATTTGCCAACTGAAAATTATCCTGAATGCTTGTATGCTGATTCACCCATGCTGCTTATATCCATTGTGACCATTGAACTGCTTGTACACATACACTTTGCTATGTTTGATTTGGCACTCCAGTAATGTTTATGTTTGCACAACATGAGTTTAATTGTTGGGTTGCACCATCTTGTTGTGTACACACACCGCTGCACTTGTTGAGTCTTGTATACATATATGTACATGATGTTGCCTTGTTCATATCACTTGTAGCCATGCATATTTTTGAACCTCTTAACAATGTTCACAGTGGTTTTGATCCTGTAATGACCCGCATTGGCAGAGGTATTATAATTTGTTTATTTAATTATATAAATACTGATATAGTGAATTAAATGGTCATGGAATTAAATAATGGTGAATATTTAATTTAAAATAATAAATTAAATAATATATTTAATTCTGAAATTATCAGAATTGGCTGAAATGGCGATATGGTGTGAACTGGATCATCTTTGATATTTAATTCAATTTAGAATTGAATTAGAATAACGAATATATTATTTGAATGACAGTTTGAATGTATAATTATATTATAATTAAAATCGAGCTCGAAATGGCACTGCAGTTCGTAAATTGGCGATTCGAACTTCAACTGAATGTACAGGATTCGTTTTAAGCCGGATTTCTGTGAAACAAGAAACGTACGGAGCTGGTGGAGTATATCTTTCTAGTGGAAGAGGAAAATCGGGATTTTGTCGGGTAGATTTTGATTTACGTCCAAATCAAATTTTAGAAAAGTCGCTGTGGAATTCCTTTATAATTTATAAAGGAATTAATTATATTTTAAAAAGGAATTTCAATATAAATCGAATATCGGGTTGACCCAGATTTGAAATATCGAGTTATAAATCCCAGTAGAGCTGTATGGTATTCCACTATGAATATATACGATAATATAAATTTATTTATATTTAATTTAATTATATTTAAATATATTTATATATTTAAATGGGTCATCCAGAGCTTTAAAAATAGCCAGTTTTGCAAACGACCTTAGAATTTGACGAAACCAATTTTGTTGGATCCGCAACATCAAATTATTGTTAGATTCCAAGTTCCGTGATTTCTAGAGTCACTGTGTGGCCATACGGATTTGTAAAGTGAAAAACAGTCAGTATTTTGACCTTTAAAAATACGCTGTGTGAGCATACGGAGTCGAAATTCGATGAAACCAGTTTCGTTGGGACCGTAATGTCGAACTCTAGCTACATGTCCAGTTTGATGATTTTTGGGAATCGTATGTGATTATAGGAATTTTTAAATTATGAGTACACATAGCGATTGAGTATAATTGAATAAAATAATCCATTATAAATAAACTAAATTTTTAAATCCCATCCTATAAATACCTAACTTCATCCTAAACCTAATCTCCACAGCAAGAGAATGCGCCGTAACCTCAAAGAAATTCAAACAGTAAATTTCAAGCTTTGAAAATGAAAATCAATTCAAAGAAAATCCCTTAAATCATGAAGGATATATTTCTGGAACCCTCAGGAGAATCTCTTCACGCTCACATACATTTTGCAGTGATCGACGGAAGTTGGGTTCGCTGATTTTTCTTGCAGCGCCTGTGTTGCGAGTTAGGGCTCGGATCCTTCGAGTTTTGAAGCACTTAATCGCATTAGGGTTGTTAGATTCGGATTCAGAAGGGGAAACCGAGCTCGTACATTGATTTTTGGGTGGTTCGATGCATATAAATGTCGATGTCGACGTGGATACCTGCTTCGACGCAAAGAGAAGGGGAGGTGCGAGTTTGCTCTTAAGGGGATGGAGAGGAAGAGGATCGAATGGTAAGAATCATGGTGGCGTTCGTTGGTTAAACGATGGAGTGTGGAGCGAACCATGGAGGGAGGAAGTGTCGACGTTAATGGCTGTGTTTGTGTTGATGGAGTTCGGACACGAGGACGGGGAAGAAAGCAAAGGAGCGGTTGGGCTTTGAAGTGGTAATGGGCCGAAAATAAGGAAATAAGGTTGTAACGACCCAGAAAATCTGAACCAATTTAAAATTTTTAAATTGGCTAAAATAATGGATTTTAAATATTTAAAATAAATATTTTAAATAATGGCGATGAAAACTGGGTTTGATTCGACATTTGAAAACGAATATAATTAATTATAATTATATATAGAATTGAAAATGGCGCGGTAGTTCGATAATTCGATTTCAAACTTCAATTGAATATACCGGGTGCAAAACAATCCGGATTTTAGTGAAACCAAAAATAATGGAATCTAATTGATAATATCTTTCCAACGAATCCGACCAATCGAAATTTGATAGCGGGAATCAAAAGATATGTCCAGTTGAAAATACTGAATAGTCGCTATGGAATTCAGGCCCTTAAAAATGGACATTTTGCAAACGACCTCGGATTTCGACGAAACCACTTTTGTTGGATCCGCAGGGTCACGTTATTGTTAGGTTTCAAATTTCATAAGTTTTCGAATCAATATGTGAGCGTGGAAAAAGAAAACGCGTTTGACCAGTTTCCGTTGACTTTAATCGACTGGAAATTGGCCATTTTTCAAACGACCTCAGAATTCGACGAAACTAGTTTTATTAGGACCGTATCGTCAATACGAAGCTAGAAAATATTTTCCGAGAATTTTTCTAGTCAGTATGTGACCCCGGTAATTTGAAATGTACGTTTAAAATTCAATATAGTGATTTAAATGTAAATTCAACAGGAACTGATTCAAACGATCAAATCAACCTGCAATACATATCCCATTGTGTTCGGAATGGGGGTTAAACGCTAGGGACGACAGTCGGCAGGTTCGATTTCGAGTTCGAATGGGAAGGGTACTTTGGAGAATTTAAAATTCAAAATAAATTAATAAATTATATAATAGCCCCCCCTTCTCCTTTCCTCCCTCAGTCAACTCTCAGTCAAATAAAAAAAAAAAAAAAACTCGACGAAAGCCAAAACCCTAGCCGCCAGTCTCCACGTTCGCCATCGCCACCCCCTCTCCTTTGCCACAGCCGACGCCACCACACTCCGACCCTCCCCATCGCCCTTCGCCTCAGTCCTCCTTCCATACCTAGATCGACCGAAGACCCTAAAACCCCAAGCCCAGCCCTGAAACCGACGCCACCGCGCCTGAGGGCCACTACCGCCGCCTTGCCGCCTTGCCTCCGACGAACTGCAGGAACCCCCCCCCTCTCTGTAAGTATTTCTTTTTATTTTATTATTTTATTATTATTTTTATATAAACAGAATTTAAAACTGATTTTTTTACAGAATTTAAAACTGATTTTAAAAAGTATTAAAACTGATTTTAAAAAGTATTAAAACTGATTTTAAAAAGTATTAAAAACTGATTTTTAAAATGATTTATAAACTAATTTATTTTAAGATTTAAATAGAAGGAGATTAGAAATTTAAAAAGTCGAAAGAAAAATCAGATTTTTATATATTGAAAGTCGAAAGAAAAATCAGATTTTTATATATTGAAAGTCGAAGTAAAAATCATATTTTTATATATTGAATAGCGTAGTAAAAATTCGATTTTTATATATTGAATAGCATCGTAAAAATTCGATTTTTACATGTGTAGAGAATACGGGCGAAAGCGACAAGAAGGCGAAATAGGCGAAGATTTCTATAAAGGAAGAGTCGTGAAGTTGGATAGCTATTGGTGAGATTTCTGTTTTAAAAATATTATATATGTGTGAAATGAAAGTGAATAGCTATATATAAATATCTATATATATATATATATATATATACGCCCCTCGTCCACAAACCATGGACGATATCTATTGGTTGAAATTGTTGTGAAAATTGATTGATAGCGAATGATTGTTTGGGATTGTTTATGATTGATATTGGTTGATGGTGGTTGAAAAATACCCATTTGTGGTTGTGAAATATTTGGTTGAAACCACATAGGATTAGTTTGTGGAAATGAAATAAATATATACATGCCGCCTGCGTGCGAACTAGATGCATGATCCCCATTGTCAAAAAACCGCGAGGTTTTAAGGTAGAGCGAGGAGCCGTACTAGGGACGGTCCCGGTTTAACTACCCTGCCGTTATGCTGCCGAAATTTTGAATAATATTCGTGTGTTTGAATTATTTTCATATGCTTAAACTATATTTATTCATTGAATAGAAAACATTCATGTGTTGAATTGATATTCATTCGTTGTTTAGAAATTCATGTGTTGAATGGTATTCATATTTTGAAATAAATTGTTCGATAATAAAAATCACATTTTTATCTATATATAGAAACTATAGAAAACATTCATGTGTTGAATTGATATTCATTCGTTGTTTAGAAATTCATGTGTTCAATGGTATTCATATTTTGAAATAAATTGTTCGATAATAAAAATCACAATTTTATCTATATATAGAAACTATAGAAAACATTCATGTGTTGAATTGATATTCATTCGTTGTTTAGAAATTCATGTGTTGAATGGTATTCATATTTTGAAATAAATTATTCGATAATAAAAATCACATTTTTATCTATATATAGAAACTATAGAAAACATTCATGTGTTGAATTGATATTCATTCGTTGTTTAGAAATTCATGTGTTGAATGGTATTCATATTTTGAAATAAATTGTTCGGTAATAAAAATCACATTTTTATCTATATATAGAAACTATAGAAAACATTCATGTGTTGAATTGATATTCATTCGTTGTTTAGAAATTCATGTGTTGAATGGTATTCATATTTTGAAATAAATTGTTCGATAATAAAAATCACATTTTTATCTATATATAGAAACTATAGAAAACATTCATGTGTTGAATTGATATTCATTCGTTGTTTAGAAATTCATGTGTTGAATGGTATTCATATTTTGAAATAAATTGTTCGATAATAAAAATCACATTTTTATCTATATATAGAAACTATAGAAAACATTCATGTGTTGAATTGATATTCATTCGTTGTTTAGAAATTCATGTGTTGAATGGTATTCATATTTTGAAATAAATTGTTTGATAATAAAAATCACCTTTTATCGACTATATGAACTGTGTAAAATAATCTCGTTTTAAAAGAAATTGTTTTAGGATAAAAATCTTATTTTTATCACCTATAGGAACTATATAGAAAAATAGTGTTTTGAAATGAATTGTTTTTACAATAAAAATCACATTTTTATTGTATGCATAAATCGTTGAAGTGTGAAGTGTTAAAAATAGCCACTTGTTCAAAATAAACATATATGAGTTGAAATATTCATTAATTAGCTAATGAAATGATTTGCACCTATTTATGTAACAGTAGAATGAATGGTGTTTTTTAAACCAAATTGAAATCAAATATGAAGTCGAATAGAAAATGATAAATGATATGAACTGTGTATATGTGTACATACATATTCATTGAACAGGTTATAGCAAAGGGGCTAGAGAAGAGGAATAAAATTTTGTGCCCGACAAATAGGTACACATTTACTGCTTTGTTTGGGTGATGATTTTATGAGCCTGTTGGCTAGCCGCTTGGCTTTTTCTTTTTCTTTTTGAGATTAGAAGGACCGGGAACGCTATTTGCGATTTCCCGATGCTCCCGGTGCAGGGGAGGTTATGGCGAAATTTTCCAAAATCTTAAGGTGTTAGAAAATTTTTTGAAGTGAAAACGATATGGAAATCACTGAAAGAACTATATTTATATAAATATATAAATATAAATAAAATTAAAACGAAACGAAGCCGTGCAGTTCGTATTTTGAAACCGTGATTTCAAACGACTAGTGCGGGAAATCCGACCATTGGATTTTCCCGAAACCTCAACCGTCGGGTTCGCCTTGGAAATATCTTTCCAACGGCACCAACCTTGTAAAAATCCAACGGTTGGATTGTCTGGAATGTTTAATTCAAATCTGAAGAAAAACAGCGCCAGAAGTGATTATATTTATATATATATATAAATATAATTATATATTTAATCGAATAACGACGCTGCAGTTCGTATTTTGAAATCGAAAATTCAAACGATTGTACCGGGAGATCCGACCATCGGATTTTCCCGAAACTGGAACCGTTGGGTTCGTTTTGAAAAGACCTTTCTAGTGATGTAAATTTTGTGAAGATCCAACGGTTAGATTTTCAGATATGTGTAAAACAAATCTGAAGAAAAACAGCGCCACGGCCGCGTTATGGCCCGAAGCGTCGTTTTGAATAAATTGGCTATTTTAAAATAAATAAAAATAGCGATAAATAGTTATAAAATACCATAAACGATATGGAATGGAAATAAACTGAATTTGCTTGATTTGTGTGGCTTTTGATGGTTGAATGTGTTTGGTGTGAAAATTACATTAAAGAACACAATTGGTGTTGTTGGATAATTTAACCATTGAAATAAATCGATTTGAAATTCTAAATATACGTGAATTATTTGGAAAGGCCGAGTTAATTCTCATTTCGAATAATTGATCGACGATTGAAAGTCGAAGATGAAGACGATGGTCGAAGACCGGAGATCTTCACCTCGTTTGGATGGTAACCGAGGTCCTGATTGGGAGGCATCCCGAAATATGGATAATGAGTGGTGATCGTCCATACGTACGTGGTGATCGAAGGGTTTGCGAGGTATTTAGTGCCTCCGGTTTCGTTCAGACCCAGAACGGACTTGTAAATGGACTGTGTGTCTGACATTGGAGTTTATTCTGTGTTGATTGATTTCTGTTAAATATACATCTGTTTGGCGGCGGAGAATTTATTCTTTTGCTTAACACCCTTCTCTGAGACGCACGAGCTCAGAGGTTGTATATCGATGGACATCGGTCGCATGGCATGAATTGCCTGTGTGGCATGCTAAGATGCAGTGATCAGGACTTCTGTTGAAAAGCAAAGTCTTGTGGTGATGATCAAAGCACCGCCTGTGTGGCATGGCTTTGTGTATAACGTGAATTCGCGAGCCTCACATCCCGGTATGAACCTAAAACGGGAGAAGGACCTCAGGGAGGGCATGCGTTTCTTTCTAGCTAGGGTGGTGTCAGTGACCTACCAGCCCTGACATTTATATACTTTTCACCTATGTGGTTGTTGCTGTTGCGAGGCGCCTCGGTTTGATCGGACGATCCGGGTCCGATGGAGTCATTCGTTGGCTCGTTTACGCCCCAAAGGGCGGAGAAACGTAGTGTTCAGGCATAATAATCCACATCGGTGGACCGGCCCTGACGATCCAAGGGCCCACCTGAGTCTGGGCCTGAGACATGGGCTAGATTGTCTCGAATTCGGTAAGGACTATCTTTTGCCTTGGTTCATGACGGAAATCCAATTTCCAAATACGACATCGTGCGGTTTTGATTGTATATATATATGGCGACATGATATATGGTACCCATGCCGTCTATGATTGATAGTTATGATTTGAAATTGCTTTCAAAACATATTAACACTAGCAATAATATCAAATGCCTTTGTTTTATTCGTATCAATCATATTTTGGCCATTATAAGGTAAAACTCTATCCTCCGGTTTGCGTTGCATTGTGTGATGGGAACTGAGTCTTATAATGGCTTCATTTTTATAAAAAGCATAGCGAAGTTTAAAAGAAAGATTTGTTTTAAAGCACTGGCAATCCAATGGAGTAAACCCGTTCCACGAAAGTGGCGTCGTCCTGTGATTAGCCAAAATATATGTGTTGAGTAGATTTCTCATACCAGTCCCATGACTGACTCGTAGTTTGTTTCACTCTCAAACTCGGGTGCCCCTTTTTCCACACGGGCAGCCTTGTATTCAGGTTTAGCTGGTTCTTTCTGGATAGCTGGAGCTGAAGATGGATTCTATCATTTATTTCCTTTTATGCTGTTCAGCTCCTATTGTACATATTTTGTTTATTTCCGCTGTAGACATTTATGTATAGCTGAACTGTATTTGTTCTAAGTAAGATCCTGTATACTGTGTAACTCTGATGATTACTTTATCCAGTATATTTTGTTGTTCATTATCTGGTGTATTTATTTAATTCTGTTCTGCTATTATCTGTTTCTGTGTTATATTCCAAAGATAACCTTGTTTCCGTGAGAACGGGAAATCGGGTCGTCCCAACGTGGTATCAGAGCTTTGGTTAAGCTTAGTTCTGGAATATAACATTTGAATGAACTCGTCAGAAATAGAACCAGTAGTGTTCTAGGACGGGTAACTCTATACAGATAGGATCAGTAATATCCTAGTATGAGTATAGCAGAATCAGAACAACTCGTTAGAGATGGGGTCAGAAGTGCCTCAGAACGAGTCGAGAGTAATATGTTTTTAAATAACGTATTTGTGATTATATTTATATATAGTCTGGTTTTAGAAATATAATTTTTGAATATATAAAAGATATATATTTGAAAAGTTAAAAAGGTTAAAAACAATTGGATTGGTTGTTGTGTTGTGTGATTGTAGATTTATCAAACCACTTTCGACTTTGTTCCTTTTCGGGGACGAAAAGTTTTAAGTGGGGGAGATTGTAACGACCCAGAAAATCTGAACCAATTTAAAATTTTTAAATTGGCTAAAATAATGGATTTTAAATATTTAAAATAAATATTTTAAATAATGGCGATGAAAACTGGGTTTGAATCGACATTTGAAAACGAATATAATTAATTATAATTATATATAGAATTGAAAATGGCGCGGTAGTTCGATAATTCGATTTCAAACATCAATTGAATATACCGGGTGCAAAACAATCCGGATTTTAGTGAAACCAAAAATAATGGAATCTAATTGATAATATCTTTCCAACGAATCCGACCAATCGAAATTTGATAGCGGGAATCAAAAGATATGTCCAGTTGAAAATACTGAATAGTCGCTATGGAATTCAGGCCCTTAAAAATGGACATTTTGCAAACGACCTCGGATTTCGACGAAACCACTTTTGTTGGATCCGCAGGGTCACGTTATTGTTAGGTTTCAAATTTCATAAGTTTTCGAATCAATATGTGAGCGTGGAAAAAGAAAACGCGTTTGACCAGTTTCCGTTGACTTTAATCGACTGGAAATTGGCCATTTTTCAAACGACCTCAGAATTCGACGAAACTAGTTTTATTAGGACCGTATCGTCAATACGAAGCTAGAAAATATTTTCCGAGAATTTTTCTAGTCAGTATGTGACCCCGGTAATTTGAAATGTACGTTTAAAATTCAATATAGTGATTTAAATGTAAATTCAACAGGAACTGATTCAAACGATCAAATCAACCTGCAATACATATCCCATTGTGTTCGGAATGGGGGTTAAACGCTAGGGACGACAGTCGGCAGGTTCGATTTCGAGTTCGAATGGGAAGGGTACTTTGGAGAATTTAAAATTCAAAATAAATTAATAAATTATATAATAGCCCCCCCCTTCTCCTTTCCTCCCTCAGTCAACTCTCGGTCAAATAAAAAAAAAAAAAACTCGACGAAAGCCAAAACCCTAGCCGCCAGTCTCCACGTTCGCCATCGCCACCCCCTCTCCTTTGCCACAGCCGACGCCACCACACTCCGACCCTCCCCATCGCCCTTCGCCTCAGTCCTCCTTCCATACCTAGATCGACCGAAGACCCTAAAACCCCAAGCCCAGCCCTGAAACCGACGCCACCGCGCCTGAGGGCCACTGCCGCCGCCTTGCCTCCGACGAACTGCAGGAACCCCCCCCCCTCTCTGTAAGTATTTCTTTTTATTTTATTATTTTATTTTTATTTTTATATAAACAGAATTTAAAACTGATTTTTTTACAGAATTTAAAACTGATTTTAAAAAGTATTAAAACTGATTTTAAAAAGTATTAAAACTGATTTTAAAAAGTATTAAAAACTGATTTTTAAAATGATTTATAAACTAATTTATTTTAAGATTTAAATAGAAGGAGATTAGAAATTTAAAAAGTCGAAAGAAAAATCAGATTTTTATATATTGAAAGTCGAAAGAAAAATCAGATTTTTATATATTGAAAGTCGAAGTAAAAATCATATTTTTATATATTGAATAGTGTAGTAAAAATTCGATTTTTATATATTGAATAGCATCGTAAAAATTCGATTTTTACATGTGTAGAGAATACGGGCGAAAGCGACAAGAAGGCGAAATAGGCGAAGATTTCTATAAAGGAAGAGTCGTGAAGTTGGATAGCTATTGGTGAGATTTCTGTTTTAAAAATATTATATATGTGTGAAATGAAAGTGAATAGCTATATATAAATATCTATATATATATATATACGCCCCTCGTCCACAAACCATGGACGATATCTATTGGTTGAAATTTTTGTGAAAATTGATTGATAGCGAATGATTGTTTGGGATTGTTTATGATTGATATTGGTTGATGGTGGTTGAAAAATACCCATTTGTGGTTGTGAAATATTTGGTTGAAACCACATAGGATTAGTTTGTGGAAATGAAATAAATATATACATGCCGCCTGCGTGCGAACTAGATGCATGATCCCCATTGTCAAAAAACCGCGAGGTTTTAAGGTAGAGCGAGGAGCCGTACTAGGGACGGTCCCGGTTTAACTACCCTGCCGTTATGCTGCCGAAATTTTGAATAATATTCGTGTGTTTGAATTATTTTCATATGCTTAAACTATATTTATTCATTGAATAGAAAACATTCATGTGTTGAATTGATATTCATTCGTTGTTTAGAAATTCATGTGTTGAATGGTATTCATATTTTGAAATAAATTGTTCGATAATAAAAATCACATTTTTATCTATATATAGAAACTATAGAAAACATTCATGTGTTGAATTGATATTCATTCGTTGTTTAGAAATTCATGTGTTGAATGGTATTCATATTTTGAAATAAATTGTTCGATAATAAAAATCACATTTTTATCTATATATAGAAACTATAGAAAACATTCATGTGTTGAATTGATATTCATTCGTTGTTTAGAAATTCATGTGTCGAATGGTATTCATATTTTGAAATAAATTATTCGATAATAAAAATCACATTTTTATCTATATATAGAAACTATAGAAAACATTCATGTGTTGAATTGATATTCATTCGTTGTTTAGAAATTCATGTGTTGAATGGTATTCTTATTTTGAAATAAATTGTTCGATAATAAAAATCACATTTTTATCTATATATAGAAACTATAGAAAACATTCATGTGTTGAATTGATATTCATTCGTTGTTTAGAAATTCATGTGTTGAATGGTATTCATATTTTGAAATAAATTGTTCGATAATAAAAATCACATTTTTATCTATATATAGAAACTATAGAAAACATTCATGTGTTGAATTGATATTCATTCGTTGTTTAGAAATTCATGTGTTGAATGGTATTCATATTTTGAAATAAATTGTTCGATAATAAAAATCACATTTTTATCTATATATAGAAACTATAGAAAACATTCATGTGTTGAATTGATATTCATTCGTTGTTTAGAAATTCATGTGTTGAATGGTATTCATATTTTGAAATAAATTGTTTGATAATAAAAATCACCTTTTATCGACTATATGAACTGTGTAAAATAATCTCGTTTTAAAAGAAATTGTTTTAGGATAAAAATCTTATTTTTATCACCTATAGGAACTATATAGAAAAATAGTGTTTTGAAATGAATTGTTTTTACAATAAAAATCACATTTTTATTGTATGCATAAATCGTTGAAGTGTGAAGTGTTAAAAATAGCCACTTGTTCAAAATAAACATATATGAGTTGAAATATTCATTAATTAGCTAATGAAATGATTTGCACCTATTTATGTAACATTAGAATGAATGGTGTTTTTTAAACCAAATTGAAATCAAATATGAAGTCGAATAGAAAATGATAAATGATATGAACTGTGTATATGTGTACATACATATTCATTGAACAGGTTAAGCAAAGGGGCTAGAGAAGAGGAATAAAATTTTGTGCCCGACAAATAGGTACACATTTACTGCTTTGTTTGGGTGATGATTTTATGAGCCTGTTGGCTAGCCGCTTGGCTTTTTCTTTTTCTTTTTGAGATTAGAAGGACCGGGAACGCTATTTGCGATTTCCCGATGCTCCCGGTGCAGGGGAGGTTATGGCGAAATTTTCCAAAATCTTAAGGTGTTAGAAATTTTTTTGAAGTGAAAACGATATGGAAATCACTGAAAGAACTATATTTATATAAATATATAAATATAAATAAAATTAAAACGAAACGAAGCCGTGCAGTTCGTATTTTGAAACCGTGATTTCAAACGACTAGTGCGGGAAATCCGACCATTGGATTTTCCCGAAACCTCAACCGTCGGGTTCGCCTTGGAAATATCTTTCCAACGGCACCAACCTTGTAAAAATCCAACGGTTGGATTGTCTGGAATGTTTAATTCAAATCTGAAGAAAAACAGCGCCAGAAGCGATTATATTTATATATATATAAATATAATTATATATTTAATCGAATAACGACGTTGCAGTTCGTATTTTGAAATCGAAAATTCAAACGATTGTACCGGGAGATCCGACCGTCGGATTTTCCCGAAACTGGAACCGTTGGGTTCGTTTTGAAAAGACCTTTCTAATGATGTAAATTTTGTGAAGATCCAACGGTTAGATTTTCAGATATGTGTAAAACAAATCTGAAGAAAAACAGCGCCACGGCCGCGTTATGGCCCGAAGCGTCGTTTTGAATAAATTGGCTATTTTAAAATAAATAAAAATAGCGATAAATAGTTATAAAATACCATAAACGATATGGAATGGAAATAAACTGAATTTGCTTGATTTGTGTGGCTTTTGATGGTTGAATGTGTTTGGTGTGAAAATTACATTAAAGAACACAATTGGTGTTGTCGGATAATTTAACCATTGAAATAAATCGATTTGAAATTCTAAATATACGTGAATTATTTGGAAAGGCCGAGTTAATTCTCATTTCGAATAATTGATCGACGATTGAAAGTCGAAGATGAAGACGATGGTCGAAGACCGGAGATCTTCACCTCGTTTGGATGGTAACCGAGGTCCTGATTGGGAGGCATCCCGAAATATGGATAATGAGTGGTGATCGTCCAAACGTACGTGGTGATCGAAGGGTTTGCGAGGTATTTAGTGCCTCCGGTTCCGTTCAGACCCAGAACGGACTTGTAAATGGACTGTGTGTCTGACATTGGAGTTTATTCTGTGTTGATTGATTTCTGTTAAATATACATCTGTTTGGCGGCGGAGAATTTATTCTTTTGCTTAACGCCCTTCTCTGAGACGCACGAGCTCAGAGGTTGTATATCGATGGACATCGGTCGCATGGCATGAATTGCCTGTGTGGCATGCTAAGATGCAGTGATCAGGACTTCTGTTGAAAAGCAAAGTCTTGTGGTGATGATCAAAGCACCGCCTGTGTGGCATGGCTTTGTGTATAACGTGAATTCGCGAGCCTCACATCCCGGTATGAACCTAAAACGGGAGAAGGACCTCAGGGAGGGCATGCGTTTCTTTCTAGCTAGGGTGGTGTCAGTGACCTACCAGCCCTGACATTTATATACTTTTCACCTATGTGGTTGTTGCTGTTGCGAGGCGCCTCGGTTTGATCGGACGATCCGGGTCCGATGGAGTCATTCGTTGGCTCGTTTACGCCCCAAAGGGCGGAGAAACGTAGTGTTCAGGCATAATAATCCACATCGGTGGACCGGACCTGACGATCCAAGGGCCCACCTGAGTCTGGGCCTGAGACATGGGCTAGATTGTCTCGAATTCGGTAAGGACTATCTTTTGCCTTGGTTCATGACGGAAATCCAATTTCCAAATACGACATCGTGCGGTTTTGATTGTATATATATATGGCGACATGATATATGGTACCCATGCCGTCTATGATTGATAGTTATGATTTGAAATTGCTTTCAAAACATATTAACACTAGCAATAATATCAAATGCCTTTGTTTTATTCGTATCAATCATATTTTGGCCATTATAAGGTAAAACTCTATCCTCCGGTTTGCGTTGCATTGTGTGATGGGAACTGAGTCTTATAATGGCTTCATTTTTATAAAAAGCATAGCGAAGTTTAAAAGAAAGATTTGTTTTAAAGCACTGGCAATCCAATGGAGTAAACCCGTTCCACGAAAGTGGCGTGGTCCTGTGATTAGCCAAAATATATGTGTTGAGTAGATTTCTCATACCAGTCCCATGACTGACTCATAGTTTGTTTCACTCTCAAACTCGGGTGCCCCTTTTTCCACACGGGCAGCCTTGTATTCAGGTTTAGCTGGTTCTTTCTGGATAGCTGGAGCTGAAGATGGATTCTATCATTTATTTCCTTTTATGCTGTTCAGCTCCTATTGTACATATTTTGTTTATTTCCGTTGTAGACATTTATGTATAGCTGAACTGTATTTGTTCTAAGTAAGATCCTGTATACTGTGTAACTCTGATGATTACTTTATCCAGTATATTTTGTTGTTCATTATCTGGTGTATTTATTTAATTCTGTTCTGCTATTATCTGTTTCTGTGTTATATTCCAAAGATAACCTTGTTTCCGTGAGAACGGGAAATCGGGTCGTCTCAAAGGTGAAGGCCCAAAATATTTAATAATTTAGTTTTATTTTTAAATCTAAATAGTACGTTAACTTTAAAGAGTCGTAACTTTATCATACATGGTCAGAATTTCGAACCGTAAGTTGCATTGGCATCGTATGGACGTTGGCTACGCACTGGGACTGACTGGAAGTGGATCGGTGCTCGTTTGAATGTATGGCAAAATAAACTGTTTGATTCAAATCAAACAACAGTTTATCGTTCTTTAACGATGAACTGCCAATGTGAGTAAATCTCACTAATTCTAAACAGTTTATAATTTCATGTTGTATTTTTAGAACTGTTAGAAATTGTCTGATTTACTGTGTGTTGACTGATTGATTGAACTGCTAGTCAGTTAGTTGAATTTCTATATTGATTCTGTTTAACAGAATATATCATATGGAACTGAAAGTGATGTTGATTATATTGTGTAACATCTGTGATGCAGGGTAACAGGTTGGAGGAATCCGACTGGATTCCTCAATATTTATTTACTGTTTTCATATATTGTGATATATTATGTGATGTATATCTGTCATGGATTATGTGTGTTAGAATGATGTTGATCATTGTTATTCGATATTTTAAACATCATAAAAAGACCCTGGGATGTAAAAAGAATTATTTCAATGTATATTGAAATAAAAGGGATTTTATAATGTCAATAGATTTTATAAAAAAGGAAATATTTCAAAAGTAAATAAAAGGGAAAAATGTTGATAAAACGAATAGAATAAAAAAAAGGGAAATCATTTGTAAAGTGAAGAACCGTTACTAAAGGTAAATCTTTATAAATGAATAGTTTAATCGAGTTAAAAGGAGTTAATCGATGTTAGTTTAGTTAAAAGGAGTTAATCGATGTTAGTTTAATCGATTAGAGTTAAAGCAAATGAGTTAATCGAATATAGTTTATTCGAATAGTAAAATAAGTTAATCGAATATAGTTTATTTGAATAGAAAGCAAATGAGTTAATCGAATATAGTTTATTCGAATAGAAAGTAAAATGAGTTAATCGAATATAGTTTATTCGAATAGTAAAATGAGTTAATCGAATATAGTTTATTCGAATAGTAAAATGAGTTAATCGAATATAGTTTATTCGAATAGAAATAAAAGGAGTTAATCGAATATAGTTTATTCAAATAGAAAGTAGAAGGAGTTAATCGAATATAGTTTATTCGAATAGAAATAAAATGAGTTAATCGAATATAGTTTATTCGAATAGAAATAAAAGAAGTTAATCGAATATAGTTTATTCGAATAGGAAGTTAAAGGAGTTAATCGAATATAGTTTATTCGAATAGAAATAAAAGGAGTTAATCGAATATAGTTTATTCGAATAGAAAGTAGAAGGAGTTAATCGAATATAGTTTATTCGAATAGAAATAAAATGAGTTAATCGAATATAGTTTATTCGAATAGAAATAAAAGGAGTTAATCGAATATAGTTTATTCGAATAGGAAGTAAAAGGAGTTAATCGAATATAGTTTATTCGAATAGAAATAAAAGGAGTTAATCGAATATAGTTTATTCGAATAGAAAGTAAAAGGAGTTAATCGAATATAGTTTATTCGAATAGAAAGCAAAGGAGATAATCTAATATAGTTTATTCGAATAGTAAAAGGAGTTAATCGAGTATAGTTTATTCGAATAGTAAAAGGAGTTAATCGAATATAGTTTATTCGAATAGAAAGTGAAAGGAGTTAATCGAATATATAGTTTATTAAAATAGAATTAAAAGAGTTATCGAATGCAGTTTATTCGATAGGAGTTAAGTGAATAGAGTTAAAGTTAAATCAAAAGAATTATCGAATAGAAAAGATTTGAAAGAGAATTACGTAAGGAAGTTTGTTAAAGAATTAGAAAGGTGAACTTTGTCTATTTCAAAGTTAGAACGTTGTTCAGTTAAGGTCTGAGAGGTAGTATTACCCCAACTTGATTGACTTCATTTTTAACTAAGGAATGGTTAAGGTTCGATAGTAAAGGATGGTTAAGTGAATTTAGTAATTAAAGGAAATGGTTTGAGTTGGCATCGCGATGGTTTGTTTAAACATCTGTCTAAGTCCAATGAAGAAGCTTTAGAAATGTTTCCAAATAAGAAACCAGAAATGTTTTCTAATAAAGAAAACAAGAAATGGAAATGTTTTCCATTGTTAATAACGTATATTTTCCAAAAGTTAGAAAATAAGAAATATAAAATATAGGGAAACAGGAGATAAGTAAATTATGAAATAAAGAGATAAATGTTTAATGATGTTTGATCGATATAAATTTCCATTTGGAAATAATATCGTTGTTTGCACACCTGTTTTTCTTCGATAGTTAAATCACAGACTATCGAAGTTTTGACCATTTTAACGTTGTTAATATGGAGAGACGGTTGGATTATTATCCAAAGAACCACTCTGTATTGGCATAAGCGTTGCGAATCATATATGCCAAGGGAAATTGAAGACGGGGTTATGCAAGGGCTATCCTGTTTACAGAATAGTGCCTTCGGTTCATCCTGTTCCTGGATGACTTGTATGGACGGATGTCTAACAAAGTATTTCCAGACGATCAAGTATATTGATTTCTCCAACCGTACCAAGAGTGGAAGCGGAGAAGGAAACTTCTTTTAGCTAACACATAATGTATGGTTGAGGACGTCAATCGGTGATTTGATGGATTTGACGATGTGGCATTCAAAGTGAATCTGGTGTGATGATAAAGCGTAGCTTATAGCCTCACATCCGGTAAATGACAGAAATCCGGCAGGCAGCATGGCTAAGTCGATCGCACCGAAGTAGGGTGTATAATCACATGATCTAGAGTTTCATTTATTTCTAAAATCTATTGTTGATGCTGTCCCATTCGTTAACGGTTGCTGATCCCAACCGTTGGTGATATACATTCGATACACTCAAGCGAAATGAGTGGTCGGTCATGTGTGGCCGGGTTGCAAGATGTTTTTGTTGAATCCAGTGTATTCCTCTCTAGAGGTACACTAGCGAAAGGTGGTTCCTTACCTTGTTATAGTTGGATATCCATTACCCAATACGTGTTTGCGGTTTTGATTGTATACCATATATGTAGAACGTGAGATGAAAGCGTTTCTGCTAGATGATTATTATATTGTGGTTGATAGACATTATTATAATATCAAAAGATTTTTGATATAAAGCTAATTTGGATTCTCATAAGGGAAAAACCCGTTCCGTCATACGGCGTGGTCTTATGAGATATCGATTACCTGCTTGAACTGTTTTAAACTGTTTTACTCATACCAGTCCTATGACTGACCCGGAGTTTATTTGTTTGTTTCCCTAAACTCTTGGATGCCTAATTTTGGCGGGCAGTCAAGTAGTCGGGATTTACAGATATACTGGAAGAGCTTGGAGCAGGAGGCTTCAGGATTATATAGCTATAGTTATTTCCACTGTGTTGTAAGTGTTGTACTTTGATAAATGATATGTATATTCAAGTACAGATTTGTATTTCAAAGTTATGTTATGAAATATATTTATTCGTTCCGCCGTGAGATTCGTGTTACTCTGATATTGTGTTCTTCTTCTTCTTCTTCTTCTATTCTAAGTTTCTATCTTATCTTTCCTCATCCTCTAATTTCTTTCATTAATGACCGATATTTTCGATCCTTGGATGTTCGATATGTGTTGTATATCAGATAACCAAGATCGCCAAAATCTCGGGTCATTACAGTTGGTATCAGAGCTTAAGTTAAGTGAATTACCTTGGCTCTGTGGCGTGACTCGGTAGAGATAGGGTTATTAATACCCAAGATTGAGTTTGAGTGTATATATACGAGTGAACGTATTTGTTATTCGATTAAAAAAATTTATATTGTGAAGATTTATTGGTTGAGTAGTTTATGAGCTCTGGTCGATCAGTTTGATCCACTGTATCGGTAGGAGTTACTAAACACTCGAATACGATGGGTCGTCACGATATGTTTTGAAAAGAGGGTAAATTTAAAATAAGTTTACCCAAGGTATATCTTGATATAGAGAAGATATATATATCAAAATTTTAATATAGCGGATATAATGGTTGTTATTATAATCGAGTAAAGATTATAAATTAAATGGTTATGTAAATAACCAATCAGAATCCATGTAAGTGAAATACGTGAAATCAGATGAGTTGAATCTGAAATTTTAAACCAGAAATTGAGTTAAAACCCTGGAGAATTGGATAAGTGTTTGTAAATGGATTTGGATTAAAAATAAGGGAAATTTAAGATCCTGGGAGATTTTACATTGTTTTACAAGCAGTGTGAATTATATTTTGAATTGAATTTCAAAGTGGAAATGTTTAGAAATGGTTTTATAGTATTAAACTCACTTCGATCACGGGAAAATAGATTCTGATGATGACAACTGCATCACCAGTATTCATTTTCGAGTTGTAAGTGACGAATTACTACCAGAGACACTGTTTTGAATTTGTTTTGGGAAAGACAAGTTGTGTTGAATTTCAAAATGGGATTTGTAATAAAGAATGAATAAAGAAAGATTGAAATAGAAATTGAATATAGAAATTTAAAGGGAGTTTGAATATATGAAATTCAATGGAATTGAAATAGAAACTGAATATAGAAATTCAAAGGGAGTTTGAATATATGAAATTCAATGGAAGTGATATAGAATTTGAATATAGAAATTCAAATGGCGGTTGAATATAGAAATTCAAATGGAATTCAAATATAGAATTTGAATATAGAAAATATAAAGGAATTCAAATATAGAATTTGAATATATGGAATTTGAATATGGAATTCAAAAGGGATTCAAATATAGAATTTGAATATATGGAATTTTAATATAGAAATTCAAATGGGATTTATAATATAGAAGTGAAATAGAATTTGATATATAGATTTGAATAATAGAAGTGATATAAAATTTGGATAGAAATTGAATAGAATTAACTAAGTCGAAGAGGAATTAGTTAATCGAGTTTTGAATTTGAAGTTGAACTTTGAAAGGGTAATTGGAGTTGTAAATGGATATTCGAAATCGAATATAGAACTTAAATTTGGAATTTGGAATTCAATTAGTTATAAACAAGTTAAACTTAGATTTAAACATGTGTGTTCAAATATAAAGTGCAATAGTGAAAAGAGCTAATTAGCGAAGTACTTAACGAAACGAGTTAAAACTTTTTGATTGAGTTGAAACAAAAATGGAAATGGTTGGATATATGTTAAACAGGTTTGGAATAAAGTATAGAAGTGAAATAAATAGAATGCTCGACGAAAAGGTATGTATTTAATTCATATATGAGATTTTATGCGCCGTATCAGCAAGCCGCTTGGCTTTTTCTTTTTCTTTTGGATTGGTGAGGGCCATGGGAGGCTATTTGAAATATCCCGATGCTCCTAGTACAAAGGAGGTTATGGCGAATTTTTCCGAGAATTTAAGGAGTTAGAATATTTTTAAGATAGTTTGATAGTTAGAAATCAACGTATCGATACATATATAGAAGTCGATAAGGAAACGAACTTAGAAATAGAATAGTAAAATCAAAAAGGAAGACTAAGAATAAAATCTCGTAAGAATAGAAAGAGAAAGCGTATACGTGTTTAAAAGTGAATAAGTAGTTGTATGGTATTGATTATTCGAGTAAGTAGTCATATCTGTTTTGACGTTTTAAATGTTATTCAGTCAAGGTCTGAGAGGTAGTTATACCCCCAACTTGATTGATTTCATTATTAACAAATAAATAGTAAGATTTCAGGCTCGAAGATCAATGTTGAATAAGAGTTAGTTGAATATAGTATTTGGGTTGTCGTAATGATGTTTTACACAACATCCGTTTTAATCCAAATAAGTGTAAGTTTGGAAATAAGATGTTAAATATTTCCTAAGTATAGAAATAAACGAAATCGGAAAAGAGATAAGTAATTGGAATATTTTCCAATTATAAATAGCATATATTTTCTAAAGTTTAGAAAAATAAAGGAAGGCGATATTCGGAAATGTTTTCCAAATAACATAAAAGGCCAATATGGTTATTGAAAATATTTGGTTAACAAATATTGATAAAGAAATAGAGAAGTGATTTAACTAATGAAATATTAATTAAGGGCTCAGTGACATGTTCTAAAGGAAAATTTGATTTTTGAAAAAAGTAAACTGTTTAAAAAGACTGTTTGAATTAAAAATAAATTTAACAGAAATTTGTGAAAGCAAATTTGAATTAAAGTAAAGCCAGTAAAGTGGTAACTGAGGTTGAATTAGAATGACATCAAGACAAATTGGATTGTGAGATTCAAATTTGAAGTGTAATGTGATAATCAAGTTAAGAGTTGGGAATCGAAAGAAACTCGAGTTGAAATGATAATTGGCTCGGATATAAGCGAATGGTTGTATTTTGGATAAAAGCAGAATGAAATTTGATTGGGATGACCCTTGTATCCGCTGAATTGATAACAGGTGGAAAGGATATAACGATATGCCGACAAAAGGTACAAGTTTATATTTCATACGATATGAGATTTTGATGAGCCAAATTGGCAAGCCGCTTGGCTGTTTGATTTTCTTTTGGGTTAAAGATGGCCCAGAGAGGCGAGTTGGAGTTTGACATATTGACCAGTACAAAGGAGGTGCTGGTGGAATTTTTCGAAAAGTTAAGCAGTTAGAAAATTTTTAGGATTTTTGGAAATCTTCGTTGATAAGAATTAATTAATAATTTAATTGAAATTAAATTGGTTCAATCGAAACTGAAGTTAAGAAGTGAACAAATATGTTCTAACCAGTCGATAGGGTCGTCCTCTACCTTAGCAATTTCGAGGACGAAATTATTTTAAGTGGGGAAGAATGTAATGACCCGCATTGGCAGAGGTATTATAATTTATTTATTTAATTATATAAATAGTGATATAGTGAATTAAATGGTCGTGGAATTAAATAATGGTGAATATTTAATTTAAAATAATAAATTAAATAATATATTTAATTCTGAAATAATCAAAATTGGCTGAAATGGCGATATGGTGTGAACTGGATCATCTATGATATTTAATTCAGTTTAGAATTGAATTAGAATAACGAATATATTATTTGAACGACAGTTTGAATGTATAATTATATTATAATAAAAATCGAGCTCGAAATTGCGCTGCAGTTCGTAAATTGGCGATTCGAACTTCAACTAAATGTACAGGATTCGTTTTAAGTCGAATTTCTGTGAAACAAGAAACGTACGGAGCTGGTGGAGTATATCTTTCTAGTGGAAGAGAAAAATCGGAATTTCGTCGGGTAGATTTTGATTTACGTCCAAATCAAATTTTAGAAAAGTCGTTGTGGAATTCCTTTATAATTTATAAAGGAATTAATTATATTTTAAAAAGGAATTTCAATATAAATCGAATATCGGGTTGACCCAGATTTGAAATATCGAGTTATAAATCCCAGTAGAGCTGTATGGTATTCCACTGTGAATATATACGATAATATAAATTTATTTATATTTAATTTAATTATATTTATATATTTAAATGGGTCATCCAGAGCTTTAAAAATAGTCAGTTTTGCAAACGACCTTAGAATTTGACGAAACCAATTTTGTTGGATCCGCAACATCAAATTATTGTTAGATTCCAAGTTCCGTGATTTTTAGAGTCACTGTGTGGCCGTACGGATTTTTAAAGTGAAAAACAGTCAGTATTTTGACCTTTAAAAATACGCTGTGTGAGCATACGGAGTCGAAATTCGACGAAACCAGTTTCGTTGGGACCGTAATGTCGAACTCTAGCTACAAGTCCAGTTTGGTGATTTTTGGGTATCGTATGTGATTATAGGAATTTTTAAATGATGAGTACACATAGCGATTGGGTATAATTGAATAAAATAATCAATTATAAATAAAATAAATTTTTAAATCCCATCCTATAAATACCTAACTTCATCCTAAACCTAATCTCCACAGTAAGAGAATGCGCCGTAACCTCAAAGAAATTCAAACAGTGAATTTCAAGCTTTGAAAATTAAAATCAATTCAAAGAAAATCCCTTAAATCATGAAGGATATATTTTTGGAACCCTTAGGAGAATCTCTTCACGCTCACATACATTCTGCAGTGATCGACGGAAGTTGGGTTCGCTGATTTTTCTTGCAGCACTTGTGTTGCGAGTTAGGGCTCAGATCCTTCGAGTTTTGAAGCACTTAATCGCATTAGGGTTGTTAGATTCGGATTCAGAAGGGGAAACCGAGCTCGTACATTGATTTTTGGGTGGTTCGATGCATATAAATGTCGATGTCGATGTGGATACCTGCTTCGACGTAAAGAAGAGGGGAGCTGCGAGTTTTCTCTTAAGGGGATGGAGAGGAAGAGGATCGAATGGGAAGAATCATGGTGGCGTTCGTTCGTTGAACGATGGAGTGTGGAGCGAACCATGGAGGGAGGAAGTGTCGACGGTAATGGCTGTGTTTGTGTCGATGGAGTTCGAACACGAGGACGGGGAAGAAAGCAAAGGAGCGGTTGGGCTTTGAAGTGGTAATGGGCCGAAAATAAGGAAATAAGGTGAAGGCCCAAAATATTTAATAATTCAGTTTTATTTTTAAATCTAAATAGTACGTTAACTTTAAAGAGTCGTAACTTTATCATACATGGTCAGAATTTCGAACCGTAAGTTGCGTTGGGATCGTATGGACGGTGGCTACGCACTGGGACTGACTGGAAGTGGATCGGTGCTCGTTTGAATGTATGGTAAAATAAACTGTTTGATTCAAATCAAACAACAGTTTATCGTTCTTTAACGATGAACTGCCAATGTGAGTAAATCTCACTAACTCTAAACAGTTTATAATTTCATGTTGTATTTTTAGAACTGTTATAAATTATCTGGTTTACTGTGTGTTGACTGATTGATTGAGCTGCTAGTCAGTTAGTTGAATTTCTATAATGATTCTGTTTAACAGAATATATCATATGGAACTGAAAGTGATGTTGATTATATTGTGTAACATCTGTGATGCAGGGAAACAGGTTGGAGGAATCCGACTGGATTCCTCAACATTTATTTACTGTTTTCATATATTGTGATATATGATGTGATGTATATCTGTCATGGATTATGTGTGTTAGAATGATGTTGGTCATTGTTATTCGATATTTTAAATATCATAAAAAGACCCTGGGATGTAAAAAGAATTATTTCAATGTATATTGAAATAAAAGGGATTTTATAAAGTCAATAGATTTTATAAAAAAGGAAATATTTCAAAAGTAAATAAAAGGGAAAAATGTTGATAAAACGAATAGAATAAAAAAAAGGGGAAATCATTTGTAAAGTGAAGAACCGTTACTAAAGGTAAATCTTTATAAATGAATAGTTTAATCGAGTTAAAAAGAGTTAATCGATGTTAGTTTAGTTAAAAGGAGTTAATCGATGTTAGTTTAATCGATTAGAGTTAAAGCAAATGAGTTAATCGAATATAGTTTATTCGAATAGTAAAATGAGTTAATCGAATATAGTTTATTCGAATAGAAAGCAAATGAGTTAATCGAATATAGTTTATTCGAATAGTAAAATGTGTTAATGGAATATAGTTTATTCGAATAGAAAGCAAAGGAGTGAATCGAATATAGTTTATTCGAATAGTAAAATGAGTTAATCGAATATAGTTTATTCGAATAGAAAGTAAAAGGAGTTAATCGAATATAGTTTATTCGAATAGTAAAATGAGTTAATCGAATATAGTTTATTCGAATAGAAAGTAAAATGAGTTAATCGAATATAGTTTATTCGAATAGTAAAATGAGTTAATCGAATATAGTTTATTCGAATAGAAATAAAAGGAGTTAATCGAGTATAGTTTATTCGAATAGAAAGTAGAAGGAGTTAATCGAATATAGTTTATTCGAATAGAAATAAAATGAGTTAATCGAATATAGTTTATTCGAATAGAAATAAAAGGAGTTAATCAAATATTGTTTATTCGAACAGAAAGTATAAGGAGTTAATCGAATATAGTTTATTCGAATAGAAATAAAAGGAGTTAATCGAATATAGTTTATTCGAATAGAAAGTAAAAGGAGTTAATCGAATATAGTTTATTCGAATAGTAAAATGAGTTAATCGAATATAGTTTATTCGAATAGAAAGCAAAGGAGTTAATCGAATATAGTTTATTCGAATAGTAGAAGGAGTTAATCGAATATAGTTTATTCGAATAGTAAAATGAATTAATCGAATATAGTTTATTCGAATAGAAAGTGAAAGGAGTTAATCGAGTATATAGTTTATTAAAATAGAATCAAAAGAGTTATCGAATACAGTTTATTCGATAGGAGTTAAGTGAATAGAGTTAAAGTTAAATCAAAAGAATTATCGAATAGAAAAGATTTGAAAGAGAATTACGTAAGGAAGTTTGTTAAAGAATTAGAAAGGTGAACTTTGTCTATTTCAAGGTTAGAACGTTGTTCAGTTAAGGTCTGAGAGGTAGCATTACCCCAACTTGATTGACTTCATTTTTAACTAAGGAATGGTTAAGGTTCGATAGTAAAGGATGGTTAAGTGAATTTAGTAATTAAAGGAAATGGTTTGAGTTGGCATCACGATGGTTTGTTTAAACATCTGTCTAAGTCCAATGAAGAAGCTTTGGAAATGTTTCAAAAAAGGAAACCAGAAATGTTTTCTAATAAAGAAAACAAGAAATGGAAATGTTTTCCATTGTTAATAACGTATATTTTCCAAAAGTTAGAAAATAAGAAATATTGAATATAGGGAAACAGGAGATAAGTAAATTATGAAATAAAGAGATAAATGTTGAATGATGTTTGATCGATATAAATTTCCATTTGGAAATAATATCGTTGTTTGCACACCTGTTTTTCTTCGATAGTTAAATCACAGACTATCGAAGTTTTGACCATTTTAACGTTGTTAATATGGAGAGACCGGTTGGATTATTATCCAAAGAACCACTCTGTATTGGCATAAGCGTTGCGAATCATATATGCCAAGGGAAATTGAAGAAGGAGTTATGCAAGGGCTATCCTGTTTACAGAATAGTGCCTTCGGTTCATCCTGTTCCTGGATGACTTGTATGGACGGATGTCTGACAAAGTATTTCCAGACGATCACGTATATTGATTTCTCCAACCGTACCAAGAGTGGAAGCGAAGAAGGAAAATTCTTTTAGATAACACATAATGTATGGTTGAGGACGTCAATCGGTGATTTGATGGATTTGACGATGTGGCATTCAAAGTGAATCCGGTGTGATGATAAAGCGTAGCTTATAGCCTCACATCCGGTAAATGACAGAAATCGGGCAGGCAGCATGGCTAAGTCGGTCGCACCGAAGTAGGGTGTATAATCACCTGATCTAGAGTTTCATTTATTTCTAAAATCTATTGTTGATGCTATCCCATTCGGGAACGGTTGCTGATCCTAACCGTTGGTGATATACATTCGATACACTCAAGCGAAATGAGAGGTCGGTCATGTGTGGCCGGGTTGCAAGATGTTCTTGTTGAATCCAGTGTATTCCTCTCTAGAGGTACACTAGCGAAAGGTGGTTCCTTACCTTGTCATAGTTGGAAATCCATTACCCAATACGTGCTTGCGGTTTTGATTGTATACCATATATGTAGAACGTGAGATGAAAGCGTTTCTGCTAGATGATTATTATATTGTTGTTGATAGACATTATTATAATATCAAAAGATTTTTGATATAAAGCTAATTTGGATTCTCATAAGGGAAAAACCCGTTCCATTATACGGCGTGGTCTTATGAGATATCGATTACCTGCTTGAACTGTTTTAAACTGTTTTACTCATACCAGTCCCATGACTGACCCGGAGTTTATTTGTTTGTTTCCCTAAACTTTTGGGTGCCTAATTTTGGACGGCCAGTCAAGTAGTCGGGATTTACAGATATACTGGAAGAGCTTGGAGCAGGAGGCTTCAGGATTATATAGCTATAGTTATTTCCGCTGTGTTGTAAGTGTTGTACTTTGATAAATGATATGTATATTCAAGTACAGATTTGTATTTCAAAGTTATGTTATGAAATATATTTATTCGTTCCGGTGTGAGATTCGTGTTACTCTGATATTGTGTTCTTCTTCTTCTATTCTAAGTTTCTATCTTATCTTTCCTCATCCTGTAATTTCTTTCATTAATGACCGGTATTTTCGATCCTTGGATGTTCGATATGTGTTGTATATCGGATAACCAAGATCGCCAAAATCCCGGGTCATTACAGATCCTGTGTTGATTTTCAATCTTGTTGTGTTGAATCATGTTTTGCTGGATTTATATTGGCATTTGAAAAACTAGCATAGCTACTTTCACCTTGTTTTTCTTGTATTGCACATGCCCCTGGTCATGATCATGTTTCATGACTTGTACTTGATACATTGACCATTGATGCACCAGAATTGTTGTGAGCACCTTGACTTGAAACAGTGTATATAGTGCCTTATATTTGATGGGTTGTTCTCATTTGTGTTGTCCCTTGTCATTTGTTGAGCTCGACCATTTAGCTAATTTTGTTCTGGATTGTGCTCTTCAAGTACACATGTATATGCCACTGTTTATCATCATGATCATATACTATGTCAACTTGTTATTCATTGATGCTCGGCCATTTTATTTGGATTGTGCCTTGAATGTGTCCATTTGAAAATGTTCATGCTACTCACCTTGCATTTGCTGAACATGTTGATTTGAGAGCTTGAACATGTATTTGATTGTCCCACTATTGATTGTGCATTGTGTCGAGTTGGTCCACGTGGCTGCTTCTCAGTGTTCGCTGATTAGAGAGGCAGTGCACTCGTGTATATTTATGCATGTGTGTATACGCAGCCATTCAGTACTTATATTCATGTCCTTGCACTGTAATATGTGTATATACATACACATGTGTGTGTACATGTATCATGCGTATATTTGAGCACTAGAAACACTGTCACATCAAGTCATGAAAAATGATGAGAAACACACCAGAAAACTAAGGCAAATAAAAATTTTAAAATTAAAAATTATATCTGCTAGAATATGAAATTATTTCTGTTCCAGATTCTGTGTGTGTTTCTGTATATGACAGGTATGAAGATTGGACTGACTGAAGCATGTGAAGTCAGAAGACAGAAGGTTGAAGACAGTGATGAGAAAAACATATATAAGAATATCTGTATATGAGCGAGTCTGTAAGCTGAGTGTAGTGTATATGAAAATTTACTGAGTGATGAATGAACTATAGCGAGGAGCTATGAGAGAATTGTACTGACATATGTAATAAACAAATTTGATTGAAATAAAATATTATTTTATTGTTGTCAAACAAACTTTTCTAACGTATTCAGTTTATTTACATGTACAATCTCATGTGAATTGAATAAATAGTGGAGTTATAAATAGTTGTACTGTTTGAAAGTTTGAAATATAATATTCAATTTAAATAAAATATTGTATGAATGTATGATTGTCTGTACAATCGTATTCTATTTAAATATAAATATTATATTCATGTCTGTGATGTATATATAGAACAGTACAGTAATAAACACATTTAAAATAATATTTATTTGGTTGTTATCATCAAACAAAAATCATATAATTGTGTATACAACTACGTCATATACAACAATCTCCCCGTTTTGATGATGACAAACAAATAAAAGATTTTGACCACAATAAATGTGTTTGACATAGAATATTGAACTCCCCCTATTTATTTTCTCCCCTTACAACAGAAAACTCCCCCTACAACTGTGTATGAGTGAAATGAATGAATTCAATAAATTTTCAAAATTAAAAATATTTACAAAATATTCACTCATAAATCGAAATCTCAACCCATTCTCCCCCCTTTTGTTATCATCAAAAGGATATTGAATTCAAAATATAAATGAACAATGACTAAAAATATAATTTCAGCTTAAAAGGAAGAACAGTCGTCATAAATCTCAATCAGTCAAAAAAAATCATAATATTGTGAGAACTGGTGGCATATTACACATTGTAAAGAATGACGAATTTACGATGAAATTTACATAAAATGGAGAGAGTTCAAAAAACATGAATATTTTCCAATAATTTCCAAAAAAAAATTCCAATAAAATTTGTAAAGAATTTGCACAAAAACAGTGATGGATTTGGACTATGGTTATAAATTCAACTTAAGTATCACAATCAAATAGTCTCAAATCCCAGTAGCTATCAATCAACAAATCATAATACGTCATAAAATATTAACACATTTCACAAGTTAGAAAATGGATTGATAGGTTGGTTTTTATACACAAAGGAGAATTTCAAATTAATTTTAATTTATAACACAATATTTTCTTTTATTTTCATTTAAGAGCACACTGGCCACGCATAACCAGAGCTTGGATTTTTAAATGAGTTCAGTCGCAGCTTAAATTATAAGTTGTCTCTTAACTATGCATGACCAGAGCTTGGATTTTTAAATGAGGTTAGAGACACACTTATATATTAATTATATTTATCATTTCATCTTTAAAAGGAAAAACTCCTCAGTATATAAAACCAATATATGGACGATAGAAAATTTGGTAGGTACAGAAATGGACTATGAAATAAATTTCTAAATTAATTATATTATGAAATATGCTCGACTGTACCGGGATCATTGAAAATTTTCAATTATCACTAATTTTGAAAAAATAACATAGTCCCACACAAATATTTCCACTGTTTATTCAAAAAGATTTTAAAACATATTAACTCTCCACATTTATATAAAATTATCATGGATGGCAGAATGATGATAGATAAAGGAGATGGTCGTGAAATAATCGCCAATTCAAAGATATTATAATAAATGTTCAACCATCATGAAAATATAAATGAAATCTCCTCTTGTTGTGAAATATACTACGGTCACAATTCATCACAATTTCAAAATCTGTTAATAATTTTGATGAATTATAAATATAGTTCAATTTGGATATAGATTTCAATTTCTGAATGAATAAACAATAAATAATTTTAAAATTGAAAAAAAATTACAAGAGGGGAATGAAAGATCTATACAAGACACGAGAGATTAAAAATATATACAGCTAAAAGAAATTTAGCACTTCTAAATTGATACCACTTGATGTCCTTATTAATGAGGATTGTAACAAGATACTGGAGACAAATAAGGATATCACAGACAAAAGAATTTAATCACAAGGACCAAGCAGACAAGACTAACAAATTAATTTCATTTATCAGAGCATGGTATATATTTGATACCAAAAAATATTTTCAAAAACTATATCAGAGCAGCACAAGAAACCAATAGCACAGCAGCCTTGTCAGAAGATGTTTCTGATAATCACAGAATATGATTCACGATCCAAGATTAAAAATACCGTTTATTTGAAATCATTTGAGGAATATGAAACTCTCAAGATTCAGTGAATCAATCACACTAGAATGTAAATTTCAGAGTCAAGATATGTGTATGATTCAATAAATCAATAATTTCAAATGATTTTAAACAAACAAATATTCAAATCAAATAATCATGAAATAATTGTGAGTTTTAAGACCTGATTTCAAATAATTTTCCATAAGTATTTTCTGACAGGTACACAAGAAATTTTAGATCATTTACATCAAGTTTGAGAAGTATTCATGATCCAAAAAATTAAAAATAATTTATTTGAAATCACTTGAATCAAAGTCAAGTTTGAGATATAATGAATTATTCACACAAGATTGATATTTTCAAATTTAAGTGGTGTGTGATATTCAAAATATCAAGAATTTCAGATGATTTCAAACAAAACTAATTTCAACCATAATAATCATGAATAAAGATGAATTTCAAGATGTATCACTGATTCAAGATAGTTTAAAATATTCAAGCCAATCTGAAAATTTCTGAAATTATCACAACTGATAAATAACAGAGTGTTGTAATGAGTATAAATTTTCAAGACTTCCCAAAATGAATTAGAAGACTCAAAACAGCAGAAGTGTGTGAAATTACATTAAACTTTCAGATCTTCAAAAATTTAGAATTCAAATCAACAGTGTTCAAGATATGATAAGAATACGTCACACTGTTATGAATTCAGAGAATCAGAAAACAAACTTCGAATCAATTGCAGATATATACAAAAATAAATTCAAGATCTGGAAATGATTAAAAACATCATAGTTTTATACAAATGAAGGGAATTTCCAGAAAAACATGAATTCTACAATTGGAAGTTAAGGAAGCGTAAAAGAAGTTACAATGATATCACAATGACAAATCAACTAAGAAAAATCAAAGAAAATATCCAAAAATTGGTAGAAGGAGGAATAAGAAAAAAAAAGGAAAAATAAAAATAAAAAAGGAGAATATACAAAAGAAATTGTGAGGTTAGAGATCATACCTGAAAATGATGTAAGCAAAAGAATTTCTAATCTCAGCAGACTTCGCCAAGGAACTCTAAATAAATCAAAGATATGGAATAGCTTGAATTCAAAATTTCTTTTCCAATGCAGTTCCTCGGCCATCACTGGTACCTAGCAGTTTAGAGGGTTAAGTGGTCTAACGAAATTTGTAAAACCCCTCTGAAATGTGTTTATCACTTTTGGTACCCAAACCTGTCTGTATAACAAACCATCTGAATTTACCTTTGTACCCTTTGGAAACCATATCTGTTTGAATTTAAAGAAGTTTGTTTTATTTCTTTTTGGGATCCAAGATCGTTTAGATGGATTATTATAAAATAAATTTTCATCATGTTTATGATTCAAAAATCCTTTGAGATTATTAGAGTTTGAATTTTCAAGTGGATTCTTTCCAAAGCAGTTTGAAGGATTTTTAAAATCATTTGAATTTTGTTTTCCAAAAACATCATTTTTCCCAAAACCAAGACCAATTTTATTTCCAACAGAAAATTGGTTTTTCAACAACATATTCAAAAAAAATTCACCGGTTGAAAAATGTTTCAAACTCAATTCAAGATTATTGATTTTGGATTTAAGATCAGAATTTTCATTAATCAAATTTGTACAACGATTAATGCTAATCTTCCTCCTTTCAGTATCATTTAGTTTCAAAATCAAATTTTCGTTTTCAAGCATTTTAATTTTGGTCTTGGATTCAAAGATCTTTGATTCAAATTTAATTTGTTTTTCAAATTCAAGTTTCTTGAGATTTTCAATCTCTTTTCCAAGCTCACTCAAAATCAGATCTGTTGTCAACAAACTATCATTTTTAGCAATTTCATGTTTGGAATTTTTGATAGTCTTAAAAATTTTAAATTCCTTTTGTAAAGAATTGTTTGCATCTTTCAGCTCAATCTCGTTTTCTTTTAGAACCAGAATTTCTTCTTCAAGCGTTTGAATGTTATTATTGAGATGAACGAGATCAGATTTTAATTTCAAACAATTTTCACAATCAGAATCTTCTAATTTTATGACATTTGTAAATTCTGATTCCAAACAATTAACTTTTCTATTCAACTCGTGATTTTTAGATTTTAAAGATTTGTTTATACGACGAAGATTATCAATGATTTTTGTTAAATCAGTACACATATAAACCAAATCCTCATATGAGAAGCTTTCAGTTTCATTGTCTGTTGAGTCTCCATCGTCTGATCTACTTGATTTTTCATCTGTTTCTTCTTCCGCGCATAGATCTGAATCTGAGTTGATCTTCTTGGGTTTTGAGCTGTTGTTGTCAATTCTTCCATACCTCTTACCGTGAGTATTCCATATTTCATGCACAGTTAAACAATCGGAGATAAGTCTATACTGAACATCATCAATATAAGAATATAAGAATATAAAATATGAATAGCAAGATAATTAAACCCAATATCATTTCTACTAACCATATCATATCCATTAATAACAGTATCCCAGCATTTAATATCAATAGATTTTAAATATAACTCCATTTCTAATTTCCAATTTAAAAAATCTGTACCATTAAAAATAGATGGAATACGACTGGACTGACACTCAAACGACTGACGACTAGGATGACCCATTATTCTAGAGTTAATGAAATACTAGGCTCTAGTACCACTTGTTGGATCTAGATTAACCCTAGAGGGGGAGGGTGAATAGGGTTTATCACAGTTTTTCGCTGAATTAAAAATCTGACAGGATATTAAAATAATAAACAAATCACAGAATGTAGCAAAAATAAAAGTGCAAAACATAAATCACACACAGATATACCCAGCTTCGGCAGAACCCTGCCTACTACTGCATTCCTAAAGTTTCTACTAGGTAAAAGAACAGATTCCGCATACAAGACCATGTACACTCGCGAACCCCTCGCTCCTATTCTAATCCTATGCTCAAAACCCTAGAATGGCCAATATCCCCCCGACCAGATTTTCCCATATTACAAACCCATAACCCTAGATTTTACAGACTCTAGTAAACTGCCAGCTAAACCATAACTGGATTCCCCCTAGATTTTACAGATTCTAGAACTGTTTGGACGAATATAAATCAAATACAAAAACAATACAAAAATAAGAGCAAAACCCTAGTTTAAAAAGGAAGTAAAACAACTCCCTTTAATCACTTAAACAATATGAATGGCCCATTTGAAGTGCGTTGCACCCTTTTATTCTTTGTCCCGTTTATTTTTTCTGGAGAATTAAAAATGGTGGCAGCGGTTGAAAATATCTCTAGGGTCTTGTGAAATCCTCCTCAAGTCGAGTCGATTGCTGTATGGATTCTTTCTGGAGTTGCTTGCTTCTTTGATTTGAATGTTATCTGATTTGAGAAAGATGTGGCGATCGAATCCCAGATTGAATTTTGTGAGTTCTCTGAATTTCCTCTCTTTGAATTTGTTGTTTTTTTTGGATTTGATTTCACTTGCCAATGATGATATAGCTATTGTTTATATCGGATTTAAAATTCTTAAACATCTCTGATTTCACATCAAATGGCTTGACTGATTTTGCATGAATTGATTGTCTTTGAAGCGACCCGAACGTCCCCGGTCTCCGAAGAGATGAGAAAGAACGAATTACTGTGAGGACAAGACAAATCAGAACGCACACGAAAGAACATTTCATTGCTATTACAACAATTCCATCAGATACAAGAATATACAGAGTATAAATGAATTAATTACATTCGATAAATATCAGAGATTACAATAAATTACATAGCAGCGGAAAATAATACAAAGCACAACTGAAGGTGATATACGGATACAAAGCTTTCCGGATATCATTCCAGCTGTAACCCAGGATCCTGTGAATATAAATCTGCAAAACCAAAACTACTAGCTGCCCGTGTCGAAAATAAGGGCACCCAGATTTAAGGTTAAAACAATAAACTCCAGGTCAGTCATGTGACTGGTGTGAGAACTAAAACAGTTATTTAAAACTTTACTTTAAAAGAGAGTAATTCAAGGGACCATGCCGTATAACACGGAATGGGTTTCCTCCCAAGAATACCAGTGCATAGAATAAACAACGCAATGCTTTTTCGAAAAATGAAGCTATTATAAGACCCAGGTCCTATCACACAATGCAACGCAAGCCGGAGGATAGGGTTTTCCCTTATAATAGCCAAACATGCTTGATACGTTTATAACGAATCATTTGATACTATAATAAGTGTATAGTGTCAAAACAATTTCAATCATAAATATAAATCATAGACGGCGTGGGTACCATATATCATGTCGCCATAGTAGTTCTACAATTAAAACCGCAATATCACGTATTGGAAATTGGATTTCCGTCATGAGTCGAGGCAAGGGGCAAGCTCCTCTCCGCTTCGAGACACTCTAGCAAATGCCTCGGGACTACACACTCTGGGTAACCCCTGGATGCTTCAGGGCCGGTCCTCTCTTACGTTTGAGGATTAATTATGCCTGAACACACGTTTCTCGGTCCTTACAGACCTAAAATCGAGGCGCCTCATCCAACAACCACATAGGTGAAAAGTATATAAATGTCAGGGCTGGTAAGTCACTGACACCACCAAAGCTAGAAAGAAATGTCGTGCTCTCCCTGCAGTCCTTATCCCGTTTTTAACTCATACCGAGATGTGAGGCTCGCGAATCCACGCTATACACAAAGCTGCCACGCAGGCCGTGCTTTGATCATCAACCACAAGACTTTTCTTTTCAACAGAAGCCTTGATCCATGCAACTCAGCATGCCACACAGGAAATTCATGCCATGCGATTGATATCTATCGATATATAACCTCTAAGCTCGTACGTCTCAGAGAAGGGCGTTAAGCAAACGAATAAATTCTCCGCCGCCAAACAGATATATATTTAACAGAAATCAATCAACACATAATAAAATCCAATGTCAGACACACAATCCATTTACAAGTTCGTTCTGGGTCTGAACGAAACCTGAGGCACTTTCCTCGCATATCCATCGATCTCCAAGTACGTCTGGACGACCACCAACTATTTCCATCCTCTTGGGTGTACAGCCCAATCAAGATCGTTAGTGATTATCCAAACGATGTGAAGACTTCCGATCTTCGACCACCATCTTCATCTTCGACATATCGTCAAATCGGTTATTCAGAATGGGTGTAAATCCGGCCTTTCCGAACAACCCGCGTATATTAAAAACAATGTTACACAAACACACCATACGCCTCATTCCAATTCATTAGTCACTAACCGTAAATCAGCAAGAGAACAATTCCCCAAATATTAACCCCGAAGGCCGAAACCAACATCAGATCAATACCCAGGAAACCATTCTTCTTAACTAACCTACAGCTAGTTTCTACATTTCACATTCTTAGGGGAAAGTTCCCATTAATTTTATCCAAGATAAATTCTTGAATTTATTCTTTAATCTTCCTTTGGATGTCATTTCAAACCAAATTATGGTTTTCCAAACTAGTCGAGATTAGCGAACCACACCGAAGTAATTATTTATTTTATTTCCCAATCCCAACCTATTCATCCCATGAAGCAAAACTGGTAATACTCCATATCTAATACCACGGTGTTATCGGTAAAATTAATTACCATTTCCCGTTCAAAACTAATTAAAGATTTAACTATCGCTTGGAGCAAAACTGGTGATACTCCATTCTCGCTCATTTGCCAAATTTGATAATTTAGATTATCAATTCACGTGTCAATCTAATTGCAGATTCATTAAAACTCCTTTTACTGGGTTAAAGAACTAATGTCATTTAACTCAGTTCATGATAAACCCACAAATCAATTTTATTTAAAAACCCATTTCAAATCTAATTTATTTATTTAAAATAAATGGGTTTTTACTTTAGTTCCAAACTAGTTCATTTCGATAAAAATCTATTTTTATCTTTTCAAATATGGAGTTTTTCATACTAATTTTTCCCAAATCATTTCTTATGATTTTACACAAATTATTGATATTTTTAATAATTTTATCAAGGCCCGTACAGTCGATTTCCAACAACGGCCATCGAACTGCACTTACAACGACCTTTTCCAAATTTGATTTGGACATATCTCCAAATCCAACTTTAGATTTCAAATTTCCAATATTCGTTAGAAAGCTCTTTTCGATACGAACCCAACGGTTCCGGTTTTAGGAGAATCCGACGGTCGGATCTCCCGTAATGTCCGTTCGAAATCAATGGTCGAAATTCGCGAACTGCCGCGGCGTGGCACGTTCTATTCAGGCCATTATATTATATATATAATATATATTTCGTCGATTTCCATTTAAAACGAATTTTATAAATAGTTTTGAATTCGTTTCAAAAACAATTTCAACCATTATTTCAAATTCAAATCAAAATTGAATTTTCTATTATAAATCCTTTTTACTTTCATTTCTATTTGATTTCAATTCGAATCGATTTTAATTCGATTCGAATTCATTTTTCTTTTCAATTCAATTCGATTCGAATTCGTTTTTCTATTCAATTCAATTCAAATTCGTTTTATTTCAATTCAATTCGAATTCGATTTCCAATTCTATTCAAATCAAATTCGTTTTCTATTCAAATCAAAGTCAATTCGTTTTCTAATTAAATCAAATTCGTTTTCTATTCAAATCAAATCCATTTTCTATTCAAATAAAATTCAATTCGTTTTCTATTCAAATCAAATTCAAATCAAATTGGTTTTCTATTCAAATCAAATGCAATTCAAATTGGTTTTCTATTCAAATCAAATGAAATTCAAATTGGTTTTCTATTCGATTTAATTCATATATAAAAACGAATATAATCGATATAAATATCGTTCGCGTCAAAATAGCGCATTTCTAATCAACACGGCTTTATATATTTCAATAATTCCGTTATTCTATTCAATAAATGAATATTTATCCTATTCAATACGTGAATCTATATTTTTGTCAACACACGACTAATCTCAACGAATGAGTACTGTCCACGTGTGACTCTTTTTGTTGTTTAATATATTTTATATATGATAAAGATGTAAATCTTATTGTTAAAATACTTCGTTCAACACATGACTAATCTCAATGGATGAGTACAGTCAACACATGAACCTTTATTTTATAATGGTAAAGATGTAAATTTTATTGTTAAAATACTTCGTTCAACACATGACTAATCTCAACGGATGAGTACAATCAACACATGAACCTTTATTTCATAATATATTTTTATAAAATTGGAATGAGGCCTAATCAATTACCATATAAGGTTAATTGTATGGTTTCCATACAACACATGTATATAATAGCCACTATAAACAATCAACCATCATCCAAAGTGCACTACACTGTATAAGCATCAAATATAGATATCTAACGCTTATAACAGCATGTCAATCAATCGATCGACATACAACTAATTATTGGGATTAGTGTATGTCGTATTTCGTCCCAATACCCATGTGGGGTTTCAAACAATCAAACACAGATTTTATTTGTGCAGTTGGGCGATGTGTAAAATTTATCGACCCAATCAATATCAGTCAAATCAGTGTATATAAACAAATCGGCCGATTTGTTTATAAATATTTATTTATTCACTTTCACGTTAAAAATTATATTTTTAACGATAATCAATTTATTTCAACCACCTACATTTATTATCGATTTCACATCAACAACACAAACAAATTTCACAACACAACAATTAAACAAACAAGCCATCCATGGTTTGTGGATGACGGGTGTCGGGTGCTACTAAACAACGTCTGCATCCTAGTATATATATATATATATATATATATATAACTAGAAAAAGAAATTAAAGAGTGAGAAATTCTCACCAATAGCTATTCCAACTCCACGACACTTCTATGTAGGAAATCTTCGTCGTTCTCGCCTTTTGTCACTTTCGTTGCCCGTATTCACTACATATATAAAAATCGAATTTTTACTTCGCTATTCAATATATAAAAATCCTATTTTTATAATCACTCTATTCAATATATAAAAATCGAATTTTTACTTCGCTATTCAATATATAAAAATCGAATTTTTACTTCGCTATTCAATATATAAAAATCGAATTTTTACTTCGCTATTCAATATATAAAAATCGAATTTTTACTTCGCTATATAAATAGAAAAGATTATATTTTTAAAACGCTATTTTTACAACAAAGATTATATTTTTAATCTTTCTATATTATAAAAATTATATTTTTATCCCCTCTTACTACGAACAAAGCTCGCTCCTTTTTCGCCTTATCAAACATATAAAAATCATACCTTTTTAATGTTAAAAATCATACCTTTTTAATGTTAAAAATCATACCTTTTTAATGTTAAAATAAAAAAATCAGTTTTTCAAAGCCAATAAAAACTTACAGAGTTTCGAAGAGGGAAGGGGCTATTTCTGCATGGATCGAGGTGGCGGCTCGAGCTGCTGGCGCCATCGCGGGGGTGTGGGGTGGTCGCAGTGGTCGGATCGAGGCCGGGGATGGCGGGTGCGGCGGTGGTCTTCTCGGGTTTGGGGTTGCGTTCGGTTCTGGCTGGGGATTGGGGGTTTTCAATTGGAGCTGGGGGTTGGGGTCGCCGGAGATAGGAAGGACGGAGGAGAGGGGGGCCTGACAGGGAGGCGCGGAGGCGGGGTCCACCTGCGGTGGCGCGGCAACGGAGTCCAGGCACGAGCGTTTTTTTTATTTCATCTGATTCGATCTGATTTTCACGGAGCGGGGCGGGGGGGGGGGGGGGGGGCAGAATGAAAGATAAGGGAGGGAGGGAAGATATTTTTATATTTTATTTCAAAAAGTTGACTTTCACATATGACCTCTAAACGAGGCCCACCGCCTGTCGTCCATAGCGTATTACCCCCATTCCGAACACAATGGGATATGTATCGCAGGCTGATTCGGTTATTACGATCAGTTTTCGTTAAAATCAACATATAACTCTATATATTGATTTTGAATGCGCATTTCAATTTACCGGGGTCACATACTAACTCTACAAATTCCAGAAAAATATTTTCTAGCTTCGTATTGACGATACGGTCCTAACAAAACTAGTTTCGTCGAATTCTGAGAACGTTGGAAAAATGGTCATTTCCCAGTCGATTAAAATCAACTAAAACTGGTCAAACGCGTTTTCCTTTGCCACGCTCACATATTGATTCGAAAAATTACGAAATTTGAAATCTAGCAATAATTTGACATTACAGATCCAACAAAAGTGTTTTCGTCGAAATCCGAGGTCGTTTGCAAACTTCCCATTTTTAAGGGCCTGAATTCCATAGGGCCTGAATTCCCCGCTATGAAATTTCGATTTTTCGGATTCATTGGAAAGATATTATCAATTAGATCCTAATGATTTTGGTTTCACTAAAATCCGAATTGATTTGCACCCGGTACATTCAATTGAAGTTCGAAATCGAATTATCGAACTACCGCGCCATTTTCAATTCCTTTTATAATTATAAATAATTATTTATATTCTAACGACGACGTATATAAAATATACGTTCTAATTATATTCAAAATAAATTTCTCGTCGGTATTATTTAAAATAATTCATTTTAAATATTCAAAATTCGCTAAAATTGCCAAAATAAAAATTTTAAACTGGCCCAGATTTTCCGGGTTATTACAGTCTTCTTTGAGATGATTTCCATGGCTTTAATATCCTCTGTAAACTGCCGTGGTTTAATTTATGGAAAAATATTTATTTCTTGTCCCTTACGAAAACAATTAGGACTTTTTCTGGAAACAAAAATTGGATTTGTGGCCCTCTTGTGATTATCCCTTGCACACCAAAATAAATTGTGACTACGAACAGCTATGGACCAGATTGATCTCTTGCCAAGTTTGATATCATAAAATGTTTGATTTGATTTCTTGCCGAATTTGATTGGTTTCTGGAAAACCTTAAAGTTTGATATCAGAAATTGTTCTCTTGCCAAGTTTGAACCAAATGCTGGAAATAACTTGCCCAAAAATTGTTTTAATTGCTTTCCATATCATGAATAATTTTTGGAAACAATATTGAAAACTAGCCAAAATATGTTCACATGTATTTCTCTCTGTCTCTTCTTTGCATGATTTTCGGAAATAGTTAAACACTTGCCAAATGTTGATTCATGCTGATTTACTGATAGAAAAACTTGCCAAAGATGATTCGTGAAATCTAGATTCAAATATTTTGCCAAAAATGGACATATTTAAAATGCAGAAATTATCCTATTGCCAAAAATGATTTCTTGGAAAGATACTCTTGCATTTGCCAACAAAAAATTATCCTGAATGCTTGTATGCTGATTCACCCATGTTGCTTATATACATTGTAACCATTGAACTGCTTGTACACATACACTGTAACGACCCGACTCTTTGCTTGGTTTTCTCCGGTAATTAAACCAACTTAAACCATTCATAAAGACGTATTGTTAGGGACACTTACACATTTGTACAAAATAAAAACAACTTTTCTAGTATCATTAAAATAATATTACATCAGAGTAACAAGAGGTACATCAGAGTACATCGGTTACACAGCGGAAAAGATAATAAACTCAGTGGAAGAATGTGAATGCACCAAACATAATAGCTCCAGTTAAACCAGAATCCTACTCCCACTAACTCCAAGAATAAATCCGCGAACCAAACTACTAGGCTGCTCGTGTAAAAATTATGGGCACCCAGAGTTTAGGTGAGGGAACAATAAACTCCAGGTCAATCGTCGGACTGGTGTGAGAACTCAAAACAGTTGTTTTTAGGGTTTATTTTAAAGTTAGGTAATTCACCGGACCACGCCGCTAATGCGGAACGGGTTTACTCCATGTGGATACCAGTGCATAGAAATCGCAATGACTTTTTGAATAATGAAGCTATCATAAGCTCGTCCCACATCACACAATGCAAGCGCACACTAGATGGGCGAGTTTTGCCTTATGATAACCAAAAATGAATTTATACATGAAAATCCTCTTTTACTATTATATATAGTGTGAAAAACCTTTTCGCAAATATATGTATTAATCCTAACCAGCATAATGCCCCATCCCATTATACTAACAATCCTACTGGTAACCAGCAGGCTATACAATCAAAACCGTATGGGCTCGTAGTGGAGATTGGGTTTCCAACATGATGGTTCCTGGTACGAAAGATAATTCGTGGGCTCACAAACTTTCTTGCGTGCATCATCCCAGTACTCACGGATAACGTCCAGACTCAGACTACGTTATACTAACCCATTATACATGAATCAGAGTGCCCAACAAATAGCGTCCCAGACTGGGGACTTCGCAGTACCATTTCATCATCACATCCCGGTACACCGAACATACGAAACGAACATAAAAATCTGACCACCAGTTTACCATCAATCCGGTGAGACGACCCGAACTTCCCCGGTAAGGAAAGTGTAACAACCCGGGAAATCTGAGCCAATTTAAAATTTTTATTTTGGCAATTTCGATGAAGTTTGATATTTAAAATAAATTATTTTAAATAATATCGACGAGAAATTTATTTTGAATGGAATTAGAACGTATATATTTATATACGTCTTTGTTAAAATATAAATATAAATATTTTATTTTAAATATAAAAGGAATTGAAAATGGCGCGGTAGTTCGATAATTCGATTTCAAACTTCAATTGAACATACTGGGTGCAAATTAAACCGGAATTTAGCAAAACCATAAATAATAGAATCTAATTGAGAATATCTTTCCAACGAATCCGAAAAATCAAAATTTCATAAAGGGAATCAAAAGTTATGTCCAAATGAATTTTCAGAATAGTCGCTATGGAATTCTGGCCCTTAAAAATGGAAATTTTGCAAACGACCTCGGATTTCGACGAAACCACATTTGTTGGATCCGTGATGTCAAATTATTGCTAGGTTTCAAATTTCATAATTTTTCGAATCAATATGTGAGCGTAGCAAAGGAAAACGCGTTTGACCAGTTTTAGTTGATTTTAATCGACTGGAAAATGGCCATTTTTCAAATGGTCTCAGAATTCAACGAAACTAGTTTTTTTAGGACCGTATCGTCAATACGAAGCTAGAAAATATTTTTCTAGAATTTTTCGAGTTAGTGTGTGACCCCAGTAAATTAAAATACGCGTTCCAATTCAATATATAGAGTTATATTTTGATTTTGACGAAAACTGATCGAAATGGTCGAATCAGCCTACGATACATATCCCATTGTGTTCAGAATGGGGGTAACTAGTTATGGAAGACAGGCGGTAGGCCTCGTTTAGAGGTCAAATAAAAAAGTCAACTTTTTGAAATTAAAATAATTAAAAAAATAAAACCTCTCTCCTCTCTTCCTTAATTCCTCTCAGCCCCCCCCCGATTCATTTTCAAATCAAAAATAAATAAAAAAAGAGAAAAAGGAAGGAGGAGCTGTTGCTCCTCTGACCGAGCCGCCACCGCCGCTCAGGGCGGGGCCACCACCTCCGACCCCCCCTTTCCCTCCTTCTCTTCTCCTTCCCGCTTTCCTCCTGCTCGACTTGAACCCCTTCCACCCAGCGCTCGCTTATCGCGATGGCCGCCACCCCCAGCCTTCCATCGCTGCACCCCTCCACGTCGAGCCCGCCGCCACCTCAGCTCCCCTTTCCTCCTCTTCTAACGGAACCCGCAGCCCTCCCAGCACCCAAATCTGACGCCCTCAACTCCGCTCCGAACTCTCGACCAAGAAACCCCTTAAAGCTGCGTCTTCTTCGAGAAACAAGGGCCGAACTCTGAAGCATGATGTAGTGAAGAGGGAAATGAAAATAGAGTTTTCTTCGATGTTCGGAAAGCAGTAAGTTTCTTTGATTTTCATTCTTCTAAGGATAGGAAATTACTTTTAAAAGTTAAAACTAGAATTTTAATGTATGTATACTATATAAAATAGTGGATATGAAATAATTTTTACAAGACTTAAAAATGTGATTTTTAACACAAGAAAGATTAGATCTTGTTTATATAATTAGATTTTTAATGTAGAAAAAGTATGATTTTTCATAGTAAAGGTTAGATTTTTTCTAAAGAGAAAGAGTAGATTTTGTATATATTTGAAAAGGCGAAATCTTTATATTTGAAAAGTCAAAATCTTTATATTAGAAAAGGCGAAATCTTTATATTTGAAAAGGCGAAATCTTTATATTTGAAAAGGTGAAATCTTTATGTAGAGAATAGCGAGATAAAAATGTAATCTTTATTATATGAACACCGATGTAAAAATAGAATTTTTATCTATATAGTAGCGGTGTAAAAATATAATTTTTATCTATATAGTAGCGGTGTAAAAATAGAATTTTTTCTATATAGTTGCGATGTAAAAATAGAATTTTTATCTATATAGTAGCGGTGTAAAAATAGAATTTTTATCTATATAGTAGCGATGTAAAAATAGAATTTTTATCTATATAGTAGCGGTGTAAAAATAGAATTTTTATCTATATAGTAGCGATGTGAAAATAGAATTTTTATCTATATAGTAGCGATGTAAAATTAGAAGTTTTATTCATACGGAGTGATTATAAAAATATGATTTTTATATGCATAGCAACAATGTAAAAATGTGATTTTTATATATGTAGTGGTTACGGGCAACGAAAGTGACAAAAGGCGAGAACGGCAAAGACTTCTACATAAGAAGAGTCGTGAAGTTTGGATTAGCTAGTCGGTGAGAACTTCTCACTTTAAATCTTGTTTTTCTAGTTAAAATATATACTAGGATGCAGACGGTGCTTAGTAGCACCCGACACCCGTCGTCCACAGACCATGGATGGCTTGTATGTTTGATTGTTTGTTGTGATGAAAACTGATTGTGTGATGTGATGTGAGATGAAATAAAATATTTATATAGTTAAAAATATTTTATCGTTAACAATGTAATTTTTAACAGGTATGTGAATAAATAAAAATCTGTGTTTGTTGATTTGAAACCCCACACGGGTATTGGAATGATATTTGGCATACACTAATCCCAATTATTTCATTGTGTGTCGATCGATTGGTCGACAGACTGTGTGAGCGTTAATTATCTATATTTGATGCTTATACAGTGTGGTGCACTTTGGATGATGATTGATTATTTATTGTTGTGATTATATACATGTGTTGTATGGAATCCATATAATTAACATTATATGGTGATTGATTGGGCCTCATTCCAATTGGGAAAATAATAAATAATCATGTGTTGAAAATTATTCATGTGTTGAAAGAAATATTTTAACAATAAAATTTACATCTTTATCATATTTAAAGTTAGAAACTAACTGCAAAATAGATAAGATGAGTGGTTTCCTGGGTATTGATCTGATATTGGTTTCGGCCTTCGGCGTTAATACTTAGGGAATCATTCTCTTACTACTTTACGGTTGGAGTCTGATTTAAAAATCAAACGATAGATACCATAATTTTATAAAATATATTAAATAACAAAAATAGTCATGTGTTGACGGTGCTCATGTGTTGAGAATATTCATGTGTTGAAAGAAATATATATTCATGTGTTGAATAGAATAAATATTCATTTGTTGAATAGAATAGCGAATTTATTGAAATATATAAAGCCGTGTTGATTAGAGTTGCGCCATTTTGACGTGAACGATATATATATCGACTATATTCGTTTTTATTATGAATATAGAAAAGGAAGTGATTTCAAAATATAACATTTTGAAAAGATATATATCGATGATGTGGAATATTCAATTTCGATTCGAAATTGAATATGAAGTTGAAATCATTTTGAAAACGAATTTAAAACGATTTATAAAATACGTTTTAAAGGGAAATCGATGAAATATATATAATATATATATATTATATATATAATGGCCTGAATAGAACGCGTCGCGACAGTTCGTGAATTTCGACCATTGACTTCGAACGGACATCACGGGAGATCCGACCGTCGGATTCTCCTGAAACCGGAACCGTTGGGTTCGTATCGAAATGAGCTTTCTAACAAATATTTGAAGTTAGAAATGTAACGGTTGGATTTGGAATTATGTCCAAATCAAATTTGGAAAAGGCCGCTGTAAGTGCAGTTCGATGGCCGTTGGTGGAAATCAACTGTACGGGCCTTGATAAAATTATTATAAATATCACTAATTTGTGTAAAATCATAATATGTGAATTGGAAAGAACTGGGATGAAAAATCCCACATTTGTAAAGATAAAAATATATTTTTATCAAAATGAACTAGCTTTGAACTAGAATTAAAATCTATTTATTTTTGAAATAAATAAATTGAATTTGAAAGTGGTTTTAAAAATAATCAGAATTTCCAATACGTGAATTGGAATGGATTTGAATCGAAATTGTCTTCGGAATTTTTCAATGTTGGATTTCGTGATTATACAGATATTGTTTTTGGGATTTGAAAGATATATTTATATCGTTATTTCCAATACGATATTTGTTGGTCGTAAAATTTGATATTGAATATAAGCCGATATATTTTCTATTCAGAGCCTTGTATTTAATATCAAATGTGATTTGGGTTTGTCGTGAACGGTGTCTTCCTTAACACTGATTCTTAAGCCCAGTCGAGAAAAATATTAAATCTTTCTATTTAGATTTAATGAAGTGTACCAATTAAATAATATTTAATTGGAATTGAATTTGAATGTGATTTTGGGTTTATCGTGAGTCGTGTTTAGATGACATTGATTCTTTAACCCAGTTAAAGACATGATATTGATTTTTGGGAAGATTAAAACTAAGTGAAGTTTTAATGAATCTTTAATTAGATTGAAATGTGAATTGATAATTTAAATTATCAAATCTGAAAGGTGATCGAAAATGAGTATCACTAGTTTTGTTCCAGAGCGATAGTTAAATCTTTAATTAGATTTGAACGTGAAATGGTAATTAATTTTACCGATAACACCATGGTGTTAGATATGGAGTATTACCAGTTTTACTCCATGTGATATATAGGTTGGGATTGGGAAATAAAATGAATTATTACTTCGGTGTGGTTCGCTAATCCCGACTAGTTTGGAAAACCATAACATGGTTTGAAATGATATCCAAAGGAAGATTAAAGAATAAATTTAGAAGAAATTATCTTGGATAAAATAAATGGGAACCTTTCCCTAAGAATGTGATTTTGTGAAGAAAAGAATATTCTGAATTGGAATGAGGCGTTTGTTATGTTTGTGTAACATTTGATTATTATATACGTGGGTTATTCAGAAAGGTCGGGCTTATACCCATTCTGAATAACCGATTCGACGATATGTCGAAGATGAAGACGGTGCTAGAAGACCGGAAATCTTCACATCGTTTGGGTGATTGCTAATGATCTCGATTGGGCTGTACACCCAAGAGGAGAGAAACAGTTGGTGATCGTCTAAACGTGCTTGGAGATCGATGGATATGCGAGGAAAGTGCCTCCGGTTTCGTTCAGACCCAGAACGAACTTGTTAATGGATTGTGTGTCTGACATTGGATTTTATTCTATGTTGATTGATCTCTATTAAATATACATTTGTGTGGCGGCGGAGAATTTATTCTCTTGCTTAACGCCCTTCTCTGAGACGTACGAGCTCAGAGGTTAAATATCGATGGACATCAGTCGCATGGAGTGAATTGCCAGTGTGGCACGCGTAAGTGGCAATTGATCAAGGCTTCTGTTGAAAAGCAAAGTCTTGTGGTTGATGATCAAAGCACGGCCTGTGTGGCGCAGCTTTGTGTATAGCGTGAATTCGCGAGCCTCACACCTCGGTATGAGTCAAAAACGGGATAGTGACTGTTGGGAAAGCACGACGTTTCTTTCTAGCTATGGGTGGTGTCAGTGCTTAAACTGGCTGACAATTATATACTTTTCACCTGTGTGGTTGTTGGATAAGAGGCGCCTCGGATATAGGTCTGTTAGGACCGGGAAACGTGTGCTCAGGAATTGCCAATCCTCAAAAGTAAGGGAGGACCGACCCTGAAGATCCAAGGATTGTTGTGTGCGGTCCTGGGACATTTGCTAGAGTGTCTCGAACGGAGAGGAGCTTTCCCCTTGCCGCGACTCATGACGGAAATCCAATTTCCAATACGTGATATTGCGGTTTTAATTGTAGAACTAGTATGGTGACATGATATATGGTACCCATTCCGTCTATGATTGATATTTATGATTGAAATTGTTTTGACACTATACACTTATAATAGTATCAAATGATTTGTTTTAAACGTACCAAGCATGTTTGGCTATTATAAGGGAAAATCCTATCCTCCGGCTTGCGTTGCATCGTGTGATGGGACCTGGGTCTTATAATAGCTTCATTTTTCCAAAAAGCATTGCGCTGTTTATTGATATGCACTGGTATTCTTGGGAGGAAGCCCGTTCCATGTTATACGGTGTGGTCCCTTGATTTACTGAACTTTAAAATAAAGATTAATAACTGTTTTAGTTCTCACACTAGTCACATGACTGACCTGGTGTTTATTGTTTTAACCTAAACTCTTGGTGCCCCTATTTTCCGCACGCGCAGCTAGTAGTTTTGGTTTTGCAGATTTATTTTCACAGGATCCTGATTTACAGCTGGAATGATACTCGGAAAGCACTGTATCCGTGTATTACTTTCAGTTGTGTTTTGTATTGTTTTCCGCTGCTATGTAATTTATTGTAATCTCTGATATTTATCGAATGTATTTTATTCATTCATACTCTGTATATTCTTGTATCTGATGGAATTGTTGTAATTAACAATGAAATGTTCTTCTGTTCGCGTTCTATTTTGTCTTGTCCTCAACGCAATCCGCGCTTTCCTTACCGGGGAAGTTCGGGTAGTGTCAGTTTGGTATCAGAGCTTTGGTTTACAGAGCTCGAGAACAAGACACTTTAGAACCGAACGAAAGAATTCATCAGATATTGGATTAGTAAAATCCAATTAGAATTATTCGTTAGAGATATGATCAGTAGTATCCTAGAACGAGTGTGAAGAGTATATTTTTTCAAATGAAAACAAGTTGTTTTGAAAATTTAAACCATTTTATACGTATTTGAATATTTATTTTATATTGATTTGGACAATCGAGTACATAAAGATTTCGCGTATACGCGTCATGAACGTATATTCGAAGTTTTAATATACTGGATAGATATAGAATCACGCTCTAGTCGCCCGAAGATGGTTCTGATGATTGATCGATCATCATCAGAATTTATGTTCGAGTTTCGAAGGTGTGATATCTATATATTTCCATTAGACTGGTGTGAGAACCGAAACTATATAGGTTATTTGTTGTGATTTGGCATCAAAAACATGATTTTCTGTATATATATATATATATCTATCAAATTATGAATTTGAAACGTTAATTCACTAATTGATTGATGGTTGTGTTGTTTGCTTATTTGTTTGTAATTTTGAACCATTACGCCTAATTGAATCAGATATTGAACTGTATTGGAAATTGGTCGCATTTGCTTGCATATACATGTATATACATTGAACAATTCATAGCAAGGAGGCAAGAGCAAAAGAATAAAATTGTTTGCCCGACAAATAGGTACATGTTTACCACAATTTACTGTTTTGTTTGGGTGATGATGATTTTATGAGCCGATTGGCTAGCCGCTTGGCTAGCCGCTTGGCTTTTTCTTTTTCTTTTGAGTTGAAGAAGGCCATGAGAGGTTATATGAAATATTCCGAAGTCCCCGGTGCAGGGGAGGTTATGGCGAAATTTTTCGGAAATATAGGGTGTTAGCCAAATTTTTGAAGAATTTGAAAAGTTCCTAGAAACTGAAAAGTTGAAGAACTTAAGCCGTAAGGAAAATAATGAAAGTTGAGTTGATTAGTTAAACAACTTTCGGCTTCGTTCCTTTTCGGGGACGAAAAGTTTTAAGTGGGGGAGAATGTAACAACCCGGGAAATCTGAGGTAGTTTAAAAATTTTATTTTGGCAATTTCGATGAAGTTTGATATTTAAAATAAATTATTTGAAATAATATCGACGAGAAATTTATTTTGAATGGAATTAGAACGTATATATTTATATACGTTGTCGTTAAAATATAAATATAAATATCTTATTTTAAATGTAAAAGGAATTGAAAATGGCGCGGTAGTTCGATAATTCGATTTCAAACTTCAATTGAACATACCGGGTGCAAAGTAGACCGGAATTTAGCGAAACTAAAAATAATAGAATCTAATTGAGAATATCTTTCCAACGAATCCGAAAAATCAAAATTTCATAGCGGGAATCAAAAGTTATGTCCAAATGAATTTTCAGAATAGTCGCTATGGAATTCTGGCCCTTAAAAATGGGAATTTTGCAAATGACCTTGGATTTCGACGAAACCACTTTTGTTGGATCCGTGATGTCAAATTATTGCTAGGTTTCAAATTTTATAATTTTTTGAATCAATATGTGAGTGTAGCAAAGGAAAACGCGTTTGACCAGTTTCAGTTGATTTTAATAAACTGGAAAATGGCCATTTTTCAAACTGTCTCAGAATTCGACGAAACTAGTTTTGTTAGGACCGTATCGTCAATACGAAGCTAGAAAATATTTTTCTAGAATTTTTCGAGTTAGTGTGTGACCCCAGTAAATTAAAATACGCGTTCAAATTCAATATATAGAGTTATATTTTGATTTTGACGAAAACTGATCGAAACGGTCGAATCAGCCTACGATACATATCCCATTATGTTCGGAATGGAGGTAATTAGTTATGGACGACAGGCTGTGGGCCTCGTTTAGAGGTCGAATAAAAAAGTCAACTTTTTGAAATTAAAAAATAAAACCTCTCTCCTCTCTTCCTTAATTCCTCTCAGCCCCCCATCCCCCCCCCCCCCCCCGATTCATTTTCAAATCAGAAATAAATAAATAAAAAATGAAGGAGGAGCTGTCGCTCCTCCGACCGAGCCGCCACCGCCGCTTAGGGCGGGGCCACCGCCTCCGACCCCCATTTCCCTCCTCCTCTTCTCCTTCCCGCTTTCCTCCTGCTCGACTTGAACCCCTTCCACCCAGCGCCCGCCCATCGCGATGGCCGCCACTCCCCAGCCTTCCATCGCTGCACCCCTCCACGTCGAGCCCGCCGCCACCTCAGCTCTCCTTTCCTCCTCTTCTAACGGAACCCGCAGCCCTCCCAGCACCCAAATCCGACGCCCTCAACTCCGCTCCGAACTCTCGACCAAGCAACCCCTTAAAGCTGCGTCTTCTTTGAGAAACAAGGGCCGAACTCTGAAGCGTGATGCAGTGAAGATGGAAATGAAAATAGAGTTTTCTTCGATGTTCGGAAAGCAGTAAGTTTCTTTGATTTTCATTCTTCTAAGGATAGGAAATTACTTTTGAAAGTTAAAACTAGAATTTTAATGTATGTATACTATATAAAATAGTGGATATGAAATAATTTTTACAAGATTTAAAAATGTGATTTTTAACACAAGAAAGATTAGATCTTGTTTAAATAATTAGATTTTTAATGTAGAAAAAGTATGATTTTTCATAGTAAAGGTTAGATTTTGTCTAAAGAGAAAGAGTAGATTTTGCATATATTTGAAAAGGCGAAATCTTTATATTTGAAAAGGCGAAATCTTTATATTTGAAAAGGCGAAATCTTTATGTAGAGAATAGCAAGATAAAAATATAATCTTTATTATATGAACACCGATGTAAAAATAGAATTTTTATCTATATAGTAGCGGTGTAAAAATAGAATTTTTGTCTATATAGTAGCAATGTAAAAATAGAATTTTTATCTATATAGTAGCGGTGTAAAAATAGAATTTTTATCTATATAGTAGCGATGTAAAAATAGAATTTTTATCTATATAGTAGCGGTGTAAAAATAGATTTTTTATCTATATAGTAGCGGTGTAAAAATAGAATTTTTATCTATATAGTAGCGGTGTAAAAATAGAATTTTTATCTATATAGTAGTGATGTAAAAATAGAATTTTTATCTATATAGTACCGATGTAAAAATAGAATTTTTATTCATACGGAGTGATTATAAAAATAAGATTTTTATATGCATAGCAACAATGTAAAAATGTGATTTTTATATATGTAGTGGTTACGGGCAACGAAAGTGACAAAAGGCGAGAACGGCGAAGACTTCTACATAAGAAGAGTCGTGAAGTTTGGATTAGCTAGTCGGTGAGAACTTCTCACTTTAAATCTTGTTTTTCTAGTTAAAATATATACTAGGATGCAGAGGGTGCTTAGTAGCACCCGACACCCGTCATCCACAGACCATGGATGGCTTGTATGTTTGATTGTTTGTTGTGATGAAAATTGATTGTGTGATGTGTTGTGAGATGAAATAAAATATTTATATAGTTAAAAAATATTTTATCGTTAAAAATATAATTTTTAACGGGTATGTGAATAAATAAAAATCTGTGTTTGTTGATTTGAAACCCCACACGGGTATTGGGATGATATTTGGCATACACTAATCCCAATTATTTCATTGTGTGTCGATCGATTGGTCGACAGACTGTGTGAGAGTTAATTATCTATATTTGATGCTTATACAGTGTGGTGCACTTTGGATGATGATTGATTATTTATTGTTGTGATTATATACATGTGTTGTATGGAATCCATATAATTAACATTATATGGTGATTGTTTGGGCCTCATTCCAATTGGGAAAATAATAAATAATCATGTGTTGAAAATTATTCATGTGTTGAAAGAAATATTTTAACAATAAAATTTACATCTTTATCATATTTAAAGTTAGAAACTAACTGGAAAATAGATAAGATGAGTGGTTTCCTGGGTATTGATCTGATATTGGTTTCGGCCTTCGGCGTTAATACTTAGGGAATCATTCTCTTACTAACTGATTTAAAAATCAAACGATAGATACCATAATTTTATAAAATATATTAAATAACAAAAATAGTCATGTGTTGACGGTGCTCATGTGTTGAGAATATTCATGTGTTAAAAAAAAAAAATTCATATGTTGAATAGAATAAATATTCATTTGTTGAATAGAATAGCGAATTTATTGAAATATATAAATCCGTGTTGATTAGAGTTGCGCCATTTTGACGTGAACGATATTTATATTGACTATATTCGTTTTTATAATGAATATAGAAAAGGAAGTGATTTCAAAATATAACATTTTGAAAAGATATATATCGATGATGTGGAATATTCAATTTCGATTCGAAATTGAATATGAAGTTGAAATCGTTTCGAAAACGAATTTAAAACGATTTATAAAATATGTTTTAAAAGGAAATCGATGAAATATATAATATATATATATATATATTATATATAATGGCCTGAATAGAACGCGCCGCGCCGCGGCAGTTCGTGAATTTCGACCATTGACTTCGAACGGACATCACGGGAGATCCGACCGTCGGATTCTCCTGAAACTGGAACCATTGGGTTCGTATCGAAAAGAGCTTTCTAACGAATATTTGAAATTAGAAATCTAACGGTTGAATTTGGAATTATGTCCAAATCAAATTTGGAAAAGGTCGCTGTATGTGCAGTTCGATGGCCGTTGGTGGAAATCGACTGTACGGGCCTTGATAAAATTATTAAAAATATCAATAATTTGTGTAAAATCATAATATGTGAATTGGAAAGAACTGGGATGAAAAATCCCACATTTGTAAAGATATAAATAGATTTTTATCAAAATGAACTAACTTTGAACTAGAATTAAAATCTATTTATTTTTGAAATAAATAAATTGAATTTGAAAGTGGTTTTAAAAATAATCAGAATTTCCAATACGTGAATTGGAATGGATTTGAATCGAAATTGTCTTCGGAGTTTTTCGATGTTGGATTTCGTGATTATACAGATATTGTTATGGGGATTCGAAAGATATATTTATATCGTTATTTCCAATACGATATTTGTTGGTCGTAAAATTTGATATTGAATATAAGCCGATATATTTTCTATTCAGAGCCTTGTATTTAATATCAAATGTGATTTGGGTTTGTCGTGAACGGTGTCTTCATTTACACTGATTCTTAAGCCCAGTTGAGAAAAAGATTAAATCTTTCTATTTAGATTTAATGAAGTGTACCAATTAAATAATATTTAATTGGAATTGAATTTGAATGTGATTTTGGGGTTATCGTGAGTCGTGTTTAGATGACATTGATTCTTTAGCCCAGTTAAAAATAGGATATTGATTTTTGGGAAGATTAAAACTAAGTAAAGTTTTAATAAATCTTTAAATAGATTGAAATGTGAATTGATAATTTAAATTATCATATCTGAAAGGTGATCGAAAATGGAGTACCACCAGTTTTGCTCCAAAGCGATAGTTAAATCTTTAATTAGATTTGAACGTGAAATGGTAATTAATTTTATCGATAACACCGTGGTGTTAGATATGGAGTATTACCAGTTTTACTCCATGGGATATATAGGTTGGGATTGGGAAATAAAATAAATAATTACTTCGGTGTGGTTCGCTAATCCCAACTAGTTTGGAAAACCATAATATGGTTTGAAATGATATCCAAAGGAAGATTAAAGAATAAATTTAGAAGAATTTATCTTGGATAAAATAAATGGGAACCTTTCCCTAAGAATGTGATTTTGTGAAGAAAAGAATATTCTGAATTGGAATGAGGCGTTTGTTGTGTTTGTGTAACATTTGATTATTATATATGTGGGTTATTCAGAAAGGCTGGGCTTATACCCATTCTGAATAACCGATTCGACGATATGTCGAAGATGAAGACGGTGGTTGAAGACCGGAAATCTTCACATCGTTTGGGTGATTGCTGATGATGTCGATTGGGTTGTACACCCAAGAGGAGAGAAACAGTTGGTGATCGTCCAGATGTGCTTGGAGATCGATGGATATGCGAGGAAAGTGCCTCCGGTTTCGTTCAGACCCAGAACGAACTTGTTAATGGATTGTGTGTCTGACATTGGATTTTATTCTGTGTTGATTGATCTCTATTAAATATACATCTGTTTGGCGGCGGAGAATTTATTCTCTTGCTTAACGCCCTTCTCTGAGACGTACGAGCTCAGAGGTTGTATATCGATGGACATCAGTCGCATGGAGTGAATTGCCAGTGTGGCACGCGTAAGTGGCAATTGATGAAGACTTCTGTTGAAAAGCAAAGTCTTGTGGTTGATGATCAAAGCACGGCCTGTGTGGCGCAGCTTTGGGTATAGCGTGAATTCGCGAGCCTCACACCTCGGTATGAGTCAAAAACGGGATAGTGACTGCAGGGAGAGCACGACGTTTCTTTCTAGCTATGGGTGGTGTCAGTGCTTAAACTGGATGACATTTATATACTTTTCACCTGTGTGGTTGTTAGATACGAGGCGCCTCAGATATCGGTCTGTTAGGACCGGGAAATGTGTGCTCAGGAATTGCCAATCCTCAAAAGTAAGAGAGGACCGGCCCTGAAGATCCAAGGATTGTTGTGTGCGGGCCTAGGACATTTGCTAGAGTGTCTCGAACGGAGAGGAGCTTGCCCCTTGCCTCGACTCATGATGGAAATCCAATTTCCAATACGTGATATTGCGGTTTTAATTGTAGAACTAGTATGGCGACATGATATATGGTACCCATGTCGTCTATGATTGATATTTATGATTGAAATTGTTTTGACACTATACACTTATAATAGTATCAAATGATTTGTTTTAAACGTACCAAGCATGTTTGGCTATTATAAGGGAAAACCCTATCCTCCGGCTTGCGTTGCATTATGTGATGGGACCTGGGTCTTATAATAGCTTCATTTTTCCAAAAAGCATTGCGTTGTTTATTGATATGCACTGGTATTCTTGGAAGGAAACCCGTTCCGTGTTATACGGCGTAGTCCCTTGATTTACCGAACTTTAAAATAAAGATTAATAACTGTTTTTGTTCTCACACAAATCACATGACTGACCTGGAGTTTATTGTTTTAACCTAAACTCTGGGTGCCCCTATTTTCTGCACAGGCAGCTAGTAGTTTTGGTTTTGCAGATTTATATTCACAGGATCCTGATTTACAGTTGGAACGATACTCGGAAAGCTCTGTACCCGTGTATTACTTTCAGTTGTGTTTAGTTTTGTTTTCCGCTGCTACGTAATTTATTGTAATCTCTGATATTTATCAAATGTATTTTATTCATTCATACTCTGTATATTCTTTTATCTGATGGAATTATTGTAATTAACAATAGATTGTTCTTCTGTTTGCGTTCTATTTTGTCTTGTCCTCAACGCAATCCGCGCTTTCCTTACCGGGGAAGTTCGGGTCGTGTCAGAAAGCCCGGATTGAATTGAGAACAACACACAAAAGAACGCAAACAGAAGAACATTTCATTGTTTATTACAACAATTCCATTCAGATACAAGAATATAATGAGTATAAATGAACATTACACATTTGAAAAATATCAGAGATTACAATAAATTACATAGCAGCGGAAAAATAATATACCACACAGCAGAAAGTAATACACGGATACAAAGCTTTCCGAGTATCGTTCCAGCTGTAAATCAGGATCCTGTGAATATAAATCTGTAAAACCAAAACTACTAGCTACCCGTGTGGAAAATAGGGGCACCCAGAGTTTAGGTTAAAACAATAAACTCCAGGCCAGTCATGTGACTGGTGTGAGAACTAAAACAGTTATTTAAAACTTTACTTTAAAAGAGAGTAATTCAAGGGACCACGCGGTATAACACGGAACAGGTTTCCTCCCAAGAATACTAGTGCATATAACAAAACAGCGTAATGCTTTTTAGAAAAATGAAGCTATTATAAGATCCAGGTCCCATCACACAATGCAACGCAAGCCGGAGGATAGGGTTTTCCCTTATAATAGCCAAACATGCTTGGTACGTCAAAACAAATCATTTGATACTATTATAGGTGTATAGTGTCAAAAACAATTTCAATCATAAATATCAATCATAGGCGGCATGGGCACCATCTATCATGTCGCCATACTAGGCTCTACAAATAAAACCGCAATACGCGTATTGGAAATTGGATTTCCGTCATGAGTCGAGGAAAGGGGCAAGCTCGTCTCCGATTAGAGACACTCTAGCAAATGTCTCAGGACCCAACTATGATCCTTGGATCTTCAGGGCCGGTCCTCTCTTACTTTTGAGGATTAATTATTCCTGAACACACGTTTCCCGGTCCTAACAGACCTAAAATCGAGGCGCCTCATCCAACAACCACACAGGTGAAAAGTATATAAATGTCGGCCAGTTTAAGCACCAACACCACCCGTAGCTAGAAAGAAACGTCGTGCTCTCCCTGCAGTCACTATCCCGTTTTTGACTCATACCGAGGTGTGAGGCTCGCGAATTCATGTTATACACAAAGCTGCGCCACACAGGTCGTGCTTTGATCATCAACCACAAGACTTTGCTTTTCAACAGAAGCCTTAATCAATTGCCACTTACGCGTGCCACACTGGAAATTCACTCCATGCGACTGATGTCCATCGATATACAACCTCTGAGCTCGTACGTCTCAGAGAAGGGCGTTAAGCAAGAGAATAAATTCTCCGCCACCAAACAGATGTATATTTAACAGAGATCAATCAACACAGAATAAAATCCAATGTCAGACACACAATCCATTTACAAGTTCGTTCTGGGTCTGAACGAAACCGGAGGAACTTTCCTCGCATATCCATCTATCTCCAAGTACGTCTGGACGATCACCAACTGTTTCTCTCCACTTGGGTGTACAGCCCTGTAACGGCCCAGATTTTTTGACCATTTAGTTTAATATTTAAAAATGTTTTTATTGTTTTGGAATTTTAAATGGTTTAATTTCAATAATTTTGAATATTTTATTTTATTCCGAAATAGTAGAAATTTAGTGGATCTGCAATATAATGTGAACTGGCAGTATAAAAGGATAAATTTTTAATTTAATATAGTACGTTTACAAAGGATGTAGTAGCTAACGAACTCGGATTTCGATGAAATCAGTTTCATTAAATCCGAAATGATGAAATTAGGTAACCAACCAAGTTACGTCAAAAATGGCATCCGTATGTGGAAAAGAAAAAATAAAAGGCCAAAATTTGAACTAAATTTTGACGGTAATTGGAATTTGCTAATGCTAACGGCAAAACTGGAACCTGAGACCTATCCAGGAAAATTCTAAACATAGGATATTAGCTATATATGAAATCTGGGAAAATCCTATAACGGATATAGAAAGTTATTAAGGAAACAAAATTTAAATAAATTATTTGAAAATCTAAACAAACTCCGATTTTTGATTTGAATACATAGGATTGAAGTACGTTAAAAACCGGACCAGATGGTGGAAGAATTTCTGAAAACCGTTATCGTTTAATACTCCAACATGAGACCGGAAGGTGTTGAAACTAACACAAAACACTATTTTGAATTTGAATTTAAATTATTTGAAAGTTCAAACAAATTCAAAATTTGATATATTTTTATATAGTATTGAAGAGCAAGAAAAATTGAACAACATGGTTGAAAAAGATTTTGGATAAGGTATCAATAAGTAAGTCAAATTAACGTCCGAATAGGGTTGAGAAAACACACTTTACTATTCATAAATTATTAAATTTATTTATAATTTAATAAATTTAAGGATTAATCCTAGCCATCCATTTTCGACCGTTGGATTCGCGCCACCTCAGCAATCCATGTGACTCCTTCGGCTATAAATAGCCCCCCCCCCTTCATTTTAAACTCACTCCTCTTCCTCCTCTTTCAAGCTTTGGCAATGGCGGAAATAATAATAAAATATTAGGAAATAGGGAAAAGGGAAGGAAGGGAGAAAGGAGGGCAAGACGGGGAGCTAGGGACTCTTAGGCAGAGGCTTGGGCTTCGCGGGGTAAGTTTTTAAATAATATTTATTTATTTATTTATTTGTGTAATATATATATATATTATAATTAAAATAGAATTTGTAAAAATAAATATCAGAACATTCTAAGGTTGACAGAGAGGATAGTGTCTAAGGCTTGAGTTTGGAAAATATAGTTTCCTGCTCTCCCTGGCTATCCCTAACTGATCCGACGGATGGGATGATTAATTTAAATTTAAATTTAAAATTTACTTTGAATTTAATTTGAATTTAAAACAGACCAGGGGCATTTTCGTAATTTTTAATCATAAACTTTAAAAGCTTATAACTTTTTCAAAACAAGTCGGATTTCCACGAAACAAGGACCGTTGGATTCTTATCGGAAAATACTTTAAAATGAGTGAAAGCAGATTTTTGATCCGGGTTAAAAATTTTAAGTTATAATTAAATGAATATTTTTAAATATTTTATTTGAAAATTAAATTTAATTAATATTAAAATGGTTTTTCAATTTTAAAAAAATTTGGATATGGCTAGAGATGGGAAAGTATGATTTTTTAGAAGGGCAGGGAAGGTAATTTGGCTAATAACGCAATTAGAAATTAATTAAGATAAAAATAATTTAATTAATTTAAATAAATATATATTCATTTAAATTAGTTAAATATTGTAAATAGCATAACTTTTGCATACATTAACGAAATTTAACGAAACAGGATCCGTTGGGATCGTATGGACGAGCACTACGCAATGGAACTGACCGAAAGTGGATTGGAGCTCGTTTGGATTTATGGTGAAATTTAACGTCTGAACCAAATCAATGACCGATTATCGTTATTCAACGATAAACCGTCCAAGGTGAGTAAATCTCACTAACTCTGAACGCTTTATATTTTTATAAAGTATTTTTAGAACTGATAAATATTGATTGAATTGCTGTGTGTTGACTGTTTGGTTGAACTGCTAGTCAGTTGATTGAAAACATCGAAACGATATATATAAATCGTATCGAAATATTGATTCTGTTATCAGAATATTTTTATACTCATGTTATTTATGTTGACTGACATCTGTGGATGCAGGGAAACAGGTCGGAGGGACTCAACTGGGTTCCTCAACATTTATTTACCGCTTTTCATATATTTTGATGTATGATGTGTTATATCATCCGTTATTGATTCTGTGTGTTTGGATGATGACCGATCAGTTGATTTGATATTTTTACACCATAAGTGATACGAGAAAGGGAAAAGGGAAAATTTCAAAGTATATTTTGAAAATAGATTATTTATATAAAATCAGCAGATTTTATATATGAAAGGAAAAAGGGTTTTATAAAAGAAATCATTGTATAAAATCAAAGCAATAAAGGAAAAATATTTGTAACACAAATAGAGAAGGGAAATTGTTTGTAAAACATTTAAAAATAAAATAAAAGGAAATATTTATCTAGAGAAATAAACTGAGTTATAAAAAGGAATTATTTATTTAGAAAATAAATAGAATATTGAAGTACTAGAAAATGGATAAAAGTGTAATAAAGGAGAATTTTACACTAGGAAGAATTTAGGCCCGTGCTTCGCACACGGGTAAACAGAATATGAATTCGAAGTGAGAATTTAAGAGAGATCTCTTTTAACAGAAAAAGTGAGAAGGTTAATTTATAAATAAAGTTTTATAAATTAATTTAGTTATTTATCTTTGGGTAAATAGAGTATATAAGTCAAGACTTATATAGAGAAGTTAAAATCGATTTCCACATCGATATTTGAAACTGAATATGTATGAAAGAGAATTTATCGAATAAGAGTTATTCGAAGTAAAGCTATCGAATATCAGTTTATTCGAAAGGGAGTTTATTGAATATTTGTTATTCGAAATGGGTTGATCCAAGAGAGTTAATCCAATAGAGTTAATCTAATAGAACAAATTGATTAAGATCAACCGTTAGAGTTAAACTATTAGAGTTGAACTGTTAGAGTTCAACCGTTAGGGTTAAACCGTAGAGTTAAACCGTTTGGAGTAAACATTTAGAGTTAGTTAGTTATAATTAACCAATTAGAGTTAATCAGTTAGAGTTAATCGATTAGAGTCTAATCGAACTAGAGTTATCCAAATATAGTAATCGAATGAGGGATGATGGAATATTAGTTATTCAATTAGATTTGCTCGAATTTAGTTATTCGAGATAGAGTTAAACAGAAGTAGTCATTTAAGATAAGCTACCAGTGAGCACGACTGCTAGCGTAATTCGCAGGGCTGCAGATAGCCTAAGGCGGACGGATGTTTCCTGAGGGAATCAGGCGTAACCATTGTAATCGCTGCGATCTAGAGTCGAGGGAATGGAGTTAAATCGAATATTAGATATTCGAAAATAAAGTTAGAACAAACATAGTTAGTCGAATATAAGTTAATCGAATATTAGTTATTCGATAGGAGTTAGGCAAATTGAGTCAGATAAGTCGAGTTAATTAAGCCAAGTTGAGCTGATCAAGTAAGCTGGTCAAGTTGAGTTAATCAAACTAGGTTAATAGAATAAGAGTTAACCCAGTAAGAGTTAATAGAATAAGGATTATAGATTAGCATTAACCCAATAGGAGTTGATAAGTTCATTGTTCGATTATTCATTCGAGATAAAGAATCAAAGTCGTAATAAAGTTATTATATTCGGATGCAGGGAATTATAACACTATTGTATAATCAAGTGCTTACTGTACGAGAAGCGGACTCGTGAATAGAATCTGAGAATGTCGTAAAGAAGTGTTAATGTTTTGAAGAGATGAACTTTGTCTATTTCGAAGTTACAAATGTTGTTCAGTTAAGGTCTGAGAGGTAATTATATCCCAACTTGATTGACTTCGTTTTTAACTAAGAAGTGGATAAGGTTCGAGAGTGAAAGGGGTTAAGTGAATTTAGTTAATGAGCGAAATGGTTGGTGTTGGCATAGCGATGTTTATTCAAACATCAGTTTAAACCCAATGAAGGAGATTTGGAAATGTCTTCCAAATGAAAATCAGAAATGTTTTCTGAATATAGAAAATGAGAAATGGAATTGTTTTCCATTGTTAATAACGTATATTTTCTAAATATAGTAAATAAGAAATATAGGAAAACAAGAATAAGGAAAAGGGTAAATTTATGATAATTTGATGATGAATGATGATTGATCGATAGAATTTCCATCTGGAAATAATATCGTTGTTTGCACACCGACATGTTTTTAATTTATAGTTAAATCACCGACTATCAAAGTTTTGACCATTTTACGTTGTTAATATGGAGAGACCGGTTGGATTATTATCCAGAGAACCACTCCGTATTAGCATAAGCGTTGCGAATCAAGTATGCTGAATATATTGAAGACGGAGTTATGCAAGGGCTATCCTATTTACAGAATAGTGCCTTCGGTTTGTCCAGTCCCAGGACAAACGTGAATGGACGAATGTCTGACAGAGTATATTCAAAGGATCGCGTAAGTTGATCTCTTCAAACGTACTTACGTTTGGTGGCGGAGGAATTCGTTTCTCTTAGCTGTATACCCGTGGTATTTTTGGTGAAATCAATTTGTGATTTGGCGGGTATGACGATGTGGCATTCAAAGTAATGGAGGTGGGATCTGTCAAAAGATACGTTATGACCTCAAGCCTCATCAACCGGGAAATGACAAAAATCGGGCAGGCAGCATGGCTATGTGGGTCGCACCCATTAGGATGTATGATCACCTATCTAGAGAAATTCCTTTTGTTCTTAAATCTATCGATGCTGCCCCCTTCGGGAGACGGTTGCTGATCCCAACCGTTGGTGATATATATTCGATACACTCAAGCGAAATGAGTGGTCGGTCATGTGTGGGCCGGGTTGCAAGATGTTCTTGTTGAACCCAGTGTATTTGCCTCTAGAGATACACGTTCGGAAGGTGGTCCCATACCTTGTCAAGTTGGAATCCAATCTCCAATAAGTGCCTGCGAGTTTGATTGTATATTATATATGTAGAGCGTGAGATGCAAGCGTTCTACTAGATTTTAATTACTTGTGATTAGACATTATTATAATATCAGATAATATATGATTTCCAAAGTGTTTTGGGTTATCGTAAGGTAAAAGCCATCCGTATTTATGAGTGGATTGGTCTTACGATTATCTTTTCTTTTGAAAAGGATTTTGAAAAGTTAAACCAAATGATTGGAGTTTACTCACACCAGTCCCATGACTGACCCAGAGTTTTATTTTGTTTTGTTTTCCCTAAACTCTTGGGTGCCCAAATTTGTACGGGCAGTCAAGTAGTCAGGATTTACAGGTATGCTTGAAGAGCTTGGAGCAGGAGGCTTCAAGATTTTTCTAGCTATTGATTATTCCGCTGTGATGAAAGTGTTGTACTCTGATAATGGTATGATATACATATACTACTTTGATTTCAAGATATGTTGTCTATTATATTTTATTCGTTCCGCTGTGAGATTCGTGTTACTCTGATGTTGTTGTGTTCTTCTTCTTCTTCTGTTCTAATTTTCTATCTTATCTATCCTAACCCTCTAATTTCTTTCTTGGACTATCCGGTAATTTCGACTTTTGATTGTTCGATAGGTGTTATATATCGGATAACCAAGGTCGTCTTTTCCCGGGTCGTTACAGTTGGTATCAGAGCTGAAGGTTAAGTATTACCTTGGCTCTGTGGCGTGATTCAGTAGAGATGGGGTTAGTAATACCCTAGACTGAGTTTGAGTGTATATATACGAGTGAACGTATTTGTTATTTGATATAAAATGATTTTATATTGTGGAGATTTATTGGTTGAGTTGTTTATGAATTCTGGTCGATCAGTTTGATCCACTGTATCGATAGGGGTTTCTAAACGCTTGAATACGATGAACCGACACAATATGTTTTGAAAAAGGGTGAATGAAATAATTTTACCCAAATTATATTTTGATATAAGCAAAGTATGGATATTTGAAATTATTATAGTATATTGAATGTGTTGGTTGTGGTTATAATCGAATAAGATTATAAAATATGAAATGGTTATGTAAATAACAAATCAAAATTCATATAAGTGAAATATATGAAATCAGATGAATTAAATCTGAATTTAAGTTCAGAATTGGAATTAAAATTGCTAAAATTTGAATAAGCGTTGTAAATGGAATTAAATTGAATATATGTGAATTTTAAAATCCTGGGAGATTTAAATTTGTTACAAGCATTGAAAAGCGATATTTTGAAATGAATTTCAAAATGAAAGTGTTTAGAAATGGTTTTGAAAGTGACATAGTATTGAACTCACTTCGATAGCTGGAAAATAGATTCCGATGATGATCCGGACATCATCGGTGTTCATTTTCGAGTTTGTAAGTGACGGATTACCGCCAAAGATTTTGTTTTTTGAATTGTTTTGAGAAAACAAGTTGTTTTGAAATTTTAGGAAAGGGATATTTGATTTTTGAAAAAAGTGAAGCTATTTGAAACTCCCAGGTAAAGATTATTTGAAATAAACACAAATTAAATAGAAATTTGTGAAAGCAAATTTGAAGTTAATTGCAACCCGTTCAGTGGAAATTGAATTGAAATAGAATGGTGTCAAGTAGAATTGGACTAGATTAGAGATAATCTGAGATAGAAATGGATGGTCGAGCAAGAAATTTGAATTGAGATTGGAATTGCAGTTTGATTGAAATTTGGCTTGGTTATAAGCGGATGGTCGTGTTGAAGATAAAAGTGATTGGGAGTTTGATTGGGATGATAGTGGTATATGCTAAATTGATAGCAGAGTTGGATGCCCGACAAAAAAGGTACACATTCATATTCATATGAGTTTGATGAGATTTATGAGCCTGTTTGGCAAGCCACTTTGGCTGTTTGATTTTCTTTTGGGTTGAAGAAGGCCTAGGAAGGCGAGTTGGAGTTTGAGTTATTGGCCAGTACAAAGGAGATGCTCGCGAAATTTTTCAGAAATTTCGAATGTTAGAAAATTTTCAGAATTTTTGAAATTTTCGTTTATAGAAATAAATTAATAAATTAATTAGAATTAATTGGTTTAGTGAAACCGGAGTAAATAAATAATTTTAACCTAGTTATAAAGTTCATTTTTCTACCTTAGCAATTTCGAGGACGAAATTATTTTAAGGAGGAAAGAATGTAACGGCCCAGATTTTTTGACCATTTAGTTTAATATTTAAAAATGTTTTTATTGTTTTGGAATTTTAAATGGTTTAATTTCAATAATTTTGAATATTTTATTTTATTCCGAAATAGTAGAAATTTAGTGGATCTGCAATATAATGTGAACTGGCAGTATAAAAGGATAAAATTTTAATTTAATATTGTACGTTTACAAAGGATGTAGTAGCTAACGAACTCGGATTTCGATGAAATCAGTTTCATTAAATCCGAAATGATGAAATTAGGTAACCAACCAAGTTACGTCAAAAATGGCATCCGTATGTGGAAAAGAAAAAATAAAAGGCCAAAATTTGAACTAAATTTTGACGGTAATTGGAATTTGCTAATGCTAACGGCAAAACTGGAACCTGAGACCTATCCAGGAAAATTCTAAACATAGGATATTAGCTATATATGAAATCTGGGAAAATCCTATAACAGATATAGAAAGTTATTAAGGAAACAAAATTTAAATAAATTATTTGAAAATCTAAACAAACTCCGATTTTTGATTTGAATACATAGGATTGAAGTACGTTAAAAACCAGACCAGATGGTGTAAGAATTTCTGAAAACCGTTATCGTTTGATACTCCAACATGAGACCGGAAGGTGTTGAAACTAACACAAAACACTATTTTGAATTTGAATTTAAATTATTTGAAAGTTCAAACAAATTCAAAATCTGATATATTTTTATATAGTATTGAAGAGCAAGAAAAATTGAACAACATGGTTGAAAAAGATTTTGGATAAGGTATCAATAAGTAAGTCAAATTAACGTCCGAATAGGGTTGAGAAAACACACTTTACTATTCATAAATTATTAAATTTATTTATAATTTAATAAATTTAAGGATTAATCCTAGCCATCCATTTTCGACCGTTGGATTCGCGCCACCTCAGCAATCCATGTGACTCCTTCGGCTATAAATAGCCCCCCCCCCCCTTCATTTTAAACTCACTCCTCCTCCTCCTCTTTCAAGCTTTGGCAATGACAGAAATAATAATAAAATATTAGGAAATAGGGAAAAGGGAAGGAAGGGAGAAAGGAGGGCAAGACGGGGAGCTAGGGACTCTTAGGCAGAGGCTTGGGCTTCGCGGGGTAAGTTTTTAAATAATATTTATTTATTTATTTATTTGTGTAATATATATATATATATTATAATTAAAATAGAATTTGTAAAAATAAATATCAGAACATTCTAAGGGTGACAGAGAGGATAGTGTCTAAGGCTTGAGTTTGGAAAATATAGTTTCCTGCTCTCCCTGGCTATCCCTAACTGATCCGACGGATGGGATGATTAATTTAAATTTAAATTTAAAATTTAATTTGAATTTAATTTGAATTTAAAACAGACCAGGGGCATTTTCGTAATTTTTAACCATAAACTTTAAAAGCTTATAACTTTTTCAAAACAAGTCGGATTTCCACGAAACAAGGACCGTTGGATTCTTATCGGAAAATACTTTAAAATGAGTGGAAGCAGATTTTTGATCCGGGTTAAAAATTTTAAGTTATAATTAAATGAATATTTTTAAATATTTTATTTGAAAATTAAATTTAATTAATATTAAAATGGTTTTTAATTTTAAAAAAATTTGGATATGGCTAGAGATGGGAAAGTATGATTTTTTAGAAGGGCAGGGAAGGTAATTTGGCTAATAACGCAATTAGAAATTAATTAAGATAAAAATAATTTAATTAATTTAATTAAATATATATTCATTTAAATTAGGTAAATATTGTAAATAGCATAACTTTTGCATACATTAACGAAATTTAACGAAACAGGATCCATTGGGATCGTATGGACGAGCACTACGCAATGGAACTGACCGAAAGTGGATTGGAGCTCGTTTGGATTTATGGTGAAATTTAACGTCTGAACCAAATCAATGACCGATTATCGTTATTCAACGATAAACCGTCCAAGGTGAGTAAATCTCACTAACTCTGAACGCTTTATATTTTTATAAAGTATTTTTAGAATTGATAAATATTGATTGAATTGCTGTGTGTTGACTGTTTGGTTGAACTGCTAGTCAGTTGATTGAAAACATCGATAACGATATATATAAATCGTATCGAAATATTGATTCTGTTATCAGAATATTTTTATACTCATGTTATTTATGTTGACTGACATCTGTGGATGCAGGGAAACAGGTCGGAGGGACCCAACTGGATTCCTCAACATTTATTTACCGCTTTTCATATATTTTGATGTATGATGTGTTATATCATCCGTTATTGATTCTGTGTGTTTGGATGATGACCGATCAGTTGATTTGATATTTTTACACCATAAGTGATACGAGAAAGGGAAAAGGGAAATTTTCAAAGTATATTTTGAAAATAGATTATTTATATAAAATCAGCAGATTTTATATATGAAATGAAAAAGGGTTTTATAAAAGAAATCATTGTATAAAATCAAAGCAATAAAGGAAAAATATTTGTAACACAAATAGAGAAGGGAAATTGTTTGTAAAACATTTACAAATAAAATAAAAGGAAATATTTATCTAGAGAAATAAACTGAGTTATAAAAAGGAATTATTTATTTAGAAAATAAATAGAATATTGAAGTACTAGAAAATGGATAAAAGTGTAATAAAGGAGAATTTTACACTAGGAAGAATTTAGGCCCGTGCTTCGCACACGGGTAAACAGAATATGAATTCGAAGTGAGAATTTAAGAGAGATCTGTTTTAACAGATAAAGTGAGAAGGTTAATTTATAAATAAAGTTTTATAAATTAATTTAGTTATTTATCTTTGGGTAAATAGAGTATATAAGTCAAGACTTATATAGAGAAGTAAAAATCGATTTCCACATCGATATTTGAAACTGAATATGTATGAAAGAGAATTTATCGAATAAGAGTTATTCGAAGTAAAGCTATCGAATATCAGTTTATTCGAAAGGGAGTTTATTGAATATTTGTTATTCGAAATGGGTTGATCCAAGAGAGTTAATCCAATAGAACAAATTGATTAAGATCAACCGTTAGAGTTAAACTATTAGAGTTGAACTGTTAGAGTTAAACCGTTAGGGTTAAACCGTAGAGTTAAACCGTTTGGAGTAAACATTTAGAGTTAGTTAGTTAGAATTAACCAATTAGAGTTAATCAGTTAGAGTTAATCGATTAGAGTCTAATCGAACTAGAGTTATCCAAATATAGTAATCGAATGAGGGATGATGGAATATTAGTTATTCAATTAGATTTGCTCGAATTTAGTTATTCGAGATAGAGTTAAACAGAAGTAGTCATTTAAGATAAGCTACCAGTGAGCACGACTGCTAGCGTAATTCGCAGGGCTGCAGATAGCCTAAGGCGGACGGATGTTTCCTGAGGGAATCAGGCGTAACCATTGTGATCGCTGCGATCTAGAGTCGAGGGAATGGAGTTAAATCGAATATTAGATATTCGAAAATAAAGTTAGAACAAACATAGTTAGTCGAATATAAGTTAATCGAATATTAGTTATTCGATAGGAGTTAGGCAAATTGAGTCAGATAAGTCGAGTTAATTAAGCCAAGTTGAGCTGATCAAGTAAGTTGGTCAAGTTGAGTTAATCAAACTAGGTTAATAGAATAAGAGTTAACCCAGTAAGAGTTAATAGATTAAGGATTATAGATTAGCATTAACCCAATAGGAGTTGATAAGTTCATTGTTCGATTATTCATTCGAGATAGAGAATCAAAGTCGTAATAAAGTTATTATATTCGGATGCAGGGAATTATAACACTATTGTATAATCAAGTGCTTACTGTAGGAGAAGCGGACTCGTGAATAGAATCTGAGAATGTCGTAAAGAAGTGTTAATGTTTTGAAGAGATGAACTTTGTCTATTTCAAAGTTAGAAATGTTGTTCAGTTAAGGTCTGAGAGGTAATTATATCCCAACTTGATTGACTTCGTTTTTAACTAAGAAGTGGATAAGGTTCGAGAGTGAAAGGGGTTAAGTGAATTTAGTTAATGAGCGAAATGGTTGGTGTTGGCATAGCGATGTTTATTCAAACATCAGTTTAAACCCAATGAAGGAGATTTGGAAATGTCTTCCAAATGAAAATCAGAAATCTGAATATAGAAAATGAGAAATGGAATTGTTTTCCATTGTTAATAACGTATATTTTCTAAATATAGTAAATAAGAAATATAGGAAAACAAGAATAAGGAAAAGGGTAAATTTATGATAATTTGATGATGAATGATGATTGATCGATATAATTTCCATCTGGAAATAATATCATTGTTTGCACACCGACATGTTTTTAATTGATAGTTAAATCACCGACTATCAAAGTTTTGACCATTTTACGTTGTTAATATGGAGAGACCGGTTGGATTATTATCCAGAGAACCACTCCGTATTAGCATAAGCGTTGCGAATCAAGTATGCTGAATATATTAAAGACGGAGTTATGCAAGGGCTATCCTATTTACAGAATAGTGCCTTCGGTTTGTCCAGTCCAAGGACAAACGTGAATGGACGAATGTCTGACAGAGTATATTCAAAGGATCGCGTAAGTTGATCTCTTCAAACGTACTTACGTTTGGTGGCGGAGGAATTCGTTTCTCTTAGTTGTATAACCGTGGTATTTTTGGTGAAATCAATTTGTGATTTGGCGGGTATGACGATGTGGCATTCAAAGTAATGGAGGTGGGATCTGTCAAAAGATACGTTATGACCTCAAGCCTCGTCAACCGGGAAATGACAAAAATCGGGCAGGCAGCATGGCTATGTGGGTCGCACCCATTAGGATGTATGATCACCTATCTAGAGAAATTCCTTTTGTCCTTAAATCTATCGATGCTGACCCATTCGGGAGACGGTTGCTGATCCCAACCGTTGGTGATATATATTCGATACACTCAAGCGAAATGAGTGGTCGGTCATTTGTGGGCCGGGTTGCAAGATGTTCTTGTTGAACCCAGTGTATTTGCCTCTAGAGATACACGTTCGGAAGGTGGTCCCATACCTTGTCAAGTTGGAATCCAATCTCCAATAAGTGCCTGCGAGTTTGATTGTATATTATATATGTAGAGCGTGAGATGCAAGCGTTCTACTAGATTTTAATTACTTGTGATTAGACATTATTATAATATCAGATAATATATGATTTCCAAAGTGTTTTGGGTTATCGTAAGGTAAAAGCCATCCGTATTTATGAGTGGATTGGTCTTACGATTATCTTTTCTTTTGAAAAGGATTTTGAAAAGTTAAACCAAATGATTGGAGTTTACTCACACCAGTCCCATGACTGACCCAGAGTTTTATTTTGTTTTGTTTTCCCTAAACTCTTGGGTGCCCAAATTTGTACGGGCAGTCAAGTAGTCAGGATTTACAGGTATGCTTGAAGAGCTTGGAGCAGGAGGCTTCAAGATTTTTCTAGCTATTGATTATTCCGCTGTGATGAAAGTGTTGTACTCTGATAATGGTATGATATACATATACTACTTTGATTTCAAGATATGTTGTCTATTATATTTTATTCGTTCCGCTGTGAGATTCGTGTTACTCTGATGTTGTTGTGTTCTTCTTCTTCTTCTATTCTAATTTTCTATCTTATCTATCCTCACCCTCTAATTTCTTTCTTGGACTATCCTGTAATTTCGACTTTTGATTGTTCGATAGGTGTTATATATCGGATAACCAAGGTCGTCTTTTCCCGGGTCGTTACAAGCCCAATCGAGATCATCAGCAATCACCAAAACGATGTGAAGACTTCCGGTATTCAACCACCATCTTCATCTTCGACTTATCGCCGAATCGGTTATTCAGAATGGGTATAAGCCCGGCCTTTCTGAATAACCCACGCATATAATAATCAAATGTTACACAAACACAACAAACGCCTCATTCCAATTCAGAATATTCTTTTATTCATAAAATCACATTCTTAGGGAAAGGTTCCCATTAATTTTATCCAAGATAAATTCTTCTAAATTGACTCTTTAATCTTCCTTTGGATATCATTTCAAACCATATTATGGTTTTCCAAACTAGTCGGGATTAGCGAACCACACCGAAGTAATTATTTATTTTATCTCCCAATCCCAACCTATATATCCCCTGGAGCAAAACTTGTAATACTCCATATCTAACACCCCGGTGTTATCGGTAAATTTAATTACCATTTCACGTTCAAATCTAATTAAAGATTTAACTATCGCTTTGGAGCAAAACTGGTGGTACTCCATTCTCGATCACCTTTCATATTTGATAATTTAAATTATCAATTCACATTTCAATCTAATTAAAGATTCATTAAAACTCCACTTAGTTTTAATCTTTTCAAAAATCAATCCTGCCTTTAACTGGGTTAAAGAACCAATGTCATCTAAAACACGATTCACGATAAACCCAAAATCACATTTTATTGTTAACCGGGTTAAAGAACAGGTGTTATTCAAAACACCGCTCACGATAAACCCTAGAACCAATTCAAATTCAATTCCAATTAAATATTATTTAATTGAAACACTTCATTAAATCTAAATAGAAAGATTTAATATTTTTCTCTATTTGGCTTAAGAACAGTGTTAATGAAGACACCATTCACGACAAACCCAAATCACATTTGATATTAAATACAAGGCTTTGAATAGAAAATATACCGGCTTATATTCAATATCAAATTCTGAAAACAACAAATATCGTATTGGAAATAACGATATAAAATATATCTTTCAAATTCCCATAACAATATCTGTATAGTCACGAAATCCAACATCGAAATATTCCGAAGATAACTTCGATTCAATTCCAGTCCAATTCACGTATTGGGAATTTTGATTATTTTTAAAAAAACTTTCAAATTCAATTTATTTATTTCAAAAATAAATTGATTTTAATCCTAGTTCAAAACTAGTTCATTTCGATAAAAATCTATTTTTATCTTTTTAAATGTGGAATTTTTCACCCCAGTTCCCCACAAACCATTTCTTATGTTTTTACACAAATTATAGATATTTTTAATAATTTTATCAAAGCCCGTACAGTCGATTTCCACCAATGGCCATCGAACTGCACTTACAGCGACCTTTTTCAAATTTGATTTGGACATTTTTCCAAATCCAATCGTTAGATTTCAAATATTTGTTAGAAAGCTCTTTTCGATACGAACCCAACGGTTCCGGTTTCAGGAGAATCCGACGGTTGGATCTCCCGCAACGTCAATTCGAAGTCAATTGTCGAAATTCGCGAGCTGCCGCAGCGCGGCGCGTTCTATTCAGGCCATTATATATATATATAATATATATATATATATATATATTATACATATTTCGTCGATTTCCTTTTTAAAACGTATTTTATAAATCGTTTTAAATTCGTTTTCAAAACAAATTCAACTTCATATCCAATTTCAAATCAAAATTGAATATTCCACATCATCGATATACAAATGATAATATTTTCAAAACATTATAATTTGAAATCACTTCCCTTTTTATATTCATTATATAAACGAATATAATCGATATAAATATCGCTCACGTCAAAATGGCGCATCTCTAATCAACACGGCTATATATATTTAAATAAATTCATTATTCTATTCAACACATGAATATTTATTCTATTCAACACATGAATATATATTTCTTTCAACACATGAATATTCTCAACACATGAGCACTGTCAACACATGACTATTTTTATTATTTAATATATTTTATAAAACTATGGTATCTATCATTTGATTTTCAAATCAGACTCCAACTGTAAAGTAGTAAGAGAATGATTCCCTAGGTATTAACGCCGAAGGCCGGAACCAATATCAGATCAATACCCTGGAAACCACTCATCTTATCTATTTTCTATTTAGTTTCTAACTTTAAATATGATAAAGATGTAAATTTTATTGTTAAAATATTTCTTTCAACACATGATAATTTTCAACACATGATTATTTATTCTATTCAACACATGAATATATACTTCATTCTATTCTTTATTTTCCCAATTGGAATGAGGCCCAATCAATTACGATATAATGTTAATTATATGGATTCCATACAACACATGTGTATAATCACAACAATAAATAATCAATCATCATCCAAAGTGCACCACACTGTATAAGCATCAAATATAGATATCTAGCACTCACACAGTCTATCAATCAATCGATCGACATACAACTAATCAATCGGGATGAGTGGACTTCAAATATCATCCCAACACCCGTGTGGGGTTTCAAATCAACAAACACATATTTTTATTCACACACACACGTTATAAATTATATTTTTAACGATAAAATATTTTTAACTATATAAATATTTTATTTCATTTCACATCACACAATCAATTTTCAAAACACATCAAACTTACAAGCCATCCATGGTCTGTGGATAACGGGTGTCGGGTGCTACTAAGCACCGTCTGCATCCTAGTATATATTTTTAACTAGAAAGGAATATTTAAAGTGAGAAGTTCTCACCGACTAGCTAATCCAAATGCCACGACTCTTCTTATGTAGAAATCTCGTCATGCTCGCCTTTTGTCTATTTCGTCGTCCGTAGCCACACATATATAAAAATCACATTTTTATATTGTTGTCTTTAAAATAAAAATCACATTTTTATTTGTTCACTTTCAATTTAAAAATAATATTTTTATAATCACTCCATATGGATATAAATTCTATTTTTACACTGCTACTATATAGATAAAAATTCTATTTTTACATCGCTATTATATAGATAAAAATTCTATTTTTAATCTTCTACTCATATAAAAATTATATTTTTAACCTTTCTGTATTATAAAAAATATATTTTTATCCTTTCTGTATTATAAAAATTATATTTTTATTATCCATAGTATATAAAAATCTTATTTTTAATCTTCATATCTAATAAAAATCGTATTTTTATATATGCTATACCTGTATAAAAATCAAATCTTTCTTCAATGAAAGATCTAGTTTGGACATCATAAAAATCCCATATTTCACCGTATAACCCTATATAAATAAAAATCAAATTTTTATTTATAATCGTATAAATTAAAAATCACATTTCCAAATGCTATAAAAATCGATTCTTTTCAGTATATAAAAATTGATTCTTCCTTCAAAAACTGAATTTTATTTTCCTTTAAACAGATTTCATTAAATAAAATAGAAAAAACAACAAAATCGAAATAAAAGAAGAAGGAAAGCTTATAGCGTTCGATTGAAGGGGGGCTTGGCCTTCGACTGAACAGCGCCGGAGAGGGCGTGGGGTGTCGCACTGGGTCGGGAAAGGTGGGACAGGGCGGCGCTCGGGTTGTTGGAGGAGGTAGGAGAAGAAGAGAGGGGGGGCGCAGAGGGGGATGGGCGGTGGTGGGATGTCTCGGTTCTTCAACTGAGAAGGGGGAAAGGAGGGATGGAGGAGAACGACGGAGGGGGAATCGGAGGAGAGAGAGCGTCGAAGTGAGGGAGGGGGCTGATGAACGGCGGCGAGCGACGTCCGCCTGGGTGGTGGGGCGCGATCGACGTGATGCGTGAGGTTTTTTTATTTTCGATTGAATGAACTGACGGGGGGGGGGGGGGGGGGGGGGCTGAGAGGAATTAAGGAAGAGAGGAGAGAGGTTTTATTTTTTTAATTATTTTAATTTCAAAAAGTTGACGTTTTATTTCGACCTCGAAACGAGACCCACCGACTGTCGTCCTAAGCATTTTACCCCCATTCCGAACACAATGGGATATGTATCGTAGGCTGATTCAATCGTTTCGATCAGTTTTCATCAAAATCAACATATAACTCTAAATATTGAATTTGAACGCGGATTTCAATTTACTGGGGTCATATACTAACTCGAAAAATTCCAGAAAAATATTTTCTAGCTTCGTATTGACGATATGGTCCTAACAATACTAGTTTCGTCGAATTCTCAGACCGTTTGAAAAATGGCCATTTTCCAGTCGATTAAAATCAACTAAAACTGGTCAAGCGCGTTTTCCTTTGCCACGCTCACATATTGAATCGGAAAATTATGAAATTTGAAACCTAGCAATAACTTGACATCACGGATCCAACAAAAGTAGTTTTGTCGAAATCCGAGGTCGTTTGCAAAATGGCTATTTTTAAGGGCCGAAATGCCATAGCGACTATTCTAAATATTCATTTGGACATATCTTTTGATCCCCGCTATAAAATTTTGATTTTTCGGATTCGTTGGAAAGATATTCTCAATTAGATTCCATTATTTTTGGTTTCGCTAAAATCCGGTTTGTTTTGCACCCGGTACATTCAATTGAAGTTTGAAATCGAATTTTCGAACTACCGCACCATTTTCAATTCCTTTTATAATTATAAATAATTATTTATATTCTAACAACGATCTTTATAAATATATACGTTCGAATTCCATTCAAAATAAATTTCTCGTCGATATTATTTAAAATAATCATTCTAAATATTCAAAATTCGCTAAAATTGCCAAAATAAAAAATTTAAACCGGCTCGCATTTCCGGATTGTTACATCCGGGGTGTGAGGTTCGTCGAGGTCACGATACACACAAAGCTACGCTTAAATAAGCCATGCTTTGATCATCCATAGCTCATCTCATAACTTAAGTATGCCACATTGTCCATTCACTACGCATCACTGATTTCCATCAATATATAACCTCTAAGCTCATACATCTTACAGAAGGGTGTTAAGCAAGAGAATAAATTCTCCGCCACCAAGCAGATATATATTTAACAAAGATCAATGCAACATAGTCAATTACAATGTCAGACACACAATCCATACAAGTCCGTTCTGGGTCTGAACGAAACCACAATCAGGAATTCCTTCACATACGTTCGGTCTTCTTGCCACTTAACTGATATAAAATCCATCTGCAAATGGGAGGGACCCATTCGAGACATTCAGCAAGTCGTCCTTACGACATGAAGGGTCCCGGTCTTCAATGTCGTCTCCAATGTCTTCAACTGCCCCCACATCGTCGTATTTTTACTTGGAATGGGTTTCAGACATACATCCGATCCCGTTCATTCCAAATAATAAGCGCAATTTAAAAAAAACACAATTATAGAACACAAAGGCTTTCTACCTATCTCCTTCCATCTTGGATTTTGTCAAAATTAAACTTCTTTAAACCCATTCTCAAGTTATTACAAAATCCATATTTAACCTTTCTCTTTTAAAACACATCCCTTAAATCAAAGATGATTTAGCCTTAAAGCCTTAATTAATTTTCCGTTTGATAACTCGTTATCAAAATCCAGTTTCCTTTGAAAATCCTTAATCCACATTTCAACCATAGTTTCCAATTAAATTGATTTTCCAACATTCCATTCTTTAATCTTAACTAAAAGATTGTACTTTCTTTCCAATTCCTCACTTTTAATTTCCTCAAATCAAAGATCTGATTAAATCCTCAAATTACGATATGAATTTCCATCACTCAATCTCATGGGGTTTCAAAAATGATATTATTAAAGATATGATTCACGACAAAACCCAAATCAATTGATATTGAACATAAGTTACACAGAAATTGTATCTACTTATATTCGATATCATTTCTCATAATCAACGAATACTATAAGTGGAATAACGATATAATAATAATATCTTCCAAATTCCTCAAATAGTATACGTTTACATTAAAGAATTTCATATCAAAAATATCTGAAGATTATTTCTATCCAACTTATCCCAGTAAAATTGGGAAACCCATATCTTAATTAAAAGATTTATCCAACTCTTTGACATTAGATCTTGATAAAAATATCATCAACTTATCCTCAATATTAATCTTCGTATCCAACTCACACTACAAGCGGAATAACAGAGAACTACCTTTTAAATTCCATATAATATATTTCTAATACTTTTAAACCTTTGAAAACATTCCACAAATCATTACTTATAGTTCGGAAAATAGTTTACGGTTTAAAACTTCAGAATAGATTGTTTTCGAAGGAAGCGTTACAATAGCATTTCAAAAGTGTTACAAAAGTGTTACAAAACAATTATCTTAACTACTTTGATCAAAATATCGTTAATCTTTGCTAAAAATTAAACTTTACAATTCAAAGCACCTTTTCATAGTTCATAATGATTTTAAATATATTTTTTTCCATATTTTTAAAACATTTAAAAATAGCTGTTTATAGTTATGTTCAACAATTGTTCTTACATCGACCTTTTCCAAAACGGTTTCAAACATAACTTGAAAATTATAACTCAAATTTAAAATCTGCTTTCACTCATTATAAAGTTCTTGTTAATGGAAATCAAACGTTTTTCATTTTATGGGAATCTGATTTAGATTGCAAAAGTTATAAGCGTTTAAAGTTTGCATCTAAAATACGTAAATTGTCGTTATGCGGCAAGCTCTATTTTGACAATAATAACCATTATTCTACGATAATTCAAAATATCTTAGAAAACCATTATATCCTTATATAACCCTTTTAAAATCATTTAAATTTACTTTCCAAATTATTTTGGATCTAAAATACAACTTTCATAAATTCCAATTCATCTGTAAATTCAATAACTTCAAATTAACCTTCTCATTCGTCGGATCAGTTAGGGATAGCTAGGGAGAGTAGGAAACTTCATTTCCGAACCCAAGCCTAGACACTATCCTCTCTGTCATCCTAGAATGTTCCGGTATTTATTTATTCATTTAAAGGACTTTAACAATATATATGAATTCATACATATGGTCTTTTCCAATTATTAACCTTCAATTTCAATAATGATATTGCTTTTAATTATGAAGGAGATTTGTCGATCACCAATGTGATACCATAATTGTTGCGTCATAGTGTATGCAAAACAACATCAACAACCATTTAAATATCCATAGCAACCATCATCAACATGATTCAATAAATCATAATTATGCACAAGTGTTATAACACTAGCGCTTAATAGTGTGTGTTCTAAACTTCCCATCCATCATCCATCACAACAAATATCAATCATCATTAACCAATAATAATTCATCACTATATTTAAATTAGTCTAGCTACTAATTAAATATATAAACCGTGGTTAAAGAGTTATCACCTAACAACTTTCCAAATTTTCATGGTAGGCGAGCCTAGCTAAGCGAATCGTCGGGCAGTATTTCAGCGCAACGTCTTCTTCACCAAAAAATATATATATAATATAATATACACTAATCTCTCTTTATATTATAAGACGAGGAGGAGAATAACGAACTTTGGCAAGGTGGTGGTGGAAAAGAGGAAGACTTATGCCATGGAAACCATGGCCATAAGCTTTAAGAAGAAGAGAGAAAGAAAAGAAGTGAGAATGAATGAAAAAGTGGAAGGAAAGGGTGGTATTTATAGGAAAAGAGGAGTAAGGAGAGAGTGACACATCATAGGACATGTTTATTTTATACATGGAGTGTTTCATGCAAAATTACAAGTGTCTTAACACTTGTAAAAAGGAGAAGGAATGTGTTTTTGGTAGCATTTACCTTAAACGTTATGAGAACAAAGAGCAACGCATAATACTAATGCTATTAATTTATGTTATCTTTTGACAAATCCGATCGAACGACAAATAATATCAGTAAATCCAAACTTATTAATAATCGTTTCCATTTATAAATGTTATAATTCAAATAAAATGTATTGTTTAACCTATCAAAATTATTAAATGTTCTCAAACTTATTTTATGTTCAGAAAATTTAAATTAAATATTAAAAATTCCAATTTCAAATTGGTTCAAAATTCTGGATAATTACATTCTCCCCTCCTAAAATTTTCGTCCTCGAAAAGGAAAGGGAATCGTAACTACTCATTCAACAAATTCAAGATTAAGATTCTTTATACCAAAGCTCCCTGTTCTTATAATGGATATACCAGGTAAAATATTATAACACACATATTTACGGACAACCATATCTACATGTCCTTCAATGTTAACCTCCAGTTGCCCATTATATTCGATTCATCGTTTACTGGGCCAATCACTTAACCATTTATTTCTTTCAAACAATTTCAGAGTTATAGATTTATTCCCATAGTTCTTTTCTTGCAAATACATAGGTTATTAAACTTATTCCTTTTTAGTTCCCTAAAATTACTATTATTCTTTACATGGAAAACTCAATCATCTCAGAACTCATCTTATCTAAATGTTTTAGTTTAGGTAATATCTTCTTAATATTCCCACTTTCCAAATATCCTTTAATCAAATTGCGAAACTTAATTCACAAGGTATTCACGCTCACTTAAACAATTCCTTTTGTTGTCACAATATACTTTAAAACTTATCGACTGTCCAAATTCGTCGATAATTCCAGATTTTAATTCCTTATATTGTTTAAGTTTGGCTATCCTTTAAATTCAAGATTACAAAACTTATTTCCTTCAAACTTGTAGTGGCCCGCAAATCCGTACTATCTGAGTTGACTAATATCACCACACGTCCAACCCAAATTGCGCAGAAATACGAATCATTATTAGAAAGAAGTTAGAGGATGAGGAATAAGAAGAAAGAAATATTAGAATAGAAGAAATTGAAGATCACAAACTCACAGCGGAACGAATAAAATATATTATATAACATAACTTTTGAAAATACAAATCAGTAACTGGACATACATACCGGTATCATAGCATAACAGTTATTCCTGGAACAGTTATAAACACCTGTTTCCAGATACAACACAATACACAGCGGAGATATGATAGTCTATAGCTAACAGGTGAAGCCTCCTGCTTTCAGCTCTTCCAAGTGAATCTGTAAAATCCCGACTACTCGACTGCCCGTACAAATTTGGGCATCCAAGAGTTTAGAGAAAACAAACAAAATAAACTCTGGGTCAGTCATGGGACTGGTGTGAGTAAACTCCAACCAATTGTTTAACTTTCAAAATCTTTCGAAAGAAAAGATAATAGTAAGACCAGACCACACATAAACACGGATGGTTTTTACCTTACTATAACCCAAAACACTTTGATATCAAATCCAGTGATATTATAATAATGCCTACATTAAATAAATAGAATCTAGCCGAACGCTTGCATCTCACGCTCCATATATAATATAAAAACAAAAACCGCAGGGCGCTTATTGGAGATTGGATTTCCCACATGACAATGTATGGAACCACCTTCCGATCAGTGTACTCTAAAGGCGATACACTGGAGTTCAACAAGAACATCTTACAACCCGGCCTACACATGACCGACCACTCATTTCGCTTGAGTGTATCGAATGTATATCACCAACGGTTGGGATCAACAACCGTTTCCCGAATGGTACAGCATCGAATAGAATAAGGAATTAAATGAATCTCTAGATAGGTGATTATACATCCTAATGGGAGCGACCCACATAGCCATGCTGCCTGCCCGATTTTTGTCATTTCCCGGTTGTTGAGGCCCGAGGCTACGTTTACTTGCCATTCTTTTATAGCACAATCACTTTGAATGCCACATTGTCAGATCCGTTAATCACTAGTTGATTTGCACAAATATTCTGGATGTTATGCTAAGGGAATAAATACGTTGCAACCATATATATTTATACAGACCAACTCATTTGATCATCGGAAATACTCTGTCAGACATTCGTCCATATACGTTCTTTCTGGGATTGAACGAAACCGAAGGCACAATTTCTATTAATAGAAAAAGCCCTTGCAATTCACTCCGTCTTCGATTATCTTCATATATTCTGATTCGCAACGTTACTGCCAATACAGAGTGGTTCACGGATAATAATCCAACCGGTCTCTCCATATTGACAACGATACTGGCAAACACTTCGATAGTCGGTTATTTAACCATCGAAGTAAAACAAACATCCATTCACAACATCAAATAATCACTGGGCCTTTTTAATTAATATTTTCACTAATTAAATCTCTTCTCCATTTCCCTATCAATATTTGTTAACCAAATATTTTCAATAATCATCTTGGCCTCTTATGCCATTTGGAAAACGTTTCCAAATATCAACTTCTTTTATTTTCTATATATTAGAAAATATCTCTATTTGCAATTGAAAAGAATTTCAATCACTTATCTCTATCCCGACTATTTTAATTATACTTAGGAAATATTTACTTTTATATTTCCAAAATTTCATCCCTTGAGTTAAAACGAATGTTGTATACAACATCGTTACAAACAACCCAAAATATTTTATTCAACTAAATATTATTCAAACACTTCTCTTCGAGACTGGATCTTGCTATTTATCAATTAAAAATGAAATCAATCAAGTTGGGGTAAAATTACCTCTCAGACCTTGACCGAAAACATTCTCAACTTCAAAACGGCAAAACCACTTACCTCGAACAAACACACTGTAAAACCCAATTATCCAATCGTAAAACATGTATATGGTTCACTTTCTATTTCTAATTTATAGATTTCCTTTCTTGTTTACAATATTTTATTTCAAATTCTTTTCCTTATGGAATTCAATATATATCGATACGTTGATTTCTAACTATCAAATTATCTTAAAAATATTCTAACTCCTTAAATTCCCGGAAAAATTCGCCATAACCTCCTTTGTACCGGGAGCATCGGGATATTTCAAATAGCCTCCCATGGCCCTTAACAATTCAAAAGAAAAAGAAAAAGCCAAGCGGCTTGCCGATACAGCGCATAAAATCTCATATATGAATTTAAACGTGTACCTTTTTGTGGGGCACTTAAATTAAAATCTTCATATACTTCATCCCATACCTGTCTAACACATGTTCACCTGTTTTCAATTCAATACAACTCAATCTAATCGTTTGAATTCAGTTTCGCTCAATTACTCTTTAATTAGCTATTTTTCCTATTCCACTTCTTTGTTTGAACATAACATGTTCAAAGAACATATTTAACTTGCTCATAACCAAATTGAATTTCAATTTCAATTCTAGTTTCCAGTTCGATTTCGAATATAAATTTTTAAATCGAATTCATTTATTCGAAGCCCAATATCCATTTAAAATCTCATTAACTAATTGTTATTTAAATTAGTTAATTCTATTCAGTAAATCAAAAATCTGATTTCTGTTTTCAAAAATCATTTCACTTACTTCACTGGAGCTCACATTTACTTTATATCTCCAGTGTGGATTTTTCTAATGGCAAATTCGGAATTTATTTCTTTAAAATTCCTTTAATTATTTAATTAAACCATTATGGGTTTAAAACGATTTTTGGCGCTGCTTTTCTAAAAATTTGATTTTGACATAACTCAAAATCTATTCGACGAAATCCATATTTTTCTCCTCCATTAGAAAACTACTATCAAATCGGTCCTGACGTTTCTTGTTTCAAAGATTTCCGACTTCAATTGAGTTCTGTATACTCGATTGAAGTTCGAATCGCCAATTTATGAACTGCAGCGCTGCGGCGAGTTCGTTTTAATTATATTTAAAAATATAAACTTTCAAACTTCGTTTAGAATGAATTCAACTCCATTTTAACTCTATTTGAATTTTTCTTGATTCAAACTCCATTTTCACTTTTATTTGAATTCTATACTCAAATTGCAATTTCACTTCTATTTGAATCCTATATTCAAATTCCATATTTCAAATCCCATTTGAATTATATAGTTAAATCCCATAGTTTAAAATTCCATTTGAATGCTATATCCAAATTTTATAACTTAAATTCCATTTGAATTCCTTTTTGAATTCTACATTCAAATTCCCTATTTAATTCTCTTTGAATTCAAATTCCATATTTATTCTATTTGAATTTCAATATTCAAACTCCGATTCAATTCTATTTTTAAATTTCAAATATTCAAACTTCTTTTTAACTCTATTATTCAAATTCTATTTAAATCCTCTTATTTGAATTCTATTTCAAATTCCCTTATTCAAATTCTATTTACATTCCTATATTCAAATTCTATATTTGAATTTCCTTTAAATTTTCTGTATTCAACATCTGTTTAAATTTCTATATTCCAATTCTAGATTTGAATTCTCTTTGAATTTCTATATTCAATTTCTATATTAAAATCCCATTTGAATCTCTATATTCAAATCCTATATTTAAACTCCATTTGAATATCTATATTCAAATTCTATATTTTAAATTTCAATTGAACTTTCTTTATTCAAATCTATTTTCAAAACTTCATTTGAATTTCTATATTCAAACCTATTTTCAAAATTTCATTTGAATTTCTATATTCCAATTCCCATTTCTATTTTGAAATTATTTTCAAATTCCACATTTAAAATTTCTTTATTCAAATCCATTTCACTTTCAATATTCAAATTATATTTTTCTAAAATAGAATTTCACTTATTAAATCTCAATACCCCTTTCAGGGTATTTTTATAAATTTACACTTAGGCCCAGTGATATTTAAACACCAAACAACCAATTATTTATTTCAGGTTTTCTAACACATCATCAATTAAACAAACAGATAATATAGTTTTGAGGAATCCAGTTGGATTCCTCCAACCTGTTTTTCCTGCATCCACAGACGTTAGTCAACATTGTAATACCCATCATGCTTCATGGCAGGATGTCACGGTATAAAAGGGGATCCACTTATATATGTGGGCGCAGGGTCATCCGCTAATGATACTGCGGGCATCCACTAATAAGACTGCGGGTATTAATCCAACCAATCATCAACCCAATATAACTAATATATTTAAAACAACCAGAAAGCATCCAAACAAGCAACAAACAATTATTTATAACGATTAGAAATAATTTTAAAGAAAAAGGTGAGTGAGATTTACTCACTTGATTTTTATTTTGCACTTGTACCAATTCCAATTTCATTTCATCGATTTTTGAGGCTCTGAACTCCTCACGAAAGATTCCATTCGATTTATCCTTGCCTAAGCAAAAATCCGAATTTTATAAATAAGCAAATGAATTTCCCTTAACAATATCTTGTATAAAAATTTAATTTTTTCTATTCTACACTTCCTGGTTTTGAACAGCTAATGATTTTATGTTTAAATATTTCACTCTTCTAATTCAAAATTTATATAATAATACTCTAACTAAATCTTTCCTTTCAGTTTCTAAATTCATATTAGCTAATGATATTTCTTTCCAATGTAGATATACTACTCAAATTTAAACAGACATTACCTTAATACCTTATAATCTGACTTCTCCTTCACTGTAAATCCCAATCAACTGCCACAGTCCAAAGTCTGCAAGCAACAACGACCATTAACCTCAAATCGGCTAAATTGAACAATCAGCCTACAGATCCTTAAATCAAACTTGACTGATCATCCCGCCTCCATCACGATCTTTCATAAGCATCACTACACCACTTCGCACCTCGTTCATCCATTTGATTACAGCGCCTCCAGGATCATCGCGACCAACAGCACGCTCATGGGTTCGAAATCGAACTTCCACCCATTATCCGTTTGAAAAACAAAAACCATCGGATGCCCTAAACCCCATCATGTCGACCATAACGCCCCCCAAATCGATTACCGATGCCCTAACCCATAGTTCAAAAATTCGAACTTCAAAAGATGAATCGCGACCCCCAGTTTCGGTTGTTCTGAAGTCGATCTTAGTTTTGAATTCGAAGTTCGATCTTTTCTTTTTCGTGAACTCAATTGTCGAAGAAAGAAGGGGCTTTGATTTTGATTTTGATAATAAAAAGGAGTCGGGCCATTTTGGTTCAGAAGCTTTCGATGGATTTAGAAGAGAGGAAAACAACTAAGGTAGTGGTATTTAAAGATGCGAACGAGGGACATACGTATGTTTCCATTTAATACTTGTTAACCAACGCACAGACAGCTTTTTACTTGATTTGATTTTTATTTAATGCGACATGAAACAAAGCGATTTTTATTTCTTTTAAACAGATATCGATTTGATTTCGATCCTATCCAAAATCAAATATCTCGGGGTTCATAACTAAAAATCGTAAACCACTATTTTAGCATGCCGACCGTCGTTAAAATGTTATAACGCTATTTTGAATTCAACGAAATAGATTATACAATTTAATTTGAACGTATATTTAAAATAGCCATATTAAATCAATTTAAATTCAAAACAAATAAATTCTTCAACAATAAATTTCTATTATCATCGTTCATATTTAAATCGTATATATACATTGATCATCTGAACTGTTTCGATTCAATTTTACCTTTGAATTAAATTATTCAGTTCTCGTATTTCGATAATTATCAAAATAAATCGTATTTCGATTATTTAATCGATAACCAAATAAAATACCATTTATATTATAAATTCAATATTTAAAACCATACTAAATATTTAAAATAAATTGACCAAAAATCCGGGTCGTTACATTCTTCCCCCCTTAAAATAATTTCGTCCTCGAAATTGCTAAGGTATGGAAAATGGTACAAATCCATTACTTTTCAAAATCTGACTTATGTTGAAACTCAACTCCTCATATTTCAACAAATTTAATTCCACCGAAACTTTTAGTCTTCTCTCCTATTACACATCATATATACTCACATTCATTCTATTCTAATGATTTACATTCAATACGTTCACACACAATTCGTATTCCTTTCAAATTGATTTTTATCAATTTATTTACTTCGATTGATTTAACTTTCTTAAGTTAAATTTTAAATTCCAGAATTCAAATCCATGGGTTTCATCTCAAAACAATATTGAAATCCCATAAATACATACATATATATTTGTCACTATCTCAAATTCAAAACATTTGAGTTTCAAACCACTTGTTTTTCTTTCAACAAATTACATCAAGAACTTTTTTTTAAGGTAGCCATTCGTCACTTAGAACTCGAAAATGAATACTGATGAAGCTGCAGTCATCATCAGAATTATTTTCCAGCCACTGAAGTGAGTTCAGTGCTTTAACACTTTCAAAATCCATTCAAAAATGATTCAAAAATTCTTTCAAAACAAAGCTATATTATTTTAATATACTTCGAAAATATTTTTCAAATCTCCCAGGATTTAAATTATGAATTCTATTTTGAATTCAATTTTTATTCATCTCATTTGTATACAAGTTATATTTGGTTATAGATAACCATTTAAATTTTATAATCTCATCTGATTATAATGATAACATCCAACGCATCGATAATTTCAGTAAATTATTCTTTATATATCGAAATATAATTTTGGGCAAAATTATTTCATTTACCCACATCAAAACAATATCGTGTTCAATCTTCTGTTCAAGTATGTACAAACTCTTATCGACGTCGTGGCGTCCCACGATTCGACCAGAATTCATAAACCACTCAACAGACTAAACAACACAATATAAAACAACTTTTATATCCATTTACAAATACGCTCTCTCGTATATATACACTCAACTCATTCAAGGCTACTACTGACCCTATCCCTAATGAGCACAATCCCACTAAAGCCTAGGTGTTCGCTCAACCTAAGCTCTGATACAACTATAGTGGCCCGCAAATCCGTACTATCTGAGTTGACTAATATCACCACACGTCCAACCCAAATTGCACAGAAATACGAATCATTATTAGAAAGAAGTTAGAGGATGAGGAATAGAAAGAAATAAATATTAGAATAGAAGAAATTGAAGATCACAAACTCACAGCGGAACGAATAAAATATATTATATAACATAACTTTTGAAAATACAAATCAGTAACTGGACATACATACCAGTATCAGAGCATAACAGTTATTCCTAGAACAGTTATAAACACCTGTTTCCAGATACAACACAATACACAGCGAAGATATGATAGTCTATAGCTAACAGGTGAAGCCTCCTACTTTCAGCTCTTCCAAGTGAATCTGTAAAATCCCGACTACTCGACTGCCCGCACAAATTTAGGCACCCAAGAGTTTAGAGAAAACAAACAAAATAAACTCTGGGTCAGTCATGGGACTGTTGTGAGTAAACTCCAACCAATTGTTTAACTTTCAAAATCTTTCGAAAGAAAAGATAATAGTAAGACCAGTCCACACATAAACACGGACGGTTTTTACCTTACTATAACCCAAAACACTTTGATATCAAATCCAGTGATACTATAATAATGTCTACATCAAATAAATAGAATCTAGCGGAACGCTTGCATCTCACGCTCCATATATAATATAAAATCAAAAACCGTAGGGCGCTTATTGGAGATTGGATTTCCCACATGACAAGGTATGGAACCACCTTCCGATCAGTGTACTCTAGAGGCGATACACTGGGGTTCAACAAGAACATCTTGCAACCCGGCCCACACATGACCGACCACTCATTTCGCTTGAGTGTATCGAATGTATATCACCAACGGTTGGGATCAGCAACCGTTTCCCGATTGGGACAACATCGAATAGAATAAGGAATTAAATGAAGTCTCTAGATAGGTGATTATACATCCTAATGGGAGCGACCCACATAACCATGTTGCCTGCCCTATTTTTGTCATTTCCCGGTTGTTGAGGCCTGAGGCTACGTTTACTTGCCATTCTTTTATAGCACAATCACTTTGATTGCCACATTGTCAGATCCGTTAATCACTAGTTGATTTGCACAAATATTCTGGATGTTATGCTAAGGGAATAAATCCGTTGCAACCATATATATTTATACAGACCAACTCATTTGATCATCGGAAATACTCTGTCAGACACTCGTCCATATACGTTCGTTCTGGGATTGAACGAAACCGAAGGCATAATTTCTATTAATAGAAAAAGCCCTTGCAATTCACTCCGTCTTCGATTATCTTCATATATTCTGATTCGCAACGTTACTGCCAATACAGAGTGGTTCACGGATAATAATCCAACCGGTCTCTCCATATTGACAACGATACTGGCAAACACTTCAATAGTCGGTTATTTAACCATCGAAGTAAAACAAACATCCATTCACAACATCAAACAATCACTGGGCATTTTTAATTAATATTTTCACTAATTAAATCTCTTCTCCATTTCCCTATCAATATTTGTTAACCAAATATTTTCAATATTCATCTTGGCCTCTTATGCCATTTGGAAAACGTTTCCAAATATCAACTTCTTTTATTTTCCATATATTAGAAAATATCTCTATTTGCAATTGAAAAGAATTTCAATCACTTATCTCTATCCCGACTATTTTAATTATACTTAGGAAATATTTACTTTTATATTTCCAAAATTTCATCCCTTGAGTTAAAACGAATGTTGTATACAACATCGTTACAAACAACCCAAAATATTTTATTCAACTAAATATTATTCAAACACTTCTCTTCCAGACTGGATCTTGCTATTTATCAATTAAAAATGAAATCAATCAAGTTGGGGTAAAATTACCTCTCAGACCTTGACTGAAAACATTCTCAACTTCAAAACGGCAAAACCACTTACCTCAAACAAACACACTGTAAAACCCAATTATCCAATCGTAAAACATGTATATGGTTCGCTTGCTATTTCTAATTTATAGATTTCCTTTCTTCTTTACAATATTCTATTTTAAATTCGTTTCCTTATGGAATTCAATATATATCGATACGTTGATTTCTAACTATCAAATTATCTTAAAAATATTCTAACTCCTTAAATTCCCAGAAAAATTCGCCATAACCTCCTTTGTACCGGGAGCGTCGGGATATTTTAAATAGCCTCCCATGGCCCTTAACAATTCAAAAGAAAATGAAAAAGCCAAGCGGCTTGCCGATACGGCGCATAAAATCTCATATATGAATTTAAACGTGTACCTTTTTGTCTGGCACTTAAATTAAAATCTTCATATACTTCATCCCATACCTGTCTAACACATGTTCACCTGTTTTCAATTCAATACAACTCAATCCAATCGTTTGAATTCAGTTTCGCTCAATTACTCTTTAATTAGCTATTTTGCCTATTCCACTTCTTTGTTTGAACATAACATGTTCAAAGAACATATTTAACTTGCTCATAACCAAATTGAATTTCAATTTCAATTCTAGTTTCCTGTTCGATTTCGAATATACATTTTTAAATTTAATTAACTTATTCGAAGCCCAATATCCATTTAAAATCTTATTAACTAATTGTTATTTAAACTAGTTAATTCTATTCAGTAAATCAAAAATCTGATTTCTGTTTTCAAAAATCATTTCACTTACTTCACTAGAGCTCACATTTACTTTATATCTCCAGTGTGGATTTTTCTAATGGCAAATTCGGAATTTATTTCTTTAAAATTCCTTTATTTATTTAATTAAACCATTATGGGTTTAAAACGATTTTTGGCGCTACTTTTCTAAAAATTTGATTTTGACATAACTCAAAATCTATTCAACGAAATCCAGATTTTTCTCCTACATTTGAAAACTACTATCAAATCGGTCCTGACATTTCTTGTTTCAAAGATTTCTGACTAAAATTGAGTTCTGTATACTTGATTGAAGTTCGAATCGCCAATTTACGAACTGCAGCGCTGCGGGGAGTTCGTTTTAATTATATTTAAAAATATAAACTTTCGAACTTCATTTAGAATGAATTCAACTCCATTTTAACTCTCTTTGAATTATTCTTGATTCAAACTCCATTTTCACTTTTATTTGAATTCTATATTCAAATTCCAATTTCACTTTTATTTGAATCCTATATTCAAATTCCATATTTCAAATTCCATTTGAATTATATAGTTAAATCCCATAGTTTAAAATTCCATTTGAATGCTATATCCAAATTTTATAACTTAAATTCCATTTGAATTCCTTTTTGAATTCCACATTCAAATTCCCTATTTAATTCTCTTTGAATTCAAATTCCATATTTATTCTATTTGAATTTCAATATTCAAACTCCGATTCAATTCTATTTTGAAATTTCAAATATTCAAACTTCTTTTTAACTCTATTATTCAAATTCTATTTAAATCCTCTTATTTGAATTCTATTTCAAATTCCCTTATTCAAATTCTATATTTGAATTTCCTTTAAATTTTCTATATTCAACATCTGTTTAAATTTCTACATTCAAATTCAAGATTTGAATTCTCTTTGAATTTCTATATTCAACTTCTATAGTAAAAATCCCATTTGAATCTCTATATTCAAATCCTATATTTAAACTCCATTTGAATATCTATATTCAAATGCTGTATTTTAAATTTCATTTGAACTTTCTTTATTCAAATCTATTTTCAAAACTTCATTTGAATTTCTATATTCAAACCTATTTTCAAAACTTCATTTGAATTTCTATATTCTAATTCCCATTTCTATTTTGAAATTATTTTCAAATTCCACATTTAAAATTTCTTTATTCAAATCCATTTCACTTTCAATATTCAAATTCTATTTTTCTAAAATAGAATTTCACTTTTTAAATCTCAAATACCCCTTTCAGGGTATTTTTATAAATTTACACTTAGGCCCAGTGATATTTAAACACCAAACAACCAATTATTTATTTCAAGTTTTCTAACACATCATCAATTAAACAAACAGATAATATATTTTTGAGGAATCCAGTTGGATTCCTCCAACCTGTTTTTCCTGCATCCACAGACGTTAGTCAACATAGTAATACCCATCCTGCTTCGTGGCAGGATATCGCGGTATAAAAGGGGATCCACTTATATATGTGGGCGCAGGGTCATCCGCTAATGATATTGCGGGCATCCACTAATAAGACTGCGGGTATTAATCCAACCAATCATCAACCCAATATAACTAATATATTTAAAACAACCAGAAAGCATCCAAACAAGCAACAAACAATTATTTTTAATGAATAAAAATAATTTTAAAGAAAAAGGTGAGTGAGATTTACTCACTTGATTTTTATTTTGTACTTGTACCAATTCCAATTTCATTTCATCGATTTTTGAGGCTCTGAACTCCTCATGAAAGATTCCATTCGATTTATCCTTGCCTAAGCAAAAATCTGAATTTTATAAATAAGCAAATGAATTTCCCTTAACAAGATCTTGCATAAAAATTTAATTTTTTCTATTCTACACTTCCTGGTTTTGAACAGCTAATGATTTTATGTTTAAATATTTCACTCTTCTAATTCAAAATTTATATAATAATACTCTAACTAAAATTTTCTTTTAGTTTCTAAATTCAAATTAGCTAATGCTATTTCTTTCCAGTGGAGATATACTACTCAATTTTAAACAGACATTACCTTAATACCTTATAATATGACTTCTCCTTCACGGTAAATCCCAATCAACTGCCACAGTCCAAAGTCCGCAAGCAACAACGACCATAAACCTCAAATCGCCTAAATTGAACAATCAGCCTACAGATCCTTAAATCGAACTTGACTGGTCATCCCGCCTCCATCGCGATCTTTCATATGCATCACTACACTTCGCACCTCGTTCATCCATTTGATTATAGCGCCTCCAGTATCATCGCGACCAACAGCACGCTCATGGGTTCGAAATCGAACTTCCACCCATTATCCGTTTGAAAAACAAAAACCATCGGATGCCCTAAACCCCATCATGTCGACCATAACACCCCCCAAATCGATTACCGATGCCCTAACCCATAGTTCAAAAATTCGAACTTCAAAAGATGAATCGTGACCCCCAATTTCGGTTGTTCTGAAGTCGATCTCAGTTTTGAATTCGAAGTTCGATCCTTTCTTTTTCGTGAACTCGATTGTCGAAGAAAGAAGGGGCTTTGATTTTGATTTTGATAATAAAAAGGAGTCAGGCCATTTTGGTTCAGAAGCTTTCGATGGATTTAGAAGAGAGGAAAACAACTAAGGCAGTGGTATTTAAAGATGCGAACGAGGGACATACGTATGTTTCCATTTAATACTTGTTAACCAACGTACAGACAACTTTTTACTTGATTTGATTTTTATTTAATGCGACGTGAAACAAAGCGATTTTTATTTATTTTAAACAGATATCGATTTGATTTCGATCCTATCCAAAATCAAATATCTCGGGGTTCATAACTAAAAATCGTGAACCACTATTTTAGCGTACCGACCGTCGTTATAATGTTATAACGCTATTTTGAATTCAACGAAATAGATTATACAATATAATTTGAACGTATATTTAAAATAGCCATATTAAATCAATTTAAATTCAAAACAAATAAATTCTTCAACAATAAATTTCTATTATCATCACTCGTATTTAAATCGTATATATACATTGATCATCTGAACTGTTTTGATTCAATTTTACCTTTGAATTAAATTATTCAGTTCTTGTATTTCGATAATTATCAAAATAAATCGTATTTCGATTATTTAATCGATAACCAAATAAAATACCATTTATATTATAAATTCAATATTTAAAACCATACTAAATATTTAAAATAAATTGACCAAAAATCCGGGTCGTTACAAAACTTTAGAGAAACAGCTTTAACCCATTTAGTCCTTAACCAAAATATCATCAAATATCATATTGTCACATTGAATTCTCAAGATATTTGCATTTTAAATTTAATTAGTTGGGGAGGACTAGTTATAAAATATCCTGATTAATTAATTCCAACTTAGCCTTTAAATCGTTTCTCAAGCTACTTGGATTGCTTATGTAAATTACAACTTTACGTAGACGTCTTTTAATCAACTGAGAAATTCCAATCATAAGATGTTCGTGCTCAAGTTTTTAATTTTCAAATATTTTCAAAGATCTTTTTCCTTTATATTCAAAATATATTCTTTCAAAATCAATTCGAAAGTAACTGCCAATTCTTACTTAAAATTTTGATTTGAGTTTTCAAATTATACATCTTTTCAAAACCTTTATATATATATCACAAATGCACTTTCTCATATACTCTTTACTGGCTTATCCTTATTACAGGTTTACCTGATATAGTTCTTACGACTTATCAAATTTTCTAGATCTCGCTTACTTATTCTAATTCATATCAATTTATCCAATATTTTCAAACATCTACCTAGATTGGTTTAATTATATATTGATATTTTAATCGGAATCATATAGTCATCCCATTTTCGAAATTCGAAAATCCATACTAATGATGCTGCAGTCATCAACAGAATCATCTTCAAGGGACTAGAGTGTGATTCTATATCTATCTAGTATGCTTAAGACTTCGCATATACGTTGATCAGATGTATATGCAAAATCTTCTTATACTCAATAGTCCAACCTCAACATCAAATAAAATACTCAAATTCTAATTTTTAATTTCTAACCACATTGATTAGTTACCTTAACAAATTTGACCCAAGTTTATCAATATTTCGAAATGTTACCCAATAGTGAAATTAAATTCAAAAGGCATTTGTATTGAATCATTTTCCTGATCAGTGGAAGGGGCTTAATTACCATGCCATAAGAATTATTTTATGTGTAATTATAATCACAAAATGTAAACTTAACCTTAATCATTTGATTAAGTATCCAGGTTATAATTAAACATATATTTCCAAAAATATGTTTCTTTCTTAAAATATAATTTTTCAAAACACATTTCATATTTTCAAATACGCTCTCTCAAATATAATACTCCAAAATCTCATTATAGGGCATTATTAACCCTATCTCTAATGAGATATATTACTCTGATCGGTCTTTCCTTTTGTTCAAATGTGTCGTACCCCATTGTTTTGTATAAACCAAAGCTCTGATACAAAAATGTAACGACCCGGCTTTTTGCTCGGTTTTTGGCGGTAATTAAACCAACTTAAACTGTTCATAAAGACGGATTGTTAGGGGCACTTACACATTTTCACAAAATAAAAACAACTTTTCCATTATCATTAAAATAATATTACATCAGAGTAACAAGAGGTACATCAGAATACGTTGGTTACACAGCGGAAAAGATACTAAACTCAGTAGAAGAATGCGAATGCTCCAAACATAATAGCTCAAGTTAAACCAGAATCCTGCTCCAACTAACTCCAAGGCTAAATCCACGAACCAAACTACTAGGCTGCTTGTGTAAAAATTATGGGCACCCACAGTTTAGGTGAGGGAACAATAAACTCCAGGTCAGTCATGGGACTGGTGCGAGAACTCAGAACAGTTGTTTTTATGGTTTATTTTAAAGTTAGGTAATTCACCGGACCATGCCGCTAATGCGGAATGGGTTTACTCCATGTGGATACCAGTGCATAGAAATCCGCAATGACTTTTTGAAAAATGAAGCTATCATAAGCTCGTCCCACATCACACAATGCAAGCGCACATCAGATGGGCGAGTTTTGCCTTATGATAACCAAAAATGCATTCATACATGAAAATCCTATTTTACTATTATATATAGTGCGAAAAAACTTTTCACAAATAAATGTATTAATCCTAGCCAGCAAATGCCCCCATCCCATTATACTGACAATCCTACTGGTAACCAGCAGGCTATACAATCAAAACCGTACGGGATCGTAGTGGAGATTGGGTTTCCAACATGATGGTTCCTGGTACGAAAGATCATTCATGGGCTCACAAACTTTCTTGCGTGCATCATCCCAGTACTCGCGGATAACGTCCAGACTCGGAATCCGTTATACTAACCCACCATACATGAATCAGAGTACCCAACAAATAGCGTCCTAGACTGGGGACTTTGTAGTACCCTTTCATCATCACATCCTGGTGCACCGAACATACGAAACGAAGATAAAAATCTGACCACCAGTTTACCATCAATCTGGGGTGCGAGGTTCGTCGAGGTCACGATATACACAAAGCTACGCTTAAATAAGCCATAATTTGATCATTCACAGCTCATCTAATAACTAAAGTATGCCACATTGTCCATTCACTACGCATCACTGATTTCTATTAATATATAACCTCTAAGCTCATACGTCTTAGAGAAGGGTGTTAAGCAAGAGAATAAATTCTCCACCACTAAGCAGATATATATTTAACAAAGATCAGTGCTACGCAGTCAATTACAATGTCAGACACACAATCCATACAAGTCCGTTCTGGGTCTGATCGAAACCACAATCCGGAATTCCTTCACATATATTCGGTCTTCTTGCCACTTAACTGATATAAAATCCATCTGCAAATGGGAGGGACCCATTCGATACATTCAGCAAGTCGTCCTTACGACATGAAGGGTCCCGGTCTTCAATGTCGTCTCCAATGTCTTCAATTGCTTCACAACGTTGTATTATTACTTGGAATGGGTTTCAGACATACATTCGATCCCGGTCTTTCCAAATAATAAGCGCAGTTTAAAAAAAACACAATTATAGAACATAAAGGCTTTCTACCAATCTCCTTCCATCTTGGATTTTGTCAAAATTAAACTTCTTTAAACTCATTCTCAAATTATTACAAAATCCATATTTAGCCTTTCTCTTTTAAAACACATCCCTTAAATCAAAGATGATTTAGCCTTAATTAATTTTCCGTTTGAGAACTCGTTATCAAAATCCAGTTTCCTTTGTAAATCCTTAATCCACATTTCAACCATAGTTTCCAATTAAATTGATTTTCCATCATTCCATTCTTTAATCTTAACTAAAAGATTTTACTTTCTTTCCAATTCCTCACTTTTAATTTCCTAAAATCAAAGATCTGATTAAATCCTCAAATTACGATATGAATTTCCATCACTCAATCTCATGGGGTTTCAAGAATGATATTATTGAAGATATGATTCACGACAAAACCCAAATAAATTGATATTGAACATAAGTTACACAGAAATTGTATCTACTTATATTCGATATCAATTCTCATAATCAACGAATAATATAAGTGGAATAACGATATAATAATAATATCTTCCAAATTCCTCAAATAGTATACGTTTACATTAAAGAATTTCATATCAAAAATATCTGAAGATTATTTATATCCAACTTATCCCATTAAAATTGGGAAACCCATATCTTAATTAAAAGATTTATCCAACTCTTTGACATTAGATCTGGATAAAAATATCATCAACTTATCCTCAATATTAATCTTCGTATCCAACTCACACTATAAGCGGAATAACAGTGAACTACCTTTTAAATTCCATATAACATATTTATAATACTTTTAAACCTTTGAAAACATTCCACAAATCATTACTTATAGTTCAGAAAATAGTTTATGGTTAAAAACTTCAAAATAAATTGTTTTCGAAGGAAGCGTTACAATAGCATTTCAAAAGTGTTACAAAAGCATTACGAAACAGTTATCTTAACTATTTTGATCAAAATATCGTTTATCTTAGCCAATACTTAAACTTTACAGTTCAAAACACCATTTCATAGTTTGTAAGGATTTTACAATTTTTTCCATATTTTTTAAAACATTTAAAAATAGCTGTTTATAGTTATAGTCAACAATTGTTCTTACATCGACCTTTTCTAAAACGGTTTCAAACATAACTTGAAAATTATAACTCGAATTTAAAATCCGCTTTCACTCATTAGAAAGTTCTTGTTAATGGAAATCAAACGTTTTTCATTTAATGGAAATCCGATTTAGATTGCAAAAGTTATAAGCATTTAAAGTTTGCATCTAAAATACGTAAATTGTCGTTATGCGACAAGCTCTATTTTGACAATAATAACCATTATTCTATGATACTTCAAAATATCTTAGAAAACCATTATATCCTTATATAACCCTTTTAAAATCAATTAAATTTACTTTCGAAATTATTTTGGATCTAAAATTCAACTTTCATAAATTCCAATTCATCTCTAAATTCAATAACTTCAAATTAACCTTCCCATTCGTCGGATCAGTTAGGAATAGCCAGGGAGAGCAGGAAACTTCATTTCCAAACCCAAGCCTAGACACTATCCTCTCTGTCATCCTAGAATGTTCCGGCATTTATTTATTCATTTAAAGGACTTTAACAATATATATGAATTCATACATATGGTCTTTTCCAATTATTAACCTTCAATTTCAATAATGATATTGCTTTTAGTTATGAAGGAGATTTGTCGATCACCAATGTGATACCATAATTGTTGTGTCATAGTTGTGCAAAACAACATTAACAACCATTTAAACATCCATAGCAACCATCATCAACATGATTCAATAAATCATAATTTTGCACAAGCATTATAACACTAACGCTTAATAGTGTGTGTTCTGAACTTCGCATCCGTCATCCATCACAACAAATATCAATCATCATTAACCAATAATAATTCATCACTATATTTAAATTAGTCTAGCTACTAATTAAATATATAAACCATGGTTAAAGAGTTCTCACCTAACAGCTTTCCAAATCTTCACGGTAGGCGAGCCTAGCTAAGCGAATCGTTGGGCAGTATTTCAGCGCAACGTCTTCTTCACCAAAATATATATATATAATATAATATACACTAATCTCTCTTTATATTATAAGACGAGGAGGAGAATGACGAACTTTGGCAAGGTGGTGGAAAAGAGGAAGACTTATGCCATGGAAACCATGGCCATAAGCTTTAAGAAGAAGAGATAAATAAAAGGAGTGAGAATGAATGAAAAAGTGGAAGGAAAGGGTGGTATTTATAGGAAAAGAGGAGTATGGAGAAAGTGACACATCATAGGACATGTGTATTTTATGCATGGAATGTTGCATCCAAAATTACAAGTGTCTTAACACTTGTAAAAAGAAGGAATGTGTTTTTGGTAGCATTTACCTTAAACGTTATGAAAACAAAGAGCAACGCATAATACTAATGCTATTAATTAATGTTATATTTTGACAAATCCGATCGAACGACAAATAATATCAGTAAATCCAAACTTGTTAACAATCATTTCCATTTATAAATGTTATAATTCAAATAAAACCTATTGTTTAACCTATCAAAATTATTAAATGTTCTCAAACTTATTTTATGTTCAGAAAATTTAAATTAAGTATTAAAAATTCCAATTTCAAATTAGTTCAAAATTCTGGATCATTACGTACACTTTGTTGTGTTTGATTTGGCACTCCAGTAATGTTTATGTTTGCGCAGCATGAGTTTAATTGTTGGGATGCACCATCTTGTTGTGTACACACACCACTGCACTTGTTGACTCTTGTGTACATATATGTACATGTTGTTGCCTTGTTCGTATCACTTGTAGCCATGCATATCTTTGAACCTCTTAACAATGTTCACAGAGGTTTTGATCCTGTGTTGATTTTCATTCTTGTTGTGCTGAATCATGTTTTGCTGCATGTATATTGGCATTTGAAAAACTAGCACTGCTACTTTCACCTTGTTTAGCTTGTATTGCACATACCCCTGGACATGATCATGTTTCCTGGCTTGAACTTGATACATTGATGCACCAGAATTGTTGTGTGCACCTTGGCTTGAAACAGTGTATATACTGCCTTATATTTGATGG